>JAHLEZ010000023.1:0-600000 GCA_020726505.1 Leptodontidium sp. MPI-SDFR-AT-0119
TTCCCAGCCTCAGCCGTCGCTTCAGCCTTGGCCGTAGTCTCAACTGCAACCACTTTCGTAGCATCTTTCTCAGGATCATCAACATCCAACTCAGGCTTCGTCTCAGCCGTGACCTCTTCAGCATCGTTCCTAATGACCTTGATCGTCGCAGCTGTCTTGTGGCAGAAGACTCTCAAGCTGACGACAAGCGGTGCATTCCAAGGCGCATCGTCACCCTCCCCATCTTCGTCGTCGGAATCATCTTCATGTGCCGGTGGTGGAGGTGGTGCGTTGGGTTCTGCTCCTAAACCTTCTTCACCTGGAGGTCCAGCCGGATGGGAAGCTGGTTCTTCAGCTACTGGTTTGGATTCTGCTTCCGTGGATGCTGCAGCAGTGGACTCTTTGGGTTTCTCCTCCACACTCTTCTCCTCGGTTTGTTTCTCTTCGGCCTTCTTCTCTTTAGTCTTCGTCCCCTCCGCTTTCTTCTCAACTACCGCCTTGTTCTCAACCTCTTTCGGTAGAACTGCTTCCTCAACCTTTCCCTTAGCATGCGCCAAATCATACGACAACCCAATCCTAATCAGCTTATCCCTTCGATCCAACCAATTCTCTTTCACGACATCCTCAATCTTCGGTCTCCACGGTCGTCTAAATGCTTCAATTTGAAGCAAAACGCGATAAGTGCCAGGCTCAAGATCGACTTCCGCAACAGCCGAGCGTTCACCACTACTATACCCGCGAACAATGTACTCGCTCTCTCCCGCGACATGAAGTCTGAAGGCGAGATTGAAATCATACTGGCCGGTCAAGCCCCCAAAATACCTGCTATCAAGCTGCGACAGCACAATGACAGTAGTAGTAGGCTCCGTGATCACGAACTCAAACTCCGTGTCGTTGTAATCGCCCGACCAAGGGACCTGAATCGTCGTCCAATGCTGCGACACATTCCAATCCTCGGTAAACAACCTCGCTCTCCAGATCTCGACGAAGCGTTCTAGGAAACTCTCGTAGGGCATCCAGAAGATACCTTCATTGCCGAATGTGAAATCCAGTTCCTTGAGGGCTTCGGCAGTCCACTCTTTCGAGCCGTCACTCCAACGACCGTTCCATTCCGTGTCGCCCCAGGGATTCTTTACCATAAGAAGACGCTCGCCTTTGTATTCCACTGCTCGGAGAACGGAGTACGCATGGCCGTCTTGAATGCCCTGTCGGCCACCACTGCGATCCTCAGAGCTACTTCCGTAATGCCTCGTTCCTGCACCAAACAAGAACTCTTTATTGACATTCAAGAAAGACTCGGTCCAGAGTTGATCCCGATCCAGAATATCCGCCGAAACAATCTCCGTCGTGATACCACCCGTGAGATCCTCTACACCTTCACCAGGCCATCCACCAGCAATGGCTTCAAAATCCCCATGAGCCTTCGCAAACGCCTTTTCAAGCAACGGGACCCACGTCTCCTGTGGATGAGCACAACTAGCAAAATGCAGCGCATCCGAACCAGTCTGGAACGTCTTCCTGTACAGTTTCCTCGAGACTTCAGGATCGAGTCTGAAATGCGCCGAGTCCCAAACCGCCCGTCTGGAATCATCGCAATCATCGTAATCCGGAGCCGAGAGATACAATTTATCGTCAATGATCTCCGATACCCACTCGCCATCACGATGGAACACGAAGCCGTAAACGCCAACTTTCTCATCTCTCAATTGAGGAGGACAGATTCGTTCCACGAGGTGCGAGAATCGCTCTTCAACGCAAAGAGAGCCTAGGGAGGCGATGAACCAACAATCCCCTTCAGCACCCTGTCGTAGATCTTTGACGTGAACGTCTTTCTTGACATGGAACTTCGGGTCCTCGAAAATAGCACCTACGCGCTTCGCGCACGCCGGTCCAGACGATGAGTTCTCCTCCTGAGCCGCTTGATCAGGCTGGACATTTCCCCAAGCGATCTGCTCACCGGACGAAACGACCCTTTGCGTGACTTCAAACGTAACAGTTTGATCAGGTGGCGGCGGTGGAGGATCTCGTTTCCCAGATAGGGCTGTGAGGCAGTACTCCATGTCATCGAGGTCGAAATGCGGATCGCAGTATTTGGTGTTGGTGCGTCTGCATTCGGCTATGATTTGCCGGACTTTGACCTCGCATTCTTTGACGGCGCGGTCGTAGGATTCTGTTACGGGCCGGCCGGTCACGATGCCTTGTGGCATGTTGTTTCCTACCATTTGAGTGAGGACGTTCTTGGGGAGCACGGAGGGTGCTGTGATTTGATTTGTCAGCGAGGGTTCTTGTTATGTGGTGGAGGTGGATGGGAATTTACGCTTAACGATCTTGGAGGCATTCTTCCCAATGTGCGACTCCCAGAATTTATCGATGACTTCCTGGGACGTCAACTTTGGTGGTGATGGTGCTACCGACATCTTAGCGATTTTGGGTGTCAACAGAGCTTGGTGGAGAATCTAGGTTCGAAGCGCTTGCTCGCCTTGAAGTAAAATTAACGTAACAGAGAGAAATCAAATGAGGACAGCCAAGTTAAATAGCTTTCAAAATCTTGGGTAATCCAGCTCGGAATTTCTTTTGCATCCTGGTATTTCCAGTGTTGTATAGGGAGGTTGGTGTGGGGGCGGAACAACCGTCAGCGCTACTGCAGTAACCCCAGAAAAAGGTTCAGCTGTCAAGCCACCACCAACCGGAACCCCGTAAAACCATCCACTGAAACAGCGCAAACATGCACCAAGAAGCAATGAGCTTCAATCATGTAGGCGTTGTATCGTCAGAAGGCTGCGGCCGCATATGTGAGTAGCGTGAACACGACCATCCCGAGGCGGTCATCTCTATTCGAGCTTCCAGAACTGTGATATGGATAATGCTGACTTGCTTATATGCAGTAGCATTATATCTATCGTTCGATTGGCTACGCATGATATTCAGCGTCTGTCGTGCATAGAGCTGACTGCAGACCTTCTAGATCAGGGGAACGGTGCCATTAATTTAGGCATCCTGTGATGGTCGGCACTCACCGAGTATGAGAACTGCTTCTTCTGGATGTAGGAGTCGTCTCATGGATAAACTTTAGCCGTCACAGTCGGTGGTAATGAAGACTTGGTGGATAATGTTTGAATAATGACTGATATACACTTACCAATAGGCTTCAGACACCGACGTCTAGGGCCGTCTCGATATTTAGACGGGGTTTTCTCAACTTGTGAAAGTTTAATAAACATCTCGGGCATTCAAATCGTTGCTCAAAAATTGGTTGCTCATTGGGTAAAACCTACGGCCATTGACTAAAGAGGCTGCAAGCTACAGATACCTTTGCAATGCCTAAGAAGAAGGACCAGGGTTATCTGGAACAGGTCCTCGCCTGCCCTTAAGCGTCTTGAGTTCCCTAGCCTTCGCGTTTAGGATTGCTTTTTCTTTTTCCCGGCCTTCTACCAGTTTCCAAGCACTTTTCTTTTGCGCGACAACAACGTAGACTTCCAAAGGGATGTAGACTTGATCATTAGCTTCCTTTAACATTCCCTCCGCAACTCTCTCGATTCTCGCCGAGTCCCATCCAGCATCTTCTGGTAACTGCCCAAGTAGTCGTTTCCACGCCTGTACACTGAGTATGTCAATTTGAACTCTCACCTCGTTCAACTGAGCGGTATTAAAAACATCCTCCCAGACAGTTTGCACATCAGGATGCGCTTCTGCAATGGTCTTGAGTCTCTTCCCTCCGCTTATCATGTTGTAAAAATGATTATCAAGATACTTGATGCCTTCCATCATTTCCATGTATGAATCCTTGCTAGAGCCTGGCTTCGAGACGTATATGCGATCCTTGTTGTCTTGATAGGACAGATTGACATCTATCCATCTATGAGCTAACAATCAGTAATGGGTATAGTAAAATGTGCCAGATCACCTTTCAAACGACCCAAGGCTGCGCACTTGGATCCACTTTGAGTACACTCCTGTTCATTGCAGATTGAAAGGGGGGTGCATCTCAACATACTGAATCCAGCCGCCAGGTTTCACCAAGTCCATCATATTATGGAACACATTACTCCAGTCATTACCGGCAAGAACTGGACCCAAGAAACTTGTGTGGACGGAATCGAAAACTTCGTGGCGTTCGAGAGGGTGTGGATGAAGAAGGTGGTGAACAATGAATGTGACTCTGGCTGGGCATGTCGGATGTGTGCTTGGACCATTCCCGGGGAAGATCTCAGGCATCGTATCGAAGCCAACAAGTGTGTAGTTTTGTTTTGTCAAGTCTCCACAGAGCTCGGTGAGAAATACACCAGTTCCGGTGTTGAACTGTGGGTAAGTTAACACCTTTCCCGCACAATTTTCTTCGAGCATCATCTCACATCTGCTATTTTGGCATCCGGGGGAAGTGATGATTGAATGCGTGGGTGGATGAGAAACCCGGTGATTTTTCGGATCAGCTTGTGATGTTGAGCGACCCTGTGTTATTGTCAGCTTCTTGACTTCCAAGAGAGGGCGAGGTGACGGGATTCTACCGGTGTGCCATCTCTTCCGATGGAGCCATTTTGTATTCAAGGTCCGATATGTGTTTGTTGTCTGAGGGTCTGGTCTGTGAATTGCTTGATGATGGTGGCGTTGGCTCTGGAGCAGTTTCACCAGTTGTGCCATCTATCTGGCCATACAAAGCCCGCCTCTTGAAAGTGGGCAATCTCTTCATTCTCCCAAACATTCCCCGTACAGAGTCCATTATGATATGAATGTACTGTAATCAAATGATGCTGGCTCTGCTTCTGTTGATGATGGTGGATGATCTGCGTAAAGTTGACAAACCAAATGACTACCTAGGTAGTTGGGGAGAGAAACCAGAAGGCAGTCAAAGGCTGAAAGCTCTTTCCGCTTGTTGTTGTCTCGGTACTTCATCGCAGACGCTTTCACTGATCTGATCCTTCTCCTTTTGGGAATGCAAAACAGAATCGATGTGATTGAAAAAGTAGAAGAGCGGCTAGCAAATGTAGGTTTGTAGATGTGCAACTTTTGAAACTCAAATTAAGAAAAAGCATGACGTCGCACTTGCTTAGGCCAGATGATGCTTTGCTCGAGTATTCGCAACTTACAGCTCCGTTCATCTTCTCATTCATAGCTCTGATGGAACTCCTCTCAAAATTTCCAGCTGGAAGTCTATCATCAGTACCATAGCCTTCTTCCAGAGAGCTATGATATACCTCACCAGAATAATCACCGCAGGAGTGTAGCCATGATGTAGGGGTTTCCTTGTATGCCCATTGCTCGACGTCTTTATTGTTTTCCAAACAGTTCGGACAAGCTTAATCTCCTTCCCATGACTTTCTGGTCCTCTTCTTCGCCCCTACTTGGTATGAATCCATCTCCCAGGTTCGTGATGCCATCATTTCCCCCTGCCAGACTTCGTTCCCTAACAGACTCCTCCCAATGCTCCTTTATGATCTGACATATTTCCTCCTTGGACGGCGACTCTGCATGGATGAATAATCCCAACACCTTCATGTCTTCCTCGTGGCTCTGCGCACGAGGCTTAAATCCGAGCATCAAGAACGAATCTGCGCCAATCTCCACATGCTGTATCTCGCCCGACTCGACGATCAGATTCTCCAATCCTTTCCGATTCAGCACGACTATGCAATGCCGGCCGCCGCCTGTGACGGGCGAGGGTGTGAGCTGACAGACGAACAGCGTGCCTTCCACGCCGGACTCTTTCTCCCAGGTGCCTGTTGGCTGCATTGTGTAGAGTTGGGCGGAGGGGGCATAACAGATTATGCTTTCGAGAGATGGGACATAGCGGCGCAGAACGGTGAGGTTGATCTCTGCTGGAGTGCGCGTTGGAACAGTGGCTACTTCGAGGACTTCGGTATCGTAATCTGATGCTTGGACTGCGGGAGCTTGAGAGCTCTGCGGATTCTGTCGTCGCGCCTTGCGTGGAGTCTTTTGAGGCATCTTGTGAAGCGTGGTTTGAAGAGGAGTCTTGAGTCGTAGGTTGTGGCAGGGACGATGGGGAGCGATCAAGTGATTAATATCATTTGGGTTTGAAGGGTTGCCAGGTCGTCTTGCAGATTGCCTGGTTGTAAATTGTTGTGGTGTTGGCGAAGAGGAGAATGGAGATGAGGCTGGAAGTTGGGTCGACATCAGCCTTGCCGTTTCGCTTGGCAAAGGCTGGGCAACATCACCCACCACTCGCCGTTCCTCTCTCCTTCCTCCCCTCATCACTTGCAAACAACAACAAAACTTGCAAATACCGAAGGCAATACAAACGCTCATTCTGTTGCATACAATAATCTCCTACTGGGCGGAATAATTTGACAATTTTCATGTCATATCATTCCATCCATCAATCAGTTCATGTTAGACAGTCGATCTCCTTCTCCCAGTTTTTCCTTCCTGTCTTAAGGAAGAATTCTTGCCTGCTTCTGCGAATTTTATATCATACTTTTCCCCAGCGTGTTGAACTCCCTCGTCATTTTATTCCTGGACATACTGAATATTGGCGTTTAAACTATTACCTTAACCTCCAAAGATGGTGTCATCAGTCAGACAACCTGACTATTGGAGCAAGGCACACAATTTTATGTACTTGATTTATCTCTAGCTTTTAAATTGCGTCTGTCGTAAGACCTCTTACCAGGAATCCTATCATTTCCATAACATCATTTTCGCATGGCTTACCTTAATATTTCCATCTGCCTTTTCTTTTGTCTTCGTAAGAATTGGAGTTGAGACTCTAGGCCCAAGGGCGAGGCGATTTCATCAAGAACGCGCCAACACGGTCACTACAGTACACTATCATGACTGATGAATAGAAAGTTCTCAAATTATTTATCTTCCTCTCAGAACAAGGCAGACAAAGCCTAAAGACGCATTTCCTGGTGCGGTTTAGGTCAAACGGCTCGGGGATGTGATTTGGTCATTAAACTCTCGCGGTTGGAAGTATGCTCGAATGTTGACTTGGACATAAGACTACCTGAGGTAAGTATGAATCACTGGGATACGAGCTACAGTGTCATCAGACTTGCTCATGCTTTATGATCCACTTCAGTCAACCACCCCGAATGCCACGAAATAGGTTAGCTCGTGATCCACAGCAGGGATTGGCTCATCATCCAGCCCCCAGCCCTGCCCAGCAGCCAGCCCAGCTGCCAGACTTCCCCCACCAACTCGTCGTCACTTGCTTGCAGTTCACAGCCCTCAACGTCAACTCCACATCAACCAGTCAATTCATTCGCTCTTATATATCTGCCCCTTCTTCCGCACAATGTATGTTTAAAAGCGTCGTCTGTAATTGCAGACATACATTTCGTAGCACCATTTCGCATCCCTTACGTCATCGTGCGTGCCAACATGCCAGATTAAGCTCAAAAGCATCATCCAAGCACGTCTCACGATTCCAGCCAGTGGATAATTATCGTACCTTATTACAACATGCCTTCGACTCCTCGTACGTCTGTCGACAAGGAGCATACAGAGCCCGAGCCAGCTCCGACGACCTCGAGCCCTCACTCCCTCTCCAAAGCTGTTCATGCGCGTCGGGCCGAGTACACACGACCGCAGAAGATCAGGATCAAGATTGGCACATGGAATGTGGCTGCGTGTCCGGGGACAGAGAAGGATCTCGGTGGCTGGTTCGTGGATGGAAAAGGCATTGATGAGAGATTGGCGGGAGTCAAGATTGCAGATGGAATTACCAAGGACAAGAGCCAGGACAATGCAGAGAGTGTGGGAGCCCAGGAGGAGCGATGGACGAATAAAGACAGCTCAATTCCCAAGGATGACGAAGGTACGATCGTGGGCGGAGAAGAGATCGGGATATTCGTACTGGGACTACAGGAAGTGGTGGATTTGAACAGCGCAAGAGAATACATTGGGAGGGTGTACACCGACCCAGAGCCCACAGCGAAGTGGAGGAAGGCCATGACAGACGGACTCCCTCCTGGATATGTTTTGGTAACCGAGCAACAACTCTCTGGCCTCCTTCTGTTCATTTTTGCTTCACCAACAATCGCCCCAACAATCAGTTCTGTCAGCACGGTCAGCGTTGGAACGGGCATAATGGGATATCTAGGCAATAAGGGCGCTGTTGCAAGCAGGATTGTCCTGGGAGAGACCACCCGGATAGTGTTTGTCAATTCACATTTGGCATCAGGTTCGGACCCTGCACATTTGGATCGCAGATGTTGGGACGTTACACAAATACTACAAAGGACTCGTTTCGACCCTATCAGCTGGTCAGGTGTTCTCGACGATAAATATGAAGGCATCGGCGATGAGGATTTTGCATTCTGGTTCGGAGATTTGAATTTTAGGTTAGACGGGCTGCCTGGTGATGATATACGACGACTCTTGATGCTACATACGAAAGGCGAATATGATATTGGGCAAAAATCACGAAACAAGATCGATCTGGAACTAGAGGGGAATGGACCAATCGTGATTAGGAGTGTAGAGAGCGATTCGGAGTCGGATGACGATGAAACTATACCAAGAACAAACAGTTCTTACGCAGCGGACGACAGCTCCTCCAATACTCTTCCGGATCCCGATGATTTCATCCAGGATCCAAGCCAAGACCCAGCGTCTTTGCAAGCTACTCTGGATTCTCTTCTTCCTCATGATCAGCTTAGACAGGTCAGGAAGAAGAGGAAAGCTTTCCATGATGGCTGGCGAGAAGGACCGATCACATTCTTGCCAACGTACAAGTATGATGTGGGGAGTATGGGGATGTTTGACTCGAGTGAGAAGAGAAGAGCCCCCAGTTGGTGTGACAGAATTCTTTACAGGACTCGAAAAGATAAGCTCGAGTACGATGGAAAGTTCCAGGAAGAAGAGCTTGCTAGGGTCAAAGATGACGAAATGAAAGCTTGGGGTATAGACCATGCCGCAGATGACGAGGACGTTTTATTTGATTACAACCCGGACGAAGACGGTGTAGATGAGCCGGCTAATAACGATTACGATGAATATGATGAAGGCGAGGACGGTAATGCAGAAGCAGTGGTTACCAAAGAAGGATATCTGGACAGGATACAGCAAGACGTTTACACGTCGCATCAAAGAGTTCTCTCTTCCGATCACAAGCCTCTTGATGCAGTCTTTACCCTTGAGTATGATGCTGTCGTACCTGAGTTAAAAGCCAAGGTCCAACAAGAAGTTGCCCGGGAACTAGACCGTGCGGAGAATGAGGGACGTCCAGGAATCACTATCGTGGTTGATCATTCAGCGGATGATGCCCCAAAGCCAGACGATGGTTCAAATCGGCGCCCATCAGCAGCCGTTGTAGAAGGTGTGGACTTTGGAGACGTTGCATTTGAGCAACGGAAAATACGAAACGTGACTATTGCCAACACTAGCCAAGTCCCAGCAACATTCTCATTTGTGGACAGACCAGGTGAATCAGGCGAAGAAGATCGAATTGCCCCATCGTGGCTTTCAGTCTGCGTTGAAGGCACGACAGCAGATGAGGACGAGCGTGCTTCGAAGAATAAGAAGAGAGAGGTGAGGCTGCAGCCCGGCGATGCCGTCAATGCCTCCCTCGAACTCTTCATCGATGACATTGCACTTGTCAAGAGCCTAAACAAGGGACTTCAATTGGATGATGTTCTTGTTTTGCGAGTCATGGATGGGCGAGACCATTTCATTCCAATTCGCGGCACTTGGTTGCAATCCTGTTTCGCAAGATCAGTCGATGAGCTGATACGGATTCCCGAAGGTGGAGCCCGCGCTCTTCGTCCCCCTCGAAAAGGTGGTGCACCAATCAATCGAGGTCAAGAAGTCTGTTGGAGTGCCCCTCGGGAGCTTTTCAAGCTCACTGAAGCCATTGAAGCTCTCACAGACCGAGTTATCGCAGATGCAAATATGCTTGACGACGCACAACCCCCAACAGCCTTTCCCGGTTGGCCATTTGATAGCAACTCTTGGACTCTGAAGGACAAGGTAGCCAGAGAGACGCGGCGAGGTCCTGCGCTCAATGCTCTAGATTCGGATTCCGGTCTCGTTGATTCGTTCCCGCCCGAAATGCCAGCCGTCGAGAAACTTGAGATCATGGCTGAGATCCTCGTGATGTTTCTAGGCAGCCTCGCAGATGGCATCGTGCCCGAGCTACTCTGGACACAACTAGATCACGAAATCACAGCCCGTGGCGCCAAACAGATCACAGATACCGGGGAGATCAAGACCTGGGTCCTGGACGTCCTCTCTGCCTCGCCTAATCACAACATCTCGTTTGTGTTCCTCACAAGTATGCTCTGCCGGGTCGCTTGCGAACTCGCGCCCGTCCCGAAACACAGCTGGAAAGAGACAGTCGCGGGAACAGCGAGAAGCAGTATGGATACTGTGCGTAGATCTCTGTCATGGAAGGGGAAATCCCCAATTGTGCCACCAGATCCACTGGTCTTAAGACGTCAAGCAGTAGAGAAGGCATATGCGGACGTGTTCAAGGACGTCATTTTTAGAGGACCTCTCGGGCTAAAGGATAAAGAGAGGAGGGTTGCGGACGAGCGAAAGAGGGATATTCTAGAGGCGTTTTTGCAGTGTGGGAGGACTTAATGATTGGGATTGAATGATGAGGGTGAAGACGAGATGATTTAATGTGTAAATAGGTAACGATTGGAAAGAACTTTCATCAGACAACATTACCTCTTGCTGCATGGGACTGTGGGCATTTCAGATGGACAGAATAATGGCTGATGGTTAACCACACGGGAGGTACGGTGAGCGATAGCAGTGCACAACAACCCGTTTGATTCCCCTTTGCTATTTGGTGTGCTTCACTACTGAAGTCTCCAAAGCTTACACGCCCAGTCTCAAGAGTTGCTGGACTTTTTCGAACATGCCGCACTACAAGACCAAAGCCTTTCACCAAGTCAACGCAACCCAGCCAACATCCCAACCTCCACACCTCCACCCTACGACGACGAGCTATAAACCCCAATCGCCCTCACAAAATGGAAATCAATATCCGCCACCAAAAGCGGCGCCAACTTCTGCACACTCGCCACAAACTTCGGCGTCAACTTCCCCGCCAAATCATCCGTCCCATTCCTGAACATGACCAAATCACTCTTCACCAACGCGCTTGACCCAGGCAGCGTCGCCTCAAACGCAGCATGCTTGCCAACCAGCAGATCCAGCACGCTGGATATCTGTTTCGAGATACTTATGATCTTGAACGCGACGGAGCGGGACCCGGGGTCGTCGAGTGCTGACGAGGATGAGGATGCTGATGCGGAGTTTTGCGTGTCGGTTACGAGTTGCGTGGCTTGGGTTTGGATTTGTAATGCTTGTCCGAGAGATGTGATGCCGCCTTGGAAGGTTTGGAGGTTGGATTGCAAGGTGGTGAGGTCGCTCGAGAGGGTTTGAAGGGTAGAGAGGATGGAGCTGGCATCCCGGGGTGGGAGGATGGCGAGAGAGGTGCTTGCTAGGAAGAGCGGGAGGAGGCTCTTGAGATGCATCTTCCCCTTTCTCTTGCGATGGATGGTTATGCAATGGAATCTTCTCCGTGTGAGATTGATGGTGCCTACTGGGAGTATCTGGTCAAACAATGAAGAATGACATGGGGGAGAATCTATCCCCAGGTTATCTGAAGTGAGCGGGGAACGAGTTGCTGAATTGCCTCAACACATGCCACCTCGGCAGATACATTTCGAATGGCGTTGTGATGAAGCTATTCGCGATATGCGGAGAGAACCCATCCCACGCATTAGCGCCAGGCTAATTCCCATCTCTGCAAGTTTTGTACGTTAGAAATCCCCTCAGTGAACGGTTAGTGCCTAGCCTCAGTACTCTAGTTCTCTAATCGGGGCGAGAAAGAGCTTATTCGGCAGATACCTTTCCAGATCTTCAATCGCGGCGTGATGAACCTATCCACGTTGTGCGGGGAAAGCTTGTCCCCACGCGGTAGCATCAGCCTTATGTAAATCTACTTTTTGCTAGCCTCCGAAACGTGGGTTAGTCCCAGTAGTCTACCCCTCTTGTGCGATCTAAAGACTAGTAGCAAGATGCTTGTCTCTGATTCTGAAATATCAACATAGCTTAGCGACCGCCTTGGCGTGGGGATTTGATCTCCAGTTCTAGCTAAAGATCAGCCTGTACAGTAGCTAGAGACGAGGGGTCGTAAGGTCTAGTTAAAAACGCTATTGGGGTAGTAAGAGGATTGTCACATTCACAGAGAGAAACCGAGGTATGGGAAATATTGTTGTTGGAATAGATTGGCAACCCTGATGACTAGATAACTAGCTAGCAGTTATGTTCCTCGTCCCCAAGTGAATTGCACCGCATCGTCGCATTATTTCCATCATCAATTCGACACATGTTTTCATTGCTTGCTCACTAAGGAAATACCGCACCACACGCAGCAATGAAAAGGGAACTGGCGATGACCATATCTGAGTAGCCGATATGCGCACCATTGATAGGATTGGTCCCAGTCGCTTGGCCGGCATTGCATTTCTACCACACTTTAGCATCTTCAACTCCAAGGGTAGATCAACGAAACAGAAGACAGGACATACCGGAGAATCAGTATCACACTTATAAGTTGTAGACGCACTATTTCCAGAAGCTTTGCTCTCCCAGTACTCAGCTCCATGATGAACGTAATTCAGAACAGAAGGAGGAATCTGAGGCACGCCATCATTGGCGTGAGTGACTCGGTAGTAGTTCGCACTCGGGATCTGCTTGTTGATATACGACGCCCAAGCTGCATTTCCATTGCGCGGCTCGCCGAAAGTGTAGGTGGCGGAAACGGGTACTTTTTGGCCGACGAGAGAGGAGGTTGCGATGGCTGCGAGGGCTCCGCCGAGAGAATGCCCGGTCACGGTGAGCTTGTAGCCGGGGTGAGATGCAAGCTGGGATTTGATACTTGATGAGACGACGGATGCAAGAGAGTTGTAGCCGGCTTGGAAACCCTCGTGGACCTGTCTTTGTTAACTTCGTGTTGTGTTGGAGGGTTAATTTCCAAGGAATTACATACGAGACAACTGGAGCAAGAGGTTCCAACGGCTGTCAACGGCACCAAGATAGCATCCAGATCGGTATCGAGGTCCTTGGGAGAAGAGGTTCCTTTGAAAGCAATGATCAGTTCTTTGGCTGAGTCGTCACGGAAAAGTGTCGCTCGGGTTTGAGTCCCTGTGGTGTCGTTGAAGTACCGTACGACTGATGAGCCGTATGCTGGAAATGCACATGTTGGACCGTAGGCGGCTGATGAGAAAGATGTATATCTGACGAGCTTTTGGTAGATGGCGGAAGATACTTGGAGATGTCAGTAAGGTCTGGGAAAAGAGGGATTGTTTGATTTACCAAGTGTTTGAGCGACGGTTTGCTGGGCGAGGAAAAGTGCAAGCACTATAGTTTGGGACAGATTGAACAACATTTTCCCTGGTGGCGGGGGTTCTGAATTCAGAAATTGGTGATGAAGGAGAGAGCCAGAGACTTTTCCTGGAGAAACTTTTTGAGGACGTTTTGAACGAAGGTCAAGATGGATTACAATATGCTTAATCACAACCTCCACATATAAAAGCTAAAATAGCCAGGTTAGACGGGTACAGCTTTCAGAGTATGCGGGGAAAATCCAAGCTTTCAGTTAGTTTCCGGTAGTACGCATTAGCAACTTGAAGACCCAACTGCCTCCTGCATTAGTCTAGATATCCCAACCATGACCGAGGCACCAGGGTCAAACATCTGATCATGATTAGAAAGTGTACTGTACCTAGGAATAGAAAATAGATCAGATGCAAATTCCAATCCCCCCTTCTCCCCTCAACTCCATCGTCCGAACTTCCCTCACAACCAGAAAAAAGTCTTTCAATTCAACAACCCTCCAACCTCAGCTCATCTTCTCCATTTGCCTCAAAAACACCCATCAACATGAGGAACTTCTTCACTGCCAGTCTGACACTTTCATTCGCGCTCTCCGCGGCAGCAGACTACAACACCGTGATCACCGATATCAACAACGTCGGCAACCTGATCACAATCCTCGACAACGACACCAAGGCCGTACTCCCAGGCGTCGCTGGCGTGCCATTCGCTCTCCAAGTTGAAGTCGATGCAGTGAATCTGGACAACGCCATCCTCGCCGCAACGCGCGATGCAACTGCCTCGCCACCTTTCGGAGAGCCTGGCTCTCTCTCAGTTTCAGGAGCTGTTATAAACTTGACATCGAAAGTCCAGAAGGCTTTGTCCGATCTGACGGCGCAGCAAAATGGGTTTGGGGAATTGGGTCCTATTGTGCTTAGTTCGTTGTACCGTGAGTTAAATGTTTTTTTTTTGGCCCCTTGAAAGAGTATGAGGACGTACTGACTGTGTTCTGGCAGAATTGAAGAAAGATACGGATGTTTTTGGGAAAGCAGTTATTGCTAAACTAGGCACTGTGGAGCAAGCTGTTGCACCTGCGATTATCTCACAGATTGATGGATATTTCAACAGTGCTATTACGGCATATGGTGGAAAAGGTATGTTCTTTGCTCTTCTTCTATAGAGATTAAAGTCTAATCGTGAACCGCAGCTACCTAGATAGTTATTCGCCACAATTTTAAGAATCGGTTGTGTTGGTTGTGGAGTTGAGGAATTGGCTTTGCTTCCTGGGGGCTAGCGTACGAAGCGAAGTGGTCTTAATCGTAGCTGATGTCAATATTCTCAAAATGACGATCTCGGCAATCCTACCTGATATGCGTATTTATCTGGTGAATTTCTAAGATCGCTTTCCGTCTGAAAAGAACTGGCTTCCAGGAGTAGTCCCAGCAGAACCAAGTCGGCTTCTGTTGGCATACTCAAAATACTGGACGACAAAGGGTATTCAACGGTCCGAGTAGAATAATAGTAGAGAGGTATTCACCAGATAGCGGTTAATTTGTGTGGACGCGGGGCTCTTGAAGATCTCCGTGGGTTCTACTGAGTTCAGGTCAACATGTTTGTCGCGGGTGTTCGCCTAAAACCCGGGGACTTTTTAGGGGGAATACTTACTGTACCCTTGTTTTGCAAATCGTTCTCTATCTCGCTTCCTGAGAATAGATAAGTGTCATCAAGGAGTAATTCGCTATGTAAGAAATTCTATTGTCTTCGCACAAACTGGAACTGTGCATAAACTAGACTTGAATATTGTTTTTAGTTGGCCAAGCACGATGCGCTTGGCTTCTAAACAAATGGCATATCACGATGGTAGGGACTCAACCCTGTTTGTTTATCTTGAAGAATTACGTTGTCAGCGTTAGATTTCTATCATGGGTAATTAGTGTGTGAATATAGTTGGTGTTGAACCGTTCATTTTTGTTGCCGCCCCCTGATTCCTCGAACTATGAAGGTGTATGTAAAGATTGTCCCAAGAAATCTCGCGACGATGTACAGTCAAGAACCCGATGGCACATGA
This sequence comes from Leptodontidium sp. MPI-SDFR-AT-0119, assembly GCA_020726505.1. Lineage (NCBI taxonomy): Eukaryota > Fungi > Ascomycota > Leotiomycetes > Helotiales > Leptodontidiaceae > Leptodontidium > Leptodontidium sp. MPI-SDFR-AT-0119. Next base: position 15,338 of record JAHLEZ010000023.1, read on the forward strand.
ATCAAGGAAGATGGATTAATTTATAAAGAATGTAGCACAAGTTATCGCTAAGAAGAAACACCCAACGCCCCAACATTTCAACCGCTCATCAAGTCATTACTCATCACCATCGCCATATCCTACGATGAACCCTCTCTATTCTCTTGAACAGTCACGACTACTACTTCCTTACTCAACGGACTGGCTGCCGGAATAGTAGGCGACATAGGCGGACTAACAGGGCTGATGACATCCGCATCTTCCCCTTCCCGACTAATCTCCACATTCGAAGTAAGAGTTGCCAGAGTGGGATGTCTCGTGACAACTGGTGTCGGCGCCAACGTCGTCTCCGAAGAGGTCGTAACAACGGTCCCTTGCTTTTGAATCATCATTATTTGCCCATTATCAAACATCGGACTATGCGGCACTGGTCTCCCCGCAACAGTGGGGTGCCATTCATCCCATTCTGCTGGAAGTGAGATCTCATCTCCCTTCTCAGTAAGCGGGATGTCATCTGCGCATCTGACCCAGTTCCCCATGCCGGCTTCTTCGTATGCCATGCGTTGGAGCTGCAGCGCTGAGTCGAGTTTCCAGCACATCTTGTGGAAAGAGCCGCGGTTGAGCTTGGTCTGGATCCAGCCTATGATTGTCTCAAGCCAGAGACTGGCCAGGATGGCAAGACCGCCGAATCCTGCGATGAGACTCAAAGCGAGGATGGAGAAGGACTGGTAGGCGCTGTCGCGCATGATGTAGTTTGCGCAGAACCATTGCAGTTCGGTGTCGTTGGCTGCAGCGTTGGTGGTGTATTGTGCATACTTTCCAGGTGCTCCGGTGGCCGTTTCCGCGACGTAGCGTTGGATGATGTTCATGCCTGTTGAGAACCAGTTGGTGGCTTCGAGCTCCCACTGGTTGGATGGGAGAGGGCTGGACATGAAGCCGGAGGTGTAATCACTGGCCAAGAGAGGTGCGTGGAAGTACGGGATTGTGTTCTAGAGAGAATCAGCTTAATTTGTGGGAGTCTTCTCTTCAGGTATGCACTACTTACGCGCATCTCAGCTGCAAGAGCAGCATACATGATAATAGTGATTGCTTCTACCTGGTGGGGTGTATCCAAGATTGCTGATGTGTATGCGTCAAAATCCAATCCAAGAGTCCCCCAATCTAGCAGAGGGGTACATTTTGAGTCTGAGTCCATTGGGCGGTTGGGATTACAGAACTGATGTTGTTCGGTGCAGCCAAGGACATTAACAGAATTGTCCATGCCGTAAACAGTCACGTTGCGAGGTGCGTAACCGGGATCGAACACCGAAATGGAACGCTCTTCGTGTGCTGAGAGCCAGAGGTCATCGCTCGGCGCTATGTTGTAGCCATTGAAAGAGACAAAAACCAACTCCACGGTGCTGTTTGGGGCGTTCATCTCGGGGATTGGGGTGAAGCCCATCGAAGGACTGGTCGGAATTCCAGATGCAACACTGAATCAAGAAAGTTAGACGAGCTCGGAATAATATCAAAATTTTATTTACTCACAAGACTGAATACAATGGAGCCCCTGACTGGATATCGTAGTATAGTTCAAGATCCTTGTAATCATTGTGAACATACGTTGCGTTTGGTAGACCGCCATATTGTTCCCGAGTCGAATTCATCATGTTGTTTGTCCCATAATAGGCCGCCGTGTAGTTGTAACCTCGACCGTTTAAAACAGAGGATCCATTTTTGGTATATCCGCTCGTCGTTACTGGTGAACATGTTGTTACTTTCCTGTACTGCACGCGATCCTTTTTTTCGCTGTTGATACCCAAATCATGGTTCGAATCAAGTAGAGTACTGTCAAGTCGCAGAGAGGTGTTGGGGGCACCAAGACACATCTCGGCTGAGAAGGGACAGGTGGCGTTATTCCTGGACAGATAGGGAATTTCTCGCTTTTTGAAAATGTTGCATTCCGGTGAGGATTGATAGCCACTGAGACAATCACGAACATAGGATTTGCTCAAATCAGCGTTCACACGTTGGTGCACGTTGAAATCTGTCATCTGGAAAACCATCAGTTGCATTCCACTGGTATTTCAGAAGAGCACTGCAGGGATAAGTTGATCCAGGATATGCGTGGGCGATGTGCAGGGGGAAAATATGCTTTCTCATTGATCAAACTCACCTGGTTGAAATCGCTTGACATATCCGCGCTCAAGATCCTGTCCGCAGAGTCAGTTGCTGCTCTCACAAAGTTTGCGGGATTCAAACGGAATAAATCGCTGTGCGCATACCAATATACGATTTTCAAGGCACAACAGATAGAGAGAACTTACCAAATTCCACAGTTTGGACTCCGGACAAGAATTTCATCACTAGTAGTAGCGACTCTTGAAGAAAAGACGGAGGCAGCACCAAACATCATCAGGTAAACGGTGCCAAGAATGACAAGACCGATAGAATTTTTGAAGCTGCCAACGGATTGTGAGCGCCATGCCCAGGATATTTTCGAAAGTTGCCAAACAGTAACAAGAGGAGAGCCATGATTGCGTAAAGTAGCTTGCTGCTGGAAATGCATGCCATACTGAGGCTTCCGAGTTGCCCTCAATTGGTGTACGAAGAAGGAGAGCATTCCCCAAGATTGGCTGGCAGCAACAGAAACAAATAATGCAAGAGCTGCGATGAGGATAGTTCCATTCTGAGTGGTAAGGGTGAGGGTTCGTCCTTCAGATGAACCTTTTGCCCAATTCGTCCAGACACCCTGAGGAAGTTAGGTTCAAAACGCTATTCTGGGATGTTGACAACATACAAGATGGACGTTCAAGTCGGTCGTAGACATTGTGAGGAAATATATAGTCAAAATGTCTTGTTTGGACTTGAAAAGAAGTAAGAACAAGAACTGTTTTCTCCGAGTAGGTAGAATGGGAATTGATTTGAGATTGGAAGCTTGACCTGGGAGACAAAAACCTGGTATTGGAAGGCAGACTACCGCTCTTATAGAAAAAGGTAGAGCAAAGAACTATTTCCAACTCCATATTGATCTTCACGATCATGTTCACTGGAACGTTGGGGGCACAATCCTTGGATGTCCTCGAGTCGGTGAGACCAAGGTTTCAATCATTAGTAAAGCAAGCTCACGAAATGCACCTCAACACTGCAGAGAAATGGAGCAATAACGCAGTCCTATTTCCAGACCAGCTTCAGTCTCTTGTCTATACTCGAAGCAGGAGGGCCTTCCTAATGGAGGTAGCCCAACCCGACAATCAACCATGAGAGCTGCAGCCTTTCGTCTTTCCGACCCCAAATATACTTTTTTTCTTCAGCCTCGTGGTATTAATCATCGGCATGCATGCATAGGCTCGGTAGGCTGCGCAGGACCAAGAATGGGATGGTTGCCGCGGAAGCGCTTCTCACATCACCCGCACAGCTGCAAGTCAGACGGCCCCAGAAGAAAAGCACATTTCGATTCAGGATGGCCATTGAGATGGGATTGGCCCCGCCTCTTTGATTCGGTACCAAGAGAGATCCAACTGCATAGGGCAGGACCCAGGTGCCCGAGCTCAGCAGCTCACATAATCGTACATGGTCACACACGATGTTGAAGCGCGGCGCGGTTATTCCGTGTTGCTGGATGATGATATCTTGACTCTTCCTAAGAGTCTTTCTTCTGTTGGTCCCGCCCCCCACCAGTGGGATAAGACCTGCGTGAGACCGACCGGCTTGAAATGTCGATGGTGACATAGCTGCAAGTTGCAATTGGTACGCTCGTGGATAGAAGCGGGTATGCGAAATATCCAGGAGCGAAGCAAAGGAGAAAGTATCACCGAAGTCCAAAGAGCCTGCAGCGTTGAGGAGAGGAGAAGGAGAAAAGCTTTGTAGGACATCAAAATAAAGTGGACTTAGTCATCAAGAGGCAGCGATAAGCGGATAACACATGGGACGGCGATGGGGAAGGCAGAAAGAAGTCTCAATGGAATGTCAGGAATGTCACCGCTTACTCGATTGCATCGCGACTTGACTTACGACCAACTGGTGAACTGGTAATTCCATAGTTCATTGGCTGGAGCGCTTCCCATTCTGAGAATTGTGCAATATTGCTCTCCTGCAGAGCAATCCACCCCAATCTATCCCACATCTGACAAGGGTTTCAAAGTACATTCAACCATAGCAGCCAAACTCTTCATGTCGATCTCCTCGCCCTCCCCAATTCTTCCGTCAAGATTCCTCGCCTTGGATTTGGGGTCCATCAATCCCCCAGCAAGCAATTCGTTGCCTCATGCCTAGCCGCCGCCTTCAAGGCTGGGTACAGGCACATTGATCCAGCACAGTAGGATTTCGCTGTCATCATAAGCCACAAACTTCAGCTCACCGCGTTCACAGGTACTATGATAACGAGAAGGAAGTTAGGGAAGCTCTCCGCCAATTAGGCATGCCTCGATCCGATGTGTTCATCACTACCAAGATGATGACGGATTATGACGGCCGCTGGAAGCGTGGACAGGACATACGAGAAACTTGTTGAAAGCGTTGATAAGATCAATGTCAAGGATGAATATGTGGATCCCATCTCGATACATACTCCTAGTGGGGGCTCGAAGAATAGGAAGGAGATGTTCCTAGCACTGGAGAAACTGTTGAAAAGAGGCAGGACGAAGGCCATTGGGGTCAGCAATTGGGGGATTGGCCATATCGAGGAGCTAAAGGGCTTTGCAAAGGTCTACCCGCCGCATGTCAATCAAATAGAGGTATGTAAACTTACTTCTGTGGACAAACAGCAGGAGTTGACAGTGTTCCAGCTACCCTTTTCCCGACAGCGAGAAATTGTCGAATTCTGCCACAGGAACGGCATTATCATCGAAGCCTACTGCCCTCTCGTCTGAAATCAAAAGGCCAATGGCCCGACCCTCACTTCGATTGCTAAGGCACATAAAAAGACACTCAGCCATGTACTGATCAGGTACTGCCTGCAGAAGAATTGGGTTCTGTTGCCCAAGAGCGATACACCATCCCGGATAGTCGAGAGTGCCACTGTGGACGACTTTGAGCTTTCCAAGGAGGAGATGAAGACATTAGATGACTTAAACCAAGGGAGCAAAAAGGCTATTGTCAAGCCTGTCAGCAACACGCTCTAGATTTGACGAAATTGAAGTAGTCAGCACTTTTCTTTCCGACGATAACCCAAGCGTTAGGACCATCTGTTCGTCCGATGTTGTTTCCACTTCGAAGCGAGGAGCGATGCAAAGCGAGTGCTTCATCATCCATGCTAGCCCATAAAACCGCGTGGTTCAGATTATGCTTATTCAAATTACACTGGATCTCATTGTCCACTTTGGAATTGTCATGCCGAGGTACATCTGCACCACCCATGAAGTTTCAACAGCTTCAGCTTTTGATGAAACATCGCAAGGAAACGTCTCAAACAGGCATCTCTGAAGGCATTGCAAACCTTTTATTTTCAACCTCGGTACAAATGCATACGTATACGTATACAGCCACGTATTTTATCATTAATCCTCACAGGACATCTATTTCTAGCGTGCTCAGCAAGTAGAGTCAACGTCACCCTCGCTTGGCAGAGCTCGATAGTGCTGACTACGGGGTACGAGGTGCTGCCCCGCATGGACCAGAAACACTAAAAGAGCTTAAATGGTCGGGCTGAACCTTACATTTACTACGCCTCAGTTTGCTTGTAAATTTGGCCCAGGAACGAATTGAGTGGTGCCCTATCAGCAGCTCAAGTGAACGTGATAGACCTCGGCACCGACAAACGCGTCACGCTTGGTTGGAATTGGTAGGTCTGGAAGTTGAGACAGCTGCCTATGTATATCTGCATGAAAAATATGCAAGGAAACGCAATGCTATGCTCTGCTGTGAATATATAGTGTATAGATCTCCTGTCGAAATCGTCCTGTTGTTGTCCTCAAGCTTCCTACACTTTCAAATCCTTCTTACCATCTCGCAGACAAACATCCTCGAATAATCTCTCATCATGAATGCAATTACTCAATATATCGTCAACAACTCCAAGTTGGAGGTAACACTCATCAAAATCACAGATGCGACTCCAGAGTAAGCGTCACTTCCACACGTCCAACAATAGAACCCCTCTAACAACACCAGCACCTTCCTCATGGCCATCGAGTCCCGCGTAACAAACACCGGTCCAGTCAGTTCCACCATCTCACCCATGACAGTCGACCTCGTCGGACCTGCCGGTGCCTTCGGTAAACTCGACCTCCCAGTCATCAAAACCAGTTCCTCAGGAACAGACGTCAACATCCCCTCTCAGCTCATCAAGATCACCAACAAAGCGGCCTTCAAAGCCTTCGTCACTGCCATCTTGCGCGATGAGAGTCTGCTCCTGCAATTGAAGAACGGGAAGGGCACCGTGAAGGCTATGATGGGCATGTCAGCGCAAATCGACTATAACAAGGATTGTCCTTTGAAGGGCATGCATGGTCCCAAGACGAAGATTCTGAAGACGCAGGTTGAGGGAGGAGGGTTCAAGAATACGATCAAGATTCTGAATCCCTCGCCGCTGGAATTGGATCTCGGGACTATCAAGCAGGAGATTCGCAACGCGGATGGGAGTTTGGTTGCTGTGCAGCAGGGGAAAGTGTACCTTTTGAGAGGGGATACGGATTTTGTTGTTGAGGGGAAGGCAGTGGGTAAGGCGGCTGGACAGGATGCGAAGCTGGTTGCGGTGGGCGTTGTGGAGGATAATTGGCATAATGAGACGATCACGGCTTTTGATGAGCCTGTTGTATTGCCACAGGAACTGGTAAGCTTGTGTGCATAGTTTTTGAGTGGACAATGAATGGAATGAATGGTTCAAGGTGATGTTGAATGAGAAAGGGGACTGTTAGCGAGAGCATTTCAGGGGTTCTGAAAAATACCCAATTCTATCCATGTCTGCGGGACGTTTCAGCATACCAGGCCATGTACACTACCTTAATTGAACAACCGTCTCAATTACTGAGGTGCTTCTTTCTGTCTTAACTCTTGAAAACATCAAAGGAGCAACTTGTGAGTCCGAAGCCCAGTGCATCCTCTTCTCTTATTGCTTCCACGATGTATTTCCACAAGAATGCCTATTTCAATGCGGCGGAACTGCCCCTCTCACAGGGGCCTCTTGGTTGGGCAATGGAAGCAAGGGTTCAGCTGCAGCCCTCTCCAAAATCCGAGCTCGATGGCTTTTACCCCACGGGACAGTAGTCGGGACCACGGATATTCTACCACTGTGCTATCGAGTATCTATGACCACCGCTAACCATGTCTAACGATGCAGGTACAAATTCAAGATCTCTCACAGCAGCAGGAGAATCGATAGGTCAACAAAAACAGCCCAAGAAACGCAAGAGGATCAAACCAGGCCTGGCGCCAATCGAAGGACGCCTTATTCGAAACCCTCCTCCTAAAGCAGTTGCCCCTTACAAGCCCAAGTCGGAACTCGAGGATGCATCTCTGCGCTTCCTGATACATCACTGCAAGTACCCCACGACCCAGGACATGTACAAGGCTGACACAACACACTGCAGATGTAACGGTAATTGTCGAACGGACAGTGACATGCGTGGGTCCCCGGTGGGAGTGGTATCCTCTGGCTGTGAGAGATCCTGCCTTCTTCAATGCCCTTATCTCTTCGACATCTTCCCATGCAGCATATCTCCAACAAGTCGATCTACCGCGAAGCTTCTTCTTTCACCGAGGCGAGGCTATTCGACTGCTGAACGAGAGGATCCGCCAGGGAGCGCACGATGAAGGCACAATAAACACAGTAGCGGTCTTTTCCCAGCAAGAGGTATGGAATACTTGACACGCATGTCGATCTTTCTGACGGAAGCAGTCATTCGAGGGACGGCCCGAGACTGCCTTGACGCACATAAATGGTCTGCTCACCATAGTTGGTGCTGTGGGTGGTCCTCACTCCTCGAGACTAAGCCACCATACGCGGAGACACATATTCCTGTACGTAACGGCAGCCTACTAGGCTCATTGGTATATCTGACAAGGCTAGCACCGATCTAGCAGCGTGTATTTCCCTGGACAGCAAACCTCTCATCGAACCTGCTTTGGACTTGTCAAACCTCGAACTAATCTTTGGGAGGCCGAGTGCTGCAACAGGATCGTATGCTAAGACTTTTGGGAACCGGTTGTACAACTTCACAGGCTCTTCGCTGTCGGATCTTGCTGGGACCGTCCTTTGGGGTCTGCGGAATGTTTCAGAGCGCCTTGAAGGTATCCATGGCGGGACCGAGATGCTAGATACTCCAAGAGCAACCGATCTACAATTCTCAGACCGCGTGGAAGCCCTAGAACGGCTCGTTCATTCATTGTGGCATGTGGAAAACCCCGAAAATCCACAGCACCCCATTTTTCGGACATTTGGATGGGCATGCTTGATCTACATCTACACGATCTTGAGAGAGCTGCCCAAGGAACTCGGAATGAATACCATGTTAGCAAACCGGATCAAGCTGGCATTAGAATCCTGCCCCGACCTCAATGTTCTCCTAGCCACGTTCCAAGATCTGCTGCTATGGCAGATGTTCCTCTGCGGTCGTGTAGCAGACTATCGGGACCGACCTTTCTTTGCACAACAAGCAACCAAGATTTTGATAGTTCGCAAGACTGAGAGTTCGGGTGAAATTTTGGCTGCGTCGAAAGAGTTCTTGTGGCCTGAGAGACAACTCGAGATTGTGGAAGATGAAAGTGAGGAGAGTGGTGTCTCTTACTCTCCAGATGAAGCGATGAGAGATGGGGGCGCTTGATACTTCAAATCGACAACATTAACTTGGCAACATACTTTTGGGGCTCATGGGATGCGGTTGCCAGGAAATGCGCCGGTGCATGATACATACCTAGGGCCCTTCTTTATTGATTTGGCCGATTGTTCTTCCCATTTGTGGTAGGATGTTAATCCATTTGTGGTAGGATGTTAATCCTTCCTTCCACGCCACTTGTCGAGCATGGCAGGTCCATATGTGCCGTTGACCACAACTTCTCCACGCACCTTGTCTGGCTTCATACATCCACAACGTCAATCAGGACATCCATCATCCATATCTGCATATCCATTCGCACACTCGCAGACACAAGCATTTGCTGCCACCGACTCGTGCTATTGTTACTCCTATCGCTCGCCACTTACCCCTACCCTACCAACAATCGCCCCTTGGTGAAGGCAGGATGGTTGCAATACCTCCAGGATGTTGTCTTAGGTGTGTGCGAGACTCCGAAGATGTCAAGGGGGGGATTCAGGATCAGATGGTATACCTTCTCTGCACCACATGTTTCCCTGACCAATACTGTAGTATGTTTCTCCTTGATTACCATAATGGCCCCATCCATCATGTTAGAAGCCGCCTAGCTAACAAGTTGCTGCAAGGCTCTGCCTGCAGAGAAGAGTACACTGACTTCATCATCTCTGAGAAGGAATGCACCTGTGAACAGAGATTTGTCCTAGACATCGAAATTTGTCAGGAGCCAGACGAGCTTGAGTTTTGGCCTCGAAGGTACCGTCAAGTATCCGTCTCAAAGTCGACCACATTCAACGATCTTCATCACATTATCATGGTGGCGTTCTCCTTAAATGCTCCCAATGAATACATTTTTTGTGATCCGTCCTGGAATCGTTCACTTCATAACACAGATCTACCTGACGATGCAAGCATGACATCGCCCTCTAAAATTGAGAAAGCAATCCGGAAATACCAGCAGGAAGTAATCGATGCAGGCAGGATCAAGCTCCACAACGAAGCAAATTTCCAATCACAATATGACAGCAATACTCGACTCGCCGCCTGGATCGGACATTACGAAGAGCGGGTGTATTTCTGGTACCTGGGGTTTCACGATAACAGATACAATTGTTTTCTTGTCACCCTGAAGAGCCGAATGACATTGGGAGACTCCTCAAGGCCAATGCTTTTGGAATCGTCTAAAGACACTTTCAAGCTCAATCCCACCACCTATTACGGAGATCCCACCGGCGATAGGTCATGGCAAGCACCATATGATCATTTTGGCCGATTGTAAGTGACACTGGACGACTCTGCGTTTATTATGCTAAAGTTGGCATAGAACCACCAAAAAGTTCATGGCGCGACACGATCAACCTAGTCTTAAAGCTTCCGATGATGAACTCATTGGTATTCGTGCCTGGTTATTCGTCGGGAGTTGGGAAACAGATCATGATGCCAGCGAGGTCTCACAAATCAGTGACGAGGAAGCAGAAAGCCCCCCTGTCACATCTGAAGGTTTGGAGAGAAACAAAGGACTCCAAAATACGGATTTTGACAACCTTCAGAGCAATAGCAATATGGTGGACGAAGCCTTCCCAGAAATTGAGCTTTTGTGGCCATATGATAAAGTCTTGGAACTTCCAACGTTCGCAGACACGAAACCGACTCTGTCTGGGCCTTCACAAGATCCGGAAGACCTCCCTGTGTATGTGTCGGCTCTTGACATGGATCTCTCTAGTTTAGGGACGCCTTCGATAAACTCGAGCTTAAGCAGCTGTCTACTCACAGGGGAACAGCAGGTGCGTTCTGATTATTCCTTTCCTTGAATACAAAATCCAGCGAAAACACACAACCTACGCTAACTTCTAGAAGTCATTTTTGCGCGGATTAAGGCGGACATGAGTAATGCTATTGAAGGATTACGAGACTTAAGAAGCTCGGTCTATCGTAGTAAACGGAGCTCATGGAGAATTCATCAAATAGCAATGGGTTGAATGCCAGATGCATTTATCAGCTTGACTCCCAAGTCATGGTATGCCTGCCGGAACAAATTTGAAGTCAGCTGGCACATTCTACTGCTTGTGTGCCCGATCACTGCCACCGAGATAGTACTTGCTCATCTCACCGCTCCCTATGACCTCCATCTCCGGAGATGAAAGGTCCCGTTCCTCGCCTCCACAACCCAAAATTCTCCAGCTCGGTGCAGCCCACCCAGTTTCATCCTCCAAAATCTTGACAGCCCTTTCAACCTTCTCCTCAAAACTCATCCTTCTCTTCCTCGTCATATCACCCCCACCGCCGACATCACTTCCATCAAAGACCCGATCCAACCTCCATCCGCCCCCATCAATCTCTTCATCCAACACCCTCCCCTCCATCCCCGCACTCAAAATCCACACCTCCTCTAATCCCCCAAATTTCCTCCTAACCACATCCCAGAATCCCTCCAAATTCCTCACCGTAACACCATCAATCCCGCCCTCCCCTCTCCCAACTCCTAACACCACACCCCCGCCAACGCCTTTCTCGCACCTATCCCTTGAACTCCCTACTTCTACTTCCCTTGACCCAGCACCAGCAAGCTCAACCCTTCTCCACCGCTTCTTCTCCTCCTCAAGAAACACATCTTCGCTCACAGCTAATCGTCGCACAGTTTTCAGTGCTGTGGTGGCGGCGAGGGTGTGTATGGCGGTGAAGTTCTTGAACGATGCGTTGTACCCCGAGAGGCTGGGGAGGTGGATGATGTCGTGGGTTGGGCGGTAGAGTGGTTGTGGTTGAGGGTGAGGATGGTCTGGTGAGAATGTCGTGAGGGATGTGGAGGGGTGGTCGGAGAGTGGTAGGCATGGAGTGTAGAGTGTTTGGATGTACACTCTGGATTCGTGGGTTGTGTGGAGGAGAGCCTGGGGGTAGATATAGGGTAATATGGTGATGTGTGGGATGGGGGTTTGGGGCGTGGACGTGGACGTGGGTTGTTGCGGTTGATTTTGATCTTGTTGTTGTCGGTAGTGGTGGTGCTCGGAGTGATATTGGCGAGGTTGTATGGTTGGTGGTGTATAGACCAGTGGGATTAGACGTGGGCTTGGAAGGGAGAGGGTGTATATCCTCAGTCGGATCTCGAGGGGTAGTGAGGAGAAGAGGTGGAATTCTGTGGGTGCTGGTGGTGGTAGTGGTGTAGGTGTATGCTGTTGAGTAGAGGGCTGGACGTGAGTTGCCATTTTGGTATTGAGCGAGGAGTAGGTAGGGGTATTGAGGTGTAGGGTGGCCGTTGAGTATAGTTGAGCAGGGGAATTACCAGCGAGAGAAATAAAGTCCAGGTGCGTGAGCTGTGTTCGTTGTATTTCTGTGTCCTCCTGGGAGATATGTGATATGAATCGAACAAGTATATCGAATCGATTCTGGCCAAAGAAAATAACTTATAACGGCCTGGATTATAAATCCAAATGGAGAGATTGACCGGTTGGAGTGAAGTGAAGTGATCTCAAAGATTAGATGCCAGACCACCCACTCATGTGCAGGTCCCGTCGTCGGTCCTTAAAGCTTAGTACTGAAACAGTGTATGGGCAGTTCCGTTCGTTCTCTGTCAAGTGGGCAAGGCGGGGGGGGTCTTAATTTTCGATGGATGACTCTGATTTGTTCCAGTAGGTTGGTAGTTCATGTCATGTAAGATGAGAACAGGGAAGAGGAAGGGCCCTTTACATATACCGAATACCGGGGGAGGGAAAGAAACTCCTCCAGTTACAGCAACGGGAACGAGACGGGTAAATTGGATAGCAACATACGATTTTCATGAGTAGTGAGTGATGTGTGATCAGTCTAGCCTTTCAGTCTTTCTCCGTGCAGTGTGCACAATACGAAGATCAAGTTATCAAATACAAATGTCTTGCTCATCGGCGAGGAAAGGCAAGCCGTGGAATTGAATGATGTGGAGTTTGATTTTGTGGAGTGGAGTGGAGTTGCGTACAGCGAGCAAGCAAAACAGTATTGTTGCTTGGGCTGGAATGTGAGGGATATGTGTGGGATTGAGAAGATCGGATTGAGCTTTTCCGGCATATGGCTTGGCTGTAATGGACCTTCTTCGGATGCTGCCGAGAAAGGACAGGTAAAAAAGAAGGCTTGAATGAGTGGGGGGGCGATCAAAAGTGCATTTCTTAGGAGGCTTGCAGATGGAAGAAGGTAGGGAAATGGTGGAAAGGAGAGTTTTCAACTGGCTGGTATACGAAAAGAACGGTATGAGAAGCTTCTAGAGACGCCTTTTGGGTTTATGGGGAGAGGGATAGGGATGTGGCTGGTGGGAATGTGGGTTGAGGAGGCTGACTGACTGACTGACTGACGGGCAGATGAACTTGCTTGCCCGAGACATAGAGTAGAATGATGGAAATAACATCGCATGGAAGCTGCCAATATCACGATATTGAATGTATTGCAGTGCGAAAGCCAGTAAGAGCTCAAGAAAGGTAGACGGGTATAAAAGGGAACGAGAGGAATTATGACGGGCGTTGAAGCAAAGAATTCGAATATTGGCGTGGCACTGGAGTGGTCTCAGATCAGCACCAGGATGACGACGATCTGGACCCCAAAAAAAGTCAGGAGTGACATAAGAAACGCCATACACGCGAGAAATGTACTTGTAATTGGTCCCAGCTGGTAAAAGAGGCGTTTTGGGAGACCTATCCCGACATCACCAGCTGAAAAGATGGATTGTGAGCCTGGAAGAAGCAATGAAAGGGTCCGTCCACTTTGTCTTCAGAACAGAATGATTTTCGATGTGAATAGTCGCTGGGAGGTAAGGGTTTTCTTGAGGTGTCAAATCCGATTTGTGCTGTGTGGGTGTTGAGACTCCAGAGACCTATTCGGGAACGGCCTGTTCATCGCATTGCAGAGAACTGTTCTGATCCGTCCGTGTCGTGCTGCTCCTGGACCGACCTTGCATTAAAACCCCGTTTTCTGTATTCTCGACTTACTTCGTGCAATGAGCATAACCATTGGAGCTGTAGAGAACAGGCAGGGTACTAACCTGCCACAATTATTCCCCTCTGCCATTGGAAGGCCGTCCAAATGAAAATAGACTAAATTCTCAGAGTAGATCTTCTATTAACCAGAAATGGGAAAGCAGGCATGAGTCGCTCCCAGAAGTCTGCCAAGAAGCAACGCAGAGACGGCCAACGTCTTAACACTTCCATGCAGATCGCCCCTTTGTCAATGTTATTACACTGCATTTAGTTAGAGATGAAGCTGGAGGCATCCAGACGAACTATCGCCACGTCAGGAAATCTTCTGCAGTCTTTTTTGTTCGTATCGTAGCCTTGAAAGTGGACGTGTAGAGACCACTCTATCGCCACGAGCTGAAGGAGAAAGTAACGAGACAGAGGTATCGATAAAATGAGAGGACTAGTCGAATGGTAGCATCCTTAATGAGTTATCAAGGCGTCACTTGTGACTCAGAACACCACTTATCGATGCACCAGTTGTGAAGAGTTACATGATGGCGAGTGTACGAAAGTACTGCACATCATACAATCTTTCGAAGGAAATGCCTCGATATAATCACGTCACATGCGAAGAGGAATAAAACAGGGTTATATATAGAAGAAAGTTTTGCAGCTATAGAGAGTCGTGAGAAATCGAAAAAGTCAAGTATAACTAGCCCCAGTCTTCAACGGGTAGTATATCCTCCGTTAGCAAAAATAGTCTGCCCATTGACCCACTGGCCCTCGGTGCACAAAAACCTGACAATAGGAGCAATGTCCTGAATATCAGTCAAACGACCTTCCATAGCATTGCTTTTGTGGTAGGCCACTGCATCCGGTGATTCTTGACCGTAGAAGAATGCTATAAACAGTTTAGTCAGACCTCTAGATGTCGTACAAGGTGTCCTGGAACGCGACTTGAGACCTGAGGGAGACGTACGAGTATCCATAGGCCCCGGGGCAACAGCATTGACGCTTATCCTCTTCCCCATCAACTCCTTTGACAGCCCTCTTGTGAAGTGTTCAACTGGAGCTTTAGATCCAGCATATGAGGTGTAGAAGCCAGTATAGGCCGCGAGGAGAGACGTGACTATGGTGATGAGTTTGCCGCCTTCGACTACATTAGCTGCGCCCGCTTTGAGAATGAAGAATGCAGCTTTAGAATTCACACTGCCCATTTACATCAGCACATGTTGGCAGAAAACGTCATTCTCCACACTTACGCAAACATTTCATCATATTCGGCCTCAGAGATCTCAGTCATCGGCTTCTTCAACACCTTCCCAACAGTATTAATAACGATATCTATCTTCCCAAACACCTTCAAAGTGTCTTCGAACAACTTGTCCACAGCGGCTGCCGTGGTTAGGTCTCTTGCAAAGAATACGACCTTAATATTAGGATACTTGGACTTCAGGTTCGCTTCAAGGGCTTCTGCCGAGGTTTTGGTAGAAGGCGAATTGTAGTGTAAAGCGAGGTTGGCACCCAGGGAAGCAAGTTCGAGTGCGATTTCCGCACCAAGATTCTTTGCACCACCGGTTACAAGAGCCGTTTTGTTATGCAGAGCCATGGTAAGAGCCATGGTAAGAAAGTTCTTTGCAGTAGGGAGGTAACGGTGAAGAATTGTTTTGATAGCGGGCACTAGTGTTTGTCGTTGTGGGAAGGAGAAGAGTGCAGAGCAACAGAAGGAGATTTACATGTTCTATAATAAATAAACGGTGGAAGAGAAAGTCAGCTAAAGTCCGCGCAGTAATCCGTGGAGATAAGGTTCTCAAATGCACATATTCTCAAATGCAGATATTCTTAAATGCAGATACGCTGGCTGTCCGGAGCTGAATGCACAGGCTCAGCCAGACTGGGACTTGGCAGTATTTGTCCAAAACCTTTCACTGGATGAACAACACCGACCTTGCATTGCGCTTTGTACTAACCCCGAACTAGAATATGCAGGATGCGACGCTAGGCATCCCGCTTCAAGCCACGACCTCTCCTTGTGCGAACGTCGCCTATGTGGAGGGGACGACAACAACTACATTGGCAATGAGAACTCTTGTAACTGGACCAAGTACACGTCAGGTAACGTAAGATCCTGAGAAGACATTTGCAACCAGTTTCCAACATGGACAACTTTTCGCAAGCAACCTCCAAGTTGGCTCAAAGCCAATCGTTGTATCCTCGGCTGAGCTTCATCACCTTCGGAGATGTCGAAGACTCCAGAAATCGAATCTCACGGAAAGCTGTCCGATCACATGCGGCATTATATCAACATGCTGCCAGCAGGGAAAGTAAAGGGCTGAATGAATCAACTGCCAAGAAGAAACAAATCCGACGGTACAAAAAACAAGATGTGGTCCTCGACATAGAAATTCTTACAACAATACCGAGTGAAGAAACTAGCGGTTTCCCGGAGGAATCTCCTAGGAATTCTTTGAAGGGAACATCGCTTCAAGTCATCTTAGGCCAAGGTCGATGCGATCCTTTCAGAACATACCCAATCGATTGGAACCCGCGAATCCCACAGCTAGTCGACCACTGTAAGTATGATCCCAGAGTCCTATGGTACAAATCCTCGCTAGATACCTCCCCCCAATTCGGAAAGAACCTTCTCACACATCCTACGCTCGAAGACCCAATCCCATAATCATTAACCGAGAGCAGATCTCACCAACATGGCCATTGACATGCCCGAACTTGACGAGCCAGGAAACGCTGGCCTTCTCCGCACCCGTTGGTTTCCCCTGACTATGACCTCTGCGCCAATATTCCACGTGATTATCCTCCTCGCTGCTTCCCATCATTCCGCCCTCTACTCTCCCACTAAAGAGCCTTCTTCTTCACTGTCCCGCACAACAAGCCGAGACCTCATCCACCTCAAGTCTATAGCAATTGCCTCGATTAATCGCGCAATGCAAGCCGATTCCCTATCCACCAGTGATCCGCTCATCGGCGCTGTGGCAAAGATGGCAAGCTATGAGGCTATGTATGGCGATGTCGCGACGTTCGAAGTGCATATGAAAGGGTTGATTCAGATGGTAAGACTGAGGGGCGGGTTGGGATCGCTGGGGTTGAGTGGTTTGTTGGCTAAGATTTGTGTGTGGATCGATTGTAATGCGGCATTTGTCCATGGGATGGATCATACGTATTTCGAGCCCGAAGGAGGGAGGAGTTGGTTGGGCCGAGAGGTTGGAATCAATCCTAGTGGGTTTTTGGCAGCTTATTGATGTTGATATTGCAAAGGTGCGGCTAAAGATCCTGGTTGTCAAAATACGCCCAGAAGCGAAATGGATCTGTCGAGAAGGGGTTCTGCTGTTTGACGTTTTCAAATGAGAATGCCATGAAGAGTAAAGCCTCTGGCCGTAGTATGAGTTTAGCTCAGGACTCGTGTCACCAATGGTATGGGGCACTAGTTAATATGTACCTGGCATAACTCATGTTTCCACACAATGATCTCGTCTCGTCCGAAGACGACTGTTGGAATAAGTATGTCGCTCGTCAGATATTTCGAAAATTGGCCAAACAAGGCCGGCTATAGACCCGAGCTCCTGCGAAGGTTTTTCTCCTTTCCTGGTACTGTCAAAATGTTCTCGTAGGCTGACATGCGCGAGATATTATTATGACAACCCCATCCATGTGTTGTCGTGTTCATAATGTTGGCAATTTATCCAAACTCCAACCCACTCAGCTAGAGACAACGTGATACATCATCAAGCCATCAAGGCACCGAGTCCCCCAAATTCTACCAACGAGAACTTATGTCTGCCCCGACAAGATCAGAAAGCGCGGCAGTAAACGTCAATTAAAGTCTCTAGATGCTATCAGGGTTCTTGAGCACCCTCTCCCTTCCTGGATGCCTTGACTCGAAAACTCTCCCAAGCTACTACATGGAAATATCTTAATTTGTCCCTCTTGACTATGGATCCCTTGAGTATTAGCGCCTCGGTGTTGACTGTAATCGCAGCTACGGTTACAACGATAAAGACGCTCAATGAGACACCGTGGGACGATACAAGGGTCGCGAAAAAACATTGGCTAGACTGCAAGGCGGTCTCTGACTCTCTATGACCTTGTCAGCATTTTGAAATCGTTGGAAGAGACCACTGCCTTGACGAGAGGAGAATGGCTGGGGAGTGGACTGAGGAGGATGAAGAGTGGCAGAAGTGTCCCGTCCGCCAGGGTTCTCGGATCTCGAAAGCTAAGAGAGCTATGGATGGATGGAAGACTTGCTACACACTAGAAAAGCATATGACTCGCAACGCAACTCTGGGAAGTCAATCGACGAATGATAGCGATCGTCAGTCAGTCAGTCAGAAGTCAGTCTGTTGACTTTCAAATCTGAAACGTTCCATACGGCTTTTTGAGGTTCATGGTTCTGCTATTTGGAGCCGGATGGTTGGCTGTTTGTTGATCTGGTTGCGGTGTTCTGTTCAGACTTCATTCAGTAGACACTTACTAGACTATTTAGCATCGGACCGACACCGGCTGGACGGCATCTCACAGACTCCCTTCGACGATTCGTTTCCTTCACACGGACTCACCTTTCCCCTCCGCTCCGTCCCTAGCCTACCGAAACTCGAAACGCACTTACCTACCACTTGTCTTGTCAGTGACAGTAGCATCGTCATCCTCACTTTCTAGCTTTTATTTTGAAACATAGCTTCTGAACTATATGGAGATGCGGTATACCTGATCTGGAAAATGAACAGCGACCACGACGCCTATAATCAAAGGAGAGGTGTACTCGTTAAGGTCAGCTTGCTGTCTCTCTTACCCCTCCTCAAGTCTTCACAGTTCAGTTCACACAGACCCCGCTCTAGCTCTACCTCCCAACGTCAAATCAGCATCAGCACACGCAAGCGAAACACCGCCCAGAACCCAAAAACATACACTCTTCCTCTTCTGGACGAACAAGTCGTTTCCAGCGTCTTCTTCAAACTTACCAAACTATTTCTCTTAAGTTCTAATCCAAAGAGAGGAAGATCTGAAGTTCGAAAGAAGCGCCGTGCAGCTCAACAGCTTACCAGCTTACCAGACAAGCATCCCGGTTTGTTATGGTGCCATCTACGTGATCATTGGCTGCGTACGGGCTCGAATCGGCACCAATGCTCCGTTTCAACTTCCAGGGCTGGACTTCCCAGGGTTTGTGTGTGTGTGCGTGCTTGAAGTGGATGCGATGCGGTGGTAATTATTTTCCGAAAGGTCTGTGCCGAGCATCGGGGCTTTTCGTTTCTCTGCGTGGCATGGCATGGCGGTTGAGATTGAGATGAGATGAGATTGAGGGCGGCTGAGAGATGGGATGGATGGCTGGATGGAGAGTCATGAAGTTGAAGCCTGAAGCAGGTACGCAGGCATTCATACATAAATTCACATGCTTAAGTGCAGTACCTGCAGCATTTGCTATTTAGGGATGAGGAAGCGACTTCGTAACGGGCGAGTATGGCATGATATGCAAAGGATGTCTTCCGCGAAGATGCAGCTGGAGGGATCTGTACTGCACGACAGCTGAATAAGATGAAATGAGGAGGAACAAGCAAAGACGACGTCATGCGAAGAGGACGGATTGATTCCTTTTCCTTTCCTTGCGAAATTGCGTTTATTGGTTGAGGCCTTGACGGGAATCCTTCTGGGGTGAAAAAGTAATTACCGATAGACGGATGGGTAAGCTGGGAAGTTTGAGAGTTGGAGCTGGAGCTTGGAAGTTGGATGAGATGAGGCCAGACTGTTGTCCTTCGGTGTGGAACCGTTAAGTTTGAAAAAATTGGATACGATTGCTAATATTCTTGTATCGTGGATCTAACTGACATCAAGATCGCATCTCCATCGGCACTTCCCAGGGTCTGGAATCTGGATGGGGGAGACGGACAGGATGCTTACCCCTCTCCCAGCAGCAGGCTGCATCAGTAGCATCATTTCATATCCCCAAGGCTGAGTGATTTATTCTTTGCAGAAAAAGCCAAGGGATCGGGTCTCACTGATTGCGTCTTCGATCGATAGATCGATTGAATTTGACTGACAGGAAATGCAAAGCCATGAAGCAGCAGCCCCCTTACTCCCTTTCCCTGTTCAAGACCCTTTCCTATACGGGAATTTGGTTTGTTTCTTTGTACTCTCCATTGCATTGAAGCTGGGGGAAATATTGAAAATTGATCCCTTGCATGTATGCCCAGCGTTTCCGCAATGCATTGTTAATTGTTATTGTTATGATAACTTGTTTGCTTTTCAATCAAAACAACGGAAAGTCAATAAAGACCCATTCATAACAAAAACAAAAACAACAACAACAACAATAATAATACTGATAATAATTATTCTCCTTCGTGCTCCACCAGATCCACAGGTTTGCTCCACGATCCCTAGGCCCGCGCGGGCTTGGCTCCACGATGATGGATGATGCGAGAAATAAGCGGGGAGGAGATGAGATGAGATGAGCTTTGCGTTCCTTTCCCATCGAACCTTCTCCCGTGTTCTCCTACCTCTTCAGGTGGGTGAGACAAGAATCTTCCTTGTTGCATCGCAGAAATCGAAGAAAAATGAAATGAGGTTCTCCATCCCAACGCTTCCCTTCCACCCAAGCTCCAAGATTCAACCCCACTTACCGTCTCCGCACGCTCACTTCACTTGCCGTACCTGCGTCTGGACATGACAAGACAGGACAGGTATTCGAAATTCTAAGTTTTTCGGTAAGTTGGTTCAGGAACGACAATGCCTGCTCATCCGGATTACAGGGCGAGTGAGTGTCAAGCCCAATGGAGATATATTTTAGACTTTTACTGTACAGGATGGTAGAAGAGGACGGGTAGGAAAGTAAAAATGGGGTGAGATCGGCCTTTCTCTCTTCTTTCTCCCTTCGATCTGAGTTTACTTGTGATGTAAAACATCGGGGATGCGGCATTGGATGGATTCGTTTTGTTTGAATTGAGTTCAGTTCAGTTGAGTTGAGTTGAGAGAGCACTTGGACTATCATTCTCTCCTCTCATCTCGCAAGATTCATCCCATCCCATTCTTGGCCAAATACCTCCAAGAAAGTACTACAATATTGGGTATGAAAAAGGACTGTACAGTAGACAAATAAGGCAGACAATTTTCTATTAGGAAGGACTGCCAGAACGTTTCAAAAAACGTGACCTCCAATCGCATGCATCTTCCAGGTTTTATCTGGCACAACTTTCAGCAAGTAAGCAAAGTATTGCGCAAGGATGAGATGCCTCGAATATGGACCATGGATTGATCGCCCATGGCTTGATCCCTGTGGCAGACATCACATCACCACTGGACGGAATACCCACAGGGCATGGTCCCCTGCATCTCATCCATCGATCGAGCCATCATCCCATCCATCCCTCCCTGCACACCTCACTAACCTAACTTCCTGGACTCGCAGCCCGCAAGCACCACAAGCGTCTGACTGCTGCAGACAGACAGAGAGACTTGATGCTGCAAGTCCACTCACTAACCGTTACTTCACTGAATGCTCTGCAGCCAACTGACTAGTAAAGGCTACGTGGAAGTCAGTGCGATATGCACAGAAAAACGGCCCAAATGCAGGAACAGCCGGAATATCCATCCCCTCCACTGCAAAGTTCCCCCAAGCCCAGAGCTCAGAGCCTAGACAGAGCTTGCGCAGGGAGGATGCATGCTGAGGATGCGCTGAAGCTGGAGCTGGAGCTTGAGCTCGGGCTGGCTTGGGCGGGGGAGCCAGAAGCCCAGAGGGCCCAGAGCTCACAGCACCCACTCCACTGAACACCACATACGCAAAGAAAGAGATCCATTCCATCATAACAAATGCGAACAGACCACACACGCACTCATATCAGAGGGCTTATTATGATAATAAACAAAATAAAAACATGACTACTGCATTTCCCATAGCTCTACAGTAGCTCCCGTCCCTCCTCTCTTGTTTTCTTTTTCTTTCTTTTCTTCTGCTTCTGCCTCCCCTCCTCATCCTTCTCTTCACTTGACTTGGCTTCGTCTTGTGTCCCCTCCTCACAATTCAACTTCAGAAACTCCAAACCCAAACCCAAACCAAAACCCGAACCCCTCTATTCGCTCTGGCAGGCAGACAGACGGCAGCGGTTAGGGAAAAAACTTTATACTTGTACTTAAAACATACCTTCTTCAACGGCTTCTCACCCAACTCGCTCACTTACTGGTCACTACTGTCGCTACCTTTCCGTCAACGACCGTTAAAACGACCCCGCGGCTGGCACTGGCACTCCCACACTCACTCAGTCACTACCTCATCTACCCGAAATAAACGGCGCAGACTACCACGACTATCTACCTACCAACCTGACACTCTCAATCAATCAAAATCCTCACACAACCAATCATCATACCGACCCAATCAAAGATTCCACAACCTTACACAACACCTATCCCGTCATATCGCTTCCACCGGACACACGGCTGGCAGCATTCCATACCCTACCATATCCATACCCATACCAAACCCATCAATTCTTCCCCCCCCCCTCCGATCCGAAAGAAGACGAAAAGATAGTCGAGAAGAGCCAATTCAATTCAATTCTCGCGACACTGCCTAAATAGCTTCCCTACCAATACCTCAAAATCTCGTCACCCAATATCAGACACACCCTCATCCACACATACATACACAGACGGAAAAAGCTGGACCGCCAACATCTTTCTTTCTCCCTTCTCACAATCGGAAATTCAATTCCAATCAGGACCCAATCGGAGTTGGAATTTTACTTTCTGTCTCCTCCTATCCAGTTTGCTTTTCAGGGCTTGCAATCTTGGTTTCTTTCCTTCTTTTCCATCCAGGTTCCAAGTTCCAGGTCCAGGTCCAGGTCCGGGTTCATATCCAGGATAATAATAATATTATTATTCGTTTTGGTATTACAGGGATTCCTTCGAACCAAAAAAGTTCTGGTTGGGTAGAGCGCAGCCCTAGGGACCCCCCGCCATCTGCCCCCGGTTCACGCGACGCGTTGAGGCTCGACCACCCAACCATCCACTCGGAGGAAAGAAAGTTGTTTATCCCCCTCCATCCCCTCCCCGCCGAACACTCACCCACCCTCCTCAGAAATATTCCGTCCCCCAGATATTCTGGATTTCTCAGATTCTCCAAACTACATTTCTCGCGTGGTGCAGGATAAACCAATACAACAAAAAAAGAGGAACGGCCCAGCTTGCTTGCCTTTTCGTGAGTTCGACTTTTTTACGCACATCCGGCTTTCGGTTCCGGTTAATTCAGCCTTGCGCTTGTTCTTGTTTAAGCTTCGCCTCCCCCCAGGATCCAGTCGCGTAAGCCCTTGGTGGGGGTTTTGTATAAACACGATTCCTCTACATCAAGGCCGGCACACGAGGAGCAAGGGAAAGGGAAGGAAAGGGAGAAGAAGGGGAAGAAGAGAACCCACCCCGTTGAACGACGTCTGGAAATCTACATCATCCGCCCACCCTTCCGTATTGCATTCACCCTATCTATCTTCCCGACTTATCACTGTACCCAGCCAGGCCTAGCTGGCGACCGACCTGTCACCGACCGATCTTAAGACGTTTTTCGACTTACGACTGCGGCAAGACGAAAATTGAAAACGCAGAAGGCCTGTCTGCCACGCGATACGTAGTCGTCCACTGGTCACCTACTTCCTGCAGGCTTCCGGGCAATCCATGTACGGCTTTCAAGCGACAGCGTCTCACATCTCTGGAACCTGTAATCCAACCAGATCTTCTGAAGCGGATTAACCCTAACCGGGCGAGCACAAAAGGCAACCCTATTCCGACACTGACAGAAATTGGGTGTTTGGTGGGACACTTGTGTACAAGAACACAACCCTAAAGCAACTAGGAAGTGAGATTGGAACACCTGGTGAAACCCTCGAAAACCTTGGGGAGAGTCGAAGAACTTGTGGGAACCGACGGAAAGTCCTTTGAAAGGGCCGTCGTTCCAATATTCTCTAGTTCTCGTGGGTGTTGTGGTCGAAGCTCAAGACATTGCTTGCTTGTCGTCGTTCGTTTGAGTCTCCAACAACACCTTCCCGGACGCGCCAACTCTTTATATACCTCTCACCCCTCTCAAACCTGTTTCACAGGAGCGCGTCATTTCATCCTCCCAAGTACCACTCATTATCGTTCCCTGTCGCAATGGGATTCAGTCGCGCCTTGCCTCTGGCGCTCGGCGCATTGGCAGTATCCAGTGGGGTTGCCATGTTGACATTCGACATCATATTCGCGGTCACTCTGTCTCGGGATTCGTCAATGGTCAAAACGACTGTGGTAGCAACGGTCGCGTCGGGGTTGGGCGCAGTGACCGTTGCTTTGTTACTACTCCTGCTAGGAAGGCAGGTTCGATATCGGAATGGAGCCCACATTCAGGATTTTGGGCACGGGAGACAGCACACCTACTTGTTGGCTGGGTTTGGGGGAGTTTTTGGAATCCTGTCTGGGGTGGCGTCGGCGATCTTGTTGGGATTCATGAGGGCAAGGGACGACCTTCCGAAACGAACCATCACTTCATCAACGAAGACTTTGGTGATCGCTGCCTTTATCATCTGGGCCATTTTTCTACTCTCGGAAGCAGTATTTATAATCTGTATGGTTATCATCCAACGCAAGGACTTCCAACAACAAATCCAGACCTATGATCCCGAAGCCCAGGCACAAAATGAATCCGAGATGATGGAATCGACGAGACCACGAGCTTCCAGTGTGCAAAAAAGTATGGGTCACCGAGGAACTCCTTCGATTGAATCTCCGCCACCATCTAGCGGTCGGTCGCGAGCTGGATCTGACACAATGTCCTCATTTCGATCATCGTTTTCCCAAGTTGTACGACCTATCAGCTCCAAGACCAAGCTCATTTCGCACAACCATAGGTCTCCATATAGGCCACAGTCCATCGAATCGAACCACCGTGAAACGATTGTGTCGATTGAGGACGGCTTCGACTCGTGGGATACCTCTGCTGTGGATGCGGAGTCGAGAGAAGCGGTCGCATCGGCCTCGCCAACTCCACCTCGATTCTTAGAAACAATCCCAGCGAGCCCTACAACCAGCAGAAGCGCAAGTCCTGGGTTCCCTCTAGATTTGGAGCCTCCCAAGTCGCGGAAGAGGAGTCGAAGTTACAGTCCAGCGAACAGCTCCAGGGACCTTTCCAAAGCAGTTCGAACGCAGAGTCCAACGGAGAGTGTGAACAGTGAAGCGCATATCCATCCATTATTCCGGACCGATTCACCAACACCGCCTCCTGCTGCTACACCAGGAACAATAGTCACAGCGGCTCCGGGGGCCGGTCAATTGATATCCGATCGACAAAGTATCCGATCGATACACCGTATGAGGAGTGGAAGTCTGCCTTCAAGTCCAAGTCCACTGGTTCACAGTGCCAGCTTGGATAGCATTCGACTGGCGATAGAAAGGGAAGAGTTGGAGAGGTTGGAGGAAGTTGGAGGAGAGAGGACCTTGACACCACCGATTCCTGACTTCGTTCTACATGGCGGACCAAGGAACAGCATGCAGGCCTATAATTCGAGGAGGAAGCCAGCGGGCTTGGGCATTGTTGGTGAGGTGCGGGACGCATAAACGAAGGAAAGGTCTCTTGATGAGAGATGACGGCTCGACGCCATACGAATTCCCTTGTTGCATGCATGTATGATGGATACCATGATGTTAGCGTGGCGTTTGATTTACAAAACCAGATATACCTTAGTGCCTAACGAAATAAAGATATTCAAGAATACTTGTCGGAGTTTGCTGGAGATTGAGAGGTGAAGCTGGTGACTTGAAAAAGTGACAAATGGAATAGTTCCTGGCAAATGTGCAAACCGTCCTGACCTACCTGCTCCATCATCAAGCATCGCACAGTAGATGCACGATGTATATCCTCAATTAGCATATGCCTGATGCTTGGCTTCGGGATTTGTTTGCGAAGGGACTCAAGATCTGCTGTGAGGCAGTGGAAGATGCCCCTTGCGGACCAAGACTGTTAGGTTCCTTGCCTCGTCAGCCATCTCCATCCGTTGTATAGACCATGATGTGGATAGTTGTATGTCGCCGTCTGCCTACCTAGGTATGGCAAAGAGGATTGCTCGGGGTCGAGAGCTTATGCAGTAGCATCATCACCAGACAAGGCTGAGATTGTCAACCCCGCAATTGATGATTCACCGCCATGCGACAGACAACTGGCTATGAATGCTGGTGCTTTCTTTCCTTGGGTGATGGAGAGTCTTCCTGGTAGGATGGATGGATGGTGAAGATGTCTGGTGGCAGTGATGCGCATTCAATAGATGCCGAGAGAATTGCTGCGATTCAATTCGATTGATCCACGGTTGTCACTCCGGAAGGCTGACAGAAGAGGGAGAATGGAATCATTTGGTAGTGACGGGAGGAAGCATGGCATGGAGCTGCGTGGACGAAGGTTGCCTCGTCTAGCGTGAGAGCCGACCCAGGAAGCGCCGCCGCCTGGCCCGTGCCTTCCTTCGCCTTGCCTCTGCCTTTGCCTCCATCTGGATCCTCAACTCCTCTGACTGAACTTCCACCTTCCACCTTCCACTCCGTCCCTCTTCCTCTTCCCTTCCTCCATCTTTTGAAGCAAGCCAACACAAACACCTTCGACTTCACCACCTGGCCCTTCAACAGAGACCCAACCCTCATCCACAACACTACATCGCCGTCCTCCTCTCGTTGCAGTGCCGTACACTGTCCAGTCGCAAACATGAAGCTCACTTTCAAGGTATGCCTCCAAGCATACTGCTATTACCCCACCACTTTAGCAACATGTATACTGACTGGGCTCTTGCATTAGGATCTAAAGCAGGCGAAGTTCGTCATCGAAGCTGAGCCATCAGAGCTGGTACAACCTTCTCCCCCTCCATCTGCCCGCACATTACCCACCCACGCCGTCGCGACCTCCCCTCCCCAACTCTGCTGACTGAGACACAAACAGATCTCCGATGTAAAGGAGAAGATCGCCAAGGAGAAGGGATGGGAAACTACACAGCAGAAGCTGATCTACTCTGGTTAGTTGGGCGCTTACTTGGACATGTTGGCGCACAACAGTCTGCTTACAACTTCTAGGCAAGATTCTGCAGGACGCCAACACGGTTGAGTCGTATAACATTGAGGAGAAGGGATTCATTGTCTGCATGGTCTCAAGGGTATGCTATGGCCCTTTCATTCTGCTTGCGTAGATCTGACTTTCATTTAGCCCAAGGCTGCACCTGCAAGTGCTGCTGCAACCTCAAAAGCCCCTCCATCCACTCCAGCTGCCCCAGTTGCTGCCTCAACTCCTGCTCCCCCTGCAGCTCCAGCTCAATCTACCTCCTCCGCGCCCGCTATTCCTGCCACCCCATCCCCCGCTGGTTCAGGCGCCGCTCCCTCCGTTCTTGCGTCGACACCAGGTGGGGCTACGTCTGGAATCTCAATGGGTGCTGAGCGTGCTTCACAAATTGCCGAGATGGAGAGCATGGGATTCGAGAGAACACAGATCGATGCTGCTATGCGTGCAGCTTTCTACAACTCGGAGCGTGCTATTGAGTATCTCCTCACAGTAAGTCCATTTGAATAGTTCTTGGGACTGGGCTGACATTTCGCTAGGGTATCCCCGAAAACCTTCAACAAGAGCAAAGAGCCCCAGCACCACCTGCTGCTCAGGGTGAGGCTGCCCCAATTGCCGCTCCCGTTAACCAAGGAGGCGATGGTGGTGAGGAGCCAGTGAATCTTTTCGAGGCCGCAGCTCAGGCTGGTGGTCGTGGTGGTGCCGGAGCGGGTGGCCGTGGAGCAGCTGGGAATTTGTTTGGTGGTGCAGGAGCTGCTGCGGCTGGAGCTGAAGGTCAATTGGGCAACCTCGATTTCCTCCGAAACAACCCACAATTCCAACAACTCCGCCAAGTCGTCCAACAGCAACCTCAAATGCTTGAACCTATCCTCCAACAAGTTGGCGCTGGCAACCCACAATTGGCTGCTTTGATCGGTCAACACCCAGAGCAATTCCTTCAACTCTTGAGCGAAGACGGTGATAATGATGCGCCGCTTCCACCAGGAGCTCAGGCAATCAGTGTCACTGAGGAGGAGCGTGCTGCTATTGAGCGGGTAAGTTCACCTAGCCCAGTTCCATAACATTACTAACATTATGCAGTTATGTCTTCTTGGATTCCCCCGCGACCAGGCTATCCAGGCATATTTCGCATGTGACAAGAACGAAGAGCTTGCTGCCAACTTCCTCTTCGACCAACCAGATGATGACATGGAGATGTGAAAATACTCATCACTGTCTCTTTTCTTTCTTCTAGCGCTCGCTATTTCCCGCACAGGTCCATGGAATTTTCTCTTGAGTCAGCACACAATAGCTAGACAATCATGTAAAAGGCCTGGCTTTTCTCACTTCCTTCCGTGCGATGCCCCCGACCTTAACCTCTCATCGGATGGGGCATTGAATCGTTGGTTTTTTTGCTCTGCCCCGCTCCGCTCTGCATTCTGCATATTCCCCATTCCATGGAGTGATAGGGATTCGATGCAACATGCAGCTTCCAAAACGAACGAATGGATGAATGAATGAATGGGTGGATGGGGTTTGTAGGTGGGAAACCTGGAATGGATGGGACGTTTTGCATGTTCCGTAATGAGAAAAAAATTCATCTGCACATCGGTCTTCTTTTACCGTTTTATTGGAAGTAAGTGTTTGTGTGTGTGTGGGAAAGGGTGATTCTGTGATTCTGATTTTGGTTGGTCTTGATCTTTTCTGGGCTTTGAGGTGAGTAAGGAGGTAGAGAGGTAAGTAATGACTGATATATTGATGTGACAAATCCTTCCATCCGACTATCGACCTACCTACGTAACAAATCACTCCGCCCTCCGATCTATAACTCACCTCCCTTGGCCCTTAACCTATGAGTCTATTCCTCGATACATCTCTGCACCTTAAACTCACCACTCACCCCACCTGACTAAAGTAGACCTGCCTACCTCCTCCACTTGATTATTGCATGCTACCTGGTATACTTATACTCGTGCAAGGACTTATACAAGATAGTTAGTTGTTGGCTTGAAATTTCTCTTTCTCTTTCTCTTTCTCCTTCCGTTTTCTGAGTTTGATCTTGATCTCAAGCATTGTATTGGATGGTGGTGGATCTACCGTGGGGGCCTATTTTGGGGGGTTAGGAGCTTGGTGAGTGAGGATTGATTACTGTGTAGGGGGAGGGGGGTTGGACTTCTTGGGGTAGTTGTGGGAAGGGAGGGAAGGCAGGGATGTGGTGAGGGTGAGGGAAGGGTTAGATGGGTGTATGTATGTATGTATGTATGTTGGGTTATGTTGGGTTACTTGTATGTTGAAAATTTGAAAGGGAGGTTGGTAGGTCTGGAGTCTGGAGGTCGGGAGGTCGGGAGGCGAAGCTGGGAGTTGGGAAGAGGGGAGGTGTATCTATCCCATGTGGGTGAGTGGAGTGGCGTCGGGTGGCTTTGTGGGCTGGCAAGGTAAGCAAGTCAGTCATGGTTTTTTTCTCTTCTTCTTTTTTTCTTGGTAAGTGAGGATGGTGGGATGGGATGGGATGGGATGGGATGGTTTAATGTTGAGGCCTTTAGGTACTCATATTGATGGGGATGATTGTTTCTGATTAGACTTGACTTGGTGGGAGTAGGCTGGGCTTGTCTCACTAGCTACTGAAGCACGAAAGCTTTTTCATGACACCTTTCTTTCTTGTCCCTAGGACTCTACATTGGAGGTACTGCCTTCCGATGCTCTGCAATGTGTGATTTGATAGGGGATATACTGTGTTGTATAAGTCTGCTGAGGAGATGTGGATTTCGACATCGCTGTCCTTGCTTGTGGAGGGTTCAGGTTTCGTTCCTTGATAGCGGTATGGTAATGTTGTGAAATTGATTTTGGTACTGGCTGTAGGAATGTACATGTATCTGGTGAGGTAGGAGGTGTGGAGGAGTGGAGTTTGTTCTGAGGGCTCTTGGTTGTGGTCTTGCTGGTGTTGATCTTGTTGGTGTTGATCTTCTCGGTGGCTCGGAATACGCTGTGAGAACGTGGAATAGCGATGGTTGTCCATATTCCTTGTTATTTTGGTAAGTTCTAAGAAAAATTCGGGATCCCCAGATGGGAAATGGGGGCATGGTTGAAGCTGCTGTCCCAATCTCTGGTTCTTAGGGGTTTAGATTGGAGCTCAGAGGCTTGGGTGACTGCCAATGAGGACTATACAAGTATCTGAGGAGACAGATGTTTCCGAATGGTGATGGAGAATCATTGAAAAGCAGCTTCATATGCTTGAAGTTCGATACAGACTTAGACATGGCAACGTTCAGGTCAACTGCAGGTGAAAACGAGAAATTAGACTCGGACCACCAGAGCTACCAAGGATGTAAATCCGGAGGATGTACTGTGAAGATAACCTAGCTTACTTTCGACATCAACGATCTCCCCACATGAGAGATGTAGGGATTGACTTCGTCAAGTTTGCTTCAAATCAAATTGCCGAGCCAGCATAGGAGTGTTTCTGTCACCCTGGTGCAACCAGAAGCGGACCATCTATAGAGAAGAGTAACACCAGCCAACCTAGTGGGTTTGAAGTGTAATTAGACGTATTAGCAATATATTAGGTCCTGGTACTAATGATAGCTCGAAGACTGTAGCACTCGGTAGGTGGTCGCATGAAGTCGTCAAGTCCCGAAATTGGAGTACCCACTCAACTATTTCCGGACTAGACTCCCAGAAATTCTATCCATCACAGAGCTGAGCAAAGGAGAATCAGATGGCCATTAAAGGGGCGCAATATTTCAATGGAATGGAAATGATATGTATTCTTCGATATGCTATCGACAGCGGAAAAAGCCGAGATTTGAAAACTTCCCGCGTTCTCTGTCGCCACTGAGGGGAGATTTGTGGCGGGATGTGACCTCCGCCTTTCTTAGATCGACCCTCACAACGTATTTGACGGCAATAGTTCTTTAAGATACTGTAGATATCTTTAGGTGTGTCTAGATAATCTCTGGACAAGTTTCAGGCTTCAAGAGCTGCGCTGTGTGCTTCCAGACCGCCCCTGGACTGATGCAGGATTTCGAGGTCTCAGCTCTCCCACCTCAACCCGACGATGTCGTTTTGAGATGCTCACCATGAAGAAAGCACACTGGATAAATAGCAATGAACCAACAAACCAACGACTGGATATCCACTTGGTATACAATAGAATGGCCATCTGCTTCTTTGGATTTCTATCAAAATCCTGCAGTATTGAGGTGGCTGGGAGTAAGGTTTTCAGCTCACGACTTGACTGTGAGGACTGCACGACACAGTCATCAATCGTAAAAGTGATAACTGAGTAATTAATCCTCACACGAGATGGTGTTGAGAGCGCGTAGCGTATTATTTGAAGTTCTTTGGAGGTGATTACATGTTTCTGGTCAGTTCCGTGCCAAGCATTTGACTGACGGTGACTTTAGGAGGTCGAAAGTGCCTTTCTAATCTCCCTCGACGCTCTGGATGTCAAGAAAGTCGAGTAACGATAACATCATTCTCACTGCCATCTCCTGCTCTTATTCCGCCCTCAAATCCATACATTGAAGTCCCGTTCCTGATTAATACTGCATCTCGACGTCGGGCGCTGAAAAGTTGATGATCCGTGGCCGCCGGGCTCTCAGCCAATCAGAAGCGGCCATTTTTCTTACTCGCTTGGATTTTGGTCTCGTCCTGGGACAATGCGTTTTCTGCAACTATTCTCATAATCAATTCACTCGACCCCGACCCGCCTTCCTATTGTGCAGGCTCAACTTTTCGAGTACAATAGCTACGTCGCTCGCAATTAATTCTACCATTGCCATCGACGCTCTAGCTCATCGCACATATCTTTGGCTCAACACCGTTCACCACCCCCGAGTTCTTCCTTCTCCCATGCAACCTTTTCCAACCACCACGTACTTCGACACCACTTCGCCCCGTCAATTGGTCGTCGACTACAGTTACTGCATACCTCTCTTGTTCCTTTTGCGGACAATCTTACACACACTTCTACTTACTTGTTGCGTTCCTCGCACTCTGATCGTCTGTCGACATCAAGGTCGAGAGCAAGATGGCGCCAGCTCGTCACGAGACTGGGCCTCCCCAACTGGATGGAGCAGACGACAAAACTGCATACGGTACCAGAGCGTCGAAACGAAAGGCATCCGAGATCACTTCTGGTCCTCCAGCTCCTCGATTCGCTTCATCCCCTCCATCAAAGCTTTCCGCCAGAACTGCTGCAAAGGCGAAAAGTGTCGCAAAGAAGCCAGTTACAGCCACTGAGCTCGAGCCCCGCCAACCTCCATCCAAGAAACGTCGGTCTTCATCGACAATTGCGCCTGAACTACCCAGCTCCTCATCATCGGCAAATCAACTCCCAGAAGACCTAATCCTCGAGCAAAACTCACTTCAGTCGAGCAATCGCAATTCCTCTCAAGGAAATGTCGATGATCTTGAGCCAGTACCTGGTTCGGCTACTCCCGGTCCCGAGCAAGATGCTTCAGATCAACCGATTCCTGACGTCCAGATCGATGGCCCTAGTGCATCTAATGATGAAGATGCTGATGCTGAAGGGGACGACGAGGAAGAAGTTGCAGTTCCAGAAGATGATGCTGTTGAACCTCCCAATGGCGTCCCAGCACCTACTCGTGGCCGTGGCCGGGGACGTGGTCGCGGTGGACGTGGATTTAGAGGAGGTTCTCGAGGTCGAGGCTCAAGAGGTGGTAGAGTCAAGGCCGGTGTTGGTGCTCGTGGTGCTAAGCCAGTCGTTGCATCTACTCGAGGTAGAGGTAGAGGCCGTGGTGGACGCAGAAAGAAGCCAGAGAATCCTCGCATTGACAGCTTCCACAAGCGCAAACTTGAGTTGAAGGCTCAATTCAAGGCACTTGCTGCTTTGCAACGCAATGCCCTGTCTGTTCTAGCTGACAAGTCCATCGAGATGGCGCAGAATGATCCTTTATATCACGAGACCCTTCCCGAGTTTGAGACTGTCTCCAAGCGGCTCGAAGAGGAGTTCAACAAAAACCAGGCCCAGTTGGATGTGTTCATTGAGCATGAGGTCGGATTGGCAAAGCGTACTCTCGAGTACAAAGAACATATGGTCAATCAGCAATACCGAGTAAGTCACCCACCTTCTACTCCTTGAGCGAGTCTAACAAGCAACAGTTACAAATTGAGGAGATTCAGGAGAAGTATCAGCACCGTATTATGGAACATGCCAACTACGTCTATACCAAAGGACATGCTGGCAAGGACAATGCTGGTGAACTTGATGATATTCCTTTCTCCCAAGGGGTAAGTTTCCCTTCAACTCCTTTAGGGCTACACTAACTCGTCACAGGAGGATGGTCGCATAGTGATAGACTCTGCTCCTCCACCGAAGAAGGTACATGGAACTGGAATGCCTTTTATGAACGTGAGTTTGCTACCTATCTACATCTTGACCTTTGCTGACATTCGCCAAGCCTGGTGTTGCAGTTAGCAACGTTCGTGGCACTTCGGGTGATAATGACTATGAGCAACACCCCGCCAATTGGTGGCAAGCCAAGTCAAAGAAGGAGAGAGTTGCCATTCTTAGAAAGCAAGCCGAGTGTGTTGCTGAGAAGGAGCGCATCCACCGAAAAGAGATGGGTGGCAGAGCAAAAAAGGGCGGCCGTCAGGCTCTTTTCCAACCTGGTGGTCAACAAGAGACTGCCGAAGGAGGTGAAGGCGCTGAGCTTGCAGCTGAGGGCGACGAAGACGGTGACGACCAGCCTGAAGAAGATGTCATAGCAGTTGAAGGTCCTTCGCGCCCACCCACCAGAGAAGGTTCATCACCTGAAGGAATCGATCCAAACGTCAGCGAGGATGTCGAAGACAGCGATGCCTTGCCCCAAGAAGTCGACGAGTTTGGTGTCAGCATCCCACGCAAGAAGATTCGCCGCGACCAACCTGCAGCTTACAATCGCATCGTTGTCGACGCCCCAGTTACCTTCGAACCCCATGAGATTGGTCTTCGCAAGACCCACATGCTGAGACAACCAGATGGCAGCTTCAAGAAGCTTGGAAGAGACGTTGACCCCAATCCAGCGAGTGGAAAGTTCTACTTTGAGCAACGACAAGGGCGATACAACGCTGGCAAGAATCAACCAGATGATCTTGACCAGGAAATTGTCTCCACCCACAAGCTTCACCCCCGACTCGGTCTACCGCTTCCTGGATCTCTCAACCCAGATCGTCCTGAGTGTGAAGATCCATACTTCAAGGATCGTACTGACTGGGGAGCTGAATGGAAGAATACCAACCCTGTCATGTTCATCCACCACAACTCTGATGGCACTAAGACTATCTCACGAACCTCTCGTTCTGAATGGTTGTACCGGTCGGAGAGAGCATTCAGCCAAATTCCCACTACAGAGAAGATGGCAAATCTGCTTGCTGAGTCTGGTGATCTTGAGAGCAGACCTGCCACACCTGTTACTCCCGAACCCCCTCAAATCATAGCTAATGATCTCATTGAGGCCGTTGAAGCTGCAGTTGAAGCTCAAAAGCAGGAAGAGCAGCGTGCTGCAGAAGAGGCACGTATCCAAGCCAGCAGACCTGCCCAGCAACAAATATACTCGCCAGCTCCCCCACAGACACCTATGTTCACCAGTCCATCAGCCTCGGTCTACTCACCACCAAATGCATACCAACCACAACACCTTGGGTTCTCTCCTCCTCAGCCAATGCCTCCTCCATCGCGTCAAACAGGCTATGATCCAGTTAGAGATCGAGTCTACGTTACGCCCTACTCACAGCCACAACCGCGCCAACCTCCCCCTCCTCCCCCTCCACCACAAGTCCCACACGCAACCTACAGTAGCGGCGGTGGAAACCTCTCCGATCTGGCAGATCTAGCCTGGCACTACGGTGGTAGCAACGCAGGTGATTCTTACGGCGCCATGCCCCCACCACCAGTTTTCCCAGCACCTCTCAACCCCTACGGAGCTCTTCCTATGATGCCTCAACCGCAACCGCAACAGCCACAGCGCATGGCAGGGATGATGGGCGGTATGGGTCCTGGAATGGGCGTCTTCGGCCAGCAGCCATCTCATACATCGCCCTATGGCCCTCCTACCCAACAACCGTCCCGTGGTGGCGGTCCTGGTAGTCGTAGAGCCACGCGGGAATTGCGTCCTGCTCCTCCTGCTTCGAGAGCTCCACCTCCACCACCTCCTCAGCCACAACATCCGCAACCCCCTCAAACCCAGCACCAGCAGCCGTATCGTGGATATGGAGGTTCTGGATCCTACCAATGAATGATTTCTTAGGTCTTCAGTCATGGTATGGGTAGGGGGTGCTGGATGCGAAGCTCTTACTATCTGGAACTTCTCTTCATGAGGTTTCCAATTGATAGGCTTCTGATTCCGGTTGAGAAGAGAGAAGTGACCCTCCAACAACGTGAATGATACGATACGATATGAAAAGAAAGAAGAGTGAAGAAAAAAGAGACTGCATATACGATGAAGTATATGACTGGCGAGAGACAGAAGATGATCTCCAAAATGAGGCGATCGATCAACGATCTGTACCATACTATTTTCCCATTGTTTGTAGTTCTAGGATACCTACCGAGCGATCTTCAGCTTCAGCTTGAGTCTGAGGAGCTCGAGAGCTCAGGAGCTTTTAAATGCATGAGACTTTTCCTCTGTTTATTTGTACATAGGCGTTTGGCATTTTCCTCACTTTCTTGTGCTACGCCACTACGCCATGAGGTCGGCCGTGTGCTTGGACTTGGGCTGGGCTGAGCTGAACTTGGGTTTGGGCAGCCTGGCTGGCTTGCATAATACATATTCGGGTTGCATGTTGCATAGGTATGAAGATTGGAGGTGGATCCCTCGTTGGGATCTGGTCCTGCCTTTGAGAGGTTTGGAGAATGGGAGTTGGGAGAGAATGAGGAGAGGAGAGGAGAGAAATTCATGATGTTATTTGACTTGGGGTTTCTTCTTCTTAGGTTGCTAGCTTGTTGTGATGTGATGTGTGAAGTGATCTACTGTGACTTTATGGGTGCCATTATCTATTGAAAGAGTACCTATCTAAAGTACTCAATAATAGTGTGTTATCCTCCCTTTCCAAGACCTACAAAGACCTAAGCCCTCCCCAAGACCTTCCCCGGTACCCAACGCCCAGCACCAAGATAACTGTAATGTATAATCACAGCGCATCACAGCGCATCGCATCGCATACCCGGGGCGTCCCCATCCCCGTCCCTGTCCTAAGGTACAATTCTCTTACTTCCATTGGGACTTAGCCCCCACTATCCCATCTCATCCCGCTCCAGGTACAACAACATCCACCAGGTCTAAATCCCCACCTCAGTCCTCTTAACTATTAGGGGATGACTTTGTTTCATGGAAAGGACCGTTCTGTAGGTAGGGACGGAAATAACCTGTTGGAGGGGTTAAAGACCTAGACACAAGCATCTAGAATAGAACTGGATAAACGGAGTTGGACGGAGTCACAAGGCAAAACCAAGTATGAGAGAGGATGAGCCATGCCGTGCAGTGCGGCCATGCAGTCATCTTAAGCCCTCTTTGGGTGAGAGTACAGGGTGTGATGGCGTCTCGGCTTGGGAGCTTGAGTCACTGTGCTGTGCTGGATTGGGGCTGAAGATACCTAGGTAGGCTAGGTTGGAGCGGGAGTTTGATATTGGCTTTAAACTGCAGTGTTTGAACTCATTAAAAGATGATGAAATTGCAAAAACCTTAGACAAAGAAGATGCTTCAAGATTAGTTGTCCAATGAGAATCATAGTCCACAAAGGTTATTCGAAGGTAACGGATAGTGAGAGAGAGGATTTCCAATTCAAACGTCCAGTTGCGCCTTCAATTTCCAGCCTGACTCACAAGGCGCCAAGGTGGGGTTCAGATTCTCGAGGGTCTTCCGCCACCAAAGACCCCTGCTAGCGTCCTCTCACAGCCGGTGGGCAAGACTGTCATAAGCAGAAAGGACTGCTTGCGAAAAGAAGAGAAGAGATCAAATCGACAGACAACTTAAATCAACGCACTTCCTGTCGCAAATAACCCCACTCCACGACCACATACCTACACATACATCTCCTGGGTAAGAAGAACCTTAGGAGAAAGAACAAGTACCAAGGTACAAGGAAATCCACAAGCAAAGAAAGAAAGAAAAGAATACCCACACGAAAAGATGGCGGTTCGCGCACAGTTTGAGAACTCGAATGAGGTCGGCGTCTTCTCGACCCTGACGAATTCATATGCCCTGGTTGCTGTTGGTGCGAGCGAGAACTTCTATAGGTATGTCTATCTTGCGCTCTTCGTCCCCTCTTTCATTTCTGGTTCTTTGGCGCTTGGTCTGCTGCGCAAAGCGGTACAATGAAGAGGAGCAGAAGAGCAGAAGAGCAGAAGAGAAGATGGTGCCGAAACCTCGGAGACGAGAGATGCTAATGTGTATCCCACTACCCACAGTGTCTTCGAGGCCGAACTCCAAGATGTCATCCCCATCTGTCATGTTACGATTGCCGGAACGAGGATTATTGGACGTTTGACCGCCGGGTATGTCGCTCCACCCGTTCAAGAAAGGATAGGATATATGATGAGGATGAGGGGTTATGTATGGACAAGTGCTGATTGAAGGGGATAGTAACCGTAAGGGTCTGTTGGTACCTACTTCCACAACGGATCAGGAATTGCAGCATTTGAGGAATAGTTTGCCGGATGAGGTCAAGATACAGGTAATACAACCCCTCCTCGACCCCTCTTTGCGATAGTGTTCAAGATTTCCACTTTTGATATCTGCCTTATGGAGGATAGGATAGACATGATGGATGCAAAGACAGAAGCAGAAGAACTAACACCCCCCACCAGAGAATAGAAGAGCGCCTCTCCGCCCTCGGCAACGTAATCGTCTGCAACGACCACGTCGCCCTCGTCCACCCCGACATCGAGCGCGAAACCGAAGAGATAATCGCCGACGTCCTAGGCGTCGACGTCTTCCGCCAGACCATCGCCGACAACGTCCTCGTAGGCTCCTACATGGCTCTCTCCAACCAAGGTGGCATCGTCCACCCTAAAACCTCCATTCTCGACCAAGACGAGCTGTCCTCCCTCCTGCAGGTCCCTCTCGTGGCTGGTAGTGTCAATCGCGGTAGTTCGGTTGTTGGTGCCGGTATGGTTGTTAATGACTGGCTTGCCGTTACGGGTCTTGATACTACGGCTACGGAGTTGAGTGTTGTGGAGAGCGTGTTTAGGTTAGGGGAAGGTCAGGGTCCGGGAAATATCAATACGAGCTTGAAGGATACGATGGTGGAGTCGTTTTACTGAGGGGTTTGACTGGGGAGTGGGGGATATTATTTTCTGCTGCCGTTGGCTGGGATAGAGGTGCTGGCTGGTAGGGTCGAGAGAACTTGACTTGACCGGAATGGACTGGATGGACTGGGAGGATATCTGCCTGCCTGGTTGGCTTGATTCATTTCTGGGTTTGAGAGTGGACCTTCTGTTGGGTGCATGCATGGCGTTAAAGGCCGCAAATCGCTTGAAATGAAATAGAGAGCCTCGTATCTCTTCCTGCCAATCTACATTTACACATGCTGTTGCTATTGGTGTAGGAGCTGCTGTAAGTACCCGAGGCAAAGGAAAAGCCATTGCCCAGCAAGACCAGGTGGGAAGCAGTTGAGTGATGCTTACGTATATTTCCCGATACCGACTCAACGACAAGCACAATTACTCGAAGTATTCTTCCCTACAGCCGACTTAATATGATAATGCTACAAGCCTTTTCCCATCCTCCTCCCTGGGTAGCTCTACCTTACCTCCCTTCGCAACAACCTCCCTCACCAAATCTAATACATAAGTAGTACTTGTTTGTACCTCTATTCCTTCCTACGGAATATAGTAGTACCACCCAGCTTCTTTGATTAAATCATACCATCCATATACTTACCTCTTGAGTCTTGACTACGATTAAGATAAAGTCGCGCAAAACATATGTATTTCAGAAAGGCGTGCATCACGTGACGCTCCTGATATCCTTCCTTCCTTCCCAAAAGGGATAGACGACTACCTACACGCCTCTCATCTTGTCTTGCATTTAGCGTCTTCGACTTCGACTTGAATCCCAGTCCTACTACTCCTTCTTATCACCACCTCCTCGTCATATCTTCACACCTTCACACACCCTCCTTCACGATCACAGCACGCCTGAACGTGTAATTGTACCTTCATTATCCAGCCACCGACTCCAAACCCAAATCTCAAGGGTACAAAATCACGCCCTATCAAATCCTCCAGGCTTTTCCGAGTGTGTGAACTGAACTGCGACGTACAGACCGGATCTACGCTAGTCTGGAGCGTTAGGGGAAGTTCTTGGGTTAGAGAGGAGGAAGGGGAAGATGGCGATGGATGACTTATCGAGTCCCTCTACGACGCCTGAGGTGGAGGTGGAGGTGGAGGTGAGAAGTTTGGGATCAAGAGAGGGTTTGGGGGCTTTTGCAGGGGAGGTTGAATCGCCTGCTGCGGAGGTGGGGTTGCAAGAGCAGGATCTGGGTCGGGGAGAGGATCGAGGTCGGGAAGATCAGAGTGGTTTGGTGAAGGGGGATGGTTCCGTGTTTGGGGAAGTTGGAGATGGAAGGTCTGGAGATGGAGGGCTTGAGGAGTTGGGTCTTGAGGGCGGGGAGAACGAGCTGCCTGTCTTGAGGGGTGGTAGTGCTGAAGAGGACGGTGTGAAGGGGAAGAAAGTCCTCAGAACGGAGATTCCGGATTCGGAAGCTGATGCTGAGGAGGCCGTTATTCCTATCAAGAGCGATGTTGGTGGTGCCAGGGCTCAGGTTTCCGGTGACGCTGATGGGCAGGATGCTGATGAAGATGGTTCGATGGCCGGGGCGTGGGGAGACGAAGATCACGATATCGAGAGAGATAGGGCTGGTGGAGGAGTGGAGGCGGATAGCTCGTCGGCCTTGATGAACGAGGATATCAGCCCAAATTTGGAGAACGAGGTTTTGCCTGCGAACGCTGTGGATGATGATGTCCCAACTGCGACCTTGAACGAGGAGTCCACTCATCATGAACAGAAAGCAGAAATCGAAGCTTCACCAACAAACCCTGTACTTGACGATAACCCACCTGCCTCCTCGAATGCCGAGACAAGTCACCGTCTGGATAACGAAATTGTGTCAACGAACGCTGTCCATCAAGATAGTGACCCAGTGTCTTTCGTCGACGATGATAGTATGATTGTATTCCCACAGATCACTACACTCGACTTTCAACCTGCTCACACGCAGGCCCAAACGCAGACCCAAACGCAGACCCAAACGCAGACCCAAGAGGAAGACTTTGTGGGTTCACATTTCGCGGATGCTGTTGCTGTTATGTCTGATGTTGGGGGTGGAACTCAGGATCCGATGTCTTCGAACGATGATGCTGGAGTGAAGAATGGAGATATTTCTCTGCAGTCGTCTGGAGAACTGGGAGGTGGAACTCAGCCACTTGCTGAGAGTAACGATGTCAGCGAGCAGGTGAAGCTGGATAGGGATATGGCTAAGGTTGATGGAGGTCTTGACCTGCAACTCCCTGTGAGTGTACATTCGGACAAGGCAGGAGAGGTAACTGTCGAGCATGTTTCTTTGAAGCAGCATACTGTCCAGGATGCGAGCGGAACAGGGGTATCTCCAGCAGATCAAGAAGATGGCACCGTTTCTACGCCTCCGGAGGACGAAGATACCGTGATAAGTGACGAGCCTTTTCAGCACCGCGAAACCGAAGCCAAAGATGGAAAAGTTTCTCCAGTCCAAAAAGCAGCGACTGCAGGTGTTGAGATACAGGCAGGTGCTTCGGATCCCAAAACCACAGCCTCAATGACAGCTCGATCAATCCCTGACAGTGAAGACGATGAAGAACTTCCAGATTCCGAGCCAATCGTAAAGGAAGTAGAAGACAGTCAAGCTACACTTCCGATGATCTCCCAATCAGCCTCTATCGAATTAGCTGAATCCAATGAGAGAGACGTAGATGCCACCGAAGCCGCATCATCAAACAAATCAACTTCGACGTTCAAACCTCCGCCAAAAACACCTAAAACATCCTTCAAAGCGCCTTCTCTATCCACAACGACCGAATCCCAATACACAGAACCAACATCCTCCCCTTTGAAGCCCGAAGTCACAACCTCAACCCCAAGCAAGGAGAACAAGGAGGAGGACAAGACGCCCCCGAAATCTTTCACGGCTACGGATGTATCGCAGAATAAGGATATTTTGATGGCAGAATTGAAGGCTATTAAAATTGTGAGTTGAGATACACGGGAAGAATGGGAGAATGATGGATAGACTGAATGGAGTACTGACATTGAGATGATCTAGGCTTCGATACAAGCTCGCAATGCTTCACTAGAAGTTGAGATCAAGAAGAAAAAGGCTAGATTGGAGGAGGTTACTAAGGAGTTGAAGTATGTTTGTTTACCAACTCCATTCCTTCCGCATGCCTTTTTCAAACTCACGCACTACTACCCTCAAGAGCTTCCCTTGATACGGTGTGAGCTCGGACTAACAACTACCAGCTACCCCGCCGCAGAAACAGTCAAGAACCACATCAAGCTCCTCCACGACTACAATGATATCCGCGATGTGGGACAAGGTCTCGTGGGTATGATTGCTGACAACAGAGGTGTAAGGATTGGAGAGCTGTATGAGGAGTTCGGTGTTGGTTTGAAGGATTAGTTGGTGGGGTGTGAAGAAGTTAAATGGGTCGAGGGGAACTGGTTTATTGGGAGAAGAACCTAGGCATGCTTTGCTGCTCTGGCTGCTACAGATGCGAAGCTAAGAAAATGGATGGTATGGGAGAAGGAAAGGGGAGGCTAGAGCAAGGCGTTGCTAGATCATACGGAGGAAATATATACCCATTTGCTTTTGCATAGAATCTAGCTCGTTGACTTACTTGCTGTTATCACAATGTGCTCTGAGATAGTTGCAGCAACACAGAAGAGTAGAAATCCGAATAAATTTCATAGAGAGATTTCATCGCGTTGAATTCATTTCTCCCTCGTAAGTGCATGAAAAGAGGGTATCGAACGCAAAGACCCTTCCCTTCCCTTCCCCGAATCCCCTAACCCCGTCCATCCGTTTATTCATTCATACATCCCGTTCCTTTCGTACAATTAAACTGAACCCAACCCCAATCCCAAGACTCCCATCCTATCCTATCCCGTCCTACCCCCCCCCCCCCCCCACCCCCCAACTCCACTATCATATCCTATCTCATCTCATCCTCGCCTCTCGTCTCCCCATCAACACTCCCCACCTCAACCAAACTACTTCTTCTCATTCTCCCTCTCATCCAAACAAACACAAATCGCCGCCAGGAGCGCCAGATCCACCCCAGGAGCAACGGTAACATAATAAGTCTGCTGGCCCCCAAAAACCTCCCTCATATTAAAAAACGACCTCGAGATCTGCGCCACCACTATATTCCCCATCGTGATCGACGCCGAGCGATCGAACCAGTCCCCTTTAATCAACAACTCGACGTTCTGCTGAGTGCTCGCGTTCACGAACGTAGCGACCATCTTGCTCGTCCCGATGCTGAATTTCCCTTTCACTTCGAATATCGTTGCCCCGCTGGGGGATTCGGCGTAGAAGGATTTGTGGAGGCTGAGGAGCCGGGTGCGGAGGCTGAAGAGGGGTTGCCCCGTGGAGGAGGCGAATTCTTTGCGGTCCGAGAGGGAGAATGTTTGGCCTCTGCATTGCACTACTTCGTGGTTGTTTTCGTCGACTATGTGGAAGGTGTCGCCGGAGAGGGACCTGGGAGGGGGTGTTAGTGTGGGAGGATGGGAGGGGAAGGTGGTGGGGAGGCAGGAGGACGTACCAGACTTTCTCTTTCATTACGAGGGTTGTTTGTTTGTTGACGCAGTAGGCCGGGTTTACGCCCAGTGGGGGGTTGACGGGTGGGAGGTTGATGCGAGACATTGTTTGTGGTGATGTGATGTTGTTTTGGTGTTGAAGGGTTTCAAGGTCGTGAGGTTATGATGTTGTTACGGAAGGCTGGATTGATGTTGTATTGAGCTTAGTATTTGATTGATGGCCGTGAATGGTAGATAGATAGATAAGAGAGAGATGACACGAAAATCCCTTGTTCTTGTAGAGTGACTCGAAGCTGTAAATGGAAGAGAAAATACGACAAGACAAAGGAATGCTCAGCTGGGCTTTCACCGTGATATATACTTACTGCCCCTCACTCTTCAGCTGCCCGCCAAGACCAACCAACAGCTTACTTCACTGCGCCTTCATACCTACGTATCTAGCTCATTGCATACTAGCCTCGTGATAGAATCCGATCCTCTTTTAGTTTACCCCTCGTGGTTGGCCACTTGACGTACGTACGCTCCCACGGATTCAGTGCAAGTAGCTCAGCCTCGTGGAGATCCTAGAGAGTTACAGGACAGGTCCAGCAAGGCTTAGCTTAGCTCAGGCTGTCTTCGCTCTTCGGATATGGGGGAGATAGATGATTGGGCAATATGCGAGTTGTCCGATGAGGCGCATACTTTACCTCCTAAGAGATGTTATCCGGGAGGTCGGAGATGCAGTATGTGCGATGTACTTGGCGCGTAGTTCTTTTGTTGTTTTTGGGACGAGTGGGATGGAGTGGATTGGAGTGTTGATGTCAAAACTGGGACGGTGACTTGGCGATCAGGTCAGGGTGTGGGGACTGGGGATAGATTAATTAGTGGAGCTGCTTGGCTGTTTGGATTGAGACGTCATTGAAGTTTTTAACTTTGTGTACTTTGTGTGGCATCCTTATAAACGCTATTTTACTGTAGATTGATATTTCGCCGTCCTATTTATGGTAGCACTGCAACAGGTTCTTTCTGTGTTCTGCCAGATAGGATGTTTTGTGGGAGCAGGTCGAGGTTCAAGAGACCTTCCTTCTGCCTTGGAAAAGCCTCTGTTGAGACGTGCGGATGGCAATTGCTTGAATCACTA
Organism: Leptodontidium sp. MPI-SDFR-AT-0119; assembly: GCA_020726505.1. NCBI lineage: Eukaryota > Fungi > Ascomycota > Leotiomycetes > Helotiales > Leptodontidiaceae > Leptodontidium > Leptodontidium sp. MPI-SDFR-AT-0119. The sequence continues at coordinate 58,909 of JAHLEZ010000023.1, forward strand.
TTAGGATCTCTTCATTGCCTACACGATCCAAGAATCCGTACCAGGTAGCCAGTATCGCAAGATGTGCTTCGTGAGAATGGCTGTCATACGGTGCACGAGTCTACACTCGAGCTGAGACCGAAGTCTGTCCAGACTGATCGCTCCTTCCTTGTTGACACCTGCGAGAGCTGAAGCTCAACTGCAACACATTCTCTTCGTTTCTTCGTTTCTTCGTTTCTTCGTTTCTTCGTTTCTTTGTGTCTTCTTCTCCTTCGTCTTTCTGAAGTCTTCCTTCCATCGTTTTCTGCCAGGAGTTCGAGATGTCTCCCAGTAGTAAGAACAGTTGGACAACACCCTGTTTGCTTTTATTGCCATTCAAAGTCTGTCTCGCCATACTTAACTTAGTAGAAATGAAATTTACAATATCTTCCTTCTTCCGAGTGCCTCTCCGTGTAAGCACCGTCACGCTTGACGTGATTCTCCGGGGGTTTCTGGTCGCCTGTCTTTTTCTCCTCTTCATCGTCCTTGCACCGCCTTTTCATCTCATCCTATGGCTACTGCAGACCCTCAATCGCTTCACACAGTCAGGTCTCCCCTCATGGCTGTCGCTTTCATTCGGTGCCTATCTGAATGTTTACCGGTCTCTTTTCGCCGTCATTGCACCACTGGTCCGAAATATGTATATTCGGGATGAACAGCCGCTACGAACTCGGCCAGAAGTAACGTCTATCTATCTATACAAGCCTCTCAAGGGTCTCGATAGGGGAATATTTCATTTCAGGCTGTTAGAATTATTACCATCCCCAGATTTCTGGGGCCCCATACAAGTTCGACTTCATCAAGTTCCATTCCACCATTGTCAAGACTACGAGGCGATCTCGTACTGTTGGGGTGACTCCACCGACACTTGGCCGATATACCTGGATAACCAAGTTATGCCCATTCGAATCAACCTTGCCCAGGCTCTTCGAAGATATCGATTTCAATCTGGAAGTCGCTTTATCTGGGCCGATGCTATCTGTATTGACCAATCGAATTTACTGGAAAGAAGTTACCATGTGGCTATGATGGGAGAGATTTATCAAAGGTCTCAATGTACACTCATATGGCTCGGTCCTGGTACACCGAACACCGTCCGGGGGCTCGAGTTCGTTTGGGACCTCATGAATGCCAGAAATAGCTTAGGGGACAATGAGCCGGCAGCAACTATCCAGTCATCATCGACATCTGAAAAAACAAAGTATAATCTTGATGACAGCAACCCAAGGCTACACGCCTATCGAGCACCGCAGTTAAATCCTTGTTTCAGGCGAGTTTGGGTCATCCAAGAAGTTGCCTTGGCATCGAAGGCATCCATCACGTTAGGACCGTGTACAGTGGATTGGGATGACTACTGTACCGCAAGAGTGCTTGCAAGCAAGATGAGAGTCCAAGGCTCAGGTGGAGATGAGAGCGGCACCGTGGTGGATGAGCTGTCCCAGGCAAAAGTCCTGGTATCTCAACGAAGCTATGCGACCCATAGGCTTCTACCTCTCCTCTTACACTACCGCCAGTTCGAGGCTACCGACGCCCGAGACAAGATATTTGCTCTACGCGGACTGTTTCCATCTTCCAAGTACGCGGATATACTATCACCGAACTACGATGTTGCAACTTCTTTGCTTTATGAGAAAGCTGCGAGATGTATACTCGCCCAAGATCGAACCTTGGACATTCTTGGGGTCCCTAGATCAGATCCCTCCAACAAAATAAACACACCAGATGGGAATTAGCTATATTTGATTCTTATTCGAGAAATAGCTTCGAGTCCCATCCTGGGTACCAGTTTGGATCAAACCTGATGCCGATATGTCAGTTACCATGCCCTTGAGACCAGAGCTCACTGTCTCCGACCCACCAAGGAATTTTTGTGCAGCCGGCACGACCAAGTACGACATGCGTTCGTCTTCAAACCAAACGTTACTTGGTGTCGATGGTCTACCACTCGGAGCCGTCTCCTTTCTCGGAGTGGTCTGGCCGCGACGTTCACATTTTCGGCAACAACTGCTGAACGATAATCTGAGTCCAGAAAAATTTTCTCTCCTTACTCATACCATATTGGTGAAGGAATATCCAATCTTTACCAGCGCATTGGAGGACTGGCGGGAAATAGCACGACTAAACCCCGAAGAGACCTACGGAGAAACAGAGGAGTCACACCATGACGCATTTTGGCAAACTGTGGTTGCAGGGAATTTCATCTTACAAATGGAAGGCAAGGATGCGTTTCGGTCATCTTTCAGGGCCTGGGAACAAGCCTTGCAAAGAATAAAGAGACTCCGGCGACTTTGGCTCTTCATACTGGGGTACGTGAAATTCTCACGCTTTGTGTGTCAAATTCCGATCACCGACATTATTTTCTGGCCTCTTTTACCATTCTATCACCCAATTTTTCTGCCTTTAGTGAGATTGTTGAATCGATGGATCAACGAGGGATTGGCGGTAGATGGTGATGATTCGCTATTTCTTGAAGGAATGACAATTACGGCGGGAAGGCGCATGGTAAGATTGAACGAGGGTTACATTGCTCTTGTGCCAGGAGAGACCCAAGTCGGAGATCAAATATTTCTTCTGAAAGGAGGATCCGTTCCGGTTGTATTGAGACAGAAAGGTGATAACTGGGAAGTCATCGGTGAAGCTTATGTCCATGGGGTCATGCGGGGAGAACTTTGGGATGAGAGTAGGTGCAAACCTATGTGGCTAGAATGAGAAATCTTCACATTGCTTTACTTACACATGAATGTCAAATCAACTTTCGCCTTAACCCAGTGAGATGAAAGATGATTTGTGAGCTTTGCATAGTTGTCACTACTTAGTCATGCAACCTTCACTGCTTCGTGCAACATCCCAACTTTTCCTCCTCGTCCGATAAGATCCAAATTCATATTTTCGTTTTCTCCTCGGCCCCAGATTGCATCCTACCTCAATACTGGTATATCTACTCTTTTAAAGCGATGTCGGCACCCACCGGCGGGTATCAATGGTTCGTGGCTTTTCCCCACTGGAGTTCCTCGACCCGGACCTCGCCGCCTGAGATAGTGTACTGTAGAGCACAGTCGGCATCTTGCCGATTGATACATAGAACATAGATAAAGGACGAACTCCCATTTTCGATTACCAAATACAAAACGCAACCAAAACCCACCATCTCTTAGGATAGTGACCCGTGAGGCAAAAATTCCAACCGGCCAAACCAAAACCCACCTTTTTCAAAAAATGTTATACCTCCACGCTACCATCGTGACAGTCAACCCAGACCGAGATGTCATTCTCGACGGAGCGATCCTCGTGCGGGGAGATAGGATCGCTGATATTGGAAAAGCGGAAGCTTTGCTTGACAAGTATCCCCAGGAGGGGAATGTCGATCTCACGGGGAGGATTGTCGTTCCGGGGTTGGTTAGTACGCATATGCATACAGCGCAGACTTTGTTGAGGGGTGAGTGAGATTTGTTCTTTTTCTGCTTGTGGAGGGGAGTATATTGGAACGATAGATGAGGTTTTGAGTCGGGGCTTTGGGAGTGGTGTCTTGAGTGAGTGAGGACTGATGGGAAAATATAGGTGCTGCGGATGATCTGGAATTAGTCTCTTGGTTGTGTGAGCGGATCTGGGTCCTGCAGGGGAATTTCACGGCTGAGGATGGATATGCCGCCGCTAGGATCAGTATTGCTGAGATGCTGCTGACTGGAACGACTTGTTTTTTGGAAAGTATGGTATGTATACCTCTCTCGAACGTAGAAATTTACTGTACGGTATATGCTAAATTTCGAGATACTGTAGTTTGCTGATCGGTATGGATTCGATGGCTTATGTCGAGCTGTTGAAGAGAGTGGGATTAGAGGGTGCTTGGGTAAGATCGTCATGGATATCGCGACTTATGCGAAGGATTCTGAGTGGGCTATGCATCCTGGCCTTGTTGAGGATAGAGAGATGTCTCTCCTAGGCGCAATCAGTATGTGGGAGAAGTGGGATAGGAAAGCAGATGATAGGATTCGAGTTTGGTTTGGAGCGAGGACTCCTGGAGGGTGAGTATTCCATCCATCATTCCGCCAATCGAGATAGTTACTAGGTACTGACGATATTCAGAGTTTCTGACGGCTTGTATGAAGAGATGACTGCCATCGCCAAGGAGAAGAATATCCCCATCACGATGCACTGCGCCGAAGTCAAAGCCGATAGGGAGTTCTTCGAGTCCCAGAACCACACTCCCATGTCCTACTGCTCATCCGTCGGTCTTCTCGGCCCCAGCACAGTCCTCGTCCACATGGTCCACCTCGACGATTCGGATGTCGCCAAACTAGCAGAGACAGGCACGCACGTCGCTCACTGCCCAACCTCCAACGCCAAACTCGCCTCGGGAATATGTCGTCTCCCTTCCCTCCTCAATGCAGGCGTGAATGTGGGATTAGGAACGGATGGCGCGCCGTGCAATAACACGAACGATTTACTCCAGGAGATGAAACTAGCTGCCATCATCCATAAAGCGGCTAGCTACAACCCGACGATCGTGTCGGCGGAACAAGTCCTCGAGATGGCGACGATCAATGGTGCGAAAGCGCTTGGTCTACAGGATCAAATTGGGAGTTTGGATGTTGGGAAGAAAGCCGACTTCGTGGTGGTGGATATGAGGAGGGTGCATCTCCAGCCGTACTTCTCGCCGGTTAGTGCGGTTGTTTACTCGGTTACGGGGAGGGATGTTGAGTGCGTTGTTGTGGATGGGAAGGTCGTTGTTCAGGGTGGGAAGTTGATGACTATGGATGAGGAGGAGGTGTGGAGGGAGGCAGAGAGGAGGAGTAAGGAGATTGTTGAGAGGGCTGGCTTGACTGAGAAGGTTAAGGGACGGTGGCCTTTGAAATGAAAGGGTATGTGGAGGGTTTGGGGAGGGTTTGGGGAATTAAGTGTTGCTTTATACGAACGTTCTATACCTTAAGTTTAGAATTTTTGAGAGCGTTAGTTTGACTGTGAAGGTTAAGAGATGGTGCTCTTTGATGTGAGATGAGTTGGTTTGGGTTGAGAGGGCTTAAGTGTTACTTCGAAGTGATGTCCTGTTCCTAAATTTCAAGATATTTTCATTGCTCTGTGCTATTCTTTTGTCAGAACAACGTGTAAGTATCTTCTACTACCTTTCGAGTTACTAGTGTCAATGAGACGTTATGGGGACTTGCCTTTCGAACAATCTCTTTAAGTCTTTGGGCGCCGTTCGAGTCAGACAACGACGCCAAAGTCAACACATAGTTGGAATAACGTCTTAGATGTCACCTACATACCCTCTATGTTCTCTACGCCCTTCTGAGTCACCTATCACATAATTGCACCTGCATTTTGGCGTCCAGTGCGCTTTTCCTGGCCTGACTGAGCTCGACTTCGTTTGTTTACGTTCAATTTTCTCGCCAGCCACCACCTCGCATCTCACCAACGAACAAACAACCAGCCACAACAGCAACGCATCTCTGCACCACCATTTCATCGACTTAAAAGCAAGGTATATGATCTCTCCTACCTCTCTGCCTACCTTGCCTGCTCCCGCCTCCTTCGTAATCTCAATCTGACGCAAATTCTCTATACAGCTCTCACAATTGGCTTTCCCTCTCCATCTTCCTCGCTCTCAATCAAACCAAACCAAACAACCCCTCCCAATAGAAACACCAGCTCCCTGCCTCCAGCAGACGACAAAATGCCGCTCTTTTCCTCCCTCAAGACCTACCTTGGCAAGTTCTTCACTCGCCCTCGCCCCCGCAACGATGGCTCTGGTTTCTACTACCCCATCCTACAACACGAACACCCTGGCCCTGTCCCCTCCTCCCAGGCCCAAGGCCAGGCCGAGCCAGCAGGAGAAGGTCACGATTCCGCGTCTACAAATACAGGCAGCACATTAAGCCACCGAAGCGAGGAGTCGGAGGAATATTTTGCGGACAATGAGATTGAGGAAGTTGTTGTTGTTATTGTTGGAGAGGAGGAGGAGGAGATTCTTCTTGAGGGTGATGAGGAGGAATATGAGGAGGAGGATATGGGATGTGGTGTCTGTGAGTGGATTTGTGGGTTCTTGGAGTGGATTGGAAGGAGGGTTTGTGGACTTTAAGATGTTCTGGGGGGAATTGGGGACTTTGGATGGGTGGATTGATGGATAAATGGATGGATAGGGCAGAAATGGCGTTTGATTGTCGATTCGGGAGGTGGGGACTTTGGGGAGTAGAAAAGTGGTCTTTTTTAAGCCTTTTTTAAGCCTTTTTAAGGGGATGGAATGAAAATTCGGACGGTTATCCTGGCCTGGTATTTGGAGAATAATGGCATGTGAATGTCTGGATTTTACCTGTGACTTTTGAAGAATTGAGGGTAACTGTAGAACGGGTTTGCGAGAGAATCCCGAATGCACTGTAAAAAAGTCACGTGCACGGCACTGGACCAACTTTTGATCGTCTACCAATCTGCCTTAAACGATACAAGAACTAAAATAATGTTTTGAATGTGCTAGAATCATCCCAGAACATTTGTGTGACGGTGTCAATGCAGTTGTTGGTCTGCAGATGTCGGTCCTGCAGCTACGTATCAGCCCTGCCCCCCTTCAACTGGTCAAGCGAACGAGATTAGATCAAACTTACAAATTGCTTATAAGCCCCTTTTTGCCACCTTGCTATCACATGTTCTTTACATCTCAAAAAACAGAGTTCCCCTGAAGAAAACGGACATCTCGTGTTAATACCTGGTCCATGCATCCGGAACGGAGTACCTCCTTTGAGAAGTATAACTCCTTCTAATAATCCTTCCTAGACAAAACCACCATCTCTACAAACACCAAACCTAATCCACATCCCGTCAGATGCCTCTGCCTTTAAACCCCTCAACCTTGTCCTCCACATTCCGTCTGCCTCGTCACGAAATTATTTTGTTGCAAGTAGCATTTTTTGTGGCGTGCCGATCCATCGCCACAGGGTTACCACCTACGTACAACAGCCATGCACCGCACAGCCGAATTTCCCTTCTCCTACCACAGCACAGCACGGCATGACCAACAAGAACGAGAACGTTAAACATCCATCCTAGTCACAAGGCGTGAGCTCGTGGCTCTGTTGCACATCGCAGAAAGTGGGCCGTGCTTGCTCTTCTTTCCACCGTCCTTCTCGAAGACCCTTTGGAACATTTACGTACTGTATCTGGCCAAAACAAAGATGCGTAACTTGGACCTTTTCTTGGCTGCTACTATCTCTTTAACTGGTTAGTTCCTGTCACTAAATCCGAAGTGTGCTGTGAGCGTGCTGTGCTTTTAGAGTTTTTGACTACTCCTCACGAAGCTAGGTTGTACCTGTCTCCAGACCCCTTCAAATGCCGTGCCGGACCGTTCGTCAAACGACAGACGACAGATAACTTACTGCGTACAGCGTACCTGGTTCCCCGCTATATTACGCATTTTGACTTTTGAAGCTAGCCAGCCGCCTCCGGTCGCACCAGAATGACGGAAGCATGGCAAAACAGCCGCCAGAAGGTTCGGCCGTCCCACGAACTTTCTAGGGAGTGCAGTACAGTGCAGGCCTGGCTTTTGCGTTCGTTCAGTATTCTGTTGTGACTGGTTCAATGGGACTTTGTTGCACATCTACGGAGCAGCTTCCGCTGGTTCCGGGTCTTTCGTCCTTGGGTTTGCAGCGTAAGTGCAGAGTTTAGGAAATTGTGCTTTTCAGCTAGGTCGCGGATCTTGGTGCTCGCCTCCTGGCATCTTGCTGAAGTCCCGTGGAGGCGAATCCACCCTTTTAAAGCGTATAGAGAATTTTAGGGGAGCTCTCTGTTCTGAATCTTGCAAACCGATTGATTGCTTAGTCTGCACAACAACGTCTTGGATCAATCTCTTGCTACTTTATGTTGCCACCAGAACTGCGTTGCATTTATTACGTTCTTGCAAGACACATTGAGTTCAGAACTAGCCATTGGAGCTAGAGCAAGATCAATACGCAATCCCGGAAGTTCAACAACATCCGCCATGACATTAAGCATTAACTGTCTAGCTAGTCCTCCAGCTCCTTACTACGGTACTTCCCAGGCTATTATGCATGCATTTGATGCCCATTGACTACGCTCCGAGATGCTACAGCTACCAACTAGCTATATCCGACAACATATCCGTTAGCATACGAGAAAAGCTCCACAGCTCGTGGTCCTTCCCTGCACCGCAGTTCTTGTTCGAGTCCTTTGGACATTTTAAGCGAACGGTCTCCCTTACCAGCCAGCCGAGTTGCCTTTGTACCGAGATACTTGCGAATCAGAAGCAGGGGGACTTTCATTGTGCTTCAAGTCTTCGTTGGTAGAGCATATGTACCCGAGAATGAGGAGTGTGAGAATATTTCCCTTAAGACATCGTAGCCCATAATCTAAAGGTAGCTAGATACCTAGAAATAAACGAACAAATAAACAACCAAACCACACACATCCAAACAAATCCCTTGTTCCTGCTCCACCAAGCGAGATTCCCAGGGGCAGTCGCCTCACTGGCAAAAGCAATTCCCAACACGGCAAAGAAAAATCCAGGAAGCAAGGAAGAAGCAACCAACCAACCATCCATCCATCCATCCCTCCAAACAAAGAAACAAAATCTCCAAAAATCTTTTGTTGCATTTCGCAAATTCCTCGCGGAATGGCGGAACCTCTGTCCCGGTCGCATGAAGCGTGCTTCCCAGTATCGCAATTGGGCCGGATCAACTCCCAGCACTTCCAGCATTTCGCCTCTCTCCAAGGTGTGTTGGAACGTGCGTGCGTAGGGGCTTGCATACTCAAGGTACTTAGGTAACTTCTTAAGCGATGTGGATGGATATGGCCTGATGGATGTGACGCGACAGGATCCTTCTAAAAGTATTCCTCGGGGAATGGAGCGGCCCGGCCCGCTCGCGTGTTTCTGTGCTGGGGATGGTTTTGGCTTCCATGCGAGCGAGGTTGGTAATAAATTGATAAATTAGGAGAAAAGGCTGGTTGATACTCGGGTTGATTCCTGGCCAGTCGTCGTGTTTTACTCTTGGAATTTTCAATATTATCGAGACATTGAGTGTTTTATTGAACGGAATTTAATTTCCACTTACGAAGGACGAAGTACTCCGCCCTGTTGTCCTATCCTATCAAAGACATCATTTGGTCATCATTGGCTACAAAACCCGACAGTGTAGCGAGTCAGTTGAGCGATCTCCATCGGATGATTGACAAAAGCTTCACCGCAACTCCCTGATACGGGGTACAGTGGTAAAAAGGCGCTCGAACCTTGTCTGTAGGCGAGTATCCCTACCAATACAGGCACGGCGTCGAAAACATTCAGCTCACCCTCGAAAAATAAAAATAGTGACCAGCCTCACCAAGTGTCTCTTACATAAAAAAGATAGTCCAAAAAATGTGAGCCCGCGCAAGTGATTGCGTATCGGTTATTAGAATTTGAGATAAAGCCCTCAGAATAAATCGAGTTCTAGCCAGAGTTGGGGTTTTGAGAGTGGGATTTCGGGGGAGGGTACGGGAGCCCCAGATAAAGAAGTGAGTTGTGCTGCTGCACATCATCTGCTAGGGCATCATACTTACCATTCTACTTTCAGACTCATCCTTGAGGGGCGGAGGCTGAAATAGTCGAAACAAGGGTGTGGGATGATCCGCGTCGGGAGGTACTAACTGCTTCCATAACAGGGGTAATAAAGTTCCACGCCTTCCTCGTCTCTTGAACACCTGAATATCGCTACCTGACGGAGTAATCTCCGGTCTGAACCCCTACTTATCGTACGATTTCATTCCATCACCTAACTAGGATCCTATTCTCTTCCCTCCCATCCCCATGCTCACCCGTAACAGCCCTCACAAGATTCTCCACAGAAAGTGAATCCTCCTCGTAAAACCTCTCGGCATCGTCGTACATCTCATTCACAACCTCCTCCATGTAGTGACCCTTCAGCGACTTCAGGACGAACTCCACACGGTTCTCATTCTCGCTCCCCACTTCCCTCGCAATAGCACGCACGATCATATTGGCATCGATTTCAAGACTAACTTCAATATCTGGCACGCCCCTCAGTCTCGGTGATAGGCCTGCAAGTTCCAAAGTACCCATCAGGCGATTTTTGTTGGCGATAAGTCGTTGGCCTTCCCAGATATTGATCACCACCTTTTCCTGGTTATCGAAAGTCGTCGAGACATTGATCGATTTGCGTGTCGGGATTACCGTGCCGTTTAGAACAATCGTACAAAACATCCCATTGCTAGCCTCGATTCCCATACTCAAGTGCGTGGCGTCCACATACTGTGCGTTGTCTAACCAAGTTTCTGAATCCGAGATCGACGCGCCTTGCAGTGCGGCTCCGCATACAATGGCTTGATCGGTTGGGAATCTGGAGCTGGTGAGGATTTTCGCGCAGTCGAAGAATCTTCCCAGAACCCTTTGGGCATCCGCAGCGAGCGAGGGGTTGCCTGTGACAAGAATTCCATTGATACCTTCCTTTTCCCAGGATGCATCAGCGAGGAGCTTCTCAACTGACTGAACATGTTTCCCTGACGATCCAATTCCGAGCTTGTTCAGCTGGGTTTGCATGTTGGCTGGCAGATACTCAACGGCCTTCAGGTATTTCGGGCGACTCTCCCCATTTCTATTGTGGTGCGCTGATGCCTTGACTTCGAATACGCCACGATCCGAGTTTAAAAGGGTCAGGTCTGACTCTGTCTCTTGAATATCGTATATGACGAAATTACATTCTTCTTGTCCCCCCCCCCAATAGAAATCATGGCCTTCACCGCAATCCCCCCAAAGGTCAAGACGATGTGCGATCGCAGCTGCTGTTGGCTCATTGGCTCTGCGGAGAACGTCTAGTCCTGCTATCCCGCCCGCGGCTTTCACAGCCTGTCTCTGACTGTAGTTGAAGTATGTGGGCACAGTGATGACGGCGGACTTAATTGTTGTGTTCAGGTGATTCTCGGCCATCGTCTTCAGATGTGTCAAGATTATGGACGTGATGTATTCAGGAGAATACGATGTTTCTCCATCTTCGGATCGGATCTTGATTTCTGGAGTGCCATCGCTCCCGGATTTCTCCGCCACTTCGTAGCGTAAGCTCGCGATCTTCTGTTTGATCAAAGGGTCTGAAGAGTTCCCGCCGATCAAATTTCTGGATGTGAAGTCAGAACTGCGACCAAACGTGCAGGCAGTGTGACTTACCTGATATCGTAGATCGTATTCTTCGGATTTGAAAGAGCCTGCTCCTGCGCCTCATACCCAACCAATCTCTCGCCGTCTCCTGAGAAAGCGACGACCGATGGTACAAAATTTCGACCTTTCTCGTCTGAAATGATCTCAAACTCGCCTTCTCTTACTACACCAACACGCGAGTATTTCAGACCTAAATCTATGCCGATGACTGCAGAAAGTTAAGTGACATTGGGATAATAGTAGGGTAGAGCAGATGCCTACCTGTACCGTAGTCGACCTGGTCGTAAGAATATAATGATTTCGTCTTGAAGGATGGGAAGTTTAAATGAGCAAGCAGTATTGTAGAGATTATTACAGCTGAGAAACCAAGAGTCTGGCCCGGGGTGGGTGTTCTCATTGTGATTGTTTTGAATGGAAATGATCGGTGGCTGGTGCGGTGATGCCTAAACACCGGCTGTATTCCTCATAGATTCCCAGTGGGTGCGAAATTTGCGGTGTGAAGTGATCGGTAGCGATAGAATGGAGAAAATTAAAGTCGGAATAGATGTACAGTTGTTGGATGAATAGGACGAAGAATTATGAGGACGAAGGAGGAGAGGCTAAAGGAGACGTCTCCACTTCTGCGGCGAGATGAAGGCAGCCACGTGATACCAACAAAACAATGGACCTCCTCCAGGCTGCCATCTTGCCTGTAGACCACGGTTTGCAGTATTGTTTTGATTCATGCAGATGTGGCATCTTTTTCTCGTCCACAAGAACCCTTCAAAAGTTTGTCCTTGTCTCTTTGATTTCAGCGCTTCCTCACATTCGCAAGCGAAGTACACGGGCTTCAGGCTTGCCCCCACAATGGCTACAGGCATCGGACACAACACAGCCTGAGGAAAGCAGTCGACATTTTCCAGGTTAGAATTTTTAATGATTGACTATTGGAGACTATCAGACAACCATCTACACAACATGCGATGAAGGACCATTCTGTGCCCTTGCTCTTGCTCCGGCGACTATCCTCACTCCGCGACTTGCCTCGACAATGTCCCTACTTTCGCCAACAGCACAATTGGCGAAAATGGATGCTATATCATCATGAGTACCCGCATTTCCTGTATTCCCGCTTGCTATGGACGTTTCCCTCGTCAATTTCAAGAAGTCGACGACTGGATAGTCGGATGTTTCCTGAACTTGGTTCCACACAGTCAAGGCGAGTACCAAAAGGATCAAGATCAGGATGATGCCACAGACGATCATGTAAGTCAAGACCGTCCACCATGATATATCCAGACGGTTGACATCATGAGCATATGATCCGTCAATGTAGTTCTCGTTTGGTGAATCGGTCGCGATTTCAGTTCTCGCCGGAATGGTGATGAAAGGTGTCGTCAGAGGATTGTAGAAGTATAGCGGGACCAGAAAGATATTTCGTAATATTTCTCTAGGTTCCACTTGATACGAAGCGAATCTGGAGAGGTCCAGGAGCACGGAAATGTGTTGTGTAAGTTGATATTGCGGGCCTGATGCGTCGCATTCGAAGCTGTTGTTTTGCTGCCTCCAGGGAAGCAGCATTCCATTGAAAGCTGTTAGAAAGTCCGCCGGAGGAATATGTTGGGGTTTTGCTGGAGACAAGTCTCCGATATCGAGGAGGACTCCGGTCTTTCTCTCACTCGCCACAGTGGCATTCCTTCGGTACACCCCCACGAATCCGGACCACGTTGCAGCCCTCCTCCAGCCATCCTGGTATGTACAACTCCCATCAGAGGTTATCACATCGTTGCAGAACTTGAGGGCTGAAGTGGAAGTTAGTGTGCGTACCGCCGTCGAAGGATAACTACTGACCTGCTAGTATCTGACCATCGTTGTACGGAGTCATGCATATCTGGAATCCGAATGTGCTGTTCTCTCCCTCCGGATAAAATCCAAACAAAGTACAGTCTTTCTCGGCCCAAGGGATTAATCCAGCATCCCAAAAGTCTAACTGATACACTGGCGTCTTACGAGTTATGTACACTGGCAAAGCCGATCCATTCAGAGACGGAAATTTCCAGGGGCTCATATTCTTCATTCCTCCAGGAAGGATGTATGAGGTACAGTTCTTTGATGGACTGCATTCTTGGCTAACTGCTGGCATTGACTTGGTGATTGTACCGTCTCTGATAATGTTCAGGGTCAGCCCAGAGAGAAGTGCTCCATTTGCAGCTTTCGTTGCCGCTTGGGTGACATTGTACTCCCCAATGCCCCCTGAGAGACGCTCCCATGTAGTTGGGCGGTAGTCTAGGACAGGATTGACCTTGGCTATGAAAGAAATCTTGAGTTACTGGCTTCTTGATTCATATTTGGAGGGACAGTACGTACTCATGAATATCAGACCTGGGAATTGGACAAGAAGCCAAAACCCTACTCTGTGAACGGTCAGGTGCTATTTTGTCTCACACATGTTCTAGAAGCTGTCGCTTACCTGCCAAATCCCCAGAGTCTTGGGTGGAGAATGGATGCCTTGGGAGCTGCTCGAGAGGTGGAAGCGTTTCGACTCCGTCTGCTGCCAACGACGAACCTCTTTGGAACGTGAAACTCATGAAAAATGATCCTTAGCCAACCACCAACTCCACTGCTGGCACTCAGAGCCAAAAAGGTTGTCAAGTTCTGGCCATGCCTCATGAGTGGACCCCACTGCACAGATGACCAAGCTTTGTCGCCTGCTGCGACGAGGGCATAGTTGTTGAGCAGAGCCAAAATGTTCAACACTAGGAAGCCCCCAGTTACTCCAAGTCTCGCCAGAGGCCCATTGACGTCGGAAGAGGTGGTGATTATGATGCTCGTTACTAAATATACGACGACTAGAGATACGGGTCCCTTCATCGACCAGCAGTAACTCCAGAACGTCTTTCGGGGAAGGTGGACTAATGTGGCTCCCGTTGATTGCCCAGAAGGTGGAGCTGCTGGATTTGTTGTGGTCCCATTTGTGTGAGTCGATGCCTGGTTAGGAGGAAGTGAGCTCGCTGGAATTCCTGTTGGTACCTGGGGAGGAGGTGTTGCATTGTCAGCATTATTGGCAATTTCTGGCTGCGTGGCTGGTGCTGGTTGAGTTGTTGTCGGTACTGGTGTAGGTGAGGAACTAGTAGCTAGAATGTGAGGTTGCGTAGGACCTGCTGTTTCCCTCCCACTACTCGGCAGTGGTGCTGGTCCTTCGAGATCGGGAGGACCAACTGCCGTGGAAGTCTGGCCTCCTTGGGTCTGTACGTGCTCATGCTATGGTATCTGACATTAGTCCGCAGCCTCTCGAGAATAGGATTTACTTACAGGTAGATTTGGTTGCCCACTTGTATCGCTCTGAACAGCTCTAAGCTGTATGCTTTCTGGAATAGGCTGAGCCATGATTGTTTTTCTCTTTACACAACACTCATGGATACCGAAATGCAGAAGAGTTGCTGCTCACAATACTGCGGAAGATCTCTCTTGGAAAGCCCATTCAGATGAAATGCATGAAATGTGACCAAGATGAGTGATCATCACGAGCGTCGCCATCCCCTTTCGATCCCGCCGTCGCATCCACATCAACAATGGTTGCTCAGCTCCCGCTTAGCCATCCACTCCCCTATCATAAACCGACGCCATGGCGCTGGAGGCTGAGACATTCATACATCGGGAGGTGCCGAGCCGTTCGACTCCACGAATGAGCTATGATTCTACAGTTGTTATATTTCCTAACCGAGGTATGTTAGATTCGTGTAACGCCAATTCTATCGATTTGACTTTCCTTTTGATAAATTCGCCAAGGGGAAACACGCAACAGAGTGCGGGGTGGCTCAAGCATGGGAGCACCATGGAATCTGGGGAGACTTATTACTGTACCAGCGAGCACTCAACCACTTTCTTCTCGACCCACATTACACTTTATGCAAATCTATCAATTCAGGAACAAATCGGCAATGAATAACTTTATCGTATCTCTGATTGCTGTCCTCGTCCTAGAGCCCCTCGGAGTCTTCGCAAGCCCTCCCCCTCGACTCGCATCACGCCAAAGCTTTGAATGCGGTGCCTCCCCTGTTGATTGTGGCGATGGGTGGTGCTGTACCTTCGGCTTCACTTGTCAAGCTGCGCCCGATAACGGTTTTGTTTGCATAGATACCATTCTCACACAATCCGATGGGTGAGTTGTCCACCTCTCCTTCAGGCCCATGTGTAGCACGAGATCTAAATTTCAATCCGAAGACCTGTCAATATTTCAACATGAAGCTATTGCATTAACGAATATGTAGTTCCCCATTCACACTGGCCGCGTGGAATCCTACTTCATTTGTTGCGGAGTTTAGCTCTGTGACCCAACCTCTGACTCTTACATTTTCGAACACCACACAAGTGATTTCCTTCACAGCATCAAGCACGACTGCTACGTCTACTTCTAGCTTGTCGAGTGCGGATTCGACAATCACTACAGGGCCATCATCAGCACGTCCTTCAACGATCATTCCTACGACAAGCAGTAGCTCTTTTGGAGAGGCTTCTGTAAGTGCCACGAAGGGATGGTGGATGGGCGTTGTGCTGGGTGTTGCTTGGATGCTCCTGGTCGAGTTCTAGTGGAGCTTTTCAGTTGTACAGTCTCGAGCTCGGGAAGGTATGGAATTATTGCAGCGGTGTAATCACTTGTTATTCCTGGTAGTTGAGATGGAGGCAATAATAAGGGCTAAAGCAGCTAGAATTTCTCGTGAAGTACACTCTCACTTTTCTGTCGCTCCTGCATCTGATGGCCATGATGCTACTCCGAGGTTACAGACTGTTTTAGATTCCAAGTCCTGCCAGAACCCACTTACTATCACCAATCCCGATGCTTCAAATTTCCTACAGCGAGTAGCGGAACTCTGGATTTTGACGATCCGTCAAATCCAAGAATTCATGATTCTTCTCCACAATATATGAGTCTCCCTGTGCGGCCTTCGCCGCATCCCTCTTGCTGTTCTCTCTTACTGCTAACCAACGGATCACATATAAGTCAATTGTGATTAGAACATAAATGATGACAATTGAAATTTTTGCTGGTAGGTATCGTGGAGCATCTTTGGCCTGGAAGGTGTGTGGAGAGATGATGTTGCCAACTGTGTATGCAATCGTCCCAATGCAAGCAACCGTCACCTTCTTTGTGGATCCTGCAATATTGGTACTGGTAAGGCCGAGGATTGTTGTCCATCCGATGGGAATTCCACCAGAAAGGTAGTACCCGATGAGTGCCGGGGCCTTTTCTGTCGTGGCCATGAGGATGGCCCCTATGATAGAAGGAATGTGTCCAGCAATGCAGCACCACAGTCGTTGATCCGTTCTCCTTGCTAGCCAGGTAAGTCCAATGAGAACAACAACTTCATATGCTCCGAGTGGCGTGACCAATAGCAAACTCTCAGTTGCTGTATATCCCATTCCAGTTACAAGAATGTTGCCGAAGCTTGTGGCGATAGAGTTTGGGATGTTTGCAGCGAAAACCCAGAATGCATACAGTCAAGTATTAATATCGGTAAGCGCTTCCCAGAATTGTTCTTTTTTGAATATGTTACTCCCAATCCCCTGCTCATTACCCCGGAGATGCTCAGCATGCAAGGCCTTTTCTTCTGGTGACAGGAACCCAGCAGAAAGGGGCGAGTCTGGTAGGACGAAGAAAAATGTGATACCAACGAGGACCGTCAAGAGACCAAGGAACAGGAAGATCACCTGCCACCCCTTGAGCGCGGCATTGGGATCTTTCCCAACGTGAGTCGCGATTCCATACGCCACGAAGCCGCCGAACATCTGAGCGAAGCCGCACATGGAAAACCAAATACCAACTCGGAAAGCCTGGTCCTCCTTTTTATACCATTGAGAGGTAAAAACAACCCAAGCCGGCACAATTGCAGCTTCAGCAACACCGAGAAGAGCTCTGCACACCATCAACCCGGCGAAGTCTTTGCATGCGGCTAGACATGCAAGAACGGCTCCCCAGATGATCACATTGACCGAGACGTATTTGGCGAGTGGGAATAGCTGGATGAGACGGATAGTTGGGAATTCGAATGCGAGTTGACCAAAGAAGAAGATGCTGGCAACCCAGTTAAAATCGTCTTTTGTCAAATGAGTATCATTTCGAAGGCCCATCACGCTTGCATAACTGATAGAGATCTTGTCGATGTATTGCAAGAAGTATACACTAGACGATGGTCAGCGAAGGGAATTGTAATTTAAAGATAGCGCAGCATACATGCAAATCAGAGGCATGATGTAAAGGTCTACTTTTCGAAGAAGACGTTTGCTCTTTTCGGGATCAACAGGTCCCAGCCCACCGCCTTCCAGCATTTGCATCGCGCCATCTGCGTTGCTCTGGCTTGGGAGAACAAGTACACTGTTCAGCTCCGTCACTTTCTTCTCCTCCGACGCATCAGTCTGCGACATGGTCTCAAATAATAATGCTCAAGGAGCGAGAAATTGTTGCTCTAGAGTTCCGTTCAAGACTGTAAAAGAAGAAGCGAGCCCAAAAGCAACGTTTCGCTTCTTTATGTACTCTCCCATTTAGCACAAGGAAGGGCAGGATCATGCTCGTCCCCTTCAAAATTTTCGCTCTTTAGAAGCCAATCAGACTCTCAACATCTAAGAAGAGTGGGAACACTAGATTTAGTCTGTGCCGCTTTTCAGGGAAAGATAAAGCCTTCCTGGGCCACATCTCAGGCTATTTCTGACCCAATCCTTGGAACGAGGCGAGCACGCCTTAAATTGAACTCCATCAAACGGCCAAGGGAGGATACTATTCAGGCCAAACTGGAAAAATAGAGATGACTTTTAGAGAGCAAAACTGCAGAGTTGTGGAGATTTGTACAGTCAAAACGCTGGCAGCGAATGAGGCGGGTACTTTCGGTGGGACTTCGGTATCACGCAATTTTTGTGCGTGAAGATGAATTCTTGACATACGAACATGTGGCCCTCGAACGAGCCTTCGAGGATTTGATGAATTCTGGAATTTTCCCAGGAGCTTCTCCAAGTACAAAACTGAAGAAGCACAAGAAACACAAACATCGCCAAGTGTACGCCAGGGGAACTTCACTGGAGTACCCTGCCAATGAGTCGCAGCCATTGGAGTATAGACAAGCCTCTCGCCGTTTATGTCATATTGCAATATCGGAAAATGTTGCAAACTAACTGCAATACTCTCATGAAATACTTCACAAGATTTACGAAGTCAAAAATCCTTACTCGGAACTCATGCATAAGTATTACAGCACGGATGAGACCACCATGTCTGTACTGCTTGCCCCGATGATTGCGAACACGATTAACAGCAGGTAAGTCTTTTCGTCAGAATCCTACGTCCTGGACTGACAAACGAACAGTCTATCTCGATGTTGAGGTTTCGTGTGGCTCGCCGTCATCTGGCAACATCCATATCAGAAAGTCTCAATTCTTCATAACATCCGCAATTCACTTACGCCAATCACGCCCACACAGACAAGCTAAAGGGTATGGTTGAACGTTCGGTGCAGTCCACGAAGAGTTGCGGTACCTTGCAAATAGCAACATGCGTGTGTTAACGAGTAACGAGATGAGTAGACACAATTCTGAGTTGTAAAAATTGACAAGATAAGATTTGGTCAAACGAATTACTCGGACAGTGAGAAGAAACCCAACTGAAGGGATCCAAGACGTCAACAAAGTTTCTGACATTCTCCATATTCCTACAGCCGAGACTCCTCTCGGTTATTTCTCCCATCCGGGAACAACAACCTTCATTGAAGCCACCCCCTTTCGTCCTAGAAGTATCGTACCGAGCACTAGATCTACCCCGCATTACCCCACCACGAGCCTCACAACCTCGTCTCCTAGACCCCCTTAACGACAAGAGTTAAAGAAATATATCAAAGTACAAATAATAATCTCACTTACACACTTGACCAATAACAAATACCCCATCAACTCACTCAAGAAAACAAACTAGCCGAAATGGAAGGAACTTGTCTCTGCGGCGCCATAACCGTGCGCGTCAACGACCCAGAGCTCTTCACCAAAAGGAGAGGTCATATCTGCAGATGTGCAAATTGCAAGAAAACTGCTGGGTCTGGTATGTTTCTGTAGTTTCTCATATGCCAAACAAAAAAACAGCGTCCTTGGTTTCATACTCTAGACTGGATTCAATTCGGTCAAATCGGAAGAGGAGGGGATTTGTTGATATTGAACTGGATCAAGACTAATGCCTTCTCACTGTAGCTGCTGCAACGAATCTCATCATCGAGAATGAGAAGATCGAGATTATAGGCGAAGAGAATCTCAAGCGGTACGAGGACAAGAATACGCTGAGCGGGACGCCGTTGGGGAGGTATTTCTGTGGGACTTGCGGGAAGTAAGTCATTTTTCTTCCCTGCTCTCTTACCTTTCCCTTTCATATTCATTACAACTCGCTCGGTATTCGACTTGATGAAATATTGACGGCGACCCCAGCCCGATAAAATCCGTAACCCCACTATACGAAGGCAAGACCGTCCTGAAGCTGGGTATCTTCCCGATAATTCCTACGCCGGAATGGGAGTCGTTTAGTGCTAACAGGCATGCTTGGGAGAAGCCGCTTGATGGGACGATTCTGTATAAGGGGAAGAGTTTTGGGGAGAAGATGGAATAGTTGGTGTGTTGGGAAGTGGGTCTGGGTACAGTTGAGGGGTTTCTGGGTGCGCGCTGGACATAGGGTTTCAGGTGGAGCTTTATCTGAGGACAATGTGTCGTGGTGTTGTCGTAGGGTGAACGTCAAGCATGTCAAAATTGACATCTGTAGGGATTGAATATGCGACTGAGATGTGTTCTCGCCGTACTTTCATTTAAATAGTGCTCCGGACTTTTCCACTTGAATTAGTCTTGAGTGTTTTGATGTTCCGGGTAACTAGGTAACTTTTGTTTTGATAATAGTTGGTAATATTTAAATATGTGGTATGTAATCCGTGATACCCAACTTCGGTGTCTGATATACCCCAGATGGCATGTGTCTCAAAGAGATGAACGATTCGAGAACGATGAATCCTCTTGCGGAAGCATAAATTAGCAGAACGATCAGTCCAATTCCAGCCAGAAATAGGTTCTCCAATGTACCAGATTGGTACATAGTGAATGTCGTATACCCGAGTAAAACGAACAACAAGGCGGCCATTCCAGCCGTACCTAGTAGGATACAGCAAGACGATTTCCAGAGGGTCAACTCGACAGTGGTGGGAAAGGTTGAATGCATGGCAGCGAGGTGGATAGCGCCATACGCTGAGAGAATGCCGAATAAGGTAGCGAATAGCACATTGATTGCTTTGTTGCTAATGCGGTCTACTACGTCGTGATATCCCGCCGTGTTTGCTGCCCGAAAAGCAATCAGGCTCAATCCATAGGGATGAAGAACTCCTGGACAGAACACATCCCAACTAGCCGCCAACGGTCGTCCGACAAGATTCTCTTGAGGGTCCTCGTATGTGGGTTTTGGTATAGCGAGTGGGGTTTCTAGCAAGTTGATAAGCTTGACAATAAATTTGCCGGCAAGGTCAAGGCGAAGCAAGTCTTTGTCAGATAAGTCTACTCGATAGCTTTCGAGTAAGCCCGGGACTAAGCCAGTCCGGAGAGTTTGACGAGTCCATAATAAAACGCAAGTCGAACTTAATGAGATAAGAGAAAAATTCCAAAAAACTGTTCTTTGTATAGAAGGATGTAAATCGAACCGACGACCTAGCACTCTTGGGTCTAGGTCATGTGAATCCCCAGGACCAACATCATTGCGACTGTAAAGTCTGCTCGTAGGGTGATCCATACTTCCAAACCAGTGAAATATGGGGTCTTCGTCTCTCGTTCTAACCTCCTTTTCGATCCCCAGCCGCAATTTTGGACGGTTTGACGTGAACCCACTGTTGCCTATCCATCTCGAGCTCGCAACAATAAACCCAAGCGCCTCAGGGAAGTCTTGCGTTCCAACCAATGTGGGGTACTGGATATCGTATGACTTCTGAAACCAAAGCACATACATAACCAAGGCACAGACAACGTGTACCAGTGTATGGTATTCTAGGAGACTGATCGGCAGACCAGCAACCTTTCTCTCAATAGCTTGCCCGGCTACCCACAGTACTTGAACACATACCAGGCAGGCCCTTGGCAAGAATGTTAGCCTTGCTTTTGTCTGCGATGGCATCTGGCTCTACGTAGAAAAAATGACCATGCTGTGCGAGCAGGAGGATTCCATTGGTAGTGAGTGTTGCCCGCTTCAACTTGTTGTGAAGATGCTCGATGTCGACGACAAAACCACCCATAACGACAAACATAGCGTAAGTCATATCAAACTTATGGGGTTTGCGAGTGTTCTCTTTGCCCTGGCAACTGATCAGAACCACGACGCTCAAAGTTCGGATTAGGCAAGACTTACCTCTGGATCTGGTGGAACCTACTCATGCAACCTTTGCAGTTCCTTCAGAAACATCTTCGCGGTGAACTATTGCTGAAACGCGCAAAACACCACGAGCTCAGATGCAAAAAGAGCGATGACAACCTATTTGGCTTTTCGACGGTACATCTGCCAAGCGGTCCGCCGTAGCCGGGCACATTCAGATGAATGGATGTCCAGACGCATAGAACGAGCGTGAAGACGCAGCTGTAGAGTAGATTCCATGTTCCGAGGCCAGGAGGCTCGGAGACCCATGATGGTGCGATTTCTTCCGACGAGCTGTGGTGTTTGAGGAGGCGGTGTTCATGATGGGCGCTGCGAGTGACGCGTGAGTGGAGAGACAGGAGAAGAGGAGTAGAGATAGCATGACATCAACCGTTGAAACGGAAGTTTGCGAGTGAAATGAATTTTGATGGGTTTATCTGTGCGAAGAAGGTCGAGATGCGATGAGGTGGAAGTTGCCAGCCTCGTCGGCCGCTTGGCAACACCGCCTCCACAGGAAAATGAGGCTGGGCGCAGAAAGCCCTTGGACCACTATCATACGACAATAATGATTCCCGAGACCCAAATACCCTACTGCTGCAGCGCTGGCTGGCCCAATAGGCCAGGCTCGCTAAAGTGGAGAGGCTCTCCAGCTCCAGACTTGGGTGATATATCCCAAGACTCAATTTCTGGGTAGCTACATTGGTACACCAATTGCTGCCAATCCGGGTGACAAACTACCGAAGAGAGAAACCAAAACCGATTCGGAACTCGAAAAAATGATGTTGACAGGGAGTTCGGCAGACGACTGTGTCAATAAAGATAAAAGTAAGAAGAGGCGAAGAGGCGAATAGCCATGAGAGGTGTGAGCCGTGTGTATATACACATTATGCCATATAGTTTAACCCGAGTATGTATCATTGCATGATCAAGATATTATCAAGAACGCGAGTTTCGGTCTTTCGATACCCAGCCGCGTACGACGTGGCCTTCGACCATCGTGTTTAAGATGAATGGCCACCATTTGTACCCCTCGAGTACACAATTCCATTCTTGGTTGTGGCATCCATCTCCAAAGGTCCTCTCGATGCATCAAGTTCATACTTCCCCGCATTGGCACTGTCAAGCTCCGAATCGACAGCATAACTCGTTCCGTTCGCGCTGCTGAGCTCTGAGGTAATTTCGTATTTCGTTAGATTCGAGTTTGAATCGCCAATTTCCTGTCCTCGCCACTGCGTTTGCTGACTACCACCCATAGCGTTGTTACCCACAGCCTCTTCCATTCTGCCACTTCTCTTCCGCCTAAACCACCAGATAGTAGCCAGAATGATGGCAATCGCGACAGCAGCTCCAATAATGGGACCGGCGATCCACGCTTTGTTGCTCGAATGTTTATCTGTAGGCGCAGAAGTGGAGTTATCAGAGGAAGAGGTATTCGAGCTAGTCTGTCGTAGGGCGAATGTGAAGCCGGCCTGACTGACAGCAAATCCAGTCTCAGACTTGAGATAGCAGTTCTCGTACCCATTAACCATATTCGCATCGAAGACTGCGCCTAGGCAGCTGGCATTCGTGTCGGCCGCGCAAGAATTGACACAATCTCCAAGCGAATTGGCATGTTGTGATGTGATGTTGTTACCAGGTCTGTCTTCTCCGCACGAGAGCCTGAAGGAATCTCGACTGCTCACAATGACAGTACCATTGATAGCTGCAGGGCAATCATCCGGAGCAGCCTCGAGCAAGGCCTTTGCACATCGCAATCCGTCACCCGCTTCAGCCCTTGCATTGTCGAATATCCTCGCCGTTGAGTTCTTCGGATAGCAATTCACATATCCGAGCTTGAGACTTGGATCCCAAGCCACACCTGTACAGATCGGATGTAAAGTCGAGCAAATATCAAGGCATTCATCGAGAGTGTCTGCGTGAGCCCTGCACTCTGGTGCATCGTCAGGACATGCATCAAAGCCGTTGACGGTCTGGTTGCAGTAGACAGTGAAATTGAGGCCATTCTGGGCCTTTTGATTGGCTCCGTTGTTCGAACACTCTGTTGGTAATGGCTGATATTGAGTTCTGTTCGCAACGCCGAGGGTCCATCCTTCTCGTACCACAGCACCAACTTCTGTAACAGTGGTGTTTTTGAAATAGCATTTCCGTGCTGTGGAGTCGAACGCTGCTGTTCCACATGCCTTTCCTGGATGCATAGAACACTGGTTCAGGCAGTCTTCGACATTGTCTGCTCCGGCATTGTCGATATCGCCGACATTGGTCCGGTCCTGATCGCAGAAGAGCGAGAATTGGAGGCCTTTGGGCGTGGTGTAGCTTGTTTCCGCACAGCCGCTGACGGGTGCTGACATGTTGGTCTAATCTTCAAACTCGAAATACTGAGAATATGTACGAAATAAAGTAGAAGAACTTCGTAGCCAATCGTACGCATAGGAAAGAATATAGAATATCAAGCTGGAACTGAGAGGGGGAGCTTCTACTTATCCGTCTCACCCCATTAAATCCTCATCTTGTGTTAACAACCCCATCATTCCTTCGTGGCTGAAGGCTGAGTCCCAATGGGTTTCACAAAAGTCTGAGAGCCCTGATCCTCCTCCTCAGATCTCTTACTATTTACTCAAGGCGAAGAATCGCGCCGCTGGATCACGTCCGGTGGCTAGCCCGCGAAGTGCGAGCGTATTCACATATATCGAAAATTGACCATCCTGAGAGTCGCACAAAACTCTAAATAGAAGCAATTGGCTGTGGGAAGGTGACTGAAGAAGAACATGAAGCTGCGGATGTTAATTTTAACGAGATTCGGGAAACGAGGCTGAGAAGGACTCGGGCCAGGCCCAGATTTTCCACTGGCGAAATCCCAGCCTTCTCATCATGCTCACGTCAATAAAATACTCCCTCCAAACCCACCACAATCCTCACAATGGGCAAAAACAAACGCTTAAAACAGAACGGTGGGCAATCTAAGAAACACAAGCCTTCCAAACTCACACGCCCATCCGGAATTTCAAAACCACAGCAGCAGGCGCAGAAACAGAAGCAGAACAATACCTCGAACAATTCGAAACTCAAATCGCACACCCAACCCACAATCCCATTCTCCCCTTCCGAAAATATCCTCCTAATAGGCGAAGGCGATCTCTCTTTCGCATGTTCTCTAATAACACACCATGGCTGCACGAACATCACCGCGACGGTCCTCGAAAGCGAAGCAGAACTGAAAGAAAAATATCCGCATGTTGAAGAGAATATACGGCTTCTAGAGGACGGAGGGGGTTGTGTACGGTATGGGATCGATGCTGGCAAGATGAAACCTTGGACTGGGAATGGGGCGAAGAAGGGTAGCGGAGGGGGAATGGATAGGATATTCTTTAATTTTCCGCATGTGGGTGGGAAGAGTACGGATGTTAATAGGCAGGTGCGGTATAATCAAGGTACTTATGAAACTACCCCAACTAGCTTGACTTGGTGTTGATATTGCTATTGCTATTTTGCGGAATTGGGGATGATTTGACTGACTGATTGTTGCGTGTCAGAACTCTTGGTGTCGTTCTTTAAACATGCACTTCCGTCTCTGTCGCCCACGCATGGTTCGTCTATTATCGTTACGCTATTTGAGGGGGAGCCGTATACGTTGTGGAATATCCGCGATTTGGCACGGCATTCGGGATTAGAGGTTGCGCTCAGCTTTCGGTTCCAGGCGAGTGCGTATCCTGGGTATAAACATGCTAGGACATTGGGTGTTGTCAAGGGGAAGGGCGGGAAGGTGGGTGGTGGGTGGAGGGGTGAGGAGAGAAGTGCGAGAAGCTATGTTTTTGTGAGGAAAGGGGAGGGAGTTGTTGTTGGGCCTGGGAAGGGAAAGAAGAGTGAGTCAAGTGATGATAATGACGATGGCGATGATGAGGATGAGGGAAGGAGAAACGACGATGGGTTAGGAAGCTCAGATGAGAGTATGGATTATGTTGAGGGTTCTGAAGACGATGAGGACTTAGCGGAAGATTAAAGGGATTGTTTACTTGCGGATCCCATGGCGAAACCAGTCATGGGACGTTGACGATCGATCAGATTCACAAGCCTGATTGTATAGCTATTGCTATCATCTGATGGGCGCCTCAACTCCTCCCGCATAACGCCAGCTCTGATATCCTGGCACACTGCGACCATATCCCATGAGCTACCAGCCAGCCTATTCCTGAGATCCATTTGCAAATTGCGGAATGGCTTATCGGAAATCATCAACCTTCTATCTTACATGGAATGAGTTGGGGTATCTTAGACCTGGATGATATTAGGTTGGAAGCCACCATTGATTGGCAAGATTCCGTCCATCATGGCACCATTCTCGGCTCCGACCGAAATTGGTAACAAAGCTTCACCAAGAAGACCTTCTGGATGCAGAGGATAACTTGGTGCTTCCATCGAGTCTCCGTCGAAGATGACCATGTTCTGGATTGGTTGTTGCCGAGCACCAAGAACGTTGATTACATCTTGAGCAAGTTGACCACCGAGAACGGCCGTAACTGGGGCTATCTCGCTGCCTAGATTCTGCAAGAATTTGCGAAGGACCTCGGATTTGAGCGTTTCATCTGGGAGACCAAGAGCCTTGTGCTTTTGCGTGGCCAGGACGGTGAACATCTTGAGATCTTCGGTTGTGCTAGGTAGGCGACCTTCATGGAACTGTAGGAACTCCCATAGAGCACGAAGACAGGACAGAATTGGAGTGACAGCCTTCAATCTGCGCTTGCTCTTGAGGAACTCAGCGGGTAGACTCGCAGCATCGCTGGCCAAGAACCATGTAGAGTAGAGCTCCCGCTTGGTGACCATCTCAACGTTCTTGCCACTCTCCTTCTTGACCTTTACATCAACTACACTTCGTGTCCGTGTTTCTGGACCAAGGACCGTAGCTCTGTTGCTCTTCTCCCTCTCCACAACATAATCATGCTGAATCAGATCCGAGAATATGAAGCCGTAGAAGCCGTGTACACCCGCTGCATAGAAAGGTCTATGGTTGATTCTAGTAGCCGTATTGATGATGTTCAACGAGTCTGGGTGCAAGTCTGTCGCAATGACCACATCGAATGCGCCAAAGTAATCCGGGCCCCTCAATCTGATATCCGTCTGGTCAACAATCACGCTAACTCTCGGGTTCAGCTTTCTGATCTGTGGCGCAGCAGCCTCTGCTCTATTTGTACCAATGTCGGACTCGGAGATGAAGAATTGGGAACCCATATCGTTCGCAGTGATGAGTTCGTGGTCGACGATTGTCAGGGAGTGGATGCCTGCTAGGACGAGGTTTTTGGCTATTTCGTTGGCGAGAGCTTTCATGGTTATGAGGAGGATGTTGGCATTGCGGATCTTCTCCTGCGCCTGAACGCCCCAGAGTCGGATCTGTCGGTCGTAGAGTGCGATCTCATCTGCAGTTGTCAGTTGTAGGTTTGCGAACTGGGGAGGCTGCCATACCAGCACTGATGCCAGTTGGAGCTGGGACTTGCGTGGCTTCAGGTGCAGCTGCTGGCGCATCGCCCAAGATTGGAAGATCTTGAGCTGGAAAAGCTGGGGTTCCAGCGATTCCCTCCATGACGATTTGTTGTTGCGCCGAAATTGTTGTGAAGCAAACAGTTTTGAGGAGTCTTCGGATGGGGGGCTTTCAAGTGGCTGTCGATGTTGTTTGTTTGGAGATTCTTAATCGCTTTTGACGGCAAGGAAGTTGCCACTGGCCGGCCCAAGTATACAGATTTTCTGGCTGCCTGATTCCGCGTGTTGACGATTGAAAGTGAATGGAAGTAAAGTGCTTAATGCCCAAGATAAATCGACAAACGCGCGCCAAACCTGATCAACGCGGCTGATATCTCGGTTCCTGACCTTGGCGCGTTAATCAGAAGCTGATAGGTAATCCATCCAATTACAGGGGTTAACCCCACAAAGCAGACACAGAGGAGAGGAGACAAGGTCACCGGAACAGCCACCAGCCTCAAGACAACCTCATCTCATCAAAGAAGGGGCAATCCTACCATGCGCAGAGCCTCCTCGACAAACCCAAGCACCACACAGTCGTCTCTTGTTCTATTGTGCCCAGAATCTCCTCCTCAAACGTCCTAGAATCGAACATCCTCTGCAAACAAACATCATACCTGGCTTGCTGCCATTTCTATGCCGAGGCCATTATCATTAATGGTTTGCGAGCCCACTCCTGGAATTTGTCCTCTATCCTTAACACTGACCTTGTCGCCATGCAGTCTGGAAACTTTGATGACCCACCTGCCTCCGACTCCTACCGTGAGACAGCAGACCGCATTGTGCGAGAGATCCTTGACAATACACAATCGCCCGATGACATCAGTCCTTCAGGAGAACTATACAGAGCAATAGAACGGGCTCATCGGAGACGAGGAGCAGAGCGTTTACCCGTATCACAGTTAGTCAACGGAGCTGGTATGGCTTCTGAACAGGATCCAGACAGAAGGCGGAGGACACGGCGTGAGGACAATGAAGCTTCGCCCCTCTTTGTGTTGCCACCGAACCCCCCACAAGCCGAACCAACACCCCGCGAGCGAGCCTCCCCGCTGAGACTTGCAATGACTGCAAGACGTGGGAGAGCTCGATTGGCAATAACCGATAGACTGATGGAGAGGAATCAGGCACAGAGGGAGAGGGAGATGACCGCAAGCAATGGTCTGGCCGACCTCCAATCTGCTGGAAGACAGCTCGAGCAAGCTAGCTCAACTCTGAGGGTTCTCCTAGACGACCCAGTCCCACATATCTCGTCCCCAGCTCTCGAACCTCATGACTACTCGCCTGAGGCTGAGCAGAATCGGAGAGCCAAACGGAGGAAGATTGAATCCGACAAATTGGACTCTGGATTCAAGGGGTTCAGCTACGGAAGATATGGTCAAGTAGAGCCAGGCAAACTCAAGATGGAGATTGTCAGTTGTGATGGAGGGATATTCTCCGAACATGGAGGGAATTATGCTGCCGAGAATGTGTTGAAGAACGACTCGACGGTCTATTGCACAAAGAGCAACCGGTGCAATCTGGTCCTCAGACATCAGGGAGCGACAGTCTTCAGTCTGAAAGAACTGGTTATCAAGGCTCCCCACTCTGGTTATACCGCTCCGTAAGTTACCGCTCACTTGCCAAGATTTAGACTAACGTTTCGTAGCGTCCAGGAAGGCATGGTTTTTATATCCATGACATCCGACGACCTTTTGACTCGCACAGCTCAGTATCAAATACAATATTCCCCGGCTCGGCCAAGACGTTCCGCATCCCAGCGGGCGAATGAGTTGCCTCCAATAATGTCAGTCCGACATAACGAAGATGGCAGCATGTCGACTGCCCAGGCTCGTGCACGTCGGCTTTACAACATTGGATTAGAAGACGAAGACTGTGATTACCGGACAGCCCAAATACCCTCTGAATTTACAGAAAACGCCCCAGCATTTCAGGTCACGACTGAATGCAGTGATTCTGAAGGCGACGAGCCACCAGCCCAATCGTCGCGGCATAGAACGCTTCATCGGGTTATGAGCACTATCCGATTTGAGGATTCAGATAGCAGCGATGACGATAATGCTGATCCCGCTGGACCGTGGCATGAAGATTACCTTCTTGGCATTGGCAGATCGCCTCGTCTCAGACGACGAGAAACAGCAAGCAACATCACATTGGCAGAAGCGGCAGAAGCGTCCCAAGTGGCAACGCAGGAAGCAGTCCGAGCAGTAGGAGGAGAGCTCATGGCACCACACGCCAGATTCTTCATCGAGCGAGACAAGAGCAAATGCACAGTCCGGTTCGACCCTCCCGTCAGTGGACGCTTCATTCTATTGAAGATGTGGAGCCCACATCACAGTTCGACCGGCAACATCGATATCCAAAGTGTCGTTGCAAGAGGTTTTGCCGGACCCAGATTCTTCCCTGCCGTTACGATGAGATGATCAGTAGCATTGAAGCGTTGATGTTTTGATTTGGTTCGAACATCCTTATCGCCTCCCATCGATGTCCATTGCATATTATGGTGGGAGTAGCAGCTAGCGTCATCGGTTTAGTGGGAAACCATCGGGCCTCTACATAGTGTTAATTCTTATCATGCCCACTGGGTAAGCGAATAGTAGCGATATTGAGAGCCTGGTGGCCTCGAGCAAACAAACGATACCCTTTCTTGGCTATGTGCATTGTGATTCGTTGTGCTACTTTGTAGCGATGAAACTGGGGGAGCACGGGTTTCTTTTTACGGCCATGTGGTCGCTATGTTTCCCCCACCCCCTTTTAGTCCATTCTCGTCATCTTTTCCTAGCCGAGATTGCTGGTTGGCGCCCGATAGCTCGACTATGCTTTCTAGGGCCCGCTTACGGCTACGGACCTTCTCTATGACTCTATCTTTTAGTTTTCCTCCGATCAGTAGCTTCTCGCTTAAGTGTGGTTTCTCCTGCGTATAATGTCATCGGAAGACTAGAGAGTTCCTTCTGTAGCTATGTCACCCGACCCACACTTCACCCCAGAGTACCTGAATACTGAAGGGATATAGACTTACTTCCACTTTGGTACTGTCTGGAAAGAGGGTGCCTAGTTAATTACACTAGCAAAAGACTGTCACGAGGCTTTGCCGCTCCTTTCTGACAACTGAATTGAGAATGCCAAATTTTCGGTGTTGACATAGCCGTCCTCTAGGTATCAACTTTACTTCATCGGTGATCTCGTTTCCCCTTTTGGTAAGTTAGTGACAGCAGCCATTCTCAATATTATCACTCGAGCACTGTAGGACCTAAATCGCCTAGTCAATGCTATTCAAGCGATGGGGCGGCAATTTAAGCAAAGAGTGGTAAACCTATATCGTTAGGGCAGTGTAAGCCGGAAATACCTGACTCTATCAGTCTGGATCTCAACTCCAGTCTATATCTCAATTCCAGTTCAAATTCCAATGGCCGCAAATATATTCCCCCCCCCCCCCCCCCCCCTTCCCCCTTCATGTCTCCGCAAACTTTCTTCACCACACTTCAATGTCATTACACTTCACAATACCAAAATCCCAACACCAGAAATAAATCTCTTAAGTCGAAGAACCTCGCACTAAGATACAAAACACTATCTAACTGTCGAACATCACTATGCCATCAATTGAACAAACACCCACATTGGCGCACGCGGGCACTGGTATGCCTGATACCAAGCTTGAGACAGTCCTGCACCGTGTTGACAGCAAAATGGACTTTGTCTCTCTCGACGACACCTGCGAAGAAATGGAGAAATCTATCATCCCTGGAACCCCAAAGGCTGTATCGTCTATTGGCTTTGCCATCGACATTGACGGCGTCCTCTTTCAAAATGGAGGAAAATATAATGAGCCCCTTCCCAGTGCACTCGCGACTCTGAAACGGCTTGAAAATCTCAAGATCCCATTCGTCTCCTCACCAACCGACTCTACCGGTCGCAAGAGTATGGGTTAACAGAGCTAAGAAAGGAGCTTAAGCTTCCATCACTCTTGCCCTACCAGCTCATACATCGCCTTACGCCCTTCAAATATCTCGTTCCAAAATTCGGTCACAAACCTGTCCTCGTCATCGGCTCCGACCGATACGACAATCGAAGCATAGCACAATCCCTAGGCTTCACAGACGTCTACCTACCTGAAGACTTTTACGAAGTTTACCCAAAACTCGCATCGAAGGCTTTCTCCACTTCAACGCGCCGAGATCCTGCTTCCAGAGCTGAGAGGCTCCGCGACGGACTACATACTAAGGGTCCCGATGTCGAAATAAGCGCTATCCTCGTCTTCTCCAGCGGTAGTCGACTTAAGACGGACGAAGATCTCTCGCCCAACAAACTTCTCGTCCAGATCCTCAAATCCCATTCAGGCGACCTCCGAATCGAATCGCGCTTTAATGGCACCACCTTCTTCCCAAACAATGGATACCAGCAAACACACGCTACGCCAAAGATATATTATGAAACCTGCTACCACAAATACGAAGATTTCCGCGAATCGCTTGAGCGTGACTGGGAAGCTGAGACGGGTCGCCCTGTCCTCCTGCATCAGATTGAAGTCGGTGGCGAACCTGCCAATCCAATGTATTCTTACGCCGACAAAATGCTACGCCAGTACCAGCGAGAGCTCCATGGTGAGGATGTAAAGGACTTCGAGAGGGTGGTCATGATTGGCGATACCCCAGAGTGTGATATGCGAGGCGCGAATCGGCATAAAATGACGCCAGGCCAGGGCGATAAGTGGAAGAGTGTGCTTGTTGCCAGTGGTTCCCACGACTTCCAGAAGGAAGGTATGCCAGAGGGTGAAGATCGGCCAGATGCCGTCGCTGATGACTTTTCGGGGGCGGTGATATCGTCACTGAGTACATTCGGGCTTGATACTGGGCCTTTTGAGGGTTGTGAAAATGTTGAGGAATGCGAGTGGCAGGATTGCAGCGATAGCGACGGTAGTGAGGATGATGAGGATAATATGGTGGAAGTAGAGATGGGAATTGGTGACGACAATGATAGTAGCGAGCATGTGAATGATGACGAGGAGGACGAGGAGACGGAGAATAGCGGCGATAGTGAGAACGAGGAACTCCTTGAAGATGGCGATGACAGCGAGAAAGATTGGATACGGAAAGATCTCGCGGTTTCCTTTTTCTCCTTAGATCTTTATCCTTCGTAGTCCTTGCTAGTTCTAGATTGGATTATCACGAGTAGTTTCAAGTTTTACAATTACCTGTATTTCTTCATTAATCGCATTCGCTTCATGTCATTACAGAACTTGACCAATATCCAACTAATTCTATCGCTTGCAAATTCTACTTGATCAACAGCCGTATATTTTTTTTAATACAAGGGAGATATTTCTAACTTTTCAAGAAGTGGTCTTTTCTCGGTTAATTTGTTTGAGCCAAGGGACAAAAGAAAGGGGTAAAAGACGTAACGACATCAACATCACCGTTCTAATTTCAAACTGGGATGTATATATGCCCTTTTCGCCGGGGGATATAGTTACCTAAATGTTTGATAAGCAATTTTTTTCTGGTTTGTTTTGTTTTGTTTTCGCTTAAATCAGGTGCCCGTTGTGCAAAGGGCAAGCATGTCGCAGGTATGTGAGTTCCTCCTTGCAGTTAATCAATTGCCTGAGTTTCCCTGATCCCTGTTTCCACCGCCAGTCTGCCACCAATGTTGCTCGTACTTCTCTCGCAGTGCAAGTTGCACCGCATCCCAAACTCCTGTACTAAAGATGCTCGGCCAGTACATTTCTGAGCGGCCATTCAGCATTCCAGGGTGATACAGGCCAGTGTCAACCAGTATGGTCTTCCACAAGCATATGCTAAAAGTCTCATCGAAGTTGTAACGATTGGCACCCAAGATGTCATCATTTATATTGTCGCCAATCATCCACACTGTGTCAATCTTCGGCGCATCGGCTCCGTGGATGTGGTGATGCCACTGCAGTAGCTGTATTTCGGCCATTCTGAAGTTTTCGGGTGCAGGCTTGCCGAATGTGGTGATATTCATTATAGCGCAGCTAGTCTTTTCCCAGAAGTGTTGAAGTAAGGTTTCTCTGAAAGGTAATGCAACGCCAAACCAGATTCCAGGCTGTTCGTCTTGCTGATAGCCCCAATTTGGAAATCCGGGCTCACCATTCTTGCCAGAGACCGTACCAACTACTCCATGCTCTGAGAGGAGAAGATCAACAATGAGTTGTTTGTCTTGTTCTGGTTTATTAGGCTATCAAACACAAGTATAGCTTTGATCTGCGTCCCACCAATCTTCGGTGCTGTGAACTTCGGTGGGACGAATCCACAGTAGAAGTTTGGGTACAGGCGTGATGACATTGTTGAAGCCCAAAATCTTAGCCATGTATTTCTTACGCTCAGTGTTCAGCCCAACGAGCAAGACAAGCTCGTCAGCAAACCGCGGAGCCAGTCTCGCGAATGGTGAAGGCCCAGATATGTACTGTATGGGAGCTATGGCGGTCAAGTCGAACGTCTTCCGCACCCATGTCGCGCCCTCTGAGGCTGTCTCTTGCCAACGATTAGTGAGAAAGACAAAAGGAATCTTCATCTCCTGGAGGTATTTTAGCGTTCGAGATGCCCGACGTAGACATCCCCATTTGCTGTAGAGGACGCCGTCGATGTCGAATACGAAACCTAGTGTTGTTCGGGGACCTTGGCTTGACTTCCGACGAGGAAATGAGACCTGCAAGCTGCAGTTAAGGCTTCCCTTGATCAACTTGTGTACTGTGCTTTTTGGTTCGCGCCCGTGCCTCATGTTGAGTGAAGTAGTACTTGGTAGTGAGCAAGTAGTTCTTCTCCAGGAGACTTCGTTTTGCTTTCAAACAACTGCAGAACAACTATTGGAGTGTATGTTGTCAGAGTAAGGATATCCGTGAGAATTACAGCCAAAGTTCCTCATCGTGTTAAATGGAAGCAGAAAATTATGGTACTATTACTACCTTGTTCAAAATTTGTTTCACGAAACCTGACATGTCAAACAGGATTGGCCAAGCTTCTTCGGTGTTATTCTCCCCAGGACAAAGACCAGTAGTACATTGTAAGCACAAATATAAACAAAGACATTATGTCATCTACGTTGTTCTATTAGTTCAAACGAACAAAAGAAATTGAAATAGCATCGATTCCTTTCCGCCGAGGACCTTAGAAGACACAGGGCGATAAACAAGAATGGAGCCCTACCAAGGCTTCCTTCACTTGGAGTAGCGAGAAATTAAAGGTTGCCAGTGCGATTTTGATTGTCCTTTACCGAGGTCTCATTAACAAGAACCTACGAGAAGTTCGGATGAAGCCTCTAGTCCTCTTCGACTGAAAACTTCCCAATTGAATCAGCAGAGCCACCTCCCCCCTCTTGGTGGCACGGCCAGCTGCCCTCACCACGGGAGCATTTGTGTGGCAAACGGCGCAGAATTTCGCTCGCTGCTTTTTGTAGCAATCTTGCTTACATGACCAGACTTTGTTGTGATAAATCCTCAGATGATCTGAATAGTCCGGAACTTTGTATCTGTGAAGCCCAAAAAGAAGTACCTCTCCGGAGAATTAATTTGCAGGTCTCAATTGGTGTTCCGCAAAGAATCATCTTTGAAGATCCCAACTCTGCGAAATACATTCCCTCCATCCTCTTCATTAGGCTTCAAGGGCACTAAGAACAAGCCGTACACGCAATCAGGGTTAATTCCATACACAGTGTTTGAGGAGCCAGAGGTTACAGGGTACATCGGTGCGTATGCTACGATAAGGGCGTAAACACACAGTTGTCTTGAAGCTACAGGTCGTAATCCTGTGATGCATATCTTGCACTTAGCCTATAGCTTCTTGGGGAGTCTCGGGAGTAATGTCGTCTAAGTAGAGGTCTTCGGGAGCAAAGACTTCATACTGTGACGAGGAAAGAATGATCTACCCCGAAAAAAAGAACTCACCTGTTGGGTCCAGTAACAATAGTGTTTCCAGGGTGTACTCATAGAGCTACGTCGACCTTGATTT
Source organism: Leptodontidium sp. MPI-SDFR-AT-0119 (assembly GCA_020726505.1). Classification (NCBI taxonomy): domain Eukaryota; kingdom Fungi; phylum Ascomycota; class Leotiomycetes; order Helotiales; family Leptodontidiaceae; genus Leptodontidium; species Leptodontidium sp. MPI-SDFR-AT-0119. The sequence continues at coordinate 93,929 of JAHLEZ010000023.1, forward strand.
AATCCAATGTCGAAGTCTCGCTTCTGCTCTAAGCTGTACGGTGTAGGCTGCGATGTATATAGCTGAATCGTGACTGCTACCTTTTTAATCCTGCCACGAACATGAAGTGATCCTTGAGGATCGGAGCAGGTAAAGTTATCAACCAAGTCGTTCGCTTCTAAAGAAATAATTTCGAAGCCAGTGTCACTGTAAACCTCCAGGGATGGGACTTCAAACTTGACAATCGACTCATGGTCCCATCTTGGAGGTCCGTCTTTGCTGGGCGATACACAGCTCCAAAGCCATGTTGCCCCACGATGTTTGGGGCTAAGGGCGTCTCGAGATGGAATGAAAACATTGTCAATTGCGTCAGTCATATCCAAGTGATGTTCCGTGTGCCAAAAGAGAGACCTTTTTATGTCCATTCTCCAGACCCCGCCGAAATAGTACGTGTCGCACAAAGGACTTATTCGCTTCATGATCTCCGCGAGTGCCTTCGCCAATCCAGCTAAGGCTGCGATTATGTCCCCTCCAAAAGGTTAAGTATCTCCTCATGCCAAGGATACTGCGCCATAAATCATGCATCGTTGCGATAGTCGGGCGAGGCTCTGAGGTTTCAAGGCCTGTACCGAAGAGGCATGACTTGAATCGTGATTCAATGAAATCCGTAGAGAAGGCTGGCGGATCCTGGCCGTCCCGGTCACTCTCATTTCGGAGTCGAGTTTCAAATAATCTGCCGCCCAAACATTCCCAATAAGCCCCGTGTTTCCCCAAGTATATCATTCTCCTAGACAGAAACCTTTCCTGAAAGGTCCAAGCACGCGAATTCCATCGACTAAGGGGTATGTCCGCGAAACGATTGCCTGTATAACTTTCTGACGAAGTTCCTCCAACACCATTAACGTCAAGGAGGTAAACACCAGCCAAGGCTGGATTTGGAGAGAATTTCCATGGCATCTCTCGCCACCTCTGTGGAATTTTTCGCTGCTGTATGTCATCATTAGGAGATACAGCCGAAGCAGTAACTAATGTCAGACGAGCGTTCCGATAAATCGAATCCATTTGTGAGGCTTGTAAATTCCAGTCATGAACATCGTCTAGAGTAAGATTTTAGCCTTGATATATTGTTTGTGATGGATTCATGTAATCACCTTGAATAATGCACAACGAATCGATCCAGATGTATCGGAATCCCAAACTGCGAGCCAGTTTGATAATTGTAGAGAAATTCGGTGGTAGTTGTGACCAAGGAATCTCTGCCAGAAAATCACGTAAAGTCAACTTCGTGGTTTTCAGGTTGCGGTTCTCAACAGACCGCACCCCAGCAGTAGCTGAGTGCTATGTAGTCAGCCCCTTCACTTTGCATCTCCACTAGCTTGACATTTTGTTCTTTGCTTCCTATACCGATATCTAACAGTCGAAAGAAGAGAGGTGACGCATCGGAGATGTGGCAGTATGGGTGGGTGTTGGGATCGCACTGTCTCAGCCAGCCTTGGAACTTCGCGATATTGGCAGCATCCAGTAAATCCGGAACTATTGCTTCATGCTGTATGTTGAGCTCCTTTGCTGCACTTCTACCTGCATTAACCATTAGATGTAACTCCTAGTCATTTTGTGCACTTTTACAGACCTGGGAGGACTCCGACCGGGAATATGAGCTCCGCCAGACTAATTCGAGGTTGGTACTCGACCATAATATGTTTCAGCAACATCACTCGATCCGAGAGAACAGTTCTGTAGGCGTCTTCCTTCAAGAACATAAGTTCGAACTCGAAATGAAACTTCAGAGCGTAGATGGGGATGGTGTAATTCCGTGGTTTATTGGCTCCATATCTTGCGTCCACTAGGACATGTGTGAGGATGTCACAGAAGCTACAACCTGTGGGCTCAATGTCTTGAGCATCTTCATTTGGCAAGTGCATTCTTCGGTGGAATTCAACTTTGATGATGTTATCCGAAGCTTCAATGCCCTGGGCCTTGTACTCTCCGAAGATACCGTAACGAACACCTCCATCGACTCCTTCTATATCGTTGGTATAAGGCGACAAAACAACGGTATCATCCAGCTGCTGGTGACGAGTTGTTTCTGGCTCCAGGAACAGGTTGCCATACATATCGCGCTTTTCTTTCCAGCCAAGTTGTGAGAGATCATGGATCCTCGGTCTGCAAAAGTCACACAGATTAGGCGGCCGTGGATCCTCTTCGGCGGCATTTGTGGCACTCATAGCTGAAGAGGCCATGGCGTCAAGATAAGGATGACTGGTGAAGGTCCAATGATAGACTGTATTACACTTTAATAAGAAGGAAATGGGCGACACTGAAGGCCGAATTGGAAATGAAGTTGCGACGTGCGCTAATATCATCGGCGCAAATAGCTTGGGCGTTATTCAGCTGTTCGCCAATCAAACAAAAACAAAACATCCAAGCAGCGCTGCATTTAAGTAACACAAGATGTATATCACGAAATATCTGACAAAGATCGAGTGAATACCAATCTAGATAAACTTAATTTACAATAATTAAGTATAGAACATATTGAATCTAATACTATTAAAATAATAAAATTTAACTGGGATGGATTGGACCCCGCATCAGAAGACGAGCGATATGTAGCAAAAGATCCCAAAAAAGTTTCACCGGGACTGATGAGAAGTTTCGTTTAAGAAAAAAACCGGAAAGTAGCTATAAAAGCTAAATTTCAGATCTAACTATGAGCGCATAATGTCACCCTCTATTGCACCTTTGGGCCCTTTGAGGAGGGGTTCTTTCTCGCCGTGAGACAGCATAATTTCAGCAGTACAATTCTTGACACAGAGCCGGGGCAACACCTTGGCGAAGCTAAGAATGCAGTTGTTAGAAAGAAGAGATCTTACTTAAATGCACAATGTTGCCTTTTCCGAGATCATGTAGAGCCTTGTTTTCGTGATAGTTGTCGCTAAGCAGTGAAGTCTTGTTAGATGACTCATGTGTCAGCTTAAATAGTATCACCTGAGAATTAGACCCACCCTCCATCATCGAGAGTCTATCCAAATGGCCTCAATACTGACGACGCTATCTAACGATATCCTACTGGAAATCTTGAGCTCCTTGTCGCAGACAGATCTTTATACTGTCGCACTCGTTTCAAGACGACTCAGAGGCCCAGCCCAACGCATTCTTTATCGGTCTGTCTATCTCAGGCTGCAGGTTCCAAACCTCACAAAGTACTGCCCTATCACTGGAAATCTGGATTTATTCACACGCTTCGTAAAGACCATCTCAGATAGCCCACACCTCGGGTCATCCGTTTCTAAGCTGTCCATTAGTGTATGGTTGTTCACTGGGGGCCCACGCTTTCGTGACCATTCCGACCTCTTAGGTCTGCTGCCGAGTCTCAGATCTTTATCTCTTCGGCCCCCTCCATTTAATTTCCAACTTTCAATGCTGCCGTCCTCAGCTCTCGAAACACTTCACCTGGGCTTCGCCAGTGGCAGGGACCGCAATGGAAACGGAGAACCTCATGACCCGCTTGAGATCATTGAGCAGGTTTTCTGGGCGACGCATCTGCGAAGACTGCTCATCGACGGGATTTCCTTTACCCCTGAATTGAGTACTTTGTTTCCTCCGAGCCGCCACAGAACTTCACCGATCACAGACTTGGAGTTTCGCAGCGGTAACCAGGAGAAATTTGGGTGTCTTCCCAATATTCTCGCGTGCATCAAAGAATTGAAGCGATTCACGTTCGAAATGCACACTCCGTGGGAGGCATCACATTGTTACGCTCGGGGAATGGAACCTGCAGCTTTGGGACAGATGATTGGAATTCACGCGAGCACCCTAGAGACTCTAGAAATTGCGGCGAGTGATGCTGCTGAGTTTCCAGATACATCACTTTTTGGAAGCTTGGCATGGCACCCGAATCTCAAAAGGCTAGCAATACCAGATGAGCTGTTAGTTGTTGTGGAAAATGAGACTTCAACGCTCATTGATGTTTTGCCGCCGAAGCTGGAAGAGCTCCAACTGCAATTCGCAATGCTCAGAATGCATGGAAACGATAGGAACAGATCGCTCCGTGTCAACAGGCTGCTGCAACTAGCCACAGCGAAGGAGGCTCGATTTCCTGCGTTAAGAAGAGTTATCTGGTGGTGCCAGCCTTGCGAATGTTGGGATAACGACGGGTCTCGGTACGGGCCAATTTCAGACATGGAAGATCTAAAGGCAGCTTTTCAAGAAGTTGATGTTGATTTCGAGTTTACCTCAGATCCTTATTTTGAAGGTAGTCCGTTTGGGGGGAAAGAGAGTGGGCATCCGTGGGGGAGCTACGTGGATGATGAATGATACGAAAGAGATGTATGTTCCATCCTAATGTCTCTTTTCTAGAGTACAGAGTGAAGCAGTCTCTTCCATTACAAGCCCGGTTGTTCTGCAAGAATAAATTCGTGTCAAACACCCCATCAAATACCCATATGTATGAACGGTGCCCAAACCATTGGCTGGTCAGGAAACTTTTTTTCCATCCCCTCGATCCTTCTGGTCTGGTCTCGCAACGCTCTGACAGCATGATGCAAGCCTTCAGCTGCCTTATCGAAATGAACGGTCCCGTCTGGATTCAACATTGTATCCCACACTACCTGGGACACGACCCCGCTTCTCTCGTCATCAACTTGCCATAGAGTTCCAATTGTCTGTGGAAAACCCGCCATCTGGAATGCGCCTGTAAGATGAATGCCCTCATCCAAAAGATCCAACTCTCTGTTGCTGGATGCGTGGCAGGCTGAAAGATACGCTAAACGTGCACTGGTTACTTTGAGAGCCGTTATGTCGGCTACTGTCAGGGGATTGGTTTCCCAATCTGATAATAGCAGACTACTATTCGATGGATTCAAAGGATCAACAATACCATGGCAACTGAAGTGCGCGATGTTACAATGTTGCAGAGCCGACAATATATCTCCCTTATATACCGGACTCTTCAGGACAACTCTAGTGACAACACCCTGTGGTATCTTGTCAAGAAGTTGTGAAACTTCTTCATTGGCGAACCGCAAGTCTGTTTGATTCGGCGTAGAAGCCATAGCTACAAACACTGCTTTTGTCGAGGTTGCAGCAAGTGCACGTTGGGTGACCCTCCAAGAGTAGCTTAATGATCGGATCGTTGTTGCATAGGAAGATATGACTCGATCCAAAGCATTGTCATTCGTTTTCCCAGAATGATCTCCTGCGGCATGAAGCGGGAAAATAGACACAAGTCCTACTGGAATCCACCAAACGTGTGGCCATTCATCCGTGTTCCCGCCGATACCCAGTTCCAATAAGACAGGGCTGATAATTTTCTCCCATAGCCGTTTGGGTGGGCCGTGCAGACGCTTGTTGGTCTTCCTGCGACTAACTGGGCTATCAATCTCAAGTGTTTCAAGGAATTCTCGTGCATGATGTAAAACATCTTCTTGGTGTAGATCTTTGAGTTGCAATTGCCACGTTCTGTTTCGCTTGACTATCAGTGCATCACTTCGTACTGACGACACATTGATTGTCACGACCATCTCATTATCCAAGAGAGATAAATCTTTAATGGAAGGATTAAGGAAGACTTCTTTCATCTTTTGGTCCGAGTAAATTTGCTCCAGGATATCAGTAATTCGTTTCGAAGTCTTAATTCTTCTCTCCATGTCAAGCGTGGGGCCAATTGGGAGGTCAGATGCTGATGCGAAAGCATTGGAAGACCCATCCAGCTGATCGCGAAGAGTTATGAATTCTTTTGTCAGCGTAGAATCGTATTTATCGAGGTCGGTCGTGTCTAGCCGAGTCTCCAGGAGCAGGGAGTTCATGACACCTCTACTCATTTCAAGTGTCTGGAGAGCTTCTTGGCATTCACCACCTGACTCAAGAATAATTGATGCTCCTATACTGCCAAGTCCAGAGAAAGTGGCAATATTGTCCTGCTGATCGAGACGACTGAGCAGACGGGGGCTGATTAAAGGAAGTAGTTTGGTCGCCTTTCTGAGGAACGTGACTCCCAAGGATGGATTCTCGGACCAAGTTAGAAGCATGCCACGATAGCCTGCCATTACTCGCAGCATGGGTGGTGCGGATTCCAGTTCCAATGCCATTTCATAGTACGTCCTTGCTTTGTTGAAATCATAGTGTTGTTCCTTCTTCTCATGTCGCAGCTCGTAAGCCTTTCCAAGGTTATTGAGACACATGCCTCGTATAGAAAAATCCTTAGGCATCGTATCCGCCGCGAGTTCCAGATGAGCTATTGATTGGTCCAGATATTCGAGATCTTTTTCTGACGACTCCCTCACCACATGCCTGAGGAAGCAATTCCCCAGATTAACCAAGCAAAGATAGTGGTTCGGTTCCTCTTGGGAAATATCCACCGATATTTGGCATTGCTCAACAGCATTCTGAAAATCTGTGTTTGAGCCCGCCAGCTCGTAGCGGATTTGCAGAGCCAATCCCAAACAAGTCAGTCTTCCAGCACGTGTGCGGTCTGTCTCTGATGTCTTTCCTAATGCTTCTTCGTAGGAACTTATTGCTTGGTCCAGCGCATCAGGGAGATCCAGTCGTTCAAACTTTCTCACAAGCACATTCCCAAGCGCTGCTAGCGAAGACGCATATCCAGGGAGCTCCTCTGACGAACATTCGAGAGCATTTCTAATTGCTTCTTCTGCACCGTCTAGCTCTTCCAGAGCACCCCGAAGCTCAAACCTAGCTTGCAAAGCTGTACCGAGATTGTGCCAGATCTCAGCTGCAAACGCCGAGCTCGTCGCACAATGCAATGCTTGTTTGTACATTGATACAGCCTCACCAAGAGTGTCTGGCAAGCCAGAAAATTCGTACTGTCGCAAGAGGGCATTTCCAAGGGCATCTCTTGATTGAGCTTGAATATGTACTTCGCTTAATCTCAAGTTCACGGCTCGAGTACAAACGTCAACTGCCAGTTTCAGGTCAGACTCCAAGCCTAACTCCTCGAATCTCATACGAAGGGCATTCCCTTTACTGGCAAGACACTTCTCGAAGCTCGGATGTTGTGGGTCTATCGTATCAGCTGCAAGAGTAAACAAATCGACAGCATCGTCCAAATCGCTCTTCCTTCGATAGATCTTGAAGCGGGACGCCAAAGACCCAGCAAGATTCGCGCTCATTCCTGAAAGCCCAGGTAGTCCTTGCTCCTGTGCCATCTCCATAGCCTCCCATCCGTACTCAATAGAACTCTCCAGATCAGATGCAGAGTTTGTACTACCATATTTTTCGTACAAAGCGTTTGCATAGTTATCCAGGAAGAGCGCTCTTAGAGGGTACTCGTTGTCTGTTGAAAAAACTGCCTCGCTACCAACTTCCAAAGCTTTGTCTAAATCCGACTGAGCGTGGCTCACAGCATATCGTGTCGTCAAGGCACCACATAGGTTACAGCAAAGTGCGGGTCTGCTAGCAGACGAAAGATTCAATGCATCTTGGTTGATTTCGATGCACGAATCGAGATCCGATGGGTCACCGCGGTGGTTGTATCGAGCCTGAAGTGCATTTGCGTAGTTCTTCAAGACTGCTGGTCGAAGTTCGCTCGCGATATGGATCGTAGCTTGCCTGGTGTATTCCACAAAGGCGTCGAGATCAACTTCATTCCCTTCAAAATCGTACCTGAGCTGGTAGACTGTGCCAAGATTGTTGAGATACCTGGCCTTCTTTACAGAATCGGATTCATGTTCAATGGCTTCTATGTAAAGATTCCTAGCCAGTTCCAGATCTCCACGAGAACCTTGGGCGGAATAACGCGCTTGATGGGCTTTGGCAAGTTCATACAAAGCCCAGGCTCTATCGGGTGATCCAATGGGGCGGTCGTGCAGAGCAGCTTCAGCGGAAGAAACTGCGTCTGAGCTTGAGTCCATAGCTTTAGTAATGCTGAAGAATCTGATTACGACACTCGGTGACTGGAAAGAAGTAAATGTGAGGACTAATATAAACTCAGGTAATGCATTATGTCCCGATGGAGCAGAGAAGGAGATGACTGAGATCAGCCTGGGAAACACAGCCGCATGTTCAAGCGCCAAAACAAATACTGCTGCAGCGTGACGTGGCAAGGAACATTCGCAGCTTGATAGGCTTACAGCCCAATTGATGTTCAACAAGGCCTTGTCAGGCTACAATCGTTCCCCTCATGGATCCGATTCCCCTTCATCTACCTCTGACTGTCAAAACAGCAAAAAGTGCTTTCGTGATTGCAGAAATCCCAAGAAACGGCTTGCTACAATGCCTCAACAACCCCTTTCGGTGTTTATGAACGGGTACCTGGACCCAGATCAGGTAGCCTTGGGCCGTCTCGTTCTCGATATGAAGAGTCCGGGGCAGAACTTCTGTCCTTACGGAACTCTCGATCTCAAGGCGGGCGATGTCTCTATGGCGCCATTCGTCGACCTGCAATCTCTCGCCAATGCCGAATCTTCATCTGGGTTCAAGCTCGCTCTCTCAAAAGTTCTTCAGCTCTTTGCTACAAAGTCTCGAACAACCGTTGACGAAATCTCCACGAAGACTGCGATGCGCCACCAATTACTTAACGTCAACCTGAAATTTGAGAAGATATTCGAGGAGGACGAGGTCAAGAAGTGGTTGGAGAAGGTCATTTTGACAGGTTCCGATATCTACATGGTTGTGGGCTTGCACACAATCCAAGACGCTTCAATCAGCCTGAACAGAGCCGCCTCTACAGACGTTGGATTCAAAGCTCAGGCTCCAGTAACAGAGGTATTGGTCCCTGGTATTTCAGCCGTTCCAGGAGTGAGGGATGCTCTCGATGTCATAGTCGAAGCGGGTCACACTTCCAGAAGTTCACTTGGAGCCTCATTCGTCACCCCCGGAGAACGAATCATTGCGGTTCAGTACCAAAAGGTCGAAGTAAAAATGGTCTCTTCGAAGGGGATCAAAAACCTAGTCGATGTTGGTTTGAAGAGGAAAACAATTTGGCAGGCCTTTGGGGCAGCCAGGGGTGGCTCGAAGCTCGATACGTTCGACGTCAGTTTGGCCGGGAAAATAGACCATGATGATATCGCAGAGGATGGCGAAGTCGAGGCAATCACCATGGACGATGGAGAGGTGTTTGTGATATTGGCTTGATCAAGGGTCTGTCCCTGGCTTGAGGGCCGCCCAAGCTAGAACGCCAAGGCCCAGATGATTGAACATCCCTTAGTAGCTTAACAAGAGCCTAGAAAAATATCCTATCCTCTATATGAATGATTCAGGTACATTTAGCCTCATAAGTACCCTGCAAACAGTTACCTTTCCTCTGCTCGCTGGCTTTCACGTCTCGCCCTTTTTCATTCAAGCCCGAGGTAAACAGCATTCGTTCGCAACCTCTCTTCGGTACCTGCTATGTACTAACAGGATACGTGTATTGCTCATCTCGAGGCTTGAAATGTTGACATGATACCAACAGCCAAGCCAAGTAGTGTGTTCCACTGATATCAGGCATTTAACTATTTTTTTTTCCAATTTGTGGATATTCTTCATGATCTCACTTACTGTCATGGTGAAGTAGAGATGCTACGGTTTAAGAGCCACAGTCTTCAATGTTATAATCTGCTAAGAATCTAGATCGCAGAATCCTCTTCGCAAGGCAACTCTTCTTCCGCCTGAAGGTGTTAAAAGAATTGCTCTGCCTCCACTTGTTGGCTCACCTATGCCCAACTTTAGTTCAAGAGCCAAGTCGAGTATACCCGAAGTGACAAAGTAGATATTCACTAAGGAAGGTTGGAATTCAAAAAGACCAGGTGCCACATAAGCCAACGATAATATCCTCTTTTGAAGGTAGCAACAGCTAGCTATGAAAGCCTCTTCATTCACGCATCCTAGCCTATTCTCCTTCCTGCACCGCACACGTCATAACCTGAAAACCCTTCTTACACCTATTACATTTAATCCCAGGCTCGCCTTGTGTCCAAAGCCACACCGTCCTCTCAGCCAGACATTTACCATTACCGCAAAGTACCCAAAACTCGAACCGGATATTCTTCCTAATCCTCGCCCCGTCAGGAAGCTCCTCAACATCCGGATTGTAGTAAGGGGAGTTCGGATCGCGAAGCTCGGACATGGAAGGTATCGGGCGCATTCCTGGGCGTCGCATATTGGGATCGTCGGGATGACCGCCTTGGTTTCGCCCTGGTCGCCTCTGTTGACCTCCACTTCGCTGTCCTCCTTGGGGTTGAGGTTGGATTCTGCCGCCGCTTCGTCGTAGAGGACTGGAGCCTTGGCCGGGACCTGTTAGAGGAACTCGAGTTAGTTCTAGTACGTAATTATTGTGATAGTGTTTCCGCCTGCGCCACTCATGACCATGGTAGACGAGCTTGACAAGCTGAACGAGCTGGAAGAACTTGACGAGCTACTCGTGTTGCTCGTGCCGGTTGTGTTTTGTAGGGGCACTTACACCCCGTTCACAATGAGTTGCATTTGGTTTTGGAGAGACTGGCCAGAACCACCACCGCCTGCGCCTGCGGAATTTGGGTTGTTGAAAGGTAAGCCCTGTCCGAAAGGGTTGGGAGCTTGACCTCCAACGCCAGCACCAGGATTCATATTGAGGTTCAGTGCAGCTGCTTGTTGTTGTTGCGCTTGAAACTGGGCTTGCTGGGCTTGTTGAGCTAGCTGTATCATTTGCTGGAGAGGAGTCTGAGGAAAATTCATGATGATGTTTTTGTCTACGAATCGATGGTTCTATCAGGTGTGGAAGACTGAGAGTTGCTTGTGTGTTGAGTGAGATTGAGTTTCTGTTCGGAGTGTGTTGGGGTGGGGGTTTGAAAGGATGGGAAGGGGTTCAGTTCAGAGAAAGTGAGGTTTAGTTTATGCTTATACCCCTCTCCAGAAAATTTCAGAATCATCGATACTGTGGTCATGTCATGAAGAGATCGGAGGTGCTTGATTCAGCTCGGCTAAAAAGGTTCTGAGTAAACAAACGTCATAGATAGAATATTCACAAAGTTTAGGTGATCCACCAAACATCGGGACGAAAATATATAAAACAATCCGAAATGTTAAAGACTAAGAGAGTAGATGCGACGGAAGAGGATATTCGAGTAAAAATACACATTCGAAACTCGCTTTTGGCTCTGTGAATGAGATCACATGTTCCACGAAAAGATCCTAATGGGCATTACAGTCAACACACACTTGCAGCAGTGATGTAGAATTTCAGACTGTTGTGTTGTATGCCTTGAATAGTAGAAAAACCAAAAGCTCAAGGGAAGGTTGTGTTTTACCCCTCTTGAATTTGCTCCGCTCCGAGCCGGGCTTCTGTTTTTGCAAGTTGCTGCCGAGTTTCTCGTGATTGTCAATACTCACCTCATCGCCACTCACAGCTTTCTCTTCGATTTAGGTAGGATATTCCCTTTCAATGTTACCTATAAATCAAACAACCAGAATCCCAGATATTCTTGTAAACACTTTCCCGCTCTTCACTCTGGCTGTGAATTGGCATTCCCTTCCGTCCTCATTTTAAATACGCTGTTCCCATCTTATTTTCTCTTGCCCTTGTTGTCTGACTATGTTCTACGACAATTATGGACTCGTGGAGGGTGGCTCTTATAGCCATCTTGAGTACATATCGCTCTCGAAACATGCGGGAAATATTGAATAGACTTCACTTCTTGCTAACCTCGTTCACTCACTTCCTCCATCTTTGATACATTCACTCTCCCTCGAGTAGCCATATTTGAAGAGCCAGTAAATGTATAAGATAGTCTGTGTACGCGAAAAAGAAAAAAAAATTCTCACTTTCAGCGACAGCAACAGTCCACCAAGTTATCCCAATAACACAACCACACCTCCCTGAGGCGCAGAATCTTTCCCCTCAGTCAATCGAATCTCTGGCAGTGCTTCCCTATGCCACAACACAGTTATTGCGAACGAGTTCAACATTTCTGCGCATGACATAGACTATCCTCTGTCAATAATTCAAGTTTACCCAGAAGTCTTCGATTCCAAAACTGTTGCTACCTATCTCCTCACCGTCATTTTACCTTTGATATTCCACCCTCCCAGCCTCGAAAGCATTTCATCGCCCCGAAACCCGCAATTCACACAACACCTTAAGAACCTATACAGACTACAGTGCAGCGAACCAATGGCGACGAAAGTCAAGCCTTGCTCATATCAAAAATTTCCCGACCTGCTTAGTCAAGCAAACATCATCATCCCATCAACCTCGGTCTGCTTGCTTGAACAGCATATCATGCCCGGAATACGAGTACTTATAAATTACATTAAGCTTCTGATTGGATTCAAGGGGGGGATATTGAATCACTTCATCTTCACTTCAAGCCCCTTTTTCCAAATTCACCCTCCCTAACACCACGAAAGCTGGCGGGGAGAAGGTTATATAAAACCCTTCTCCCAAATCCAAAAAGGCCAAAGCCACACCAAGCCCAAAACCAAGCAGCCCAATGGTCCTCAGTGACTGAAATCTTACTTGCTTTACTTAATAAATCTCTTTTCTGTAGGTCTGTAGCTTCTTTTAAGTATTTACCAGCAAGTAAATAAAGGAGTGGTGAAAACATATTCTCCCCAAAGCTCTCTCCCCAGTTCGGTCATCATAAACCTCCCATTGCCATTGCTGTTGTCGTTTCCCGACTCACTATCACCTCACCTCAATTCCACCAATCATCTCCAATCACCTCCAACCTTCTTTGCCACCTCATACAATGTAAATATCTCGAAAGTAAAACAACATCACTGCCGCCAGCACACCCTATCTTAGACGCTTTTACGACTCCATCCTCCTCGACCCATAACATCTCATCTTCCTCAGACCCCCATATCATCTTCTCTCTATATACTATCACTACCACTCCACTATTCTCCCCACTCTCGTATTCCCCCCCCATTTACATATATATATATTTCTGCCGCAATCTGAACACTTGCACTAGTTCCATCTACCTTCCTTCCTTCAATAATCAAAGGGAAAACAACCCAACATACTCTTCAAAGCACAGTCAAACCACCCCTAGACCGCTTAACGAAAAAGGAGCTCGACCTACTTCCCCCTCCCTCCCACATGAAAAGTTCGTGCTGATGAGAAACTAAACAAGCGGTTTACTCGTCCTCGTCTACTAGTTGTGGGTTATCTGTCTTACATACTCACTTTATTTAGGCGATGGATCTGTTAGCAGATGGTATTTATATTTGAGGGGAAGGTTAACTTTTCTTCCTAGGTCTCCTAGGTACTGTATAATCAATGCAGTGCATTCAAGCTTAGGAACTTCCAACGGCCCAGTTGGCCTTGGGCCCACGAGTTGTGCCGCCTACATGCACCTTACATTAATTCATATACCTAGGTAAGTAAGAACAAACACTTACGTCCTGAATCCTGATAACCGAACACTGATGGAGTCGATTGGTCTCGACTCTCAAAGATATCTATTTCCAAAACCTACGGCAATGCTAGCTCTGACACATATTATCTCATCTCATCTCATCTTAGAAATGTAAGATCTTATCTATCTGAAGCTACCTCCATATTTTTTTCGTGAATATTCCTACATATGCCAACCCATCCATCATACATATGATCGATCCGCTTTTCAACCGCCCTAACGCCATGCTTGATCAAAACCCCCAACGCCTCTCGTCCCAAGATACACACATTTCCACAAGAACAAGTCCACAGAAGAAATTTAGTAATTCCACAGAACCTTGTGATGCAAAGCCCTACTCCCCAACCTTTCGTACTCGAACTTTCCCATCCAGCTCTCATGCGTAGTCATTCTCGCATAGACACTTGCGCCCTTCCATACCACGACTTGGCCATCCATATCTCTCGGTGCAGAGCCAACGAGGAGTTTGTCTGCGATGTCAGGTCTCTTAGCCTTGAGTTTCTCTTCAAGGAAGGGTCCGAAACCGGGTGTTTTGGAGCCTCCGCCAATGACCATGATGCCGCCGAAGAAGTCGCGAAGTTTCTTCTCGTCGCCACGGGCAGCGTGCGTGATACTCGTGATGATCGCTTGGTCGAGGGGTGCAATGGGGAGGATACTATCGCGCTCGACGGCGAGATCTTTCTGTGTGCGGGCGTGTTGGTCGACGAACATTCCTGCTGGAGGAATGGGAGTGCCACTGTTGTGGGTGCCGTTTCCGAATTGATTTCCAAACTGATAAGCACTGCCGTTGGGACCTGGAGAGCCTCCGTTTGTGCCGTTGGCACCGAAGACGAAGGGTCCGGAAGGGATAGGTGTGTTCGCTCCCTCTGGTGCTGGAGATCCGGCTGCTGATGTAACGCGAGAATTGCCATTGGTTTCGTTCTCCATTCGGGAGAGGAATGGATTTGGTTTCTCTTTGGACGGAGTGGCAAAATCTGGGTTTCCATTCATTGAGAATCCGTTGGCGGTTGTGGCGATCGAGGGCTTGATGCTAGTCAAGATTGCCAGTTGAGCTGCAGAAGTTGGATCATCTGGGATGTCCACATCATATGCGTTGTATGAGCGATCAATGAACTTCCGACGTCCAGCCAACTTATGGCTATTGTCAAACAGCGTGGGGTCCCAAAAGCCCATCGGCGCCAAAATAACTTCATCATAGGTCTTGAATTGATACTTGTGCGTTGGTTGATTTGGAATTCGCAAATGGAAATCGTGTGTTCGACCTGCGATTTCTGAGTAGTTCAACGTGCAATAGTTGATCTTAAGCTCCTCAGCAAGGAGGAAATCATATCGACGCTTGAGGTTGATGTCAGAGTATGGGAAGTGGTCGTGCAGCATCATCTTGATGAAAGTATCAGTGACATCGGAGCCGCCCTGCTTCAGGTTGATTCTTGAGTCTTCAACGCACATGCCATCTTCGACACAGCAGATGGAAGTCTTCTGTGCTCCAATGTCAACAATACAAGCACTGGTATAACCAGCGCCATATGTTCCCGCTAAGCTCTCTTGCACGAATGCAACTTGCTTGAACCCAAATCCAGTCATGCACATCTCCAGAAGCTGCTCGACATAGCGCTTGTCGTACAGATCAGGAATGACAATAACGCAGCTCATCTGCTCCCATTCGAGGCTGTGGATCAGACCAAGCTCTTTCCGGATGGCTGATTCTAGGACAGCTTCAAAATCATCAAACAGGTGCTCCTTGGTCATGTAATCATTCTCATGAAACCATCCTTGCTGAATTGGCCAAAACATCTTGTATGGAGGCTCCGAATCATCCGGAATCCGAAGAGCCTCCATTCCTGTAAAATACGAAGCTGTACTCTTATCATCCTTAGTGACATCGGTCCACTCTACTCTGATGGGATCGTTGTGTTCTGGGATCTTCTCGGGTACAGCACGTCGATTGAAGTTGATAACTAGTTCCTTGGAGTTCGGCAGGACCTTGAACTTGTTCGCGCGCATATCAACCTTCAATGCACTCGCCATCTTGGTCATCCTCTTCGAGAACTCCTCCCCAAACAGCTGTTCCGGCGTACCGTCCAGTTTCTGGCGTTTCGGACGTGCCTCGTACTCTTGCGATTCAGACTCCTTCCATTTGCAGGCAATGTTCATCGGAATGCTCTTCGGCAAGGCATCGCTCGCAAGCCCGATTCTGAGATTCTGACTGCCCGGATGTATGACTATTATCTTCGCGAACTCGGCACCATCTCCAGCTCCCCCCTCATCTTCATCCAGATCTCCGTCGGCGTTCGTGGGCGTTGGGACATCGGTGTTTCCTGTACGTGCCAATGCTCGATCCCTGTCCTTCGCATTTCGTATCATCTTATCTCGATTGGCTTCACTCTGAAGACGGAAGGGGAGGATTTGGTCATCGCGCTTCATATACTCGCTATCACAGAGTCAGCCCATTGTAGATAGAAGCTTCGCGCTGAATGTGGAATCGAATTGAAGCTGGGGACATGCTCGAAGGGACTGGGCATGGTAATGTGTGGAATGGCAGATCAAGGACGTACGTGTAGTAGTTCTTCTGGTTGATCATAGGCACCTCCGGCCAGCTTGATTGCTTCATATTGTTATCGGTGCGCTGGAGTCCTGAAGAGTTGCGCAGGTCAGTCTTGAGGGGTTTGATCTGGAGGTAAGCTGGTTGTCTGTACCTTCCTCGCGCAAGAGCGCCTTCCCCGATTTCTTGCCCACCATCTCGTCGGATTTGGATCGCGATGGTTGTGGTAGCTTCCACTTGAAAAGGCTGGTTTGATGTCTAAGTTTTGCCTTAGAGCTGTGTTTGGAGTATCGATGTTTGGCGACGGGAGTATTTGCAGGTAGAGCTGTTTAGTGAAGCAGTGAAGCGCGAGGCTGAACTGAATCCATGTTGAATTCGCCGCTTTACAGACCTGGGGCTCTTGCAGTTAAAGCGCCGACCGACGAAATCCCATTTGGACGAATTGCAGATTAGGTGACTGCGAGTTGTCTATCCAGATTTCGGTCCTGCATTCTGGCCTGCAGATGCTTTCTATTTCGCTATTCTGCTCCCTAGAAGCTAGATTTGGATGAGCTATTGATTGAATTGCTCGCTGTTAATGAGACCTCTGGGGCAATGAAGTTGTATTGAATTACGAAGTAGTGTACCTGAACGAAGCGAGACCCTGCGATCTTGGCCTGGCTCAACCAACTCCAACCAGCAGAAAGACGGCCTTATGGAAAGAGACATATAACATGGTTTGCGGTACATCAATGTAGTAGTTAGTATATCCTATGTAAGACCGTTCGAACAGATACTCAAGAACTAGTTGTTATTTATTCCTGCAACCACCTCATGACCCACAGGCGAATCATTGATTACTCCTCCTAGAAACCGAGATACTCCATCTCTACTCGCACTTCTCATTTTCTCCGATCATTCATATCGTCTAGGTTAGACTGGCACAGCGATAGAGTATGGCAATAATTTTTGAAATATGCACCGACTGAAAGCCTACAGTATCTCCTTCAGTCTTTCTCAGCCATTGCATTTATTAAAACACCCTCTAGAAAGCAATAGGTCATGAAACGGAAGTTGGATTTATCTCCGTCGGATATCCCTAACTCCACCAGAGAGTTCGAGCCCCATCGATCTTACTTCCCACGAGTCAACGAGTCTGTCAATACCAGTAATCAAGCCTCCATTCCACGTCTCACAACACGAACAATCCGAAAAAACCCTCGGTCTCGAAAACTCACCCCGTCTTAAATCGCGAGCCTACCTAGCTTCCTTCCTCGCAAGAAACCAAAAAAGGGCGTTCAGACGGGCGTCTCATCTCATCCCATCTGATATCAACATTTCAAACCTGTCCTCATTTCTAACGTGATAAGTAATACTCGCTTGTACTGTACCGTACCGTTATCAAAAGTACCCCGAAGGAGCCAAGCCAAGCCAAGATTTCGGGGTCAGAGAGGTACCTTTCGGTAAAATCTACCACCCGAAACCCTAGTAACCCGAAAACGAAAAACCCCACCTCATCTGCCCGTGGTTGCCTTAAGTAAGCCGCAACGTGCATAAAAAAAAATGGACAATTTTTCAGGGTTGAAAAGGTGTTTGGACTTGGGCAGCGGAATCTGATAGCCACCGCTCACCGATCCGCCAATCGGCTGAGCTTGTATACGAAACAAACCCAATGGAAACCTTTGCAATGGGGAAGAATGGTCCAGGTGGATGCGCGTATGTGGAAGTGGACGAGAGTGGCGTGTGGCGTGTGGCGGGGAAGGTCTGGGCACACGGACTTTCAGAAGATTGGAATGGAGAGGTAATCTGATTTTTTTTGATATTGGCAACTTCGTAGATACTGCATTGGGATGTTGAGCCGGAATTTGTTATTGATGATTTGTTTTGTTTTGTTTTGTTTTGTTTTGTTTTGTTTGGTAGATGGTTCCTTCGCCCTTCGGTTACATAATTCTGGAAGCGAAAGGTACAGCTTTTCAGGTACCTCATCTGAAGTTCTCGTGTACGGGTGAGAAAGCGAGATTTCGAGAATCAGGAGACGGACTTCAGAACTTCCGTCTTATGATTTCGTCCTGCTTGTTGACGATGCCTGCCTTCTCGATCTTCTATTCTGTTCGCTGCTAATTAGTAGTTCCTACTCATTATGCGTCATCCACGGCTGCTTGTATCCTTGTGGGTGTGGATTGAGAATCGGGTAAGATGGCGATGAAGGAGGGTGGAGGAGGGTGGAGGAGGGTGGTGTTGTTAAGGAAGGTCGTATTGTCGTATTCCTCAAACGGCCACCACATGCAGGCTTCCAGGTCGTGGAACTTGATAATGCAATCCAATGCAACCTGGAATGCTTGAGTCACCAGTTTTCTTTACTTGCGGCTGTATCGAATCCTCTACCCTTGTCGTCATGGTGTATTGGTGTTTCGTTGCATGAGCACAACTGTAGGGACTTCGTAAAAATGATAGTCGGTGAGTGACTCAGTCAGAGAAGTTGCGTTCTTATTGACGTCTGAGTGATGTCGTCGCCCTATTGCCCATGCCTTACTGCCAAGGATGTTTAGAGATTCGCGAATCAGATGGCCTTGCGAAACTTGAAAAGAACAAATTAAACATAGACATCCATGACCACTACTTGGGGCAAAGCCGTGCGCTCTGTCCAGTCATGTCATGTCATTGCACGCGCAAATCAAATCCGAGTTGTGTGTTCGGGATAATCAAACGAATGCGACGACTGTTGGCTCCCGTTTTGGCTGGTGTTCGTTCTCTCGGTCTGGCCTGGCCTTGCACACGCGGACTTGTTTCTTTCCGAGCTGTGTGGATAACTAACTCGTTCACCACTCCACCTTCTAGGTTGCCGCAGAAGTGGAAGGCGATAGATAAATCGCCCAACTCACCTCATGGGGAAATCTAACTTGCGACCTTCCTCTCCTTGACAAACGCTCCTTTACATACATACAACACCGCACCTATCCCTTCCTTCTCTTCTTCTCCTACTCCGCTTCCAAGACTTCGATTCTCTATTTCTGCTGCTTCGCGCCCCTCCCCTGCCCTTGGCCGTTTGTGCAGCCCCGCCATCAACTGAACTGCTTTGTTCCAACAGCCTTGTTGATATTTCGTCTTCGAAGAAACAAGCTTCTCGAATTCCATACTTGCTTCTGCACACGCCAATCCTACCCAATCCCCCAAATATCTTGTGGATCCTCTTCCTCACAGAGCACGATCCATTGGTAATTTCACTCGAACTCAAAAACTCAATTCAAGCCGCCTATCATGGCTGGCGACCCAGAGAAAGCCGAGGCCGAGTCGCATCGCGCGGCTTCAAGCCATGGAGATTCTACAGACGAGCACGAATCCACGAGAAAACACGACACCGAAGGCCACACCACCCAAATCCCTTCTCCCTCCTCCGATCCTGCGACTCTAGCAAAGCTCGACTCCAACGTCAAAGTCGAGGTCAAGGATGAAGATATCTACGCCCACCTACCACCGGCCGAGGCAGAGATCCTCAAGCGGCAAATCAACATCCCCATTGTCAAGGCTGGTTGGAAGACTCTCTACCGATACTCGACCACGAACGATATCATAATCATGGTCATCAGCGCCATATGCTCCATTGCTGCGGGTGCTGCGCTGCCTCTTATGACGGTCATTTTTGGAAATCTGGCAGGACAGTTCAATGGATATTTTGCTGGCACAACCTCGAGATCGGACTTCAATGATACAATCGCACACAATGTCCTCTACTTTATCTACATTGGAATTGCAGAGTTTGTCACGATATATATCTCGACTGTTGGATTTATCTACACCGGGGAGCATATCAGTGGCAAGATCAGAGCCCACTACCTGGAAGCCTGTATGCGACAGAACATTGGCTTCTTCGACAAACTTGGTTCCGGAGAAATCACCACCAGAATCACGGCCGATACGAACTTGGTCCAAGATGGAATTTCCGAGAAGGTTGGACTGACGCTTAATGCACTCGCGACTTTCATAACTGCTTTCATTATTGGATTCATCAAATCCTGGAAGTTGACTCTGATTCTCTCCTCCACGGTGTTTGCTATTGTAGCTATCATGGGGGGTGGATCCAGCTTCATCATCAAGTACAGCAAGCAGTCCTTGGCATCATATGCTGAGGGAGGAACGATCGCAGAGGAGGTCATTTCATCCATTCGAAACGCGACTGCCTTTGGTACCCAGGACAAGCTCGCTCGCCAATATGATGCCCATCTGGCCAACGCTGAGAAGTATGGTTACAAGGTCAAATTTGCTCTGGCTATCATGGTTGGTGGTATGTTTGGGGTAATATATTTGAATTACGGGCTCGCATTTTGGATGGGAAGTCGGTTCTTGGTCAGTGGAGATGTCAATCTGGCTGCCATTTTGACCATTTTGATGTCAATCATGATCGGAGCTTTCTCGCTCGGAAACGTCGCCCCCAACGCTCAAGCTTTCACTACCGCTATTTCCGCTGCAGCAAAGATCTTCAATACCATCGATCGTGTTTCTCCATTGGATCCTACTTCAACTGACGGCAAGATTTTGGAACATGTAGACGGAACGATTGAGCTGCGAAACATCAAGCACATCTATCCTTCTCGACCAGAAGTCACTGTGATGAAAGATGTCAGCCTTCTGATCCCAGCTGGAAAGAAGACGGCTTTGGTCGGTGCTTCTGGAAGTGGAAAGAGTACGATTGTTGGATTGGTAGAACGTTTCTATGACCCAGTCGGTGGACAAGTCTTCCTGGATGGACACGATGTCAGCACTCTCAACCTCCGTTGGTTGCGTCAACAGATCTCTTTGGTCAGCCAAGAACCTACCCTTTTCGGCACCACCATTTTCAAAAACATTGCACACGGATTGATCGGAACCAAGTACGAGCATGAGAGTGACGAAAGACGTACAGAACTTATCTACGAAGCTGCCAAGATGGCCAATGCCCACGATTTCATTTCAGCACTTCCTGAAGGCTACGAGACCAATGTCGGAGAGCGCGGATTTCTTTTGTCCGGAGGACAGAAGCAGCGTATTGCTATTGCTAGAGCCATGGTCAGCGATCCCAAGATCCTTCTTCTGGACGAGGCTACCTCTGCTTTGGATACGAAATCAGAAGGTGTCGTTCAAGCTGCTCTCGAGGTTGCTGCGGCAGGGCGTACGACCATCACAATCGCCCATCGTCTCTCAACTATCAAGGACGCTGATAACATTGTTGTCATGACTGAAGGCCGTATCGTCGAACAAGGAACCCATGACGAGTTGCTGTTGAAACAAGGTGCTTACTACAACCTGGTCGAAGCTCAGAAGATCGCAGCAACTCAAGAAATGTCCCCTGAGCAACAAGCTGAACTCGATGCTAGAGATGACGTCCTTGTCCGCCAAAAGTCCAACAAGAGCCTCGGATATGAGGAAGACCCAGATGACAAAAACATTGCCAACAAGCTCAATCGCACCGCTACCGAGAAGTCCCAATCATCCTTGGCATTGCAAGGCCGTGTTGCGCCTGGCGAACAGCGCGACTCTCTTTGGACTTTGATGAAGCTCATCGCTTCTTTCAACAAGACTGAGATCGGACTCATGTTCGTCGGTCTCTTCTTTTCTATTATTTGTGGTGGAGGCAACCCAACCCAAGCAGTCTTCTTCGCCAAGGAAATTATCTCGCTATCCATTCCCCTCGAAAACCCTGTCACTGGTGCACATATTCCGGGAGCTCGTCACCATCTGCGCCACGATGTCAATTTCTGGTCTCTCATGTACCTCATGCTTGCAGTCGTTCAGTTCATAGCCTTTTGTGGCCAAGGTGTCGCATTTGCATACTGTTCCGAGAGACTTATCCACCGCGTTCGAGACCGAGCCTTCAGAACTATGTTGAGACAGGATATTGCATTCTTCGACAAGGAAGAGAACACCGCAGGAGCATTGACTTCCTTCCTTAGCACGCAAACAACCCATGTCGCTGGTCTCTCAGGAGTTACTCTTGGCACGCTTCTGACTGTCATCACTACCCTCATCGCGGCTATTACAGTCAGTACTGCTATCGGATGGAAACTCGCACTCGTCTGCACTGCCACAATTCCTATTCTGCTCGGATGTGGTTTCTTCCGGTTCTGGATGTTGGCACAGTTCCAACAGAGAGCCAAGAAGGCATACGAAACCAGTGCCAGCTTCGCCTGTGAAGCAACAAGTGCCATCCGCACTGTTGCTTCTTTGACCAGAGAAGAGGATGTCCTCAAGATCTACGTCGATTCCATTGAAGCCCAGTCTAAGAAGAGTCTGAACTCGGTCTTGAAGTCGTCAACTCTCTATGCTGCTTCCCAATCGCTCATGTTTGCCTGTGTTGCTCTCGGGTTCTGGTAAGTTTGATTGCATTGGATTTCTAGCAGCTGCTAACATTTCACAGGTATGGTGGTCAGCTCATCGCTGACAGAGAGTACGACCTATTCCAATTCTTCGTCTGTTTCTCGGCCGTCATCTTCGGTGCTCAGTCCGCCGGTACCATCTTCTCGTTCGCACGTAAGTTCCATTCTTCGTTCTAGTCTCGGACTGTACTGACACTATCTAGCGGACATGGGCAAGGCCAAACAGGCAGCACAAGAACTCAAGGTCCTCTTTGACCGTAAGCCTGCGATCGATTCCTGGTCTGACGATGGAGCACGTCTTGAACATGTGGAAGGCAATATCGAATTCCGTGACGTCCACTTCCGTTACCCGACTCGCCCAGAACAACCCGTCCTTCGTGGCCTCAACCTCACCGTCGCCCCCGGTCAATATATCGCTTTGGTTGGAGCATCGGGCTGCGGCAAATCTACCACGATTCAACTCCTCGAGCGGTTCTATGACCCCTTAGTCGGTGGTATCTACGTGGACGGAAAGGAGATCTCCAGTCTAAACCTAAACGACTACCGCTCCTTCATCGCACTCGTCTCTCAAGAACCAACCCTCTATCAAGGCACGATCCGAGAGAACGTCCTCCTAGGCGCTGATCGCGATGATGTCCCGGACTCCGCAATCGAGTTCGCTTGCCGCGAAGCAAACATCTACGATTTCATCATGTCACTTCCAGACGGCTTCTCCACCGTCGTTGGCTCCAAAGGCTCCATGCTTTCCGGCGGTCAGAAACAGCGTGTTGCCATCGCACGCGCTCTGCTCCGTGACCCTAAAATCCTCCTTCTCGATGAAGCTACTTCAGCCCTCGACTCCGAGTCCGAACATGTCGTCCAGGCGGCGCTTGACAAAGCTGCGAAGGGACGTACTACTATCGCTGTTGCGCATAGACTAAGTACGATCCAGAAGGCTGATATCATCTATGTCTTCGATCAGGGTGTTATCGTGGAGAGTGGGACACATAATGAGTTGATGAGTAAGGGAGGTCGATACTCTGAGTTAGTCAACTTGCAGAGTTTGGGGAAGACGCATTAGTTGTGTCTAGTCTAGTGTGTTGGGATGTTGATTTGGTCATTTGTGAAGCATTCTGCATGGCGATGGCGTTTTTGGGTGGCATACATACAAAACAGTACAGTACAGTGCAGTACAGTGCGCAACTATTTTTGCGATGCGGTTGCACATATTCATATTAGGAATTTCTTGTAATGGTGTTGGTGTTGATTTTCTTTGTTGTTGGGATCCCGAAAATGGGGAGGGATGATGCTGAGGCGGGGAGAGAGAGGGGTAGATGAGTGGGTGAAAGGAGCTCTACTCAATAAGTCGAAAATGTTCGTGTGTGTGTGTGTGTGGTTGTAGGTAGAAGATACATCTCATCTCTTGAGAGAGAAAATAAAATACAAAATTCAAGTAAGAAGGATTACAGTACTTTTAATACCTACGTAGCAGGGGTAAGTAAGTATGGTGAGATGAGGTATGCATGTGGGTATTTATATGTGTGTTGTGTGTCCCATTGTAAAAAATTCTTTTTATTCATACAGACACACCACCATCTACATTGAATTTCGAAATCTCACAGACTCATGGTAGGTGATGCACTGGTTTGTCGGTTGTTTTTGAAAAGGAGGAAGAGGAGGAAGGAAAGAGGGTAAGAGAGGGAACGGAGGGTTAACAGGATGAAGTGTGTGATAATAAGTGGGGACGTTGGGTATTGTCATTTCCCTTTCTATTGTCATCTCTTTCGTCTTTTTCACATTGATTTTGATTGAATATCCTTAAGGATGAGTTATGAATGAGGATTGTGATCTTTATGAGGAAGGGTTGAGGAACAGTGAGCAGGCTGATGGGGTGTGGAGGAGGGTGGACTTGAGCTGTCACGGCTCACTACTGGATGGCCATTGGTTGGATTGGTTTGGTTTGGTGTGATCGTACTGAGGGTTTGTTTGTTTATATACGAATATGAGACGGGGGAAGCTTGTGTTCTGTGTTTTGTGGGAGTTGGGAGTTGGCTGTGGATGGTTATATTGATTGAAGGAATAGAGGTGAAATAAACAACGTCTCTCGGGATTCATTTCTATGCTCAATCCAACACCTGAAAGCTGAAGTCGGGGCTTTCTTTGTTTGTGCGTACTAGGAAGAGAAGAGATGTGATGAGAGGCTACAGTATTTAAAGGTGGCAGTCTTGTGTTTTCTCTTCAAAGAGTAGATGACCTGAATCCAACCAACATGTGGAAACGATTGATAGTGGGATTTTGCCAGACTTTTCGTGGCGAGATATGGCTCTTGTTCGAGGGTACCAAGATGATTTACTGTACATGTTTTTTTTTCTTTTGGGTTGTATTACCTACTGGACTTGACGGCTGGTGTTTGGTTGAAGAGGAGGGGATGAGGATGCGATTTGGGTTTTTCAGGGAAGTGGTGGTCGTCATTCTGATTCTTACTGTCACTCACATAGCAAAACTTTTTACTCTAAACTTGAACTGTATTTGGTCACGAGAAGTGATACTGAGCTCTGTCCTGCTTGAGGAGAATGCAAAGGTCACAGTACGTAGCTTTGCTCATATCATTGCACATATCATGAGGCGTTGTTCTTGGGTTGGCAATTGCTGAGTGGCTCGTAGTGGCGCCAAGTGGGGTTTGATACTCTTTTCAGAGCGGTGGTTGGTTTGATTGCTGCCACGCTTACTAAGATTTTAATACTCTTAATTCAATCTTGTGAAACTAGAAGTGATCTTGTATTCCTTCTATAGAATATGAACGTGTGTGAAATGATCCTACAATCTTCAATTTATTCTCGTCCAGATGAGTACATGAGAAGAAAAAAAACTATACCCACAAGGACTATGGGGTCTGGTCAGGCAAAGCTTTTTTGGTTCTTGAATTAGGAGCTGACTGATTCATTCGTACTTGTAGGCATGTGCCGTTGAATTGATACCGAGGGAAACTTTCTGGCAATCAACTATGCTGGTGAGTATAACCATGTCTAGGCGGATTAATTCTTGTTAGGGAGAATTCCTACTGTCATCTTTATTTTTATTATCACTGGCTCGGTCAAGTCGATTCAGATACTTCGTCTCCAAACAAGTCACTCTAGTATCCCCGAACTAATGTTTCGTCCTTTCCTATAAACTACAATCTATAAATATCGGCACTGAGAGTTTGACAAGTATAGATCCAGAATGCAATCGCAGCAGACCTTCGACTGTAGGGTCCGATTCCATACATACCATTATATACCCGTGGGGTGCAGTGGCTTTTTTGGCCCATGATGGAAATGTGGTGTGAGACCAACAGTGGAGTTGAGAGGTATGTTTAATAGTACTAGTTGAGGTGTTAAAATTCAGGAATAGCCCTTAAAAGGAAAAGGGAGGTAGGTATATCTATCAAGACTTGCTCATGAAGGAGAAAACTCAAGCACGGGTGTTTGGGTGGTTGCCAGGAGCGCACACGGAAGTTTATCTCTCTACTAGTTTGGGAAAAGATCCAGTGTTGCTTTTTGAAGTTTCCAGTTCGGTTTACGCTTGAAATTGAATAAGCACTGCGCTCTGGCTTTGCTTTTTCGCTTTGAAATAGGTAGTCGTTGAATAACAACGGCCACGCATTGCCGCTCACCTCTTGGTTGTCAACTAGCTTCACATTCTCTGTACATGTTGCCATGTTCATCATTTTCATACGGGCAGTCACCAAAGCCTGTCTGCGCTGACATCTTAAAACTATAAATAATTGGGGAATGAATGGGAATAGAGAACGGTGTCTGAGTAGTTTTGTAAAGAATTACGTAAGTCCATTGTGATGCTGATGGCCAGACGATGATGGTTTGCTTACTTTGCCAAGGACTTGCCTCACCAAATGGGGTTCCTGGGTGGCATTTCTTAAGTTAACAAATATCTCGAGAATAATTTCGTAGAATGGCGTACTGTGAGTAAAGGATCGATTGAGATCTGGATTTCTTAATCAGAGAAGTATAAAGTCTTCCTTTCCAGCTTCTCTTTCGTCTTCCCTCACAATCAACCCATAAATCATCTCGATTCATTCACCACGCAAGAACAAGCTTCATCCTCCCTTCTAGTCTGTTGTCCATCGCATAGAGATTCCTCAATCGAGAGCATCTCTTCCATCAAGAAAGTTTCCACCCTCTGTCTGATCCTCGGCACTCTAGCCACCATCATCCACGCAGGCTGCTATACCAGCGGCACCGACGGCGCCGACGGCGACAATCTGAGCGACGAAAACTCCTCTTAAACTACTCCTAAGCAATGCCAAGGGAGTGACTGGCTCTACAGGAATGAATCCAGGTCCACTCCTCCAGTCCACCCACAATCTGTTGTATCTGAAGGCGCATCAGTCAACAAGGGCCAAAAACGGAATTGAGAGAACTGACCGAGATTATATTGTTTTGCAACTGCCGAAGTCCAACCACCCATGAAAGTAGTCACCGTATCCACGCCTGGTACGAAGTCCTGCTGCACAGCCCAGAGAGGAAGCTGAGATCCGACATCTGTCGATCTGGACGCAAACATCCCATCCCATTGATTCCTACAATTTTTCAGAACTTTCACACTCTTAGAATTCCTCGGAAAGAGTCAGAATGCTTACCCATTTGCATAAATGCCCCATGGTCTTCCGCTGTTCTGTAGCGCAGCAACCCATTGTTTTGCCAAAGCCTCGTTTGCAGCTTTCCCCAAATTCCATGCGTTACACTCACCGCCTGGGGTCGGTTCAAGATCAAACCAGTACCGATCAATAGTCATCCCGTTGCTGTCTACTGCTGCGAATAACTCGGCTATCTGAGTAGCAGGAGGTTTGCAAGCCACACCATTATCCTGAGTACCAGTGCAAGGGAAGAGATATGTATCAATTCGAGGAATCCCCGCTGCTTTGGCTGCGCGGTAGTTTGCAACAAAGTTTCCGTTGACTAAACCACCCTGAAATCTGTTAGCATTGATCGTATATTTGAATTGTAAAGTCATACAACCGAACATCCTTGGATGTACCCTTGGATGACAACAACCTGCCACTTCGAAGCAGCACAGCCCCAAAATGAATCAGGTGCGAGATCTGAGATATCGACTCCTGGTACTCCTGTTCCTGGAGAAGGTGGCCCAGTGGTACTCCCACCGACACAACATTGGACATCACTCGGTCCAGGACAAGCACCCGACAAATATTTACCCTGGCACGGACTTCCAGTCCACTGACAGACACCGTCGCCACTTTGAGTTGAGCAAGTTGCTAAGCAGCATTGGATATTATCAGCCCCAGGGCAGTGAGCTTCAGGGTTGTAGGCTCCTCCAGAACAAGTGTTTGACGTGCTTTGGCAGAACCCAGGCTTCTCGTCCCAGGAACAGGTGCGTACGCAGCATTGGATATCGTTGCCTCCAGGACAGAAACCTGCTACGTTTGTTCCTGCACATGATGATGTTGAGATACAAGTCCCATTGCCACTCTGCTTTCTGTTAGTTAGCACTCTGTAATGAAAAGGAAAGGGCTGGTCGTGTACTTGATATTGGCAACTAGCCGCACGTGGTTGAAGTAAAGAGGGCGTGGATGATGCGAGGTTAGCTGCCAAAGCAACAAGAGAGAGGGCTTTCTGGCAGTGCATTGTTGCGTTTGCCTTATTTCTTGAGAGGTAACTATGTTTGAGAATCTTTGAATCCGATATCAGGCTTGATTTGGACTTCTTATAAAGTCTACTTTAGACTTGCATGCATACTGACTGCACTTTCTTCAGGATGTAAGATATGTCGAGGCTCAAAGTAAGTATCCGAACTTAGTGTACCTATCATCTGTAAATGATGCGTTATTTTGTTCTGAGAGGCAATTCTATTTCTGAAATCCATGTCCACAAATCCCTGAGATGACAAGGTCACATCGTCACAGCGACCACCACTCAGCCAATGATCAGACTACTATCCAGTGCTCCCAGGGTATACACGGAGCACTGCATCTCTGAATTTTCAGCTCGCTTCCAGGGGCTTCATCACCCGAAAGCCCTGTAGGCAGGGCTGGCCGCGGGGTAAATGTTACCCCGCGTTTTGGGCTTAGTAGCAGCATATTATCCAACACAACCTTTTCCAGCATTCTATTCTAAGAAGCAAGTCAATCGCTCTCACTCGTGGATCCAATTCCTGTTTCTTGATCGCCGTTGGCAAGGTTTACTCACAAATGCAAGAATGCAGGTCAATCCTTCATCCGATACTCTCATGTTGTGTGACTGTCTATCAATCAATCCTTCGACAGAACCTCTTTTTATCCACCGGGTCATATATCTTACCGCCGGAAGAGGCAAAAGGATCATCCAAATTTTCAGAGCTGGGCGTTTTCCATATTCGGAAGTAGATGTCATCGATAAATGAGAACTTTCTTGCAGTTACGTGGAATTGCACGATATGAGAAACTTTAAACTTCCTTCTTCCTACCCTTCTACCCTTCTACCCCAATGGACTCACCACATAATCATCAAGCCCACAGCTGTCTTATTGCTTCGACGATGTATTCTGATAGTTCATTGGAATTTCTTTGCTTAGCTGAAGAGGGAAGATAATTCCGTTATTCTATAGTGTTCATGCGAGGGTCACAGAATGAGCTCTTCTTCACACGAAAATCAACAGAAAAGGCTAGATTCAAGCTGATGATTGCATCAAGGAAAACGTTTTTCTTCCAATTCACACTTGGCTACCTTTTCTAATGTATTTGAGACACACCTACGATGAGCGAGGG
Organism: Leptodontidium sp. MPI-SDFR-AT-0119; assembly: GCA_020726505.1. Classification (NCBI taxonomy): domain Eukaryota; kingdom Fungi; phylum Ascomycota; class Leotiomycetes; order Helotiales; family Leptodontidiaceae; genus Leptodontidium; species Leptodontidium sp. MPI-SDFR-AT-0119. Next base: position 122,858 of record JAHLEZ010000023.1, read on the forward strand.
ATGGCGGAACGTATGTCCTTTGTCGCAAGTGGTTTTAACCTTGATAAACACAAGAACATCACGCCTTTGAAAAGTCTCTTACGAGTGGCCACCAGTCGGTGTTTATGTCTTATACAATAAGAATCTTAAGGGAAGAAACGTTGGGTAAGAAGCCATTGCTACGCAAAAAGTAGTGTTGCTGAGGATTGATGAGGATGCTCAAGCCCGGCCTTAATTATTAAGAGCGGGAGCCAAATCAAAACAAACACAAAAACTAACTAACTGCATCTCACGTAAAAGAAATTCGCTTAAAACACAACTATAATAAATGAACAAAAAAGATTAACAGAGAAAAAAGGCAAAAGAACATCCCGCACAAGGTGCGGGTAGAAAGAAAACCTCTCTACGAGGATTTACTTTTCGTAAGCGGGATTGGCGATTTTTACCGTCGGGCGCCGGCTGGAGATTGTTAGTAATTGATCAAATTGAATTGGGCAGTGGTTACTTACGATGGACGTATGCGGGAGTGGTGTACTGGATATTCCCTTACTTGGTTATATGAACATGGCAGAATTTTGTACGCCGTCAAGGAATTCAGGGTGCGTCGGTACAATGTTTGCACGCTGCCCGAAGACCTCAAATCTCGAGACGCAACAAATGAGAAGGATCGTGGTCCTGATATCTCTCAACTTTGTAGCAAGCTTTCTCGGTAATCTTTTCTAATGTGCGTCGAAGGCTGGCAAACCTCGAGCTGTTGCAGTGGATCTCAAACTAGCTACTATGAAGAGGGTGTTGGATTACTTGGACACCGAAACCTACAAGCATAACACTGAGCCCAAGCCAGCAGCTGAAAAACTACCTGCGATTAAAAAATTCAAGGAGAGTATTTGGTTACTCATTCCTAGACGTTGATAGGCAAAACTGAAATAGCAGCCATTTCCTCGGATGACAACAGAGTCCGTATTTGAAAGAGGTGTGTTTTTCTTCTTCTTCTTCTTTTCCTTTTGACAAATGAAGGAGCTGAATAATCTTATTCTTGACCAGTTGCATACGGAAGGAAAGAAATAGGCACCCCAAGCAGATGGGCAAGATTTTCAGCACTGTCTAGTCCCCATGAGAGCGTTGTGCAACCTCCGGTACATTGACGCGCTCTTCTCAAAGTCGGCAGTAAATCTGTCATAGTTTGGGAGACAGTAGGCTCATTTTAAATGCCAATGGAGGTCTAGGCAACCACACATGGGAGTCAGATTAATTGGTTTTATTCAATTGTTCGACCGAGATGCTCATGTTTGGCATGCTCACGCAGGAGAAACAAGCATGTCCACTCACACAGCAGGCTTGCGGTTGACTTAGAAACACATCAGTAGCATCTTAAAAATCTATTAGCTCATGGAAATAGTCCTCTAACGAAGGCCCCTTTCTCTTACTCTGGCCACTTGAGTAATTTAGCAGTGGAGTAAACATCGCTTCTCGCTTAAAAAGGGGTTCTCACGTGAGGCGGGGTAACTTTTCCCCAGTTGTTAAAAAGAACACAGCAGGTTCAGTGAGCACTGGTAAAAATTCTGTTTACCAAATAATACTTTGGTTTAAGATATATCGAGCCAAGAGTATTTGTTGATTAAAGCATCTAAGCTAGGGGGTTAATGTCGTCGAACTCTCAAGCATTCAAGAATTGCCCTGTGTTGAAACATCTCTTTTTTTCGGACTTCAACGACACTTTAAGTTCAGTATCTAAAATGCAGGTTCAAAATTGCATTTCTTTAGCCAAGATGACATAACTAAGTTTGAGTCAAAAATTTAAAGGGAAGAAGAGTGAACAGTGTAAAAGTGTTCCCAAGGTGGGGTCTCCTCGCTTAACCCCGAAAATTTCTCCAGCCTATGAAAAAAGCAAAAAATGCGTGATCTTATATCTGAATTTTATATTCAGGGACAATGAGCTCTCTGACGGGGAGTCGAACCCCGATCTCCCGCGGTTTGTCAGTTATGACAAGCGGAAATCTTGACCGTTGGACCATCAAAGATGTGCTTTCTGTGAAGATGCATGGGAGTTCCTTAATAGGGCTTTGGTAGCTGTTAGAAATTTCCACCGGGAGTGAGGTGGAGCAGATGGTTTTTGCCGGAGGATTTTTCAATGAGCTCCACTTCTACTGTATAGTCTGCAAACTTTGATCAGGAAAGCTGTTTCGCTCCGAGTTTTGGGCGAAGAGCCATTGAAAGGTTTGATGCTATCTCCTGCTTCGATTGGACCGTTCCTCCTCTTCAATTGGCCACAAATCATTTCATATTCCTATCCTACAGCTAAAAAGCCTTTATGAAACTCAAATTGAGCATACCGACGTATTTTGCCTAGACATTTGCTGCGTTCTTCAAAAGGCCCCACTTGTTTGCCTCCGAACTCAACACCTTTCCATCCGTGACCATTGCCACCGTTGACAACTTTTCCAGCTCTTCCAGGTCAACTATTATAAGTACCCACTTTCAATAGTCGAGAACATGCAACAAGAATCTTTCTCTGGTACAACGATTCCATGGGGGTGAGTGGCCAGCTAACTGACAAGTGTTGATTCCTGACCCCCATATCGCAACGTCCCATTTCTTGTCCTCACACGGCCAGATAAATAGCTTGCACTAGGAATTCGTCACAAAATATGAGTTAATAGATCAGCTTTCATGTCACTCTTCCTAGTGAGATGACAAGAGATTAAGTAATAACACCAATCCAAGCCTTGACAACATCCCTTAACTTCCTGCTTCTCCCCCATACCTCCTGCTCTCCAATCTTTCCACGGCAAAAAACCTACAATATCCCCAACACATATCACATCCCAAGTCACTTCAATCACACAAGAAACCCCCCCCCCCCCCCCATAAACAGCAAAGCGAAACCATTCTTGAATCGTTCTCATTCCTCGAGAGTATATCCTTCGAGCGAAGGAAGAAAGAAAACACAATAGCGATATTCCACTACATACAAGTCACCTACGCTTTACTCACTCTCAAACGTCTCTATATTCACTGTACGGTAGGTAGGTAACGTTTACAGAGAAAGAAACAAAACAATTCACATTTACCGGCTAGCAGGCGCCATTCTGCCTTCAGTCCTCCATCATCCCGCTCTTGTCGTGCTGTCTGGAGGTGTTTATGCAGAGCCATAAGTAGACCCCGTGTGGCTTCAAGTCTGGCCATCAGAAACATCAAAAGAGTTTCGCAACCATGGATAGTGTGTGACCTTTTCATCCTCCTAGGTACGTACCTCGCAGCGTCTACAACATTCACCTAGAATATTCAAGGGTAACAGACATCCCTTGCCTCGTTCTGAACAACTGAATGGCACCACGCAAAATTTATCTAGATGCGACAAAGAAACCGAGGCTAGGGACAGCAATCATTCATTTGATAACAACCCCTCAATTGGCAGTAGTTTCACCCAAAGATTTCTAACTTCTGGCCCGAGTCCCCGTTCATCAGTTTCACTCTTCAGGCCGAGCAGTAAGGAGTAGAACTAATCGCATCAGAAGGTGTAACCAGAATTTTATCTTATTGCTTTTCATGTAAAGCATGATGGATGATGGCCTTCCTTGTAGATGTAACAATTGGAATGAGCAGACGGATGAGCTGAGGGAGCAATATATGTACCCTACCTCGACCAAGTGGAGGTGACTCGTTAAAAGGAGGAGGGACGGTTACCTAGGTAGTCAACTGTAGGAATGTAGGAATGTAATGAGGTCTCGGTTCCTCAATGCGAGTTTGTTGTCGTTCGCTTGACTACCCTGCTGGCAGCCCAGCTCCTCGGTATTAAATAATCTCTACCAACATAGCATAGTCAAAGCCTCCCATCTACCACTCAGTTACAGATGATATATATATATACATATACATATCCAGGATTACAAAGACCATAAGGAAATATTCGACGCGCCAGTCACTCTGGGGCACTGCTCTTCAGTCATACTCCGCTTCTTAATCTCTCGCCCATCCAAATTTGTTTCACTCCACAGTAGCCCGTTATGCACATGGCATTCTAACCGTTGAACCCAGGTACACAAATAAAAAAAATACCAAAGTGCTGGAAGAAAACAACGACCTACCCGCCCAACAACGGCAACAAATAGATGATTGGCAGCAACCCGACCCTGCCCCGGTCCCATCTCCGCTGTTGCCTTTGAATCATGTGAAGCACGAAAAACTACAAGCCACAGGTTTTTGCATATACTCCATAAATACCAGCTCAGACTCAACTCTTCAAGACGTATATCTATTAACCAAGCAGAATAGCACAAATCCTTCGAGGGCAAGCAGACCAGAAAAATTCGAGGTACCGATCCATCAAGTGAAGAACAATCGGCCTTTATATATATCATCAGTACCGAGTCTTTCAGCGCCAAATGCACATTTAGCATAGATACTTCTCAATTCTCATTTCATTGTCACATTGGAGGGTCGGGAAATCACCTTCTTGTAGCGCGCCTTGAATTCACTTCACACTCAAAACACTTGCTCCATCCACTCTACCCCCGCTTTGCGTTCCCGGCTCCTTTCCCCTCTCTAGCTAGCTAGCTCAGAATACCCTCTACCAACCCCATTGCTTGAAGTATAGAACCGCCCCATCTCCACTCTAACAACTAACACCATAAACAAAGCAGATTTCAACAGAAGTTTTGAGAGAATGACCGTATGCTGGCCGCAGGCCTACCACACCCACCCCCAAGTCGAAGCTGTACGGGAGGGACTTTGTTTGTGCATCCCTCTCTTTCGCGGACGATTATATCTAACTGCTCTTTATGATCGATCCTCCTTTTTATATCTTTCGGTTTTGCACTACACTCTTTCTTCCTTTTTGAGAATGGGTAGGTAGATAGATGACAAGAAACAGGTACCGTAAGTGACAGCGACAATCTCAAACGACAACATCACAATCCTACCCACCCAGCCACCTACCCCCCAACAACATAACATAACATCAACTCTCCCACCTCCACACCATATCCTTTTCACACATCAACCACCACTTCAAATCACAACAATAATTACAATAATTACAATTACAGCACAGCACAGCACACAAATCACACCAACACCAAAACCCACACTTCCAGAACCCCTCCTCCCTCCCTCCTCTTCTCCCCTTTCCTCTGGGGACTGGGTTAGTTAGTGTTCGGCAAGGATCATCCGATGAAGGAGAAAGAAGAAAGAAGAAACCTGGAAAGAGGGAAGGAGGGGCTATGTATATGTATATACCTCTAGTCAATACACCGACCGAACTACTTATCCTCCATCCAAACCTACCCTTCTTCCCTCAAACCCCTCACAGCAAAGAGAGAAAATCATTTCCCCTCTTACAATTTACCTCGAACCATTTGATATCAAATACCAAAATATCCAAGTAATCAAAAAAAAAACATCGGAAGTCAAGTCAACGTAAACTTTGTTTTTCAAATCCAAAAAAGTAAATATCCCATTTTTTATCTTATTTATACACAAAAGCTTTCCTTTCCAAAATGCTTTCCTTCCCCCTCTCTGTTTCCCCACTTTACTCTCTTTCTCTCTCTCTCTCGCTCTTATATTTCGCTTCTATCCTATACCAAACAGACAGACAAAAGACACACATGCTCGATCCGCTCTTCTTCTATTAAGAAAGTAGAGAGCACGGTGCCATGCAACTTTCCTCTCCACACCACCGAAACACTAAATAAAAGAAATATGCATGCATGTATATGCCTTCCTCCTCTCGGTCTCAACCTCCAGAAAACGACAAACAGAAGTAACAGCAGCGAATAACAAGAAAAACCAAATCATATTTGTCATCCTCATCCATACCATCCAAAAACAAAACCAACCACCCCTCAAACAAGTACCCTAGAACACACCACAAGAATCCAACCCAAACCCAAAAAGACCAGCCGGCCCGGCCAGCCACGCTAGTATCATAACCTCATGAAAGAACCCCAGTATCTCCCGAACCACCATCCAGCCAGCCCTATCTTCCCTACATGCCATGCCACGCCAACAAAAGAAATGGCAAGAAGCTGCGACCCCAATCCATGATCTTAAAATCAGGACCCGAGAGATGTGCAATGAGAATAAACACAAGCGCAAGGCTATGCAATAAAACGAAGAAGAATTCCATACAAGAAAAGTTTGTACGAAAACAATGATCTATTTTCCCCGAAAAGACCGTTGCACCAAACGAAGCGAAGCACAAATCAAATCTCACAAAGAGAACAGTCGAGGTGATGTTATATCGGTTGCTGCATCATCTGGTGGGAGATGAGTTGACTGGGAGCAGCCATGCCAGAATTCGACATTGGCATGGACATTCCCATTTGTGCGTGCATGCTACCGAAACTTTGGCTCATGCTTGTTGGGAGGTATCCGTTCTCGGAATTGGGGGAGGCTTCTTCGAGGGAACCAAGGTGGTCTTCGCCTTCATAGTCTTCTTCTTCGCCAGAGTAGCTGCCGTATGGACCTTCAGAGCCATCACTGCGGTCGTGGGTACGACGATGTCTGAGAAGCGAATGTTAGTAAGCTGTGGTTAAGGAGGGGGTATCATGTGTAGTGATGTGTATTGTAAAGGACGTACTGTGCTAGGTTGTCTGATCGGGAGAATGCCTTGTTACAATGGGGGCAGATGTAGGGTCTTTCTTGGGTATGTGTTCTCACGTGTCTGGAGGGGAGTATGTCAGCGGCCTGATGTGACAGCCGGTCCGTAAATAATGAAAAAATGTAAACCATACCTTTTGAGATGCTCTAAACGCTTGAAGAGACGACCGCAGGTGGGGATTGGGCAAGAGTGAGACTTCTGAGGATAGGGGCCAAGTTCCATCATGGTGGCACTCCGAGCTCTTCGGACGACACCATTTGGTCCTTGCAATTGTCTTCTTTGGGGGAATCATGAATTGAACCTTCACCTGAAAGCTCTTCATTGGACAAGTGACCGTAGTCGTTGTGTTGGAGAGCCATCGGGTTCATGGCGGGGCTATCTTCGACAGTGGAGAGTGGAGTTCCATGTCTCGACATGTCGATGAGATCTTTGTGTTGTTGAGTGAGTTGATGCATGCCATTGCTGTAGCTGAGTCCTGGGGGAGAGTTGTTTCCAGACTCATCACCCTCAGCAACAGGTCCCACGGACGTAGAAACAGATCGTCTCAGATCTGATGGTCGGTGGGCGGTGTGGGGTTGTTGTTGTTGACCAGCAGCAGTAACCATTGCGGCAACTCCGGGAGGAATCGAAGAACGGCGCCTTCTTTGCTTGTAGGTGGGGGATCCCTCAATGACCGAGTAGACATTGTTGGCACCGTATCCGCGAGTGGCATGGGAGAACTGTGGGCCGGAGAGGTTTGAAGGTGGCAGTTGCATTATACCGTGAAGACCGTTGACACCACCCATGTGGTCTGGGATAGCAGTGTAGAGGCCAGTCTCCTCGTTTGCAATGTAGGCAGGCTCAGCACCCATTCCCAGAGCTTGCTGAGGCGGTGTGATTGGCTCGAAGGAGATTCCGCGATTGCTGTAGTCCTCGTAGTGTGAAGATACAAACGAAGGAGCGGGCGAGTACTCAAGACCGTATGCGGGCATGGAAGCGTGACGTTGGTGTGTTTGAGAAATGGGGACGCCATTCTGGTTGTATTGAATCCGTCCAAAATCCGCTTCTCTCTTTACCATCTGCTGAGGTACGTGCTGTTGTCCCATTGCCATTTGTTGGTATGCAGCCATTGGGTTCATCTCCTCTGGCATTGCCATCGTTTGGGGAATCATCTGTGGGGGTGGCATGGAATCGATTGCTCGCATAACGGGGGATGTTGACTGCGACTGTGATTGAGAGTATGATGGTTGTTGTGCAGAGAATGAGGAAGAGTTGGCTTGTTGGGCTTTGGTGAGTTGCTCAAAGAGAGACTGGGAGGAATCGAATTCGAAAGAAAGAGCTGGTTCATTGACAGCGACAGTTGTGGCCTCCTGTCCCATCTTCTCCCTCTTGAGGTCGCGTTCGAGAGCATCGAGGAAGAGTCTGTCGTGTGGTACGCTGTACCAGTAGAAAACCTTCTGCTTCTTCTGTGTGCGGATGCAGTTGTTCTTGTACAGGAAGTCGAGGAAGCCACTCTTTGGCTCTTCGAGGGAGGCATCGGTGCCGGACTTGAGATTTCGGAGATCGGAAAAGATGCCCTCCTCAAACTTCTTCGAGTTCTTCACTGGTCGTCCAAAGGCTTGAAATCTGAAGGAAAGGCATCGAACAATGTCGGTGCCGGAAATGTGAAAGAGATTGTTCCTGCAGAGGTTAGTCCTCGCTCTTCACCAACCATCGGTAAACATACCATAACACGCAGGAAACGTATTCGCCAGTAGGTAAAAGAAATCGTCGGATGTACTGATCCGGTGTCCAGTCAACGGGAGCAGATATTAAAAAGTATTTTACTGTTTCTGTTAGCCATTGTGACCTTGCTGTCGGCGAGCGTAGCGATACGTACGGTTGTCGACTTGTTGCAGAGCGACCTGGGCGTCTTGTGGGAGAGATTGTTGGGCTTCACTGCTCAACATGAAGGTTTCCGGCTTCTGTGGTGGTGCCATCGTCGCATGATGCTGCGAATACATCATATGCGCCATTCGAAAAGCGTCGAAACAACGACCCTACACTGTTGATAAGATGACAATCGCGTCAAGAGGGGACGTATTGAAACGGCGCCAATGTCGTGATGCGGAGGGAGGGCTGGTCAACGATTGTTGGGATGCTCTTATCACCGACGTCGATGAAGCAGTAGTGGCTGGAGATGGAGATCCGCTCGAAGGAAGAGGGACAGACGAGACGACACGATGAAGCGAGCGTTGCGATGGCAGGCAAGCAGGAACGGCGAGTATGATTTTCTGGATTGGTTTGGAAGGAGCCTGCTCCGATCAGAAATGCAGCAGATGGGCAGACAGATGGAACGGTTGATGTTCGAGGAGTTTCGAGGCCAGCAAGAACTCGACTCGGGAAGGAGAAAAACCGGCTCGACGGTGATAATGTAATTATTAGAGAAGAAAAGGACCCGAAGAGTGTCGCTGGCGAACACGGCAATACCTGACCTGACAGACCGAGAAAAGGCTGATCTGGACGAGGAATGTACGGTATTGTACGTTTGATAGCCGTGATCGGTGTCGGGGATATGGAGGGCTGGCTTCGAGCTGGGTGTAGGGTGAAGGTGAAGCTTTCGAGGTACGGACCTGCGACAAGAAAGAGAGCGTAAATTCCAAGTGTGAGAGGTGTTTGGGAAAGCGGAACCAGGAGATTATGAGGACGGTCAGGACAGGAGGGAGCGCGCGCGGGTCGCTGATATGGCCGGAGGAGAGCAGGGAAGGGGGAGCGAGGGCGGGTGGGTGGGTGGGTGGTGGTGGTGGTGGTGGTAAGGGTAAGGGTAGGGGGGGAAGGGAGAGCGAGCGAGCGGGCGGGCCAGGGGATTATTTAGCAGCAGGGGAGAGGAGAGAGAGAGAGAGGCCAGCCAGGGTGAGAAGCGACAGGGAGTGGGAGAATGGGCAGTGAGGATGAGGATGAGGAATATGATGGGCGGCCTGGGCTGGGCTGGGTTGAGTATGGTGGAAGGAGGTGCTTGATGCTTGGTTCTTGGTGGTTCTGCTGCTGGCTGGCGACGAAGAAAAGGCGAGCGAGAGCAGAGCGTGGATTCCTTCAGACCAGTGCAGACCAAAGGCAGGAGGAGGGAAATGCAGGCAGGGAAGTCTGTCTGTCCAGGATAAAGTCGTTGCGTCTAGGGGAGACCTGGCAACTCCCTTGCTCACAGGTGGTCCGAGAAGCCCTGAGCTAGGCGCCTTTAGGGGTGAAGACCGTGGGACATGGACTGGACTGGACAGCTGGAGGGATGCCACGGACCTGTGGACGATGTGCACAAATCTCGCGAGTCGATGAAGTTGGGAGAGATGTGGACATTTGTTGATGTCGAGAAAAGGGGACAAGAACTTAAATCAAGGGAGGGGAGTCTTGAGAGAAGAAGAGAAGACATAGATGGGAAGTATGCATAGGCCTAACAGTCGGCATCAGCAAGACTCCGAAAGAGGAACAGGAATATCAACAGAGAACGAACGTGCACTGCAGATACTGTAGATGATGTTTGGTTTATTACGAGTTTGGTCAGCTAGAACATCGACCGAGAGTCGGCAGAGGAGAGACCCGCTCAGGTGAGGATCCTCTTTCGGGAATAATCAATTAAACATCAAGATAAAGACAACTACTGTAACTGCAAGTCAGTCATTTACTCTTGAGTCTTGTCTTGCTTGCTTGGTGGGCGGGTTAGACAAGGCAGTTCTGGTGGATAGGTAAGTACGGGTCCGTATGTATATATCACGGAGGTAGAGAAGCATGTCTTGTCTTACTCGCTGGCATAGGAAGGCAGAGCAGAGCACAAAGAAAGACTTCAATCCATCCACTGAGAGAACCAGCCAGCAGCCCAATCGTAATGATCAGCCAGGTGTTCATAAGCACTGTCAATTCTTTCATGTGTACTGTACCTTAGTAGGCCAGGAGGTACAGTAAGACAGCAGCCATATCACGGACTGGCTTTGCAAAGAGGGAAAAGCCGGTGAAGGAGGCTTGAACTGGCATGAACCGATAGCAAAAAGCACCGCCAAGCCCACCCATCTCTCTTCCCTCCCAATCGACCTCTTTCTTCTCTTCCCCATAAGACTCTAAATAGCCTCATCCCATTAACCCTCTATTATCTATCCTCTCCCACTTTACTCGCCATCCTCTCGCTCCCTCTCATCCAGTCAGTCCTCCCCTCATCCTTCTCCATCTATCTCAGCGTCTCCCTCCTAAAAAAGCACACCCTTCCTCCCTCCACCCAAGCACAGCACAGCAAAGCACAACACCACAGCAGCACCAAAATAAAGCCGACCGACACCAAGCAGAGTCTAGGTCTCACCCCTGTCTCTCAACTCAACTAGCACCTCAGTGGGGTTTGAGACACGTCCCCTCCACCAATCAATACCCCCCATGCCCACCCGAACCCTAGTCAACAAAATTACGAAACACGCGCCGAAAAAGCAACATCGCCCACTTTTCTTTGATCGGTCTCGAGAGTCTCTGACCAACCAACCAACCAACCAACCAGTCAGTCAGTCAGTCAGTCAGTCAGTCAGTCAGTCAGTCCGACCAGGGCCAGACCAGACCAGTAGCCAGGCCGCTGCTAACTAAAATAAGGTACATTCTCAAACACCACGCTAGTCGTGACAGCTGCTCTGCTCTGCTCTGTTGTTGGTTTTACCCCTGAACCAGTTAGACTAGAACCAGAACTGATGAACGAACCCGATGGACGAACGAGCGGCCACTCGGCTGGACCTAGCCAGATGAAGAACTACTTCTTGGATTAGTGGATCTTATCGATTTCTCTTTAGGTAAGGATTTTGACCTGGCTGGCATGGCATGGCAAGGGCTGGTATGGGTTGGTGAGGTTCGAATTTTGGAATGTGGATATGAACATTTGAAAGGTGGATGTGGATGGGCACGCATGGGCATCATGGCGGCGGCAGAGGGGGAAAGGGGAAAGCAGACAGACAGCAAAGAAGAAGGATGATGATGAAGATCATGGGGAAAATATATTAAATTCATGAGGCACGATGATGCGATGCCGTACAGTATCAGAGGGGGGGATTTAATATAATATAAAGTAGATAAGAAGGGAAGGGCTATCTTGACTTTCCTTGTGCTCTGGATTCTGGACTGGATCGTGGGGCTTGTCTTAAGGAGCGTTGAACTCAGTTATGCAACGGCCCATTCCCTCGTACAGTACAGTACCGGCTGGAGGGATCGAGGATAACTCACTCATCTTATCAAGTTATGCCAGCGGGATTTATGAAAACTTAATTGTCCTTCCACTCACTCACTCACCCACATCCCATCCCGACTTCACTTCCATAAGCAGGTACAGTACGGGACGAGGATCCACCTGCTCTCCGATAGATGCAGCTCACCTGCATCTCCCATCTCCGAACATCCTGACATGAACATCCTGCCCGACAGATACCGAATGGAATGGAACCTTCCTCTCCTCGTCTCCTGTTCTAGAATCTGCATGCAGAAGTGCAAAATACCAGGCAGCTAGGAGATAGCTTCGAATCCCATCATCTGAGGAGAAGAACCAGCAGCAGCAGCACAGACCGAGAAGATGCAGATGCCAGGCAGGTTTCTTCTTGACCTTGTGTCCCTGCATCTCCGGTCTGAAGTACCTAATTGTTGCCACCACCTAGCCTCTGTGTCAAGAGAAAGAAAGGAGAAGGGAGAAGGGAGAAACAGATGGCCCGAATAGAATCCCTTCCTAGCCATAATCTATAGACTTTCCGTTGGACAGGTCAGAGACATATCTCATTTGTATCCCGCTCCCTCCCAGTCCCTCGGTACCGTACTCCATACCGTCCGTATCACCAACACACACAGAGATATTGAAATATATTGTATTTGATACATCACGGCCTCACTCTTCTAACACAGGATATATTCAGAACTTATTCGCCGACTTCCTTCCTTCCTTATATCCTCTTCCATTCTATACAATATCACTGTACCTCAAATATAATCTACCTCAACCCCATCCGTACGCCACACAATATCGCCGTTCCTGCATCACCATTCCACCAACGCCCATCCCCAAATCAATTGACAAAATAACACGTAAACGTAAAAACCATTTTCCCGTTCCCAAACAAGCACCACCAATTCGCCACTACCTACCTGCCTACTTGCTTGCCCCCGCAGTTTGCAGTATGCATTCCTGTACAGTACAATTGACTCGTGCATCGTGGCGGTGACCTTCTGAGGCATTGACTGAGCGTCCGGGCGTTGGTGGCAGTGGCATTGGCCAGAGTAAATCACCGTGCGTAAATTACTACACGGCATACAAATACGCCACATGCGTACAGTCCATCACGGACTCCTTCTTCTTCGATCGATTCGCCTGTTTCGGCGACGGAGGGTCAGAAGGTCATGATAAGTGAGGGGCAAAAGCCAGAACTCATAAGTTAATCTTATTATTGAATTTGTGGAAGCTGATTGAGTATTGACACGTACCTCCCCATCTATGGTAGAGCTTGTCGAATTCCAATTCCAAGCTCAAAATTTAAACAATTACTGAAATCAAACATCCATTTAAACCAGCAGATCCTATCTACTTACCTGTCTCCTGTATCTATGATCACCAAAACACCCTCCCTCGCCTCCACCAAAAGTCAACAACGACATCTCCCCTCCCCTCCCGTACTAGATTTTTCTAGATCCAGATTCCCACCTCAACACAACCCATAAGATCCACGCCATATAACCTGACCAAGAAAACCACAAGGATCCACCCATCACATCCATCAATTCCTCAATGCCATCCATCCAGCCCAGTCCCTCCCAATCCCTACTTCGTAGAAAAGAAGCGGCGGGCGATCCGTGTGTTAAGCACGAGGATTGTGCTTTATGGATTTGCGGGCTGGGTTGATGACTTGCCTTGCTTTACCTTGCCTTTGCGTCTAGGAAAGACAGTGCAGAATACTAAAGGATATGAGTTAAATGAATTCATTCGCTATTAAAAGTAGTAATAGCCATCCATACACAGACAGGCCTTTCCTTTCCGAATCTCACTTCACAAGAAGCAAGGTAAAAGAAGTAAAAATAAAATAAAACAGACAAATTCGTCAGCTATCAAAGGCACATCACATCACATCCCAACGCAATTCAATTCGTCCTCCCTCTCTTCTTCCCTTTCTTTCCAAGGTTCGACGTCAAAATCCATCCCGTCACTAACCACCCACTTCAAAGGAAAGCAATCAACATGAAACTCGCCTCCAGAACCCTCACCTCTCTCGGCTCGCTTCAGATTCCTCCCCTCCCTTCTCCTTCTCCCTTCCCAGCCACACCACACCACACCACAGCGCAGCAACATCGTGTTCTGGCTGGCTGGCTTGCATACTCGCTCCCTCCGAGCCATACCCTACCATGCCATGACATGCTATGCATATCGTAGGATACGGAGTACGGAGACATATGCAGCCAAGATCCCATTGTCCTCCGTATATCCAATGAGATAGCTAGAATACCAAGAAAGAAGGGGGGCAAGGGCAAGAGCAAGGACGAGGAGGTGATAGAGAAAGAACGGAAGGTGTACACGAAAAGATGTGCGGGTTCCTTGAGTTGCTCTTTTGCTTGGAGACAGGCATCACGAGAAAATGAGGGAGAGGAGGGATAAGGGGACGGGATAAGGCGGTAAAGTAAACACTCCTCACCTCCGTGAAGCCGTGATGTGTTCGTCACGTCACGTCACAAATTCATGCGAAAAGGGCATCAAGGGGGCAATGAGCCTCTGATTCGACTACGACTCAGCTCGACTCGACTGGATCTTGCTAGGTCTCCCTTGGGAGAGATCTCGATCTTTGGGTTGAATCGCGGATGTATGTACGTACGATATGGTGGGTGGGTACGGTTGAGTTGGTACCTGGAAACGCTGACAGCGCAGATATATTTTCTAGAACGCATTCACTCATGACAGAACTCCGTGTGTGATTCAGATGATTGTGAATCAGGTACTGTACGGACCGTCTTTCATCTTCATTCTGGACATGACCGTGACACCACACCGTATCGTCTTTAGTCATGGCTTACTGTACATACCAATCCAGTGCGGTACGTACCATACCTCGCAAGACTTCGTATTGTCCAGCGAGCAGTGCAAAGGAAACTTTCTCCCCCTTAACGGACAGTCACGATGCATAAAGGCGCATCTTCAATAGGTAAGAAGCAGCCTCCAAAAAGATCTCCCACCTATCATGACCTCACAGTGCTGAAACTTTCCAGCTCACAGGCTGAATTCAATTCAATCCAATTCAATTCAATTCTCATCACCTCCACAGACACCATCACATTTCCGTACGCCTCTCTCACCTCCGTACTCCGTGCAGTACGGTAGAAAAACGTGACGAGCTCATGCACGGACGGACACACCCCGATGCAGGTGCAGGTGCAGGCACAGGCACAGGACAGGGCCACCCCGTACCTGTTTGATCAGCGACCTGAAACCGGCAGCATGCAGATAGGACAGGAGTACTGGGAAGAAAAAGAAAAAATAACCCGAAGAGACGCCATACCTCCTTACAAGCATCACTCCCTGCGAACAACGTGAAGAGCGAGGGCATTTACAAGGGTTCTCCTTGAGAGGGGAGGGGACGAAGGGTACGGAGTAAAAGATCCTATCGTGAAGAGGGAGGCATGCGTGTGCGTGATCGTCCCGCTGATAAGGCAGGGTTCCCGTGCGAGGGTTCGCTTCCACACAGAATAGAAGCTGTGTTGGGGCCTTTTTGACTTTTGGAGATGGAGGTGGATGATGCTGATGGTATGCTCATGTAATAAATAGACTTCCATTTGTGATGGCGATTTAATGTGGAGGGAGGGTGATACTTTTTTTTTTTTACGAAAGTGCACGAGGGAGATAAACTTCGGAATAACATCATGTGGTGGCAAAGGATACCCTAAAAGGCACCACTATTGCATCTCTCTAATTCATTCAATTCCCAGCACATCGCATACTGCGTATAACGGCTATTCATTAATAAGCCCTTACTTACCTTGTACCGTCCCACAAGCACAGCATCCTTTTCTTTCCTCGAGTCCTTCACGCAATGCGGCTAAACCCCACCAAAGCAAGAAATTCAAATACAAATCAAATCAAATTCACCCAGAGCCGCCCGTGAGACAAGCCAATGTACAAAGGTCAAAGTACCTACTCGTAAGGAGTACAGCTTGATCTGTAATTCTCCGATCCCGAACGATGCTATTTCTGGGAATTCTTTGCGGTACTGTCCTGTGCGAGTGGCTACCTCTGTACGCGGAGGAGAAGAGTGTCGGGAAGACAAGATCATCTCATCCGAGCGTGACGCTTCCTCACTGCCGAAATCAAGTCAAGTCAAGTCAAAGTCAAGTCTGCTCAGCCCAGCTCATCCTTCCTGTCCTCTTCATATCCACAAACATCAACACCTCCCAATCAGAACCCTCAAGACTCGAGAAACAAACCCCCCCTCTTCTCCACTCTCCACCTCCAACCACCTCATAAACACATCTCGCCAAAAAGACAAGGGACAAGCTCAAGCTCGAAAAGTATTTCCGTACCACCAGCAAACGACTGGCTCACACGAGCGCATCAGATCCTCGCTTCCGCACCACCCCATGCACCACTCAGCTGAAACAACGACTCATCCAGAGCTCTCATTCGTCCGCGCCAGAAGCTGCATGTCATGTCAACTCAACCGCTCGAGCCATCCAAACCTAACCCCCAGCGCCTCTTAAAATAGCTTCAAACACCCGCCGGGCACACATGAGTGCTGTGCACATCTCAACTACGGTTAGATTTGGGCCACTTGCAAAGCGACCTGGCGGCCTCCGAGGAGACCAGAAGGTTGGGTATGTGGTATGCCGTATGCGAGCTTAATTCCTGCGGCTGGTGGATGGATTGATAGGTAAGTGGAAGCCGAAAGGATGGAAAAGAAGCGAAGCGAAGCGTGACTTGGACAGATGCAGGTCGGCGTACCGCTGGCTCTAATTCGAGATCGGATCTGATCCTTCCATCGTCCTTCCTTCTTCCCCGCTACGATTCCGTAACTACCGGCTTGAGGAATTGCTGACTGACTAACTGACTGGCCGACTGACTTGACTGACAAAGAGAGAAAGAAAGTGACGGCGGATGTGATGACCCTAGCGTTTAGATAATTTCCTTTCATGCCGGCTGGCTGGCTAACATGGCCATGTCTCTCCTACTCTCTCTTTCTTCAGCAAGTAGGTGCAGCATCTCAAACATTCCGTTCTACATACCGTCTGTACTGTACCGTACTAAATGTTCTATTTCTGTCGCTCTTTCTTCGTGAGGAAGATCCACCCCAGCGGGAAATCTTCAAAACATCCAGCTAACTTGACGCCCGTGATCTGAGTAGTTCAGTGTCGGTGTCTGGCTCTGTACAATCTGGTCTTCTCACCGCTGTTGCCGATTATGTCAAGATGTTCATTCGTTGGGTCGTTCAAACTTCAAAGAAAGTGCAAGTGCAAGCCCCAGCTCAAGCGAGCTCAACCCCTCCATACCATGCCATGCCGCCTCTCCTCATCCGTCCTCTGTCCACAGACCCACACCGCACAGGTTGAAACATGACACTTTGATTCTGCTCTTCTCTTCTCGTCCCCTCTCTTCTTGACTAGCGGTCTTTCTTTCATCTTCATATCCATCGGGACATGACTTTTCTCCGTAAGGAGCATCAGTCAGTGCGCACACCTCCCGTCAAAGCACCCTGTCTAAATGTCCCATTTAAGACTACTATACCCTGTCGACCTCCACATCTAGACAGATGGCCGGCCGGTCCATCCTCAGAAGCGGAAAGGGCAGAGGAAGATCGACATTCCGTTTCTTGAGCATGAATCAAGTCAAGCCAAGCTGAATGATGAACTAGGCCATGCTAGACTGCTCTGAACCGCCTTCACATCCATCACATCACATCACATCCATCACTCACTAGTACTTGCCAGCCTAGAAACAAGTCCAGGAGGCAGGATCTTAAGCGACGACGATGTTCCGCATACTTTGAAACCAACTACAAAGTTCTAACTTTCCCACATCCCAGTTTCAGTTTTCGCCCTTTGCCACTTAGAGTAAAGCACTGCACAAGTCGAAGGTACCAACCGGCCCTACCGAACCACAGCTAAGGTAAGTTCTAAGTTTCCGAGTTGAGTTCAAGATTGCAAAGCAAGTCCAGGTCCGATTAGTAGACCTCAAACATTCGATCACCAGGTTTCACATTCTTCGATCTTTGGGTCAGTCACCCATCCACCCTAACCCATCCACCCAGCCATCCCTCATCCATCATCCCACCGTGGATCTTTCTATTTCCAGAGCAGTGTTTCTCGCATCATCCTTGAACATGCAAAATGCCCGTCTGTCTATGCTTTGCTTTACGGAGCACAGTCTACTATCCCTCCGAGCACGATATAGACAGACTCGAGAGTTGCATTCAGGAACCCCATGGCTTGCGAGGCCGGTGATCATCAGAAAGGAGACAAACTGCATGATGTGCCCAAGGGTTCACTTTTTCTCTCCGGGTGCCAAGCGAGCGAGCAACTCGGTTCTTCTTACCTTGCCACACCTCTCCTTCGCCGTTCATTCTTCTTGTTCCTCTCCTTCGGGCTTTGATACTTTCATGCCTTGACGTTCCCACTCCTTGTCTCCTCGTTCCTCAACTCCCCTCTGGTTGGCTTGAGCCTGGAGCCTTGACCAAGAGCGGAGAGAGACTTCGCACTGAACACTGAGCACTGAGCACTGAGTTCACCATGCTCAAAGCATCAAGGAAGGAAGGAAGCCGTTCGGACACTCGGTCCATCTTCCATGAGATCCCGCTAGAACATGAAACTGTACAGCACAGCACAGCACATACTTTCCCATCAAAGCCCATCAGAGCCCGCTCGCACGCCGCCACCACCGCCTCCATAGCTGGGCTACGCTACGCTACTCAGATGAGAATGTAGTTTCCCAATTCGTGAGCGTGTGCATATGCGTGTCTCTGCTGGACGGTGGCGGGTGGCGGTTTGCTTTCTACAGTATGTGGTGAGACGAGATGAGATCGCGGGGAGCGAGGACAAGAGGGAAGATATGTGGGTTTGTTTTGAGAGTCTGAAGCGAAGCGAAAAACACGAGTGGAGTAGGAGAGAGGAAAGAGAGATCTTGTTGCATGTCGTAGGCGATGCATCTAGATTGCACAGCTAGATGGGAAGTGGGGGGGGAAGGGAGGGTTTGTGCATGGTTGGCACACACATGATTTCTATGTTCAGTACTCACTGCACATAGGTGTGAGCGCCTTGAGAAGCACGCAATTGATAGTCTGCTTTGTTTCAACGTATCATAGACTTATAATTGTGCCTGCCTATTTGTTAGAATCTTGGAAAATACTTCTAATAAATACTCTGTCCTTTCCTCTTCTCCGTGCAGGAAATCGGCATTCATCACGTGCATCCCTCAATGTAAACAAACCCCCCTCTTCTTCTTTCC
The DNA here is from genome assembly GCA_020726505.1 of Leptodontidium sp. MPI-SDFR-AT-0119. Lineage (NCBI taxonomy): Eukaryota > Fungi > Ascomycota > Leotiomycetes > Helotiales > Leptodontidiaceae > Leptodontidium > Leptodontidium sp. MPI-SDFR-AT-0119. The sequence goes on from JAHLEZ010000023.1 coordinate 141,868, forward strand.
TTCCTCCCCAGTACTTCCAAAAACTAATTCCCATTCACTCTCACTCCTTCAACCCACTTTACTTCTCACCCCATAACGCAACATTCCTCTCCCTCCCCATCTTCAACCTATAACCTCCAAGCTCACAAAATAGCAATCTCACCACCTTGCAGCAAATAGTCACATGGCTGACCTACGGAACCTCTCAGAAGTAGGGACGTCAGTATGAGTATGTACATGAAATCTCATGCGTTTTATTCATTATTGGTCTGGTGAGATTATGTCTCCTGTTACTGGTACTCTCTTTTCCTTGTTGCTCTGTTGTATCTCGTCACATTTCTCTTTCGAGATCTGAAAGGATTACTGTGAGGGGAGGGTTTGATAACAACAAATCATTCGACAGCAGTTCGTACGAACTGGGGATTCAACACAGTGAAGTTTCTGTAGAGTATTCAGCAGATTACAAATAGGTATTTCCTGAGCATCTATAAAATAAATCCTTGCTTGAAGGAGTGCGTGGCAATTTAGTTTCAAAGACAAGGTTGAGGAGATTGGGATTTACAGTTCTCTCTTATCTTGGTATTGGTTGTTTGGTGATTTCTTGAGGATCTGAATACCTTACACTGGTTGTTTTATTTATACTCCAATTGCGATGGAAAGTGTAGGATGCAATTCGATCCGTCTTAGTAGAGATTGATTTCATGGGATGGCAAGTTTGGGGTCTCGGGGCTGCGAATTTTACTTAGATATTCATTTGGTTTTACCTTCTTCATCTGCTGCTTTTATACCACTTGGAATTTAAGTGGTATTACTTATGTACTCGGTTTGGTAATTGAAGCAAAGTGATGAGCTGTAAGGGTACAAATAGCACATGTTTGCTTTTACCATGCTAACTGCTGTTTATCATCATGTTCGAATTCAGTTTCATATCCCCCGAATCATTGCTTACGCTCACAATCATTCACTTTACCCGGTTTGCCATTTTCGTGCCAATTCAAAACTATAAACTCACTTGCAGGTCTCGATTCTAATCTTTTACTCGGTAGTGTTTACCGCAACCCAAGCCTCGAAGTTACCTCCCCTATTAACAGCCTCATCTCATGCAATTTTTGTTTTGGTTATAGTCTTATACATACTTTATACACCCTTAGAGCTTCAGCATGCACTACTTTCTATTCAGCGTGATCACATATCACTTCTCCCCCTCTTCCCGTGCCAGCTACTCCTACCGTGGGATCTTCAAATGACGAAGGTGAATTCCATAAACATGGGAAGAGGCTTTGCAAATTGGCACGCCACATATCGCAATTCACGGCAAGATATACGCAAAGAGTACACATATCTTCTGTTTTCGAGATCTTTATGAACGAGACAGTAGAAAGAGTTCCACGAGTTAGTGACACTTCTCATGATTACTGGAGCGTCATATACATCAGAGTGGATTACGGTCTCAACATGCATCCACGATCACATTTCAGAATTTAGGATTTTGACTAGTAGCGGTAAAAGGAAAGTCTTTGGACATCTAAAATTTAACATTGATGTCGATGTCAAGTGAACCTCTATTTCCTACAAGCCACTGGGTTTGCTACCATCACGTTCACTGTCGTCACTTTCCCGTTTTCGTCGAAAACTAAAGAGAAAAACACATCAAATAAAGCAGTCTATACTTAGAAGTCCTCCCAGCATCTGAATATTCGCGGTCTATACGAAGTAAACAAGATAGAGACCTCGAGCGGCGAGCCTCTCTGACTAGCTGGTACGGTGGTACCCCACGAAATGATACAGCATTGCAGCACCCTCCCAGATCCGAATAGTCTGGCATGAGCGTCACGAGCTCAGTTTAAAGTGCCCAAAATTACATCTGGCCATATATATACCGCCCCTGGAAATATTAATTCTCCTCGACCTGCTTCGCCTTACAAGACATGCATTCAGAGGTGGGGTGAGAAAATCGAAATTCGGTCCTAGATTCTTACTACCCATTATTATTTACAGCTTCACACAGAATTGAAATATCTGTTATATTCAAGTCAAATAAAACTTCTTCTGAGCTCATAACACTAGGAAAGATAGCTGGTAATTGGGAGCGTAGGGATGTGAAAAGGTCATGTTTGGATTTTGATGGACCGAAGAACGTCTTGATTGACAATGCTCTCTCTTCGAAGACCAGGATCTTGTGGAGGAGAATGTCGTAAATACAACTTGCTTCAATTCTCAAATGTAAGATTCATAGAGTTCAATTTTAATTAATTGAATACAGATGTTCTTTCTCAACTTGAGAGATGCAAATGATGGATGCCTGTTGTCAATTGTCATTTGTTGATGCCTTGTCGCTTAAATTGTTGCTGCCAATCTCGCATTTTCTTCGACTACCTATCTACTCATGATGTACATTCTTGGTCGTGCACTGCAAATACTTGATCTCACACGTCAAATAATCGCCAGACCGGGAATCTGGGGATAGGAAGAGAACACTTGCCGTTTCATGCTCAGATCTCCCTGCCATGTCCTTACTTTAAAACTCTCCGCTGTTGCTCGGCTGAGAAGAGGGTGAGGTCGGTGGAAGTGAGTCTTTATATAAGAATTTTGAGATGTAGGCTAGTCTTAAACAGGTGGACTTGGTGACTGAGCAATTTAACTCAAGAGGGATTACTCTGGTCCAAGTCGGGAAGTCTATGTTTGCAAAAGCCAAAATATGTGCTCAAAGAAACACGAGGCTTTTGCAAGGACCTAAGACTACAGTAAAAGGCGAAACGGGTGTCGTCGTTGTTTACTTAATTATTTTTAGTGAGGTTCACTTCTGAATGCTTGTGGCTGTACACCCCTACCTGGAGGTACTTCCGTACGGAAGGTGTTCGGTCCAGCAGCCGCAGCAGAGATGGGATAGCTGGTTTGGAAGCGACTATGCAGTAATCACGTAGAAGATACGAGAAGTCTCGTGGCAACTCTGGAGTACTGTTAAGGCACACGGTCCCCTTGACCCTCTATGAAATAGAGAAATAAAGAAATAAATATTATACATTGAAGGTAAAGCCACACTAATAGGCACCTACCTCAACCCAAGCTTTCCGAGCAGTTTATGCCGCTCTTTCCTTATTGGGGGGGTATCTAAAGCCCGAATACTCTCCCGTAAACTATGAGATTTTGGATGATTAGGTCCAACGACTTTCTCATATCCTACAAGAGCCTTTGAGTACATGATTCTAGCCTTTACTAGATTATTTTCTTCTTCGAAGAGTAAGCCAAGGTTCCAAATTATGTTTAGCGCTGGGATATAAGTCGTGATATTCTCCACACCGAGCGCCTTCTCGTAGCCTTGCAGCGCCCGCTGGTACATCTGCTCGGCCTCGACGAGCTTGCCTTGGTTAGCGTAGAGGTTCGCCAAGTTGTTGACCGTGTCGAGCGTCGACGTGTGCTCTAGCCCCCATGTCTTCTCGTAGCCCTGCAGCGCCCGCTGGTACATCTGCTCGGCCTCGGCGAGCTTGCCTTGGGTTTTATAAAGGACACCTAGGTTGTTAACCGTAGAGAACGTCGACGTATGCTCTAGCCCCCATGTCTTCTCGTAGCCCTGCAACGCCCGCTGGTACATCTGCTCGGCCTCGGCGAGCTTGCCTTGGGTTTTATAAAGGAGACCTAGGTTATTAACCGTGTTGAGCGTCGACGTGTGCTCTGGCCCCCATGCCTTCTCTTTGCCTTGCAGCGCCCGCTGGTACATCTGCTCGGCCTCGATGAGCTTGCCTTGGGTTTGATAAAGGGCCGCTAGGTTGTTGACCGTGTTAAGCGTCGACGTGTGCTCTGGTCCCCATGCCTTCTCGTAGCCCTGTAGCGCCCGCTGGTACATCTGCTCGGCCTCGACGAGCTTGCCTTGGGTTTTATAAAGGGTCGCCAGGTTGTTGACCGTGTCGAGCGTCGACGTGTGCTCTGGTCCCCATGCCTTCTCGTAGCCCTGCAGCGCCCGCTGGTACATCTGCTCGGCCTCGGCGAGCTTGCCTTGGGTTTGATAAAGGATTGCCAGGTTGTTGACCGTGTCGAGCGTCGACGTGTGCTCTGGTCCCCATGCCTTCTCGTAGCCCTGCAGCGCCCGCTGGTACATCTGCTCGGCCTCGGCGAGCTTGCCTTGGGTTTGATAAAGGATCGCCAGGTTGTTGACCGTGTCGAGCGTCGACGTGTGCTCTGGTCCCCATGCCTTCTCGTAGCCCTGTAGCGCCCGCTGGTACATCTGCTCGGCTTCGACGAGCTTGCCTTGGGTTTTATAAAGGACCGCCAAGTTGTTGATCGTGTCGAGCGTCGACGTGTGCTTTGGCCCCCATGCCTTCTCCTTGCCCTGCAACGCCCGCTGGTACATCTGCTCGGCTTCGACGAGCTTGCCTTGGGTTTGATAAAGGACCGCCAAGTTGTTGACCGTGTTAAGCGTCGACGTGTGCTCTAGTCCCCATGCCTTCTCGTAACCCTGCAACGCCCGCTGGTACATCTGCTCGGCCTCGACGAGCTTGCCTTGGTCGGCGTAGAGGTTTGCCAAGTTGTTGACCGTATCAAGCGTCAACGTGTGCTCTGATCCCCATGCCTTCTCGTAGCCCTGCAGCGCCTGCTGGTACATCTGCTCGGCCTCGACAAACTTGCTCTGGTCATTGAAGAGATAGCCTAAGTCGAAGTATGTCTCTGCCATGCCATCGACCGGGACCAAGCTGTTCAACACAATATAAGAACATCTGGCTGCATGCTGGAGAAGCCGTCGCTGTGTTAGCCACGGCCGATTAGCCTGCTTACCTGGGACATGTGATGCAACAGATTTTAGTGCTACCCTAGCAAGACTAAAATCCCATTCTTGATTTAAGACGTGAATTGTCCACGAGTGAACGCACCCATGGATACTATACCCTCGTGACTCGAGTAGCTCTAGGGATGACTTATCTACTTCCACGAGCCCGTAGTCACTGAGTACCCGCATCGCTCCCTGGAAGCTCAATTCGTCTTTAACAAGCTCCCGTATCCAGTCTAGATCCTCGAAGACGCTGTGCTGAAGAAGCTCAAGCCAGAGATCCTCGTTATCAAAGTAAGCCCAGAGGCGAAGAAGCTGGGCTGAGAGTACGTTCCGTCGCTCGACGTGCTCAAATGAAATCTGCCATGTAGAATAGAGTGTTCGGTCATCGTACGAGCTAAGTTCGGGGCTCGTTATCTGGAGCTTCGCCCATGACTCCTCATATAAGCGAAGATAGGCAGAGAAACTTGTTGCCGCTTGATCAAGATATGCTCCAGCCGTCGCAAGTGCAAGAGGGAGTCCGTCTAGCTTCTTGGCAAGCTTTATAGCATCCAAATCTACAGACGAGTTAAAGCTGCACTTAGAAATATAGATAGCGCCTACCATTCTCTAGTCCTTCTCGGTTTGATGTGTTTGATAAAATCTTAAGACTATCCTGGATGTTTTCTAGCTTTGTAACTTGTGTGCGATGCCCTATTTTAACTTCCGACGACCGTGTTGTGATGATAACTGAACCTTGATACGATTCAGGGAGGAATTGACGGATATCAACTGCTGCTAGATCTGTATTTTTCGCTGACTTAGGATTATCGTAGTTATCGTAAATCACTAGCCATCGCGTATTGTACGGAAGACTCAACCACGCCTTGACGGCATCAATCACCTCGTCCAAGTCTCCTTTTATATCTACACTGCTTAGCCGGCCAGCTGAGGGGTATTCTCGCAATATTTGCCTTGCCACCGTGGCAAAACTCTGTTTTAGCGAATCCTCGTCCTTGATGTTCAGCCAGAATATGGCCGAGTAATTGTCCTTGTGCCGCTTCGCGTACGCAACAGCCAATTGTGTCTTGCCGATGCCGCCGAGGCCATGGAGAATAACAGTGCGCCGGGAGCCGTCGCCGCTCAGCGACTTGTGCACCTCTCTGAGCTCATCCTCTCTTGCCACGAAATATTCGATATCAGAGACCGCATAGAGACTGAACGGGATCGAAAAGTTCTCGTATTTAATCCCTATCCGAGTCAATAACATTTATAAAGCATAATCTCAATCTTAATAATGAGAACAGCATACCTTTTTCCTTCCTATCAATCGCCTCTTGGAGCCGTCCCACTGCATTCGCTTTCCCTTCGCTGTAGATAAGCGACATGTAAACTTCAAAGATGCCCAGCAATGAGTATGCCATATCTTCTTCGCGAGTTGTTTGACGGGTTTCTGCCCATAACATTCGTTCGGTCACACTAAAATCCGCCAAGGGACTTCCTCGAAGAGCTTTGCTAGGAATTCCTGTTATCTCGCAGATTAGCCGCTCCAGGGATTTCTTGTCACCTAGACGCTCCCGATCCTTAGAGAAAAATTCAACTGATGCCGGAGCAATAAGCTCTTGAAGGGTCCAGCCTCGCGTAAACCATTTGCTTGCTCGGAATGCCGGTTCCCAGGGAAGCTGGGGGGACCGTTCCTCCCTATCGACGGTCGGTCTCAGAACGTCCGACAAAAAGACGTAGCATTTCGCCGCACCGCGGTACCAGCGAAACATAGAATTTATAGCCTCTGCGAGCTCAGCGCTGCTTGTTTTATCGATGCAACAGGTATCGACCCAGAAGTGTTGTAAGCCATCGCGTCTGGCCTGTTCTCCGCAGAATCGGATCTTGTCAAAACCAATCTTGCTCGTCCCATTCCTATTCATCATGTCCCCGAAGGTGACTTCCTGCGGTCCCCATGTGTGCGAGAGGATAGCATATGGGGGAATATCGTCGAAGAACTGCATCAGGCTGATCACGCCATCGTTATTGTAGACTAGTAGGCGCATTGCTTAGACAGTATCGGAGAGAATCGGCAGGTAGTTCTCGCAGGGAAGGTGTGTATGCATTTGTTGAGTTGAGGGTATAGGTTGGGTCGAGGTTGTGCTCGTACAGCCCAGCTGAACGACAGCCTCGTGGCATGGTGTCGTCGTGCATTATCGCAACACGCCAGACCAGCCAATCGACGCCAGCCACTACAGAATCCTTGGCGGCTATTTGGGCCATTTGAGCGAATCCCATGAGCGATTGAGCCCTGCATCGTTTTCACTGAGGCGCATCTTGAGGTCAAGATCGGGCTACCACACGATGGGATACACTTCTCAGAACAGCTCAAGAGAATAATCCGAAAATGACAAAGCTAACGGCGAAATTAATCTTACATGGGCTCTTTTCACCTCAAGTTGTTGATTCACGGGTTTGCTTGACGACTTTCGATTTCCAAGGGTATTTCCATGAGAAATTTAAACGTCATTTCGATGCGGAAGCAGAGGTGGTAGCATTGCGGAGTGGCCTACTCACAACTAAACAAGATGAAGAGCTTCTATCACTTGGCCTGCATTGGCACTTTCTACAATAAATTCAAGACTTTGGCTGTCGATTTGACTCAAGGATATGGCGTACTACTTCCGATCAAAAACCTATCACAATGGTCTCGAGACTCTGGAAAGCTTCTCCCACAAAGGAACCCATTTCTTACAGTTGCACGTGATTAAAAAGTCTTAGATGAGATGGACATGTGGTGAGAGATGAAATATGAGGGGGTGTGCATTTCGCAGCTCATTCAATTGATCTTGGTTTATGATTCTACGGTCTGTCGTCAGAGTAAAGTTGACCGGGAAGGACTCAGCACCCCGCATAAATTGTCAACCGTCAGTTCAAGCAAGTCATCCACTTCGTTAGACCGGGAAAACCTCCTCCCCCACCAATTCACAATCTGGTGCGACAGAGGAAAAAAAATGAATAAAAAACAAAGTATGAGCTTACTTCCGGCGAACAGAAAATCCTGAAGAACTTCCCCTGCTGCTCGAGAAAAGATCCATCGCTAGTCAGGAACTAGCGTCTTGGTGGGGTGAGAGAAGCAAAGAAAGAGTCACCTCCTTTGGAATTTGTAATTAGATTTTCCATCTTGGCATCAAAGGTTTTTTTGTCATCTTCATCTGACGCCCTTCTCTTTCATTTCACCGTTTGAATATTGCTCATCGGTTCCATCTCAAAAGTCTTGAACTTCTGTGCAAGAATTTTGGACTTCGGGGATCCTATCAAAAGTGGGGGGAGAAGCAAAATTCTAGAACCATAACCCTCACTTCACAATGGCATCAAACTCTACCGAAACCATCACCCTCACTCCCCTAACCCCCTCTCACCCCGCGTCGGAATCAACACAGGAACTCTCCCCTCAAACTCCCAACCCCAACCAAGACCAGCCCTCAAATTTCGACCCGGCGGCCGATGCCATCATCGCCGAGTCGCGCCTCGCCGACGCGCAAGTCCCAGATGGCGGCTACGGCTGGGTCGTGATATTCGCCTGCTCGATCCTAACGTTCTGGTTCGTGGGCACGAGTTACTCATGGGGAGTCATCCAGGCTGCTCTCGTGGAGAGGAAGTTGAGTAGTCCGGCTAGTTTGAGCTTTGTGGGGAGTTTGGCACCGGCGTGTATTTCGTTCTTTGCCCTTGTTAATGTCAGGATTGTGAGGTGGGTTGGGGCGAGGTGGACGGCGATTGTGGGTGTGCTTGCCCTTGGGCTGGGAGGCGTGCTGAGTGCGTTCTCGACGGGGAGTGTGGGTGGATTATTCTTTACTGCGGGGGTGGTTATGGGGTTGGGGTGTAGGTGAGTTTCTGGATATTTTCTTGCTTTGAAGTTTTGCTTGATGAAGTTGACCAGGTGCTAATGGGAATTTAGTTTATGCTTTATGGTATGCGTTGACTATTTGCCCTCTAGAAAGTTGGTGGCTAGCCAGACTGATGATCATAGGTGGTATCTACTATCCCAGCACAATACTTCAACAAGAAACGCGGTATTGCGAATGGTATCGTCTATGCTGGAGGGGGACTAGGTGGAACGGTCATCTCCTTTGCAATGGACGGCCTCATCCATAAACTCGGCGTCGAGTGGTCTTTCCGAATCATTGGAATCGTGACTCTAGCTACCGGTCTCCCTGCAGCTTGGCTGATTAAAGAACGAGCCCCTATCAAAGCTACGAATTTCGTCGAATGGTAATCCAACATCACTCTCTTAAAGTATGAATGAAGCCTGTCAGACTGACGATAAGTGCAGGAGCCTTTTCAAGAACATCCGATTCACGACCCTCTTCTTTGCCGGTGCTATTGCAACTTTCCCACTCTTCGTCCCTCCCTTCTTCTTACCTCTCTACAGCTCCTCCCTGGGGCTTTCATCCTCAGCTGGAGCAGGTCTGGTAGCAGGATTCAACTTCTCATCAGCTGTTGGCCGTCTCGTCTGTGGCTTCCTGTCCGATTACATCGGGCCTGTCAACACGCTTTTAATATCACTAATTCTCAGTGCGCTGAGCATGTTGGTGGTATGGCCAGTCTCAAACTCGCTCGGCCCACTGATCTTTTTCGTGATCGTTAATGGTGCTGCGAATGGAGGGTTCTTTAGTACCATCCCCACGGTTGTGGGGAGTGTTTTTGGGAGTCGAAGAGTGGGTGTTGCGATGGGGATGATTGTCACTGGTTGGGCTGGAGGATATTTGATGGTAAGTCTCATCTCCACCTGCCTGACTGTGAACTGTGAGTTTACTCACATAAACTAGGGTGCTCCTATTGCTGGGTATATTTTGGCAGCGTATGGTGGCGAACATAGCACTTTGAATGCATACCATCCGGCTATATTCTATGCTGGATCGATGGCATTGGGTGCTGCGATATTGGTGGGTGCTGTGAAGATTATGCTCAACAAGAGCCCCTTCAAAAAGCTGTAATGTCAATAGCATGTAACGGGCAGGGGAGTTCTTGAAGGTACATTCGGCATTGGATTTGTCTTGGGACGTCTAATGAAGATCGGAATGAGCAGTTGGAGAATTTCCAGAGTCAAGAATATGCAAAATGTAGATGTTGATTGCACTATGTTACCTAGAGCTCCCGCAATAAGTAACAACTTAGTCAATCGTGGTGAGACTCGATATACACGGTGCAAAGCTTTGGTTGCAGGTATGTATTTGTTCAAGTCTAAAGAGCTACTCTAAGGTATCGATGAGAGCTCTATATAAGAGACTCTCATCGTGGGCTAGTCCCGTATTGGCTAGCGTCGATTGCTCCTATTCATGTCCTGCAACCTCTGTTTTTGCCCGTCCTCCGTATTCACGTAATTCGCCGATTACGTGAATATCATTATTCACACAGTAGAGATTTTGAATAAACTCCACTAGTTTGGCGAAGGAAGGAGTAGCCTGGGCTCTATTTGAAAAGGGGCTCGCTCGCTAAATCCAGGGGAAGCTAGCTTGGTGTTCGGTTCGCGTTGAGTGGGAGCTTGACGCGTCGCGCATGAAAGTGTCAAATCGGAATCTCAGGTTCTCTCCACTATTCCATTGCATCCCGAAGCTCTCGAAAAGGGTTAAATTCAACAATGCCAATCCAATTCCACCATCTGCCACACGAAATCCAGCTCGATATCTTCGAACTGGCTGCGAACAGTGAACATGTACCCCGCGTTGTCGAAATCTTTTACAAAGAAGGAAAGCTGCACTCGAAGCAACGACCTCCTGCCCTACTACATGTCTACCAGCTACCACGAGATGTTGTTTTCAAGATATACAAACCATGGCTGCCCCAATTCGCTGGGACCCTCGGCCACAAGCCTTGGGAGACGATGGTGAAGAAGAAAGGTGCGGAGCGATTGCCAAACCTGCAGAACGTGTATATTGATATGGACTACGACATGCTATTGGCAAATAGCCATATATTCCATCCAGGAATGTTTAGAGAGATCGAGAGGCAGCTGCTGAGGAATATGGCGGTGGAGATGCAGGGCTGGGTCGACTTCGCGAGGATTGCGAAATGTGTGAGACAATGCGGTGGTCTAAAGAACTTGAACTTGCTCGAAGAGAAGAACGGCAAGGGACATACTTCCTTCAAATCTATGAGGATTGAAGCCGTGATTGACAGGCTGACAAAGAAATTAAGGAAGAACGAGCTGCCATATACAACACCAAGGATTTTCTCTGAAACGATTGAGGGAGTAAGTCCCAAGAGATGGAGAATTGAAGGATGGCATCGGTATAAATGTCAACAAGGATACAAGACTCTTAGACAGTCTTTTCGTCTGGTCGAAAAATCTCTGGTGTCTGAACAACATGAACTTGACCTAGAGCTGGAGGAGCTGGTGGAGCTACAAGAAACTAGCGCCGATCAACAAACACTTGGTGGATGTCCCCGCGAAACAGAAATATCAGCGACAGCAACAACCAAACGAAAGAGATATCGATTGGATGCGCCGCAGACTTCAGACGCGAGCTCGAGGAAATTGGCAAAGACGTCACATTCATCCGGACCAAGAAGGCACATTCCAAACACAGTTGCGGCTTCCCTCTCACCTTCCCCGCGTAGCGCCCAACACCTCATAACCCCACCAAGGTCCTCTCCATTCCACCAGAAGCAACATACTCCAAGCCCAGAAACCAAATCGCGAGTTTCTGCAGAGAACAGATATCTGAATTCCTCATTGGACTACAGCTGTTTCGAAGACAACGCGCTTTCACCGAGCCCAGAGCCATCGTCAGAATCATCCGACCTTCCTTCGCACCCATTGCCATCAACCCCCACCACAACAGTCCTCCCATACCACGATCCCTTTCACGAGTGGACAGAGCTAAACTGGGAACCTATATTACAACCTTCGAGCCCGCCAGGCCAATTCATCCCCCCATCGATCGAGCAATTCATCGACATACCTCCCTCTCCAGTGCAGCTCACACACATCGATCCACGGAACGTCTGGGGTGCGCTGGAGGATGCTTCGTGGACAGTGAACGATACTGCAGATATGGATATCAGGGACATGGAAGACATTGATGAGGAGGAAGAACAACGTCTGTTGATATTGCAGTTACAAGCCGAGGCTGGCAATGAGGATGAGGATGAAGGAGATCCGGATACGTCGAAGACTAAGAGACAAGGACCCATGACTCCAGAATCGGATGCCCCAGGAAGTACTGGTGTTCCAGCACGAATCAGAGCAGAACGACAACTTATGGAGGAAGTAGAGCTCCTCGTGCAGTGGAAGAACTATCCCGACGAGAAAGATTGGACTTGGGAGGTGGAGAGCGAGTTCAGGAAAAGCGCACCAAATATTGTTCGAGCATGGCGGGCGAAGAAGAGCAAGGAGGCAACAGAAAATGAAGCTGTGCTTGAAGACGTGGTCGAGAAGATATTGTCAAAGAGGAAACAGAATGGAGTACCACATTATTTGGTGAAGTGGGAGGGATACGAGAAGATCGAGGATCGAACTTGGGAACCTTGCGATAGGTTGAAGGTTGATGTCCCAGAGATCGTGGAGGCTTATGAGAGTAAGGGAAAGGGTAAGAGAAGGACCAAGGCCAAGAAGTAAATGATACCCCAAGCGATGTTTTGTACAGCTTTGCTCTTTTTGTTGTTTTAAATCTTTGTTGTTTCGCGTTACGCATCTGTATTCTATTCCATATCATGAATGCTTTGCACCCATTGAGAGCTTCGAGTTTCTGTGGCCTTGGGGTTTTGGAATATTCCCCGTGTTCCCTTCTCCTTGAAATGCCACTACCAAGCTTCATTTCTCCTTTCTAGGAATATCCTCCCCACATTTCTTGTCATCATCTTTATATCTCTGTCAAAGGCGAGAGTGGCTCCATTCTCTCTTTCCAAACATCTTGTAGCTGACCACTGCAAGCCGGATCCCACACGAAGAAAGCCATGAGCACCTCTTTTATATGTCGCCAACCAGACCACTAAATCACAAGAGTCAGTACAATCTCTCAAATCGTTTAGATCCTGGTTGTCACGTACGGCAAGTTTTGTCGACACGTCCACCAGGCTCAATACTCTCCCCATAAATCCCTCCGAATGATATCCCTCTCCGACTAGAAGCGATCGGAAGATACCAATGACGATACTGCCCCATTTGCGGCCTTCACCAGTCCAAATCTTCTCGAAGCGGTAGATGAAGATCTCCGTCTGTGGCCCTTCGTCGTACTCTGACACGACAGACGCATATACCAGTGTCACGAGGCACAGCGTTTCTTGTAAATGCCGCCGTCGACTTCGATTGAACTCTGTGTCGGGTATGCAGATCGACTGATACAGAACTGCATCTACACGGTTCACAGCATCGGAAATCTCGAGGCGTTGTTCAACAGTTGTATCCGCTGACCGGACCACGGCTGTCATGGTATGTAGTAGATCGAAGGTACACATGAGCTCCTGGCATAGATCGTATCCTGCCGGCAAGCTAGAGATGATTTTCACAGGTACACCTTCTGGGCTACTGCGAAGCCGGTCTGGATATTCCCCCAATTCGAACCGCCTTCGGGACACTAGGTTACATGAGCCTGCGTAGTCGAACCTGATCGGTTAGCACAGCTCGTGGATCATGAGGTTGGACTGACCAGGATATTATGCTGTAGACTTGAGGGTCTTGGTCGCGGAGACATTCGATCCCTCCTCTAAGCTTGAGCATCACGGCTAAGCCGTCCACTGTACCGATCTGTCAGCTTCAAATTCCCACAACACTGAACACACTTCTGACAAGGGGTCCTGGTGGAGTGGGGGAAGCTCATGCATGTCTCGAGCGGACAATATCCAGAATCAGAATTGCTTACTGTGCGTGTTGAAATTCTGCGGGGTGCCGAATAAAAGCTAACATTGCTGTCAGGACATCACATCCCGAGTCAACAGTACATAACTGACCTCTAACCCCGCAAGCAGAGCTACCGAAGCCAGACTCTCGTTCGAAGAATCCATTTGCCATTGTGACAGCTTCTTGTTCACCAGAGCCATGGCTATCCGTTGATGTTTGAGTCCATCTTCCGAAGTCAGAATGCCACGGGCAGCGGCTATATCGTTCGCTGCAGCAGCTAGGATAACATGGAACCCTGGTGCCCCGAGAAGTCCCATGTTGAACACAAGCTTCTTAACAGGTTGAAAGTCGGCACGGTTATCCCCCACGAAGCTCAACGGAGCCAGTCCAAAGAAGACTTTGTGCACGGGGTTAGTAAACAACATCGAAGATTTTGGGCTTGGGACTTGAACTTGGGGTTGGGGTGGGCTTACAATGGTCCAATAGTTCCTGCTTGTCCGGACTCAGCCTTACGGGGAATGCAGCAAACGGATCAGGTCCCAGAGTCTTCTGAAGGACCATCCCCTGGTGCAAGGTCTTGGCAGATGCGTCAACATCACTTACCTCACAAGGCTGAGATGCTCGGATACCCTTGACAACAGTCGTGATGGCACTCTCTTGAGAGCTGATACTCGAACCTCGTTTGTGCGTCTTCCCAGAGTCACTCCCACTGCTCAGCAGCTGTGCTTGAGCTGCTTTCTGTCTCCTGAATCCTCTTGTTACATGGGCTCGAGCACGCTTTCGAGCACTCGCGTCACCATGTGGTATCCATTCGAAGCCTTGAGGCTCATGTAGAAACGACGCTTTCTTGCCAGTGGTGCCTGTGCCTTGAGAATGGCATGCTGCAAGGTCAAGTACAGGCCCTATCAGGTTCAGTCAGCTTGCCTTGCCTAGCACAATCAATCTCATTTCCACGACCTCGATCATCAATCGGCTTTACTGCTTCCAAGACAAAAATTCAAACCACTCAAACATACCTTCGAGCGCAATTGTTTGCTCCATCTATTCGGCGCATCTGGGGTTCTGGGGCTGGCAAGTCGGGGTTCAGATTCAACATTGTCCCGATTAGGTTCTTAATGAGAATAAGAGAGAGCAGTACGAGCAGCCTCTGACGGAATGAATGCGAGCGGTCTGAGGGGACCGTTGTCCCGTCTCTCACACGTGTGACGGCATTGCTGCAAACTTGCTTAGAAAGCGCATTCTCACTTGCCCATTTGGAGTCTTGTTATCGTAGCAGCTCGTGGACAAGTGGGGACGGTCAGCACTAGCTCGATGCGGAGTTACATGCGGGCTTCTTCGGCGACAAGACTTGGGTGCATATCCTTTCTTTCCTCTTCAACCGCACCCATCCCCCCATTGAATTCCCATCTCTTCACCGACGTGGTGGTTTTTGACTTGCTCTCCCATGGACCATGGATTGATTGACCGTGGAATTGAGAAAGAGATCAGCTTTGATTGACTTCCATTCGCAGCAAGCATAGCTAGCCATGACTTACTCGTTCCACAGATCCATCAAGCGCTAGACCTACCCCACTCTTCAGTCTCCTCGTACCACAACACTATTGGCACGAGTAACACGAGTAACACCCTTTCCTTACTCTACCTGCATGCATGGAACTTTCTTTCTCTTCTCTGTTCCTGCGTCGCTTCCACTAAATTCCGCTTCTGGGCTCTAGTGAGCCTGAGCCTTAACCCCGGGTTGCAGGTTGCGAATCATTCGAGCGTCGTCGTTTCGTTTTTACGAGGATGAGATGGGATGGGATGGGATGGGATGGATCATCATCGTGCTGATTGCCGACGTACTTGTCCAGAATAATGCGCGGTCGTTCGTTTGAGCAGACCCCGTACACGGTGAGTCGACCTTGGATGGGATTGTGATGCGGATATATAGGCTTTCCATTGCCGCATGTTGATGTATTTGTCAACTGCTGGTTTCTGGATTGATGATTTGGAGTTGGATTTTGCTGTTGATCACGCACTCATCTTGCGCTCTTGAATCTGTCAGTTCCGTAATCTGATATAAACGACACATAATGGAACACCAGTCCTTTATCTATACTTCACCACCTACCATGGACGCCCTGGATTTCGAATGGAACGTCTTCGAGGTACTTCACCCTCCCCCTTTCCCAACCCTCAAAGAAACCCCCTCTAAAAATTAAAAATAAAAGAGAGGAGAAAAAAAGACTAAATCATCAAGAACCAGCAGCAATTCCTCACCTGGCACAACCAACCCCCAACCTCACACTCCCTCACCCATACCCACATCTCACCCTCCGACTCAATCTCCAACACAAACACAAACACGAGCTTCCGCTCATACGCGAACTCCTCAACCTACCACACGGAAGCTGAATCGCAATCTTCTGCATCGTCTGTGGCGGGTGAGAAGAGTGAGGATTTGGATCTGGATCTGGATCTGGAGTTGGGGTTGGAGTTTGGTGAGGGGGGGTGTAAGAAAGCTCCTACGGTATGTGATGTGTTGACAAAATTTTCTCTTTTTTCCCTTTTGAGATTGGCTTGGTTTGGTTTGGCAGGGGTTGGTGTGGTGTACTCTTATGTCCGTTGATTTTTGGGGGTTGGTTTTTGTACTGGGGATGAAATGGGATGGGTGGGGAGGGTGGGGAGGGTAGTCGGTCCGTATTGTGTTTTTGGGGGTTGGTCTTTGTATCTTGTAGTATTCTGTCTTTTATGATTGGGGTATTCATATCTGGGAGGGGTGGAGTGCGAGTAGAATAGACGGGATAGAGAGGTGGAGTACGTGTGTGAGAATTTGCTGACGATTCTCAGAGACGACGCATCCAGAACCGAAAAGCACAGCGCGCTTTCAGACTGAGGCAGAAGATGCACGTCGAGTCTCTGGAGGAGAGATTGAAGACTCTTGTGCGCGAGTATGAGGCCTTGCAACAGAGGTATACGTGCTTGAGTGTTGAGTATGAGAAGATTGTTAGGGGGAGGGGGAGTGGGAGTAGTGGTGACCGTATGAGCGAGAGTGTGGATGGGAGTGGGAGTTTGAAGAGTGAGTGGATAAATGAGGATGGTATTGTTGATGAGGGATCGGAAGATTGCGAGGGCGAGAAAGACGATGATATGGTGACGGAAGTTGAAGATGAGAAAGAGAAGGCGATACGCGTGGATTGGAGAAATGGTGAGCAAGATATCGCCCAGTCGGGGAAGGGTTTATATCTGCATGATTTTCTGCTGGGTGATGCGTGGGCTAGCTGAGAAGATTTGCGAATTGGATTCATCGTGGGTGATGGTGTCTAGTCTAGATGGATTGGATGGTGCTGGTGGAGTTTCGTTTTTTGTGCGAAGTATCTGGCCTCGCCTTTGCTTTTGACCGCTGGTTGTGGTTGCTGTTCTGTCTTTGCATCTGTTGTCCCTTTTCGTTTAAGCAGAGGAAGTGGTGGTAATTGTGATGCCTGGAGTCGTTCTTGTACAGCTGTATGTCTTCTCTTCTTTTCTCTTAAGTACCGGTAAATTAAAAATTCTCCCTTAGTATCAAAATCCGTACTGTACACAAGAATCCGTGTCTACCCGAAGTTCCGCATTAAAGTTTCGTTTTCATTTTATTAAGTTTCGAGAAGGCTTGTTGTATTGAAAGTTTAATTTCAGGACTTGTAAACAAACCCATGCAAGTAACTTTTGGGTCCTTATGGAGCTTCGGTAGTTGCTGGATTTCCACCCCTTAGATCCCCTACCATGATTGATACATGCCCTTGCAATTTATGTTCATTTCCTACACTTCCTTGTTTGAGTTGTGCGAGTTCCTACAGAAGTCATGTGAGGGGTCTGATATGTGGGAGGGATGTCGATATGCCGTGATGGTCAGCCACATTTGAAGAGGGGAGGTTTTGTTGGATGTCGTATTTGGAGATTCGGTAATGTGACTTTTCAATACTTTCTACATTCATCATATGGCCAGATGTGATCAGTTTGATACCGTACGCTCACGTCAAACTTCTATTGTTCAGAACTAGTTGAGTCGCTCTTTCACAAACGCGAGAAATGATCCTGAGTAGGAGAGTGTTGATGCCAAACATCTTGTCATTATTATATGGTGTTTTCCCTCATCGCACAGTACATACACACACGACACACGCACTCCGAACCATGCATGTATGCAACCGACCGACCAAGACCAACATAGGTTTACATCCCCCATCACATCGCATCACACAGACCACATCATTACATCTTTTTCGTCACCCATTCACCCATCACTCATCCCTCCCCCCCACTCCACGATATTCAAAGACCAGAGAGGTTGTTTACAACGCAGCGAGGACAGCAACACCAGCAGCGAACAAGCTTCCGGCACCGAGAGCAACCTGTCCAGCGCCGTTGGTGACCTGGATGGGAGCAGAGCTAGTAGTGACGGTAGCGTTGGACGATGGGACGGGAGCGGCCGAGCTGTAGGTGGCCTTGGTGGTGTACACGAGGCTGGATGTGGGAGCGGTTGTGGATGGAGCATAGGTTGAAACTGGTGCGGCGGAGCTGGAGACCGCGACGGCAGCGCTTGAAGCAGATGAGGCGGCGCTTGAGGCTGCGCTGGACGTGGCTGGTGCTGCGGAGGCAGAGGCGGAGACGGCGGCGCAGGCGGCTTGAGCGGCGGTCAAGACAGCTGGTTGATGAGTTAGTAAGTGTTTTCAATATTGTATAGTTGTGTTTGGAGGTGTTTCGAGGGAGGACATACCGATGGCTTGGTCACCGCAAGCAGCGAGGACGCAAGATGTGGCGGCGGCAGTGATGGCAGCCTGGTTGGCCGTCTCGCATTGGCATGAGACATCAGTTGCACCACAGCTGGTTGATGAAGCCACGGCATCAGAGATACAAGTGGTGGCACAAGCTGGGATCTGAGCATTTGCCAGGCCAACGATGGCCATGAGGGCAACGGCAGTGAATGAGTATTGCATATTGACGGTTTTGGTGTATTTGTTGACTTGGTAATTGCCGTAAACGAGTGTTGGCAAAATAAACAGTTGGACTGGACTGGAGTGATGATACAGCGAGTGATGAGATTGCTTGGAGGTAAGGAGAGAAGGAAAGAGGAGAAGAACGATGGAGGAACAAGTGGTTATATACAGGATGAGAGATGAGCCAGCTACCCCTCGTGGGTGGTTGGTGACCGGGTTTGGCACACCAACCAACCACCAACTAAGAAAGCCACCTGGTGTTCCGTGGCGTTGACTGGCGTAGCGGACACTTCTGCACGACGCCGGACCTGAGCCGTGTCCAAGGAACAGATTCTTACGAATTAAAATGTGAGCCTGTGCTCCGCGATACGCACCAATAGCAGTGCAGATTCGGGGACCAGGACCAGACTGGCTCATATGGGGTTGTGCGGAGAACGCTGTCTTTTTGCTCTTCTCATCTCATCTCGTTGCTACGGTCCGGTACGCCACTGGGTCAACGCTTGACATCGAACGTCAGATTGAACAGCGTCTAGTCTCGAAACAGCTACTTTTAAGAGCTTGTCAGGCCTGGATAGTCCCACTTTCAGTTTAGATGACAGGCAGACGGACTGTTTGTCTAAAGAAGGTTCTGGGTCTAAAGGAGAATAAGAATCAATATCAGGGGTTCTAGGCAAGGGGGCTGGCTGGCTGCACGAGAGATCGAATGGAAGGCGGAGATGTCTTGGAATCGGGACTAGCGAGGTTGATGCGAGGCGAGGCGAGGCCAGCCAATTCGGTTGGAAGAACTCGAGTACCACTGAAGATCATGAGAAACAAATTGCCTTCTCGAACTCAAACGCGAGTCTTTCACGCCTCACTTCTCGGCTTCTATTCGATCGAGTCCTACGGTGTGTTATTGCTATGACGAGGATTTTGTTTCAAGAATGAAAACTCCCTGGTACTAACTCGAGTCTCGGGAAGTGCTGTGTTGTCCAACAACAGAGGATGCATGGCTGGCCACAACAGAGGGGTCAGGAATGCAGGAACGCCCGGACGTACAGTAAACAGCCATTTTTACCCTGACCTTCCTTTCGGTCAGCGCAATCGCCCAATCCCTGACTGGTATCTGCATTCTGCACCTTGTTTAGGCCGGTGGCGTAGAAGGAACCCTTTCGAAGGGGCGGAAGCAGGAAGCAGTTGCCCATGACAGGTGGTCGTCAGGACTTGCGGCAAATAATACTGTAATGCAATGTTGCATCCTTTCGGACCGGGGCCTGCAAAGTGGCTGGTTAGTGCCGGTGCCAGTGCCCTGAAAGGATGGAAGGTCTGGGGTAGCGCAGGGATTCCGGGGATGACTTCAAATTGTTTTATGGGGTAATGGCGCCAATCGACCGAGATCAAGCCCTCTATCGCCTGCACTTACGCCGCAAGCTTCGAGGGGCCGAGGTGCTTATTTTGTTTCTATCGTTCTCTGACATCTGATCATTCCTTCGGTCGTGTTGGGTTGATTGATGATGAGGAGCTTCTTGCTTCAGGTATGCGTATTTCACATGTCTGCTTGGATTGTTTATTTGTTGGTTTGGAAGGATGGTGGATGGGTGGTTGGGGTGGATGAATGGGTGGTGCTCGTCCATCCATCACACGGGAAGTCTAATTGCCTCTAGTTTAGTTTAGTTCCAGGGACCAGACAAACACAAACACAGCTGCGCAGGAACGGTGGCTACAGTAACTATAATTGGCCATTCACGGCTCTCGAACTTCAATTGGCAGTTCATCGTCAGGTCGCACAGCAACCATGGCCAGTCGTCCTACATCCCCTAAGAACAGAACATCCACGATCCAAGCCCCTCCAATCCAATTAAAACCCCGCGAATTTACTCGCCCCCCCCCTTCCAGGGCAGCCTCAGAAAAAGACTCATGACTAAAACTAACGAAATTCATCTCCGCTGTCTCCTCCCCCTCATCAGGGAGGCCCCCGGCCTGCACCACCTCATCTCCATGCTCCATGCTCCAGTCTGCATCTCCTTTTCTCCAGTCTCCCCTCCTTTCCAAGTCCGATCTTCGCCAAGTAAGCAAACAAGACTTTTTTCCCAACCTGGCGAACCAAGAAATTAAACAACACAAAGTGGGCATGTAACTCCGCTCCCGATACCCCATGTTCTGTTCTTTTCCCCATTATCGCCGAGACCTCCGAGCCCGATATTTCCTTTTTTTCTCGTTCATGCACCACATCTCGTTTTGAGGCCAAGCTCCGGGGAGAGAGCCCTGGAGGTCTTGGCGATGAAGCGAGCATGCGATGGCAAAAAGCTCGCAAAACGAAGAAGGCAGGTGGAAATTCCAGATGGGTGATGGCTTGCATGTCGAGAAGATAATTAATCCCGGCTTTGGACCTTCTTTGAGAACAAGGACTTGACTCGGCCCTGAACTAATGCGAATGCAAATGCAAAGGCAATGCGGTGATCCTGTTGGGATTGGGATGGAATTGGGTTGTGTGACGAGGTGGCGATGGCCTGATGTGGTGTGCATTGTACCTGGATTTAATTTTATTGAGCTGTGGCATGTGATTGAGGTAATTTCTGCGAGCCTTTTCCTTTACTTTTGGCCTTTTGTTGCTGAGGCTGTTGATGATGGAGAAGTCAAGCCAAGTCTCATTGTACATTTTGTTGATCAATGATCAAGGAATAGCTTTACTGCACCCTTATATCCTTCGACAGTGTCGTGATACTTGAACTGGGTAGACCTTTGTTTTCTTTTAGTCATAAATCGCGTTGCTTCTCGCCAACTTCGAGGCGTTTGAGCAGGTAGCTGCTGCAACTTGGACCGACGAGCACCTCAAACTGCATCTTCATCTCACTGTACCTAATTATCCTCTGCAACCTCTAATCTCACCACTCTCCGCCAGGATCGAGGACAGCAATTATGAGTACACCCGAAAGACCTACATATTTCGAAGAACGGGCTTACTTTACACAGTGGCACAGAACACAACCAAACGACGCCGAGTACACTGTGTGATTCCTCCGCCTACCTCCTACCTCGGACCGAAATGGTAAGGTGGTAGAACAACCAAGTCGATTCAAGCTGTATTCCCTTTGCGTCGAAGAGTCTGGATTATATGATACGGTTGGTTCTACAAGCTGTGGTTCCTGAGAAGCAGAGGTTGGTGATGGGACATGGGAGATGGAAGCTGGAACTCTGAAACGAATACTAAAGGAGAATAAGAAATTGGAAATGTAGGCTCCATCATGAAGCGAGAATTTTGGTTTTGGCTTTGACTTTGAAATCAAGTCAAAGGTGTGGACTGAATTTCTACCTGGTGGAAGCTATTGTATCCAAAGTCGGTCTGGCAAGGTCGACTTTCACGTAATAAGCAAGCTGTAAGAACCTCTCATTTCTCCAAACTATTCTTTCCTGGGTTTATATCGATCTCATTCCTATTTCTCACCATGCTATCTTGTTTCAAGCACCTCTTACAAGCCTAGGTAGACGAAGGCAAAGCTGCCTCGATCTCTGGATCGGTCATGTGACCTGGATAATCTTCGTTGAGGACGGCCATTTGAATGACGTTTCTGTCAATTGACTTTCGGCTCCCTACCTAAGAATCCCATCAAACGAATTACCCCAATCTCGAATTCCATCCTGTCGCCTCAGTCTAAGACCACTTTCATGCTCAAAAGGGGCAGATGGCTCACGTGCCCAGGCTCCCTACCCGATTCGGTACTAGCTTCAGGCACCACTGCCAAAAATAAAATGCTGCCTGCTCAACCCTTGGAACTTGAGCACGGGAACAGGCGTCAAGCACGCGTGAGTAATTCTTCAAACGACGCGAACTTCATCCCGTCTTTCTGGCGGTGAGCTGAGGCTGAGATTCCTTGGTGTTGATGAGATCAAATACTCTCTTCTCCCGTCTCTCTTTTCTTCCTTTCTCATCATCAATCCGCCATCTTCTGCGAATACCCTCGCAATTCCCACATCCGCAGAGTCAGAATCCGAGTCAGAATCATAATCAATACCCATCGTCCCGTCACGCGTTTTCTTTCCTCACTCCTTCTTCAATTCTTCATAGTACTCTTCAATCGTCGGTATCAAGCAATTCCTCAAGCGTTTTCAATTCAATCGTCAACATGGTAACTCTCGCCCAATCCGCGGATCCCATTGAGATCCCGTCTCTGCCCACGGAGTCTGTCAAGGATTTCATCCCGTATCTTGCCAGCAACACCGACACACCTATTGCAACTCTTCTCGAACCGTACAAGAAGTTCGAGGGTGAGCTTCGAAAGGTCTATGCTCAGCAGCCAGAACATGAATCGGTGAAGGATGGGAATATTAATCTGGTTCCTATCTTTGCGGGTCATGAGCAGGAACTCAAGATTCGCGCCCGATCATTGGAAACTGAATCCGATGATGAGAAGTCCAAGTGAGTGCACTTCTCTCGGTCTTCTTACTCGTGTTTGTTTGGAGATTCGGAACTTTAGGATGCTCATCTGATACAGGTACATCATGCCCTTGAACGACGTCGATCGTAAGCCCCGCGGCTCTCCTGCTGTCGTCTCATCTTTCAAAGACTTCCAGAAGAACTTCAATCTTTTCTCAGAATCATCCCTCGCAGATCTTGATTGGAACAATGTCGTCGCAGCTGGTTCCGCCGTCACGACCGCTCTTCTCCCAGTACCTGAGAAGTGGGCCGGAAGCAAGCGAAGCCTGAGAGAATATTACCATGAACATCTTGCTCCCGCCAGTGACGTCGATCTCTTTCTTTACGGTCTCAACGAAGAAGAGGGTCTGGAGAAGATCAAGCAAATCGAGAGAAACATCAAGGACGGCATCCTTCACGAGACGACCACCATCCGTACGAAGAACGCCATTACCATTGCATCTCAGTACCCCACCCGCCATGTCCAGATTGTTCTTCGTCTTTACGATTCCGTCTCTCAGATCATCACAGGTTTTGATGTTGACTGTGCCTGTGCCGCATATGATGGGAAACAGGTCTATGCTGCACCCCGCGCTGTTGCCGCTTTCGTCACTCAATGCAACACCATTGACCTCACCCGTCGCTCTCCATCTTACGAGAATCGACTTTCGAAGTACAGTCACAGAGGCTTCGAAGTTCACTGGCCTCTTATGGACCGCAATCGAATCGACCCGACCATATTCGAGCGTTCCTTTGGACGAACTCAGGGACTTGCTCGGTTGTTGATTTTGGAGAAACTCCCCAAGACTGTAGACAGAGAGGCATACATGGACCAACGTAGAGCCGAACGTGGCCGACCTGCACTCCACCGAAATTACCGCAATCAGTTCCGTATGGGTGGTAATATCAAAGATGCAGAGGAAGATGAGGTGGCTGAATGGGTCGATCAAGAAGAAGTCGCTTCTTACCATACGGTATGTTCTCCTTTTTTCTCTTCCTTCCTCGGCTCTGTTTGAACGGTCATACTCTGGTTCCTGCTCACCATTTTTCTGCTTCTGATGTTTCATCTATCGCCGTATACAATTCAACCGTGTAGCACTAACTCCGAGATTCTCTTCAGATGACAGTTCCATATGGCCCTAAATACCAAGCCTCCAGAATCAATCGCCTGCTTTACGCCAAGGATCTTCTTTTGAACGCCGAATGGAACCAGCCCAAGGAGCGCGAGGTCTATCTCCACAGACATCCTTGCTTCTTCGGTACGGCCGAGGAAGTTCTCCAGGACTGCTGTGGTTATTGCCCGGTTCCCAAGACCGACGAAGAGATCGAGGTTGCCGAGGAGGAAAGCAAGACATATATCTCGGGTCCGCTCAAGTTCCTCATGGACGATCCAGGACGACAAGAGATTGGAAGCTTCAATCCTATCACAGATGAAGAATGGACGACTATGGCCTACGTTGGCGACACCGCCAGACTCTGCCAAGCCATTGTCGACGGAGACTTGGAACATGTCGAAGATTGTATGTATTTGGGGAGCCTATGCCTTCTTTTTCTGAATGTCTCAAAGAACTTTCGAGACACGATTTGTCTTCTTCTCAAATCATTATTGGCATGGCGCTTGCTAACTTTCCTCTCACCCAGGGTGCGCCCAAGAAGATGTCGATGTCAACAGACGTGACTACACAGGCCGAACACCTCTTCACCTCGCCACCATGGCTTCTACCCCTGAGATAGTCCAATGCCTCATCGATAATGGTGCAAGACTCATTGCAAGACTCGTTGACGGTCGAACAGCCTTGCATATTGCTGCTGCACGTGGTAATGTCGAGATGGTCAACGCTCTGATGCAGCAGAGCGAAGCAAATGAGGAGGAAGAGGAAAGGAAGGTCGAAGCCCACCGTGCAGCAAGAAAGGCAGCAGCCGCAGGCTCTCCACTCAAGGGTGAGGGAGACGAAGCTGACGAAGAGATGAGCGATGATGATTCAGAAGCATCGGAGATCACCCTTGGCAGCGAAGAGGGCTCTGATTCAATGACGATGGGCTCGTTTGTCAAGGTGGCCGAGGATAAACCAATGGAAGGAGTGAGTTGGCTCCTCGAACGTATCCATGCAAAGTTTGAATTTTACTAACATACAAACTTTAGGAGGATATTCCAGATGACGACTCGGAGGAGCCAGACATTTATGAGATCGATGTCATTGCCTGGGACTACGGCTTATCTCCTCTCCACCTTGCTATTCTCAATGGACACACCGAGGTCATTGAACTTCTTGTGTCAGAGTACGGTGCCGATGTCCTCCTGCCAGTAAAGTGAGTAGTCGACTTTCTTGTCTCCTCATTATTCAATGCCTAAAAAAGGATTGCTGACTTATAAACCATGCAGGCTTGTCCAACCTGGAACCAGCAACGCCCGCGGAGCCATCATGTCGATTCTGCTTGCTTTGTCTCTTCCTAGCGAAAAGGCCAAGGAGGTTGTGAAATTGCTTCTCAAGCTCGGTGCGACATCTGCTCAAGCAGATATGAATCACTATACTGTCTTCCACTATGTTGTCGGAGGTGGACGAACTGATATTCTTGACATTCTCCTTACCCAAGATAAGCCAAGAGCAATGAGTGTCCTCGATAATGTTGGCCAGATGTTTCACTGGCAGCAAGGTTATTCCCCTCTGTCGACAGCGATTGACCTGGGAAATCAAGAGATGGTGACAAAGCTTCTGGCGCTTGGTAGCAAGCCACAAATCGATTTCGACACATGGGTGAAGATACATCTTGCGCAGAATCCATATGCCAAGAATCAGAGTCCTGAGCAAACACGCACTCAGTACCAAAATTCCGTTACTCAGGTGAGGTTCTCCGATTTCGTTATCCCACTTCCTTTCTTGTTTCAGGTTCTTTTTGGGACGCTTTCAGCTATTTCGTTCTTCCTCCCTAGACGTCTTTCCCTATTTATAAATCAATCTTGTCGCTCTCTATTTTATTCAAAATTCAACGCTGACTCAAAGGTTGTCCTCCAGCCCATTATTGCAGCTGCAATCAAGGACCTTGGCAAATCTGTCCAAGAACTTCTATCTCGTGGAGCAGATCCCAAGACGCTTGAAAAGAGTGCGTACAACGTAATTACCCATCCTCAGAACGGCAGCTACCAAGTCGCCGAGTCTATATTGGACATTGTTCAGAGGAAATTGAAGGCTTTGCGAGAGTATGTTTCTGATATCTTTTCCCGCTCTTTTGGAATTTTTGATGGATTTCCTCCTATTCTAAGGTGATCAAATTGGAAACTGATCTCGAATAGGTGGGCCCCTCCTCAGAGCTCCCCGAAGAAGCCCGAAACTCTTCGTGAGGAGGTTTTCTACACCACGGGCCTCAAAGGCTACTCCTACTTCACTGCCTTGCAAAATTTCAAGACCAAGAACAGAGAAAACCAGCGGGCATGGGAGACTTGGAAGAAGAATTCCGAAGCCAAAAAGGAAGATGGACTTGAAGAGAAGCAAGCTGCGATCGCAAAGATGATCTTGGAGCTCGAGGACGCCGAGAAATCATTGATCGAGGCAGGTGCCAAAACATTCATTGACATGTACCCCAACACTGCCAAGCACCAGGGAAACACACGCTACAACTTCAACTATGAGCCAGCCGAGCCAGCTCCTTACGAAACTTCCTTGGACTTCGTCGTGCCTGAACTCAACGACGCCAAAAAGGATGGATACATCCGATTGTTCGAAGCCGCTTGGGAGAATGACTTAGATACAGTCAAAGCAATGACTTTGGCTCCTTGTAAGTGTTGAGAAAGCTCATAGACTCCCCTCTCACGTCTCTCGAAATGCTGTGAACCGAAATATTTTGAAGACCTGTTTTCCTCTTTCATCCCCCCAATTGAAGCAGTTGCTGACGTACCCGTTACTCAGGGCAATGGAAGGAAGAATCTCCACTTGAATCGCCCCTCAAGATCGCCACCATGGACGGACGTGGGTTCAGTCCTTTCTCCATTGCTGCTCTTCGTGGACATTACGATCTCGCTAGAAAGATCATCGAAATCTGCATGGCTCAGTATCACAAGGACGATGGCCTCAGTTCCCGACAAAGATGGACTATGAGAACTGACGACAGTGATGAGGAGTACGACTCTGATGATGGCTATGGCACTGACCGAGGTTTGTTGAAGTCTTTGGATATTTGTTTTCGATACTGACTTGCTGCAGATCTTCCTATTTACGCGGAACTAGTCAGTGATAAGTTCACTGTGGATAATCTTGGAGAGGTGTCAAATATTGTCAAGAGCAATGTGCTGCCACTTGAGATGATCGAATGGGCTTGCACGCCCCAGCGATTTATCGAAAGTCCAAGACAGGCTCGACCAGATCGCAGTACCCTCCTAGAACATGCTGTTCTTTCAAATAACATGGAGTTGCTGAAGTTCATCATGGAGCTTGGAGCCGAGCAAAAAGCCCTGGCTGCGGAGGAAGAAGATGACCAGACTTCTTACACGGTCAACCAGTCAGCCTTCTTTGCAGCGATCAGAAAGGGACGAACTGCTATGCTTGCTGAAATGATCAAGGTATGTCAACGATCGCGATAGCTCTTGATATGGAGGAACTAACATGCTGTAGGCTACTGGTGTCGGTATTCCATTGAATGCACTTATTCAGAAGAGCGGAGTTGAAATCAAGACGAAGCCGAGATATTATCAAGGTCTGACCGTTGGTGGTAAGAAGCGAGCAGATTGGGCACAGGCACCTGGTGGCGAAGTCCACGTGGTCGAAGAGAGAGTGCCACCTCTTTTGCAAGCTGCTCATATTGCCAGTATTGATTCCGTTGAATGGTTCATGAGCGATGCGCCACTTCGACGATACAAAGAATTTGCCGAAGCCAACAAGCACGACAAGCGAATCAAGACCTTGATGGGGACTGGGAAGGGATTCGAGAAGACCATTGGCAATTGGCTTGATGCGAAGAGTACGTATTTTCAACGTCACGAGTATCACACATAGCTTTCAACCCGCGAGCAGCGAGTATTGAAGGATCCGAACAGACGGCTAACCATTTCCCAGGTGAACTGGTTCTTCATTGTGCCATCCTGTTCAACCCATCTAAAGATCAAGACAAAGGCAAATATCTCGCTCTGATCAAGCATCTCGTTTCCGTGGCTCCAGAGTCCATCGAGCAGAAATCATCGGAAGGAATGACACCTCTTCACCTTGCCGTGCTGGCCCATCAACCAGAAGTTATCTCATTCCTTCTCTCCGAGGGTGCGAATCAACGCCATCGCGACAAGGCAGGTCGAAATGTCGTTCACCACATGGTTGCTGCCAAGAACAGTTCACAAGTAAACGTGAATGCCGAGAGACTCCAACAGTTGATTGGTCTCTTTGACAAAACTGCTGTTGAAGAAATGCTCCTTGAACGCTGCACCGAGAAGCCAGGAGCGTTGACTCCGTTGGCTTATTTCATGGCCAAGAACTCTGGGAATTACCGAAAGCCTGACCTAGTCTCTGTCCTGTCAAAGTATTCCAATGGCGAGGATCTCGCTATGATCAACGGTGAAGGAGACTTGCCGCTTCATGTTGTAAGTTCTATGCCTCCAGGAGCTTCCAAGGAGACATACGCTAACGTCACTCAGGCCATTAAGCAAGGCATGAGCCAAATGACTTCCTTCTTCCTCTCCCTTAACCCAAGCCTCCTCTACCGCGAAAACGCCACCGGACGAACTCCCCTCGAAATGTCGCGAGACATCTACATCGCCTCGCAAGTCGAGAACCCATTCCCTGTCTCGAGCAACACTAACATCCACTACTACCCCGGCCAAACGGACTACAATTCCATCATCAATAAGTCTCCGACTTTCTTCGCCGTCAAGGAACCAGAACCAGAAGAAAGCAAGAAGCGCACTTGGGAGATTTGCGCTGGTGTCGATGCGGAGATCTCAGAGGCTGGTGATAAGGAGGGAATGAGAAAGAGGAGACTCGTTTCCTTGTTTGAAGCGAATGAGGTAGCAAAGCGTGTTACTAACTTGAAGCGCGGGTACGGTGGTGGTCAGATTGTTGTTAATGGTGGATTGATTGATGGAGAGGGGAAGACTGATGTTGTTTCTGAGTGGATGATGGGTTTGTGAGCTGAGTATTTGCAATTGAGGATGTTGTGTGAGAGTGTTAGAATTAAAGATTGCCACAATGTCAAGTTGCTCGGAAGGAATCTCATTCACGTCATTGGCTTTGGTGGCTTAACGTTTTCTCCTATTTGCAACGTTCTGGTCATGTTACAGATGTGATCCTCGGAGTCTTTCATTCTTTGAACCGCACTTGTTTCATAAGTATAGCTGTTACACCCAATATGATCGAGCTAGGCTCTTGTTTGAGACCCATTTTCCCTTCCGATGATTCTGGATCGCTGGGCTTCGCTTAAGAGTCCAAGCCAAAGTCAGTCAAGAAATATTCATATGCATAAAAGTTACCTATTCCATCTCCTCGGTCAATTATCATATCCACTGCCTAGAACGAACATAAATTTACACTTATACAAGATGTTCTCGGTTCGCTTAAAAGGGGGTTCGGAAGTGGTTAGGTACAAGAAGGGGGCTAGCAAAGAGCGACAGCACAACCTACCATTCAGAACAGCAAGCATTTCAAGAATAATTATTGAGAGGGAAGTTTGCCTTTCATTCAATCTGACACAATGCAAAACAACTTCTACACTTTAGCTTTCGAGCCAATACGCTACTGTTTCCTCGGCATTCAAGAACAACAACAACACTTTCCTTTCCCTTTCACACCCCGAATTCTTGAATCCTCCGTCCCCAATGCGTCTTCTCTTCAAGCTGGTCTGGTGCGAGTATACAAATTTCCTTCCCTCCACTCCCAACCAAACTCATACGCCAACGTACTTCCATTCCACGGCCTGTAAATAGCCGGGTCAGGATCACTGAGGCTACTTCCATCCGCCATGTAATCTCGCTTATCGATCGCCAACTGCAATCTTCTCGCCCGCTGAAGTTCGTTCTCCGGGTTCCCTTCTCTCTTCATGCGCTTCTTCAACCAGTCGTTTGGCGACGGCCGGATTTCAAAGAAGATATCGTCTCGTCTGCTGGCCGTTCTCTCGTTTTCTCGGTCGTCGCGATAGGTTGCTGCTTCTTGTCTGTCTGGAACCTCGAGTTCCCAGTCCGCTGGTGTTAACTTGGCTGGTCCCAGGTATCTGGGTTCGTGGTGAGCTGAGCCTGGTATGCGCCCGTAAAGGTCGTAACGCCACATTGAGAGAGCATTTCTGCCCTCTAGGACCTGGGCTGGTGTTGCTCGAGGTTTGAGTCCTTGCCCCCGGCGAAGGGGGAAGGTGGTTGTTGGAGAGGGGACAGGTGCCGGGATGTACTGAGTGGGGACTGGTGGTGGAGAGAGGTTGGCGGGAGGAGGAGAGGGAGATGGAGCTGGAGCTGGAGCTGGGACTGGTGCTGCCGCCCTCGCAGCTCTCTGTCGTCTCTTTGCTGGTCGGCCTTCTTCTTGCTCTGGCTCCGGAGCACGGCGCTTTCTGGTGCGAGGTTGAGGGATTGGAGGTGGTGGAGCATCCTCTGGGAGGGATTTGAAGATGTTGGTGGTTCTGACCACAGATCGGGTTGGGTGGCGTTGGGATTGGAAGTTGATGAAGGCGGATCTTGCGGCTGATCTGGCCATGCCACGAGTTTGGGAGACCATCTTGAAGAGATTGAGGGTAGGTTTGATGTGGATGATGAGTGAATTTTGATGTGTAGGCTTTGATGTAGTGACTTCTGATGTGTGATGGAACCGGCGAAGATTCGTCAAGATGGAAGAAAGGTTGGAAAGCTTGAAAAGATTAAAAGATCAGAAGGGGAGAGGAAAGAATTTATGAGAGCCATGATTATTCGGCAAAGTAATCTTCAGTCGTTAGATATTATCTTGCCATTGTTGATGGACACACTGAAAGTTCCTAAGGTCAACTGCTATTGTGAATGGGCGACAATAGGGGGATTCTCGCTTAATTTTCAAAAAGTGGGGCTACTAAACAAGAAGACCCCAGTAAGTCCAATCCAACGGTTTGGAGGGTTAGCAAATCATTTGGCATCAATGAAACCATTGGATAATATATAAAACCGTCTAGTGACTTCACCGTTTGATTCCCACTCTCTGATACTCCTCGTAGAAGCCTAGATGGATTACTTTGTTGACTCACTGATCGCTTAGCGGACATTTTGAACAACCCGGACAGGATTCGCAACCCCGCATAAAGGTAGTCAATTGCTGTACCACAAGTAGCTTATACGATTCAAGTTTTTGCAGAAGTCAAGGAGATCTAGGATAATGATGTTCTACTGGATTCCCGCGGATTTCATTTGCCCGTTCACTTTTACACTCCCAGGCCAAATTAAGCGAGTTGGCTGCCAAGCCCTTGTCTTGAGCTTCAACAATAGGAAGCAATTCGCGAAGATGGAAAGGTCTTCAACAATATGAGCTGGCATTCAATCAATTAACAATAGATATTAGCACTAGAACATGAAAAGCGTTAAGTCCACAACTGTAACGACCTTCCTGTCCTTCTCCTCAAACAAGTCAAATAATGTCAATCTATCCGCAACACATTCACACGCAGTTGACTTCTTCTCAGTCAAAACCCCAACTTCTAGCTTTCAAACCAAATTTTCCTTCCACTCAGTCTCTTCCACTCTGTCAAAATGGGTCGAATGATGATGTGCGCCACTTCCACCCCCGAAGACGAGATCGAGAGACCCGAATGCTTCATCTTCAGACTCTCAGCTTCGCCAGCCACAGTCACAGACTTCAAGTTAGATCCTTGGCCTACCAGATCTATCGATGCAGGTTTAACTCCCTCATCACTATTCACTACGCCAGCCAACTCCTCATCTCACCTCACTATAAATCAAAGCCACACCTCGGCGTCCGCAACCACATCACCCTCACCCAAATCACCAACTCCCTCCTTCCGCATCTCAAAGCGCAAACATCGCTCTCGCCACTGCCGACCAAGCATGAGAGTCAGCCGCAGATTCACCGACGAGAACGTCCAGAGAGCCCGAAACCTCGCAGTCGAGAACCAAGAAATCATAAAGGAGATTCGAAGCACAGACTTGCAGGAGGGATTGAAGAGGAGTCCATGGGAATGGTTGCACCACCGCAAGGATGAGAAGCAGCCAAATGAGGTGTTAATGAGATTGAGGAGGCTGCAGTTCGAGGCGATGAAGAGAGACATGAGAGATTCGAAGTTGAAAGATTGGGAGATTAGTGCGTTGTGTTTGGAGGGTGGGAGTCGTTTGAGGAAGGTGGTCAAGGAGGAGGAGGTTGAGTGAGGATGGGAAGTTATGTTGGGTTGGATTGGATTTTTGACTGTTGGATGGGAGGATATTTGGGAGAATTGAGGGGCTGAAACTGTGGAACCGGAATCTGAGGAATGGAAATGCCACCAAAATCAAGCCTTCTTCCTTTCATCATCTAAGTTTCTGACTTGCATTCGTGATATCAACGTGACTGATAGCTACTCCCCCTCTGTCCATATCATTTCTCCAAATTTCTCTACTTAAATGGATGACAAGACATTTGTAATAAGAGAGGACAGCAATTTCCATTTTCAAGAACTTCGAGAAAGATTCAGTCGGATCCCTTCTCTAAAGTAGTTCCGAACGATATGAGATCAGCAGTAACACGTGCCATTAAATCAAACATAGGAACAAATAAACAGAAGCGGAGATGTAGGTGGACTTTGTCTCAATTATCACATTAAACGGACATTTACGGCAACAGCAAGAAAGAAAACAAATAAATACAGAGCTCCAATCCGTAGCCGAGGATGGCTTCTCGTCAAGGTTGTTCTGAGAGATCACGTGGGATGAGCTAGTTTGAGATCATTTGCGCACCTTGTTGGCTCAACAACTTGAAATCCACTCGATTGCTTATAAAACAGAACCTGAGCCAACTGCTTCACATTCTAATGTGCCTCCATGTAGGCAAACTATCCAGATTTAGTCACCAACCCCTCCTCCTCGTTCGTTCAGATACTACTCCTCAACCCCGCCAGGACCCCAAACACCGCCTCAAAGTTCCCCTCAAATCTCTCCTCGGCCTTCTTCCAATTAACAATCTTCCATAGCCCCTTCGCATAGCTAGCCTTATCATTCAGATATTGCAGGTAATAAGCATGTTCCCACATATCAATACCCAGCAACGGTTTCTTACCCGCAGGCACAATATCCTGATCCTTACTCGTGATGATCTCAAGAATCCCAGACTCAGTATCTTGGACTAACCATCCCCATCCTGAACCTTTGAGGCCGAGGAGAACAGCGTTGAACTTCTCCTGGAAGTTGGACACCGAGCCCCAGCGAGACGTAAGTGCCGCGCTGAGTTTCGGGGCTGAGGAGGGTTGTGCGGATGGTGATGAGGAGGGAATGAGGTTCTCCCAGAAGAGAGTGTGGTTTATGTGGCCGCCGGCGCTGAAGTTGAGGTTGTTTTGGAGGTGGATTTGAGACACGATGTCGTTCTTGTTGGAGGCGGCTGCTTGGGAGGCGAGGGTTGCGTTGAGGACGTTGATGTAGGTTTGGTGGTGTTTGGTGTGGTGGAGGGTCATGATTTGAGCGCTGATTTGAGGCTCGAGTGCCTGTGGAGAGTGTCAGTAATAGTAGCTTTTTTTCTCCCTCTGATAGAACGGATTGAAAGTGTATTTTGAAACTTACGTCGTATGCATATGGTAGAGGTGGAAGAGTGAACGCCATGTTGTAGATATAAATCAGAGTGGTGACTTTTTCTGGCAAGGTTCAATGAAAGAAGTTTAGATGACTTCAGGTTGAGGAGAGGGGATGTGGAAGTAGAAGAGGGGAAAAGGGATGAGTTGAGTGACCTTTAACTCCCAGCGTGTCAGCCATTACCCCTCCATGCCCTTTCGTACACAAACTCGCCTTGCTTTATAATTAACCTCTAAGACACTGTCAAACGTCTCCGTACCGACAGCTTGGCAAATGCTGATTTGCCATGTTGCGCGGGATTGAGAGAGTTATAGCCCCACTGGTTTCGAATTGACGAATGAGACAACGGAAGTAGAAACGAGAAGACGCGCACGTAATCTGAGCTCTGATTCTGAAAAAAAAGATAGCGTTTCGCGACAGACCTCGCTCTTGCAGCTGGGTTCATTTTCATCCCATCATTCAACCGGCTTAAACCAAATCACGCCAGTTCTGAACGCACTCACTTGAAGTGGACCGGCTCAACTACTGTATCACAGGGACATGCAACAGACACGAGCACCCACATCACGAACTTTGCCATGTCCTCGTCCTCAGCTGGCGGTACTGATACCAATGTAACAAATCTGCCCCTGAGTGACCCACGGTGCAACAGCGTCGTCTGTCTGGCGTTCAAAGCAGCCGAAGATGCATCCCAACGCGAGATCCCGTTCGCTTCGCAGTTTGTTTACGGCCACTTCACCGTGTACTACTACTCATCATTCATCTTTCTTTTCAGCATCTTGTGTCTGCATCGTCGACTGTCGGCCGGATATGTAGAGTATCCCGAGCCAAAAACGACATTATTTCAGAAGAGCAAAGCGTTATGGAGATGTATCATGTACAGGAAACTCAGGATTGGGATGTCGCTGGGCCATGTTATGATAATCGGATTGACAGTTTTTTTGATGACGATCCTTGCATTTGTACAGAAGCCATATTTTCGACCTCGCCTGTCGTATGGCTCGCCTCCTCTTGGAGTGAGAACTGGCGTGATGGCACTTGCTTTGACGCCGGCCATCGTTGCTCTGAGTGGGAAGTTCAACCTCATCACACTCCTGACGGGGATAAGTTACGAGAGACTGAACATTCTCCACTGGTATCTCGGATACATCTGTCTCGGTCTCGGTATCGTCCACTCTGTGGCTTTCGTGATTGCTATTTATGGCGATTCGAATTACTGGCCGCTGCTTGAAAAAATTGGGAATACTGAGGTCGGTTGGTTCTATGAAGCTTTGAGCATCCACCCACTCACATGATCAACAGTACACTGGTATAGTAGTCCTGCTTCTACTACTCTTCCTCACCATCTTCAGTTTTCCCTGGTTCCGACAACGATTCTACAAAGTGTTCGCCTCCTCCCACATTATTGTCTATTTCGTCTGCCTCGGATTCATGTTCTGGCACACAGCTAATCGAATCGATACTTGGATGTATCTTTACGCCACTGTCGCCATATCTCTTATCTCCAACATCAGCAGGCTCCTACTCAAATTCAAAACTCCCCGATGGGGTGGCTCCACAGCCACGATCCAGGATATTGACGGAGAGATGCTGAGAATCACCATACCGGCTTTCAACGGCATGACTTGGAAACCGGGTCAACACGTCTATCTCCGCTTTCTGAGTGTCTCCCCATTAGAGAATCATCCGTTCACCATTGCAAGTTTGTGTGAAGAGACGTATGTCACCGATAAGAGTGGGGCATCCACGAGAACTCCTCTTTTGTTCTTAGTGAGGTCCAGGACACGATTGACGAAACGTCTGATGGGGGTTGCGCAACAGCGTGCTACACTCAAAGTTTTCATCGACGGCCCGTACGGCGACAGCAGTTTGAATCTGAGCAGCGGATATGAACAAGTAATTCTCGTAGCTGGAGGGAGTGGGATCTCGGCTGTGCTGCCATTGTTTTCGATGCTTTGCAAGAAGTCGAGGAGGAAGGATTCGATCTTGAGATCTGTGAAACTTATCTGGGTGATCAAGAATCGGATTGCTCAAGCCTGGGTGCAAGAGGAGATCAGGATGGCGGTGGCGATGACATGTGCTGGGACAGTGGAGATACATCTGTTTATAACTGGAAGAGGAGCTAGGATGGAGCAGTTGGCTTTCTCGTTTGAAACAGATGATATCGAAATGGAGGTAGGCATTGAGAATGGAAGAAGGATCTCGGAGGAGTCGAACTTAGAGGAGCAGCGATTGATACCCGACTCAACTGGTGTGTTTGGTGGTCAAGATGAGAACCTGACTAATTTTCTTTCGTTGGACGATTTGGAGATGGAAATGGGGATGGGAGGAGTTGACGTGGGTGATAACCAAGACGAGAAATTGGTTCCTAATCATCGAATGGATCATCAGCATCAGAACCAGTACCCAGATTGCGATTATGGTATAGAAGCCTGCATTTCACATGGACGGCCATGCTTCCAGGACCTTCTTCCCCGACTTTTGCTTGATGGAGGAAGAGTATGTATTGTTGGTGAGTTCTCCTTTCTAAACCGTATCCAATCCTGGCCTTGCTGATTTTCTTAGGATGCGGTGCACGAGAAATGAATGTAGATCTGAGCAATGCCGTCGGCGCTTGCCAGAAGAAAGTGTTGAGAGGACGGGTAAGAGAGGTCAGGCTTTGGACTGAGTCGTTCGGGTGGTGAACAGGCCACGGGAATCTGTAACAACAAATGTATCAATACAGGCCTTCAGGACTTTTCCCATGGCACCCATAGCGCATTTAACATCTCGTGTTGTTGGCTTGTGGCCGGCTTTGCTGATGCTGATGGTTACCTAAGTCATATCTTGCCATCTCGAACGACTGTCGCAGTGGAGAAAATGGAGTGTGAGTGTTTTGCTTTTGAGAGAGGGCCGTTTTATAGGTCTCTTGTGAACGATATTCCGCAGGGCTTGGATCGATGTTCGGGTGGACTTGGAGAGAGTTGCTCCGAAGGTGAGTTGGTGGGCTGGTTAGAGGGGAGGGCGGAGGTTGGGGACTTTAGGAGGACGACGTGTGGGGTGGATTATGGGAATAGTACTGACATGTTGGGGATTTATAATATGTAGGACAGTGTATGGGAGTAATGTGTAATCATTGAATGATTCCTTGTTCAAGTCCGTTTTGCTTCGACGAGTCTTACTCCGTGACGGACCTGCAGTAGGAATAGCACATGTCATCTGGCAGGTGACTGTACTTATTTATTTACCGGCATCAAGCCAATTTTAGACACATAATACGAATCAATTCAAACTGCATCCGCATAGTGAAATCGCGACTAGAGATCTTGTTTCATTCCACTCTTCTCTGCATCTCTGCCCTCGGATCTCGCTTCCTACCCCGTTCCCCACTAAAACCCCAGTTTGTAAATACAGACCAAGCCTCAAGCGAGACCCGACTAACCATCACCCATCCTCAAATTAAAGTACGACGCGCACTGCCAAAAGAAAGAAATCTCCACTCTCCAGGTATTGGACGAGCAATACCTAGGTATACGTAGGATCAAAGAGAGGAAGAACCCGGCCCTTCCCCTCACCTCCTCTCAAGAAGAGCAAAGCAAAGCAAAGCCAAATAAACAAACGAAAGATAAGAAGAAGAAATCACGTTTTTCACCCCAACAACCTCTCCACTCCATTTCATCCCACCCCCACACAATTCAGATAGGAGCCGATCCATCAGCCCGCTCCTCCTTAATATCCAAACTCTTCCTCACAACCACACCCCCCATCCCCATTCCCTCGCCCTTTTTCTTCTTCTTTTCACCTGGCTGCGCAGCCTGATGAAGAGGAATGAGGACGTTCATACCGAGCTCCTGGTGCACGTTATCTGCGCAGATGCGCGATTGCTCAGATTTCCTTTCGGGGATAGAGGCAGGGGTAGGGGTAGAGGTAGAGGTGAGGTTGGCGTGTGAGAGCGAGGAGGCGGCGAATTCACGACGTTCGCGCTCTCGATAGGCGCGTGTGCCCATTTTTGGGGGGTGTGGGTCCATTGAGTCTTCGTCATCTTCGTCTTCTTCGTTCATGGCGGCGATGTTGTGGGCGTGAGGTGGGGCTGTGACGGTGGTTTTCGAGTGTGAGCTTAGGTTAGCCTTGCATGGAGTGTTGCTCTTTGAGACGAAACTTGGAGATGGAGGGGAGGACCAGATATTAGTGCTGATGGTAGTATGGCTCGGGATGGAAGATGTACGATGTGGCCAGTTTGACGTATGGATATTTGAGGCTGCGTTCTGGGCTTCGAGGTCTTTGTCGGAGATGACTTGTCGAGAACCAATGATGCTCATTTCAGCTTGATCTTTTGAGTTTGAGTTTGAGTTTGCCTTCGAAGATGCCCTCGAAGAAGCGAATGCATTAAATGGCAAGTTCAAATGGGTCCTAAACATCGAGAACATGCCTCTATGCAAACTACTCTGCAGCGGCGTCGTCGAACTTGGAGTATTTGGATGAACCAATGTCGTCGGCGAGATGTTGGAGTCCCCGTAGCGGGATGGAGCGGCGGTGATCTCATCGTCGAAATTTCCATGTTGATGTTGCGCGAAGTGTGAGGTGGGAGTTTGATGGCTGGAGTCGGGACTTGTGGTGGTGTTGTATTTTGTAAGGCTGTGTAGGAGGGACGGGGCGGTTGATGTGCTGGTTGGGATATGTGATAGGGTGGTGTTGGAGAATGTGCCTTGAGAACCTTTACGGGAGGCTGCTGTGCTTCTGCTTGAGGTGGTTAGCTTGACATTTCACTCTAGCTAAAGAAGAAGAGTAGAAAATGGAAGAGGGTAAAAGGGACAAGACCGAGATAAAAAGAAAAGTACATACCCATCAACCAACGTCACACCGGTAGCATGACTATCCTTCTTAGCACCCGCATCGAAGTATTTCATCGCCTTACCCACAATATCAAACTGACTCTTGAAGCTACGTCTCGAATCCATCGTGTTATTAACCATCGTCTCACTCGCTCGTCTCTGCTCTCTACTCATCTTCAACCTTGGCCAAACTCGTCCAGCACCACACTTCACTAGAATTCCCCGGTAAGTATCGACCGCATCGTCATTGAACCCAAAGAACGCAAACATCATCGCACTCATGGCGACGCCTGCCCATCCCGTCCATTGTAAACTCGGTTGTGTGCCGGTGTGGATGAAGAGGATAGGTGACCATGTCGCGGGGTTGTGGATTCGTGACCAGGAGTAGGGGACGAGAGTGTGAGGGATGGCGTAGAAGACGAAGACGGTTTGGACTGGTAGGTAAATGATGATCAAGAGCAAGGAGATGAGAACCAGCTTGATGAATTTGCGGGGTGCGAGACCAGAACCGGTTGTTGTGAGAGCGGCGGAGATGGAGCGGCGGTGGCGGTAGAGACGGATGAGCATTTGTGCTGCGAGATATCATGTCAGTTGTGCCATCTCAATCATTCGTAGATTTATCTCTTTCAAGAACTTGCAAATGGAGGGTTTGAGTAGGAGAGAGGAGAATGGAATGGGAGAATGTGGCAAACATACCGGCATAGTACACAGTCAATAATTGGAAGATCGGACACCAACCGATGATAATAACCAGCATGGGCCACGAATTATCCAACTGATCTGCACATCCCCAGACTGGAATGATCATGTATCTACCAGCCTGCACCGTATAATGCAACGCCATCTGCATAACCGGCACCAACCAGCAGAACAACACATCACCAATCATCTTTCTCCGTCTCTGCTTCTTACTCGGGTTGAACACCGCACGATCAGTATCCAATGCATCAGCCAGACCCTTGGAGAGACAACACAGTGAAGTGGCGAGGGCCATTGTGATGGGGAAGCGGAGTAAGACTTCGACATCGCAGACTCCGTAGCCGGTCCACCATTTCGTCCAGTCGTCTGAGGGCCAGAGAATACCGTTAATGACGGCGGTTAGGTTGATGATTATGATCACCACCATGATGCTGCATGCGGCTATGTTCTTGACACGGTAGAAGGACCGGAGGGGGAGGTAGGTGATGATGAGGGCGATGGCGGCGAAGAGCGGAAGGGCAATGGCGTTGGCAGGGTTGGCGACTATGTCTGGCATGACGAAGTCGGTTGTTGAGACTGTGAAGCTGGGGGCGACGTCTGTGTTCTCCATTTTGACGATGGAGAATGCAGACTGTGGGGGAGTTTGTATGTGTGTGTATGTAAAGAGGAGGATGGAGGACTCGGGTGTCTGGACCTGTTGAAGAAGTCGAGGACGCGGACTTGACTTTGTATGTCCCGACGAAATGATTCTGCAACAAACTCGGTCGAGAGTGAGACTGGGCTTGCGTACAGATTCAGGAATGGAGTAACGAGTCGTATCTGCGACAAAGAACGAAGACTCCTGTCTCTAAGTACTCTCGTATGGGTGGAGAAAGAAGAAGCAGTATCAGAAGAGGAGGAAGTGCAAAAAGGAGATCCGTGTGCGTTGCCTGTATGTATGATAGGAGGAAGATATCAAGGAGGGAAGCGCTTTGCCCTCCTGGAGATATACATCTCACGGACGCAG
Organism: Leptodontidium sp. MPI-SDFR-AT-0119; assembly: GCA_020726505.1. Taxonomy (NCBI): domain Eukaryota; kingdom Fungi; phylum Ascomycota; class Leotiomycetes; order Helotiales; family Leptodontidiaceae; genus Leptodontidium; species Leptodontidium sp. MPI-SDFR-AT-0119. The sequence continues at coordinate 181,969 of JAHLEZ010000023.1, forward strand.
AAGCAATCCATCATCCCTCAATAGGTAGGAAAGTGCAACTTTGTTGAGAGATATGATCATCTTATTGAGAATGGAGCTGAAGCTTGGTATTGAGAGAGTCTACCTATTGAGGTGGGGTGTGAAGAGCTGCTTCACAGCTGGTGGCGTCGCTAAGCGAGTTCTATTCAGAACCCCTTTCGGTTCTCAATAGGAGTCAAGCGAGCGCCTCAATATGAACGAGACCTCGACCTTGAGGTCACGAAAGAGAATTTAAAACTGAGAAGAAGACAACCAATCCATGAAACGAAGTTCAGTAAATCCTAGACAGCTAGACATCAAGTCAAAACATACCATCGCTTTACCTTGCAAAACTTTTTGAAGCCGAGTTTCGTGGCGAAGGTGTTGTTTACGGGGGGGACATCGTTCCTCAACAGCCTCGATGGTACCCGACACCAACCCGATCGGCGGGAACGGACAAGACGGGTGGCACTGAGACTGAAGCAAGGCACCCTCGACATCTGCCCGAGAAATGCAGGGCTATAAGAAGATGGAGGAGAACCCCGGCGTGGCTTCGAGGACGATTCGTGACTTGCTAGAAAGGTATCCGTGCGTTGCACATGAGGGGTAGCAATTGACCGAGGGCGTTCCTTGCAGTGAGGGGTGAGGGTAAGCTTTGCATCGGAGGTCTAGCCCTTGAGTTGTGGTGTGGTAGATGTGGGAGTGAAGGGAGCTGGGCGATTCATCCTGAAGCCGGTCACGTGAAGGGATCCTGCAACAGAAAATGCATCGGAACATTGATCCTCGATATTTTGATTAAAGAGCAATGGTATAAGAAGGCCCTTGAGCTCTACAAAGTGAACTTCATACGCGGAAGACGTAAGGTGCCTACCTCGCCGTGAGATGCAGTATCTGTCAGGTAGACATTCGATATCCCGTCACTTCCTCCCAACTCTCTCCTCAATAAAAGTCTTCGTATCGCCCATTGCCTCACCCGCCTCCTTCAAAGCACTCGGCGGGAAGCTAATGAATCCATGACACCCACCGGGAAAGACCTTAACAATAGCCTCCCCGCCAAACATCATCCACTTGACACTCATAGTAACGGTGTCATCGAGCAACGGATCTTCCGTACCAATGGTAAACAAAGCACTCGGCAGCTTGCCTCTGAATGGCGAGAAGTCCTCGTAGTAAGGTGATACAGCAGCTTCTTTACGTTGGTCGGGCGTGTGGGTGGGAACGAAGGCCTTGACAAAGTGCTCTATTACCTCACCGTTAAGAATTAGGTTGCGTGTGAAGTGTTTGGTGTTGGGGAGGCCGCTGAGGTCGTAGCAGCCGAAATGGAGGAGGAGACCGCCTGAGAGAGTAAACTCAGGGTGGGTTTTGAGGAGATGGAAGGTCGTGACGACGGAGAGGTGTGCACCTGCTGACTGTAAAGGGTGGGTGGTGTTAGCTCGGGTATTTTGATTATGAAGGAGTACGTTTGAGACAGAAGTAGCGCGGGTCAGAAATGTTAACTAGGTTATCGTCTACGGACATTGTGTCCTCGGAAAAATCCCTTAACTTGAAGAATCATCATGAAAGACCGCTGTCACATAACAGAAAGAAAGTCATTGAAAGTACCTCTCCACCCATGAATTTCAGTGGTCCTCCATAAGCACTCTCAGCATTCTTGACGAGATACTCCGCTTGGAAATGTCAGCATCTTTCCCGCTTCAGGTCAAAGTAGCAAGACTCACCAGCATCAACACAATCCTCTGGTCCTTTCGGAAACGGATTTTCAGGGGCAAGTCTATACCCTATAGAAATAACCGCTAAATCACCGGCATCGGCATAAAACTGCAATAAGCCATCATGACTCTTTTCATCTCCCAAAACCCACCCTCCACCATGGATGTGCATCACAACGCCCTTAACGCCCTTCCTCTCTTCATCCGTCTTCCTCGCTTGAGGATACATGAGTCGGCAAGGGATATCTCGGCCCTGTTCCCGAGATGGGATAGTGATATCGAGAGCTTGTGGGAGCATCACGGGTCCGGGAAGAGCGGTCTCGTTTTTCAACCGCATTTCGCGGTATTTGGGTGCCCCGACCTAGGTCATTACTTTTCAGTATTGTGTTTATGTGATTGGGAAATTTGACTCCGTACCTCATACCACGCAGGCGTAGCGTTGAATTTGGCCTCTATCTGATCGTTCAGTATTTTTGTTTGTTCCGAGTTTGACGCGGGGTCGAACTTGGCGACGTTGATGGATACATCTGATGTGAGGGGCATGGCTGCGGTGTGAATGGTAGGTAAGTAGGCAACTTCTGAGATCCGTGACCTTGAAAGAAATGCTGAGAAGAGGGGAGCCTTCTTCCAAAGTAAGATTTTATAACGAGATGGAGAAACAAACTAATCCGGGGAGTCGGGGGGAGCTCGTACCGCGGGGTACTTTGCTCGTGTGGGGCTGCTGAGGTCCACGATGAAGGAGTCGGAAACTCGGGACAGGGGCCACCGACCCTCGGCAAGAAAGTTCTCCCGCTCGTCTGAAGCAGCAAAGACCAAATAAAGAAATGAAAACAAACAACCAAACACACCGTGGGTATCAGGTCAGAATAAGAAAAGATACCTGCGTAAATCAATAAAATTCCTGAACCCAAAAATCCTAGACCTCATCCATGAGAATCCATCCGTCCACCTAGACTCCATCACTCCCTCCAAAATCCCGGGGTATACATCCTTATACTTGTACACATTAGACATTTCCCAACCTACCTTGCTACTTCTTGACCGCCCTGCCCTGCAGTCGATCAATCCGAACATTAGTTGGCATCCTCCCGTTCGCCGGTTTCCTCTCCTTACTGGCTTGTTGCTGGCCAAATATCCTAATCTTCCCCCAGTTGACGAGGGAGGCGGCTGTTTTGAACGGGAGGCTCGCAAGGGCCCCCAGTGCTTGTACTGGTAGAACAACTGCACCCGCTGCCCACTCGACGATGATCCCTGTAAAGCCACGTCGATTCTGAGCATTATTCGCAGCGGCGGCGGCAAGAGAGATCGCATCGTTCAATCTCGATTCCAGATCATGAAGCCTGGACTCCGTTTGGAAAGCTTGTAGCGTCGCACGCTTCTCGTACCGTCTTACTGCACGGTTTAGTGCGTCGAGATCGGGCTGAAGAGATCTCCTTACTTCCGTCGTAAGAACTGCCGACTGTTTGCCGCTCAATGTCGGCTCCACCGCCGTGTTATTTGTCTCCGCAATCGAGTTCCTAGCCTCCAAATCCTCGAGCCGTCGAGTGAGATCCTGTACCTCCCCCACGCTGCCCTTTGTAGAATCATATGGGTTGGCACTGACTACCCTTTGCAGGTGTAACGTTCGCGCCTGGATCAATTTCACCAAGTGTGCCAATGGTCGTAGTTCTGAAGCAAGGAGGAAAATCGTCAAGTTGTAGTTCGATACCAGTCCTTCAGAGGGTCTCGTCAACTGTCCTCGTATGGTATGAAGCAAATAGGCTCCAAGAGCCGGGAATAGAAAACATGAAAGAAGAGCAAGTAGCTCGTGGGTATATAGTTCGTTCGTAGCAGCTTCGTGGGTAGGGAGTCGTCGCATGGGCTTGGGTGCTGGTGGGGATGGTTCGTCATTTTCTGGGACTTCTTCTAATGTTGCCTGCGAGAAGCTCAGTGGGTTATCTTCATCGCTCTCCTCGCTGATTATTGTATCGCTATTATATTCCTCGGTCTTTCTCATCGATTGGGCTGAGTGGTACCAATCCCTACATCACAGTCAGCTGTATTCCAGCAGAAGTAAACAACAGAAACCTACCAGGGCAACCTAACAGACCAATTCAAGAATATCGCAGCCAGTCCCAAGAGCATCACATCCGTAATGACCGAACTCCCATTCGTAAATAGCATTCCCCCCAACGCAGGCAAGAGAGCGAAAGCCAACGGTGCCGAATCCCACGCGGAGGAATCATGACTTGCTGCAAGGCCCGTGGCACTCGGTTTTGGCAGCAGCAGATCATCCGTCGAAGACTGGAAGGACTTCCTCGCCTCTCTCAGCGAATAGTCCGAGAAGTTCGAGCTCCTTCTCCGGATTCCTTGCGTGGGCGGCGCATCTTGTGAGGTTGAGAAGCGGTTTGTTGGAGGGCGGTGGCGGAACTGTGCGGATTCATCGCCGGTCAGGACGCGCCGAGGTGCTGCCCCGACTGGTGAGGACGGTTTTGCTGGCGACGACGTGTCCTCTGGCATCGTGGTGATGTGGAGAGAAGGTTGGAAATGAGGCTGCGGACCCGACGCGAAATGAGGGCGGAGGAGGCGAACCTGGGGATGCTTGGCTTGGCTGGTTGTTTAATGACGCACAGGCAAGGGCCAGTGATCCGCAGCAGGGGCCAGGATGTGAGATGATGTCGATGCTCTGTTGATTGAAGACTTTCTCTCCCCAAGAAATTATCCGTTGAACAGAAGTACGGGAAGTCAAGTGCCGTGCTGAATAGTTTATTGAGGTTGAGCAAAGTTAAGTGTGCTATTAAATAGGTTTCGTCATTGATTGCTCGATCGATCAAGAGCTGAGCCTACAGTAGCTCCGAGTATTTGGCCTCAGTGCATCATGCCGAGCATGACCTGCATGAAACGAATCAACATCCCGCAGCCCCGAGTAGGGAGCTTCCCGCCGAGGGGTGGGCGATATGCAGGCACCTGAAGAATGAGTGGGTACTGCGTTGTTCTTGTGGCAGGGGGTTTGGAAGTGGTGCTCTCATATCAGCGAGAACTCATGGAGGAAGTTCTTTCAAAACAATAAACACTAAAATGGCTAGATACACAGGGAGTGCATAAGTATACTTCACCTATCCGCATCCTCCAGCGCCATCATATATCATCAATATTAATATTCCATAAATGTTGTTCCTTCTCTTCAACACATTCCCCAAACCCACATGGTTAGGGTGGCCTTGAGATCTTGATCAATAACAACCCCAAAACCTCTCTGTCCCCCTCTCCACAAATCTAACAGGCACTTCATCACCCGGCAACATCTGCAGCGTAATCATCTGCTCACTCCTCCTCATCACCTTATCCGCCCTCTCGATAGCCTTCTCGTACAATACCCTCCTCTCCTCCCTCCCCATCCTCTCAACCTCCTCATCGCTCGCCCAACTCGACACATCCAGTTCCACACTGTGCTTCTGGAAGACAGTAGACAACACCGCCGTGCTCTCAACCTGAGCAAATCGTCGGCCAGGACAAGCACGTTGGCCTTCCGAGAAGGAGATATATGATCCTTTGATAGGCTTAAAAAGTGATGCAGCACCAGAAGTCTCAAAGGATGCGGTTTCCAATCCATCTACATTGTCCTTCTCGCCCTTCTCGAGAACTTGGGAGGAATCACTACCAGGAATGCCCCGAGGTAGCCACCGTTCTGGCATGAAGTCGTTTGGCGAATCGGGCCAATATCTCGGGTTCCGATTCGTGCCCACGACATTGAGATGGAGGAACATCTTGTCGGGGAAGGTAATCTGCTTGCCATCCATAATGACGGTCTGCTCCCCATTAGCTTGTTTAGGAATGTTAAGGATGGCTGGTACCAGTCTCAATTCCTCTAACAGCACGGCTCCGACCATGGAATTGTAGAGACGAGGCATGTCGTTCAGGTAAGAGAATTCCGAAGTGGGTTTTGAGCCCAGGATACAGTCGATGTCGGCTTGCATGCGGCGCTGAGCGGAAATATTCATCGCCAGTAGAAGGATGCTGAAGTGGATGTTGTTGGCCGTCGTTTCATGGCCAGCAAATAGAAAGATGAATGAGTTGCCGAGGATTTCCTCTCGGCTCAGCGTTGCTTGTGTTGAGTTTGCGGCCTTGGAGTCTGGACCTGTTTCTGTGTAGTTGGCCTTGATCATCGGCCCTGCATAATATGAGCTCAGCAATTTTAGTAGCGACGGAGCAACATACCCAGTAGATCCATTGTCCCCTTCTCACTTTCTCCCAAATTCATCTGCTTCTTCTTGATGTCAAGTAGTTCCCCAAAATATGTCATACATTCATTGAAAGCCTGATACGCTGATTGATGAACTTTGAAAGGAGATTTCTCTGTAAAACAATTAGACTGGAGTCTGGAGGCATCATATGGCACTTACTCAACACCCAGGGTGGGAATATAACAAACCAAATGAGATACCTCAAAAGATGCGTTAATCCTTCCTGAAAAGACAGCTCATGTCTTCCACTAAGTGTCTTATCACTGAAACCAGGTATTCCTCTCCCACCAAGCTTTTCTTCCCCCTCATTTGGCCAAAGTGTTGGAACTCCAAACCCAGCTGCACAGATTACGTGCAGACTGAGTGTTGCAGAATCTTCAGCTGTATTCCCAACTGTCATCCTGCCGCTTGTATTCCCCTTCTTCTCAGCCCACAAGTTCATCATGCCTTCAGCCTGCCGAACGCTCTCCTCGAACACCAGTCTGTTACTCTTCTCCGAGAAACTTGGTCCGACAATCTTCCTATGTCTCTTCCATTCCTGCCCTTCTTGTGTCAAGATCGACTTCCCAAACAGGTCAACAATCTTGTACCGTTCAACTGGCTTGAGGAAGTCGGTTTTCCGAGTCGTTATCTGTGTACCCAGTTCGGCATTGGAGGTTTTGAGGTAAATTATAAAGGGCGTAACGACGAGATATGTGTCGCCATATTTTCCTTCTGCGACTCGTGGTAGGGACCAAGAAACCTGGCGATCGATGAGCCTGCCGAGATGTAAGCTATCGAAATAGGAATCTATGGAAGAACATACCAGAGCCATCCCCAATTTTTTATTTTAGGAACGCGGCGAAGGACGGGTCCCAAGGTCTCTGCAAGGAACACCCAACCATATCCAATTGGGTAGAAGGCTACAACTTGCTGTTAGCCAGACAGCGAAGAAACAGATCCCCAGCACCCCAAACCATACTCACGGCCAACAAGATATGGTAACCCAGTCCTTTTCGCATGGCGAATATTGGTCCATAAACAGATTGTATACTTTCCAATCCCATACGTCACCAGCAAAATAATCGTGAAGTTGACAATGCCGACCATTTCGTCCTCACGACCCCAAGAACTTCTCAACCAAGAGTTCCCAAAAACAAGTTGTAGAAAGAAAGCTTCGCCTGAGGAAAACCAAGTCTGAGAAGGCGAAGAGAAAATAGCAGTTGAAGGAAATGCAGGGACAGCAGCTGGGTTGCGCTGCGCGGAGCTGAGCTGAGGTCAAGATGAGATGAGACGACCAGAAACACAAGCAACCCCACTTGGAATCATCTCCAATCCAGCCCCTCTTTATCCCGATCCTCAGCCGTCCCTATCAGAAGCTTATTTGATACAGCGTATAGAACGCTAGCTGATTGCTTGGTGAGAAGTGCTCTGTGTCACCTGTTTCGGAGGTGGCAATTCCGCTCACCAGTCACCAGCCGTTGCTCGTACAAGCTGACTCGCTTGGCGGCTAATAACTTACATGGTTGGCTGGTGAGCCTTTGAGGCTCAAATGTGTATGCATATTGAGATGAGCCATTGCAGGGGTTTCTGGACTTCCAGTTGAATGCTGGAGATGGACTGAGGGGAGGGGACTTGAAACAGAGACCGCGAATCTGACGACAGCGGAGGTTTGAAGTGTGAATGGAGGTGATAGAATGCTTCGTACTGGAATAGTTTCCTGGTATGAAATTTCACATATTTTGCTGTCCTCCATCTTTAGAATGGAAGAGGGCCAAAGAGAAGAATAAGTTCGTTCTTGAGAATAAACGACGTTCAGAATTCAGGGGTATTTGTAGATACATAGGCCAGTCACGTGGCATTCTCTTTAGCGCCTTGGCTTCTTTTGCCCAGACCCTCTTCCCTTCCTTCGATCATCCGTTTCAGTCCCATATCCCTGATACATACGTTATCACCACAGAAGCCATCCAGTTTCTCCCGCAGGTCTTCTACTCTGCACCAAGAAGCCAATTGCCGTCTGCATTGGGCTTCTTCGGAGACTGATGAGAAGCCTAATCATGTCTCGTCTTTGAAGTTAGAACCTGGTCTTCGCGCCTACACTATTGTTGATCCTTTCTCTACTTCCAATCTCTTTCTCTATCTTGGGTCTCCTTCGTCTTTGTTGTTGAATTCTGCCTTCCAGTTAATCTCGTGCTGTATTGTAGCCCAACAGGTCTAGAGAATGGAACGCCGATGCATTTGTCTTGATTGTGCTCGTGGCACCATGGCCATCGGCGGCTCTTCTGCAGAGTACAAATCTGGTATTTCAGGCGCAGCTTCGGGAGGAGGAGCGGCATATGGTGGAGGGCTCGGAGCAGCTTCTTCGTTCCCCGCTGCAAATGGCGGGTTTACCTGGAGGGCTCGTTGCCTCTGACCATTGAAGTATGCAGCAAATTCCAACATGGTACCACAGGGCTTCATCTCAACTTGGAAGTCAAGACTCTTCCATACCTCGCCCTCCCGATTCGTGTATTGCGGCAGCTGATCAAAGGGTGTGTTGACTTGGCATACGATCTCTCCTTCAACTCTGACATCGTCATCTTTCCGCCGAGGAGGATTCTCCCGGTCACATTTCAAGAGGGTGACTGTGAAACGTTGGCGTGGAAGGGAGCTTCTGATTTTGCGGCTCCAGTCTAATTTGATAACCTGCTGGTCCCCAACGTTTTCGTTCGTCTGGACGTACCAGTGCATTTGGTTAACAGCACACTCTTCACCCAGAGCCGCGATGAACTGCTTGTCTTGTTCGCTGTGGATAGTGGAGTTGAATGGCTCGATCATCGCAATACCGTAGGATGTTCTCACCACCCTCGAGACTATATGGGCTCTCATCACGAAATCTCCATCATGTCTGTTCAGAATGGCGGCTTTCAGTAATGCACCACGGCAGATCGCTTCCCATGCTCGATCTTGTGGCGGGCGCCGAACTTCAATCCCTGGGCTGATTTTGCGGACTTCTTGTTGCAGTCGGGTATAGAGATATGGACTTTGGCCGAAACCTCCCACCAAAAATACTGCTTTTGGCAATTTTCTCACCCGCTGTTGCGTCTTGTGGATTTGCTCAAGCACCAGTTGAACAATCTGGTTGATCGGGCCATCAAACGCACTCGAGATATCGGTCCTGATGTTCTGTCAGACCAAAAGTTTGGAATGATGAAGTTATAAATACCTCTGAAGACGCAGCTCGTGGCCCCTCCTCTGTGGCCTTGGTGCCGTTTTTTTCCTTGGCCACATGTTGAAATTCAGGCTTTGCTTTACTAACACTTGGACAGGCAGGGTTAGACCATACTCGCGATCTGCACCGTTAAAGCTTCGCTTCAAGCCATGCTCCCAGTACATCTCCTTCCATTCCCTCATCGTGGAGTCCGCGAGCCGCGCCCACTTCCTCTCTCCAACCCAGGCACCCATCTTTTGGTCAAAGGCTTCATCGACAAATATTGCACCACATAGTTTGCCAGCACCGCTTACGCATTCAGACATCTCCCACATTGTTGTGTTCTCGATTTGGTAAGTGATCAGATCCTGAGATTCGCGTTAGATGATATCTGATCAATGCCGCCGCACAATACTTACTGCTGTTCCTCCCCCGGCGTCACATATTACGAAAATGTCTCCACTCTAAGAGATGTCAGCCTGAATTACTGAGATAGGGGACTCCACCTACCTCTACTGGATGTCCATCGAAGTCATCCATCACAGCTATCGCTGCCGCTTCTGGCTCAGGGCAAAGAGTCAACTTCGTTTCTCCTCCATGCCTCTGATCCAGAATACCGGCCGTGTATGCAGCTTGTCTCATTCTACTCTGCGCGTACAAAGGCCAAATCGCGGGGAATGTGATGACGACCCGAAAAGGCTGGCCGTCAACTGAGGCTTGCCCAAGAGCTGTCCGGATAGCCTTCAGTAGGTGCTTCCACAGAAGCCCAAGATAATCGGCAACCACATCTTCAGCCGATTTGTTCAATTTCTTTAGCATCTCCCTTGCTTCCTTGATATATGCCGAGTCGCGAACTCCCACATCCATGTATGGCGGTCCAATGTCTTCGTCTCTGAGAAGTAGGAGCTTGAACCATTGGAGGGGCTTCTCTTCCGGTGCTATGTTGAAACCCCACTTGACTTGGTCTCCTTTGTAGAATATCTTCGAGGGGACTTTGGCACTAGTTTTCTGTCCTTCAATTCCGTCCCAGTCCATCACCACATTAACGGCTTCAGGCCTTTCGGACCATCCCCAGGCAATCCCCGAGTACCTTCAAAAAGTTAGATTTCATTCTACATTTCATTGGCAGTAGTACGAACGTTGTGCCGAAGTCAATCCCCACAAGCAAATGTCCCCTAGGCCGAGTTGCCATCATTCGTAGTCTTCTGCAAACCTTTGCCTGAAGAGTCTCCAGTTCTGAGGTACACGCACATTTCAGAGAATGATCGGCAAAGAGTATTTCATAAAGCAGGCGCTGACGATCTTACAGTCCAGTCCAGTGCTCATAAAGTGAAATTTCTCTCAACTTGAACGGGGCTCAGTCATGGCCATTTCTGCAGCCTACACAAGGCAGAATGCAGGACATCTTTTTGAGAGCTCCAAATCGTCGAGGGCTCGGTCTGAAGTCTCAGAGGGCGTTTGCTAAGTTCCGCACAGCCTTTCGACTCGATCGCTATTGGGCTGTGAGTAGGCTGCGCAGCATCTCATGGCAAAAGTGCAAAGACTTTGGCAGAGGCTCTGTGTCTCACCAGCTTTGATTTCATTTGTTGTTTTATATGTCGGCTGCATTAGATGTGCTCCAGAAACGGACACAGCAGGCTATGGGGCGTTTGTGGATGAGGCTGCGCGCGAACTGCCCGTGTCTTGGCTAAATGTTTCGATAATTCACTGCGCGTTCTGCTTAAATCTCAGCCTCACTCACCAAAATTTGATCTTATTTACGGTAATCTGGTGGTTCTCAAACCTCTGTGGTGTCTTTGGTCTCAGTCTTCCATGTGGGCTCATCACACCCTTGAATTCCTTGTGTCACAGCCTAGCAAGCAACTCCTCTAGGCATTATCTGAACGCATGCATGCTTGTTGGATTCTCAAAGTAGGCTACGCCAGAGCTCCGTAGCCATGTAGCTCTAGAAATTCCATTGCTTCAAGTTTTTCTGCTTGATTCGACAACATCAGAACCAGAACTGGACGCAGTCCCAATTTCTACATTTTCGCCATCATGCCAAACACAGAGTCTCTTCGGAATGTGGAAAACGGCCTCGACAACGCAAGTTTCCAGTCACACACCGATAGTCGAAAATGGAAAGGAAAGGGTAGGAACAAGTTGTCAAGCTGGAAAAAGAAGCTTATTGGTGTGGATCAGCACAATCAACATGACGAGGGTGAGGATCATCAACATAGCTTTGAAGGGTTAGCGAACAAGACGTTGAGACACACAAACTCGTTACAGGTATCTGTATGTTCAACCAGATTTCCTCATATTTGTTTCTGATCATGGCTAGAACGACCAGAGACAAGGCGTGCCAGTAAAGAATGAAGATACAGTCAACGGAGATTTGATCTTGACAGGGGAGTCGAGGACTCCAATCGCAGATTCTCAGATAGCGAGGAGGAATTCGACGGCCTTGAGTGGGGCTTCTGGGGCTGCCACACAGATTGAACAAGATAACTTTCTCGCGAGATGTGTGGTTCTACAGGGCCAGGCCGAAAAATATTGCGATGAAAGCCACGTGGCCAATCTCGAATGCAGCAAACTTCAAGACGAAGTCTCGCGCCTACGAACAGAGCGAGACAAATTCCAGGAGAAGCACACAAACCTGCACACAATGTATGCAAAGTTGGACATCGACGCGGGACACCTTCGAAATGATAGGGATAAGCTACACAATGACAATGCACAACTCCAAGTCGACTTCAATCATCTGCAAATCGAAAATGAGCGATTGGCTAAGCAATACCGACAACTAGAGGGCGACATGGAGAAGAAAGCAAAGGACATCCGCCAAGCAAGAAAAACCCTTGATGACGAGAAGGAAAAATGGCGCCGACACAACGAAGTAGTCTCAGATCTCAGCGGCCAGCTTGATTCCCTTCAAGAGAAAGTCAATGAACAAGAGGTGGTGATATCGCTTGTGAAGAAGGAACGAAACGGTTTGAAGCCAATCGTGGCCAGCTATGACAAACTCGAGATTCAACACAAGGCTACGCTAGTACAACTCGATCGGTGCAAAGCTGAGCTTCTAGACTGCCAACAAAACTACGATGACATGAAATCCAAGCACTCAACTGCCAGTGATGACCTTAAAAGACTAATGCTCGAAAGTCGCTCTACGCTCGGCGACGACTTCTTCATCCGCAACTTCCAAGGCTTGCAAGGCGCGATCCGACAATGGGCAAACGAATTTTTCCGAGGCGAGGAGAAGAAGATGTGGAGAGCTCAGTACCCCCACAAACATCAAGTCATTCATGCCGAGCTCTTGGAGCTGACTGCCGACGCGAAAGATCTCCTTATGTTTTCTGAGACCGGCTCCGGACGTTCTGTCATGTGCGAGGCTTACGTCTGGAGGTACATCGAGGAACAGATCTTTGACAGCAATCCCGCTGAACACTCCAAAGGGATGCATTGGGCTCACAATGTACGGTCCGACCTGTGCCGACTGGAGCGATTCCTTCGTCCTGGTAAGCTCACTCAGATTGCAGATGGAAAACCACACTAACAACCCCGTAGGACAACGACGGTCAGATGCGGAACAGAGAATGTTCCGTAAATGGAAAGCGAGCACTTCGAAGCTCATCATAAACCGACTCCATCCCTCCAATGACTCAAGTCGAATTGCAATAGACCCGAAGATTCACTCCTGGCTTGTTGACCACGCCTTGGATGTCCTTCGCCCGTGGATGACTAGTGACAATGAGCGCGCTTGTATCGAAGACCTTGAGGCCATCGTTCAATCGGCCATCGACTTTGACTCACATATGAACGAGTAAGCACTATATTTACAGATTCATCCCCCGAGAGGTGCTCTCTAAGATCAATTTGCTGACTTTGAGACAGGCAATGGTCATTCATGTACGTCGCTACCAAGCCTTTGGGCTCCACTTCGCGTCATGGTTTTCCCTTCGAGAGTGAAATGATGGAGCCCATCAGAAACGACATGCAAATGTTCGTTGGTGATTCAGTTGGCATGGTCGTGTCTCCGGCATTGGTCAGAATGGGAACGGCGAACGCGGACAATTACCACCTGCAGACGATTCTGGTGAAAAGTAAGGTGATACCGCAAGGCTTTTCTGCTCGATCACAAAGGAGTAAGAATGGCAAGACTGCAGGATTGGTGACGCAAAGTTTGCAGAAATGGTAGATTACATGATATTGTCATCAAGGAATAATTTGGATAGCTCAGTTTGCCCCTTTCCGCATCGCTATGTCCCGTTTCTCTCTCCACCAAGGCTCAGAAACCCGCCAATGAACAATTGAAATTACGTCTAGAAAAAAATCATATCACACCTGCACGGTTTCCTCAAGATAAGAAATTGGTAGAAATGCCTAGTTTAAAGTTAGTGCTCCGTGGTAGTTAGAAGGAACGGAGATCATACCCAATATAGCAGCAATAGACCAAAGTGTTCCTGTGAAGCCAAGTCTGGGTGGACAGAACCTGTCTCCAGCAGCATACACGAAGCCTGCCCAGAACAACCACTGTGCAATATACGAAATAATACCTAGAAAGAAAGCCAGCCCCACAATGTAGGGTTGAAGGTCTTTGAAGGTCGTAGGGAAGTGATCACTGGGATTGTAAGGCGGAGACGGCGTTCTCCTCGGATCATTAACCTCGTCTGGGTCATTGTACGCAGCACCATGATATCGCGTATCTGGGAATGCATTCGATGGAGGGTTCACACGCTGGATGTAGACTGGATCTTGGATCTCTTCTGCAGAAACAGGGCGGCTTCTTTGGGGGATGTTGTCCTCCCGGTAGGATTCTCGACTGGTGTATCCTGGGCTCAGGGACTGCGGAAAATCTCCCGGCCGCATCTGTGTCATCTCAGGATTGACTGGCAGTGCGTGATATCCGTGGCTCCGCGACCTTGGAGGAGGAGGACTATCTCGACTAACTGATGAGACGGTTGCAGATGCTTGAGGAAAGTCCCCAGGTCGCATTGGAAGGGCGTCGTATGCTGACGAACTTGACCCGCCATCCGTGGCACTTGAAGTACCACCACCATCCCGTCGAATATTTTGGAGTCCAGGAGGTATCCCATCAGGTCCGTAGCTCACGTCAGGACCCGCACCTCCTCGAAGATTGTGCCTCTCGTCTTCAGGCTGATCGGCCTCGCCACGGACAATGTATCCTTCTCGAATGAGGTGTGTTTCATCGATGGTTGGTGGTCGATGTGTTCGTCTTGAGGTTCGTCTCGACGGAGCAGTACTTCTTCTCCAGCTTCTCATTCTTCTCGGCTGGACACTTTCTGGAATTGTAGTAGCTGCAACATGTCTAAGCCAGCTTTTGGTGGTGGCATAGAAATGCATCAGCGCCGCATGCCAAACCAGAAATATAGCCCAAGCAAAGACCACACCAAAACCTGCAACGAGCCAGAACATGGCTCCAATATACATATCCCTAGCTTCCATGCCCCTGAAGAAAGGTGTGAGGTGGTTGTTGATATAGAACCCCTTCTCGACGCCAACATGGGCTGTCTTGCCGAGGAAGTAGGAGCCCAAACACTGCATGATGATTTCGCCCACGGCAGCACTTACGCCTACTCTGTTCACGGCAACAGCTCCAGTCTGGAATGCTTCCGTTCCAGCCCTCAGATGGAAATATTTCGTCAACCAAGAGTCGGGAAATAGGGATAGGAGGCAAGCAAGCCACCCTAGTCGTGGTCGACAACAAAAGAGTAGCGCCAGTAAAGGTGCAGGGACATGTTCGTAACCTGGCGTATTCTTGATGATATAGGCGGTAGCAAAGTTTGCACCCCTGATAAATAGTCAGAATTCTTTATTTGGAGATTACAACATCGAGCCATCGACTTACAATTGGATACCTGCAAACAAGATAGCGATGAGGATCGTGCTGATCACTGTCCCTGTACCACCTCCATTCCCAGAAGCGCAGAAGATGAACTTGAAGAAATGGCTCATCCCTTTCTTCAGCAGCTTGATTGGTAGCAAGATTCCCAAGATGATTCGGACGATCAGCCGACGGTGAGTCCTCTCTTTCTCTCTGATGATCCAGATCGTCAATGAAGCATAAAACACAGTAAACAGCAAGAACACGATATTCTCAATAACGAAAAGACCAAGATACAAAGGCTTTGCAGAACATCGCGGGTGGTCATCGCCGTCCTTTATGTTATTCGCACTCACAGTCCAGTTCCAAGCGAAGAGGTAGTCGATCCAATCTCTCTTTGCCTGACCATCGAAATACTCGAATTGTGTTCTCCAAGACTCATTGCATGTGGTTTCGATCCATTTAGCTAGACTCGCAGGCTCATCGCCTTCTATACAGCATCCCCCGTTGCCGAAAAGCCAGGCGTTTGGTGAGACATCGCATGCTGATGTTGCATTGAAGACTGGCCAGCCTGGATTTCGACATGCTCGGTCGTCTGAGCAATGAGAGCACCAGTCATTTTCGCTTTGCCATTTCTTGTTCAGGATGGTCCAGATAGGGAAGCATCCGGAATTTGGGTCACAGTTCCTGCCGATGTTAGAAGAAACTTTTTAATAAGAAGCAGTGAAATTCTCTGGTTTTGATTTGATTTTACACCCGTGGTAGAGGGTAAGTACACAGATGTATTGAGTTTGAATGAACTTTGCAGCTGGCTTACGATGACATTGACGTGAGAGGGGTTGATCCGCAGCCGCCCTTGAAACATGTTGGTGCATTTCCCAGGATATCTGGGAATTGATTGTAGGTAATGAGGTCTCCACAAGTGGAATTCAAAGCCTGTATTGGATTTGCTAAGAGAACCAACGCTATCCAAGAAATGGATTTCCAGTATGGTTCAAATGACGGAGGCATCTTGTTGTTTCTTGAATTCATTCAAACTGGGTCACAGAGAAACTGTAAACAGCGTGAAACAGCGTGAAACAGCGTGTTTATCGACCACCTTTCTCTCAAGCCCTCCACGGACGAAATGGACTTCGATCACATGAACTTTGCAGTAAGGCTTCACCATGGTGAGCCTCATATCAAGACTGGCCGAGCTTTGAGGAAGAAGGAAACGGAGGCTGGGTAACGCACATTGCAGGATGGCTTCCATTTTCTGCCTCACAGTGGGCTATTTCAAGATGCAATGTGAATTGGCAGACTTTTGTCTATTGCTATTGGTGTATTTCGGTGAAGTGGTGTGGTGATGAGCGGGATCAAGAATGAGAGGAGGCTTATGGGGGCTGAAGTAAATACCGTAAACGCGCGGGCTTGTTATTATTTCCTCAATTGGACGATGTGGCGTAAAGTGGAAATGCCGCTCTTTCAACGGGGCTCTCGTGCATATGGCTCCGGTTCAGCTTTCGGCAGTTAATGCTTCAGTGCTTCGCAGCCTCGCCTACACGGCCTTGTTTGTTTCGACAGAACTTACCCATCCGAAGGCTTTACTGGCAACTCATAGGAGGTCTTCGTAATGAGAGCATTGAAAATCTCGAAAGTACTTTCTGCTTTGATTGTAGGGCATTTAACAGTAGAACGAAGAGGATACAAGTTTTCACTTGAGCCTTGTACAGTGTGTGGCGCGCTAGTCCCATGCACTGTAACCCCGCTGAGACTACAGGCTGCGCCCCTAAAATCTGCAGCCTGATCACTGTCTCATCTCGTAGAGTCACTGAAGGCGCCTGTGGCTTTGAGCCTATCTCGGTTGTGCCAGAAGCTCCAGGTGACCCGAATCAACGACGGCTGTTGTGGAAATCATGAAGCTCTTCATATCGACCCCGAATGTTTCTATGAAACTCTTACTCCAAATCTGATGACTCGTATGGAGCTTTTTCATCTACCAAGAGCCGTGTTGCTCATTTCTCTCGCTTTCAACTTCCAGGTGGTGCTTGCGGTTACTTCGAACCTGACCACCGAAATTGGTACACTCCCGATATGCGCTGTGCGTAACTCCCTCTTCCCCGTAGCCAAATCTGTAAGGGCTCAAGGCTAATGAAAGAATAGCAAGCATGCATCGCTTCTTCTTTTTCAACATGTTCGTGTCGAATGCTAGATTTCGACTGTAAGGGCTCACCCCAGCGATAAGTTGATAACCAAACTGACCAGCATAACAGGTGCCTGCGCGTGCACCACATTCTCTCCAACGGCTAGCTTTTGCATTCAAGGCGCCTGTTCACCCTCCTACCTCAAACCTGCTATGGAAATAATGTCACTCGCATGCCCTCCGGCATTACCCAGCACGAGCACCTCCTCCACCTCTCGAAGTCACACAACGGCATCTGCAACGATGTCCGGCGGTACCTTTAGGACGGCTTCAGCTGATCCCGTACCTTCCCCAACCGTTACAATAACCGCTGGACCATATGGTGGTGGTCTCAGTGGAAACTCATCATACCCAAGCGGATCGAGCGAATGCTTGTACCAAACTGCGTCTGGTGTTCCAGGACAGCCAACCTGTTGGGTTCAGGCTGGGATCAATGCTGCGCCAGGGAGAGAGTTCGGAACAACGGTGCTTCTCTGGAGTCTCTTTTCATGTTTGATTTTTGCGGGAGGTTTTCATTAGAGCTCAGTATTACCAAATGCTATTGTGGTTGAATTATCACCTCTGGGTTACACCGCGTCGGGTCATACTTTCTGGTAGTTCTAGGGTCACAAACTGTATTCTAGCTATTATCTAAAACATTCTATAATGTTCTTTATAAATAGCGTTGCGTTAAGTGGCCAGGGCATTGCCAGGTAGCCATGAACACGCACATCTCTTAGCGAAAAAGCGATCTACTTGTTGCGTTTGCAATGCTGGGAAACTGATTGTGATTCAGAAGTGTGACTGCACTGGCTAGAACTACGAGTTACCGTATGTTTATTTATACTTTCGATCCTGTGAGACTTCTTAAAGGCGAGGATCCCTTAGAATAACCTCGCTTACCCCTGTGCTTACTAATGTGATATAAACAAGGCCAAAAACCCAAAGGCCACAGAGGTTCTAAGAGATATTATATTCTTCTATTAAACTAAACTTTTTGGTTTTTTAATAATAGTCGGCTGTACCTCCCCCCACTAATAAAACCACTACCACGACCTTTCCAATACCTATTCCAACTCTAAACTAGATTGTTGTTCTCGTGCGAGCAGCTGTGTGTATCTCGACTAGCTGGAGGTTTGGAGATGTGCACTACGTAAGTATCATTTTCTCGCTGCCTTCTGGCATATTTGTCTCCCAAACAAGGAGGGAGTGGATACATTCAATAATCCATACCTGTACTCGCACCACCTAGTTACGGTAGGTGCAGAACTATCGGGAATCGAATTTAAAATTCGTGTGCCAGTGTCGCTTGGACCACTATGATTTCCTATCCAGGTAAACAAATGCCACCGGACTCGCCCCACTTCACTTCCGTTCGAGGTGGAAAGCATCCAGGTTGCTTTCTCTTGTTTGGACCAACAAAAGCAAGACTGGGCGAGGATCCCAGAAGCCTTTGTTCGCCAAATCGAAGGCTTGTAGCGGTCCATAACGTCGTACTCCAAAAGTTTCGATTTAATAAAGAGTGTGATGTTTCAGTCTTCTTACTAAGGGAGTATGCAATCTGGCGTCGCAATACGTGTGTCACTTGCTTGTGCCAGTTCAGTTGTTCTTGATCCTGGTGGACCCCACTACGATACTGTCGAAGATTGTTATCTTGATTAAATATTGCTTTCGGAAGGTCCAACAGTTTTTGTGGAAGGTAATATTCTGGAGTCCTTCCAGCTCTATTGGCGAGTAGTGGGCATATTCTCGGTGGACATCACATTGTCAGCTTTCGCTTATCCAGTCTAGCCCCTATCCTGTAAGCGAGAATACAGCGGTAAGTTTTGCAATCAGGAACAAACAAGCGCAAGAATGACGAGGGGAAATATTTCCTAACAGAGACTGAGAAGGAGAGTTCACTTCCAAGAATTCTGAAATCCGATACGAGAATGCGGTCTAGCAAAAACGTCACCATTTAACCTGCAGATCCAACAAGCTAGTCGGAAAGCGACCAGGAAAACGGTCGCTATCTTTGGCCTGGGAGCCAAGACCGTTGATTGACTTTATCAGGAAGTCTTGAATGCGACGATCCGCATCTTTGCAGGTACCAAGGATGTATATCCAAGGAAGTATGCGCATACCACCATGTTGCCATCACGTGTAAAGTTCCAAGCATTTTAAAAAGTCTTGGTACCTGCCAATTCAGGCACAGTATCATTGTACCTTCTTGGCACCTGCCATTGCGAGCACTCAGGATCCGGATATTCTGAGGATCATATCTTGCTCTATTTGTAAGTGGAATGGCGTCTTGGTCACGATATGGCTGGATAGCGACATAAAATAAGGGCTTCGTCCGGAGTCCGGATAGCTGGATTTCCACACGTTCCTCACTTTCTCATCCAATCGGGTCTCGGGGCGAGTACAGTTGAACGTCAACATCCCGATTGATATCACGTTCGCTGATTTATCATGAAGGCCGCTGCAACTGTCGCCGTGGCGTTCTTCGCCTGGCAATCATTCGCCACCGAGCTCTTGACTCCCGAAAAGATCGAAGCAGGTGTCAAACAAGTCGAGTGAGTCGAGTTCCAATCAACACATGAAACGATTACTCACAATTTAGCCTGGAGCGCAATCTCTGGAACTTGAACCAAATCGCCAAGAAGAACGGTGGCAACAGAGCTTTCGGTCTTCCTGGATACAAAGCTTCTTCGGATTATGTGCTCGAAAGAGTGCAGACCAGATTTGGCGATCAATTCGATACCACTCTGCAGTACTTCAACCACACTTTTGAGCAGACTCGCGACATCTCGGTCACTGGTCCAGATGGCGAGGATGTCCCTGTGATCACATTGACTTACAACAATGCCACCCCGATGCCTGGCGGAGTCACTGCCCCGCTCATCGATACACCTGTCAATGATGTGACAGGTAGGTCAAAACTGGCAAATCTTGTAGAGACCAATATGCTAATTTGTTCAAGGCTCCGGATGTGAGGCAGCTGACTGGGAAGGCATTGACCCCACTGGTAAGATTGTGCTTATAAAAAGGGGGACGTGTGCTATTTACATCAAATTGAGGTTCGCAAAAGACCTTGGTGCTCTTGGTGCCATCCTCTGGCATCAAGTCGATGGAGTACCCAACAGCGCTACTCTGGATGCTTCAAACATCGGTCTTATTGCGCCTGTTGCCGTTGTTGCCAAGTCTGTTGGAGAGGCATGGAAGGCTCGCCTTGCAGCCGGTGAAGAGCTTATTGTCAATCTCCTCGTTGACTCGGTGTTTGAGGAGCGAGAGAGCTGGAACATTTTCTCCGAGACAAAGGAGGGAGACCCGAACAATGTTGTCATGCTCGGTGCTCACTTAGACGGAGTCCAACAAGGCCCTGGAATCAACGACGATGGGTCTGGAACAAGTGGTATCCTAGAAATCTTGACAGCTTTCCGCCACTACAAAGGCTTCAAGAACAAAGTCCGATTCGCGTGGTGGGGCGCGGAAGAGAGTGGTCTCATCGGTTCCCTCTACTACACATCGCACCTGAGCGAGGAAGAAGCGGACAAAATCCGCTTCTACTTCAACTATGACATGATAGGGTCTCCCTTCCCGGTATACGCCGTTTACAAGGGCGATAATCCAGGGGATGCACCTGGAGCTCAAATTCTCCTCGACTACCTTCTCGCTAAGGGCAAACCGGCCTACTACGGCGGCTTTGGTACAGGATCGGACTACGTTGGCTTCCTCCAGCTGGGCATTCCATCTTCTGGCCTCTTTACAGGGGCAGGTGCTCCTACTGATCCGTGTTATCATCTTGCGTGTGACGATACCAGCAATATCAACGCAGAGGCTTTGACGCTCAACGCGAAGGCTGCGGGTGTGGCTGCTGCAAAATTCGCACTATCTTTGGATGGTGTTCCTCCTCGCATAAAGACAACTATTAACCGCAGGAACAAGATGCAGATCCGTGCTGAATTTGCCAAGTGGGAACATGCTGCTCAAGAGGCTGCTGATACACACACTTGCTCGCACAAGAATAATAATCTAGTTTAGAGTCAGAACTGGAATTGGAGAGGTCGGGGTGGGGGTGTCATTGGCGGAGGGAGATATAGCTGCTTCCCGTTGTTGGTGGACCAAAACGGTTTAACATAATGGAAAATGATAACGTGTCTTGGAAACTCGGTGGCCTTCAATTAGCGGCTATGTTTACATCATGTTGGGCAAGCGAGATAATTCAGCAAGGCTCGCTTATGAGAACTTTCACACCGTCGAAAGCATGCATGAACATAAACGCAACCCACAGTTCTAGCTAGTGTACTCACATTTCTTAATATCATTCTTCTGGTGTTCCTGGACCTTAGATCTCAGTTGATAGGTCTCCCCAGAGTCTGGGCGAGAGAGAGTCTTCGATAAACTGAACTCGTATACAGCGCATGTAGATCGATTTGTCCCGAGGAGATGCGTTGGACCATGGCTCCTGGGGCAGCTTTCGATCACCTAACATCATTGATGCAGAACAATATATAATATTTTGGACAAACCCAAGTTTCGCCAGCTCCATAAACTTTGCTCGGAACGAAAATACACTGGTTCGATAAACAGCCGAATGACTTCATACATACAGTCAGGGCAACACTATACTGTGCTCGGCACAGATTAGGAAATTTGCTTATATCGTGGCTCGTTCAGTTTGGGTACATCTTTCTCTAGCGCGTCAAATTTCAGTCAGTCTCCAAACTAGGCTGCGTCACGGGGTGAGTGAAATAGGGGTAAATCGCGGTTATTCGCCCCATGGGTAGGTAAAGATTTTTGCACCTCGCTTATGGGAATTCATGAGGCCCCATGGGGATTCGTGAGGCCTTATAAGGATGTAATTATGAAGATTTATGAGGATTTATGAGGATTTATAAAAAGTGAGTCTACATGAGGATTTACTAATCCCTGTATTACGAGTACCCGTCTCCATGAGGTGAGGGCAAGTATTTTCGAATCCTCACGAAAGCTCATGGGTGGTTATTAATATCATACGGGTACCCTTGGGGCCCATGCGCAGCCTACTCCAAACTGATGAGAGAAAGCCCGGGACCTCAACAACTCCGCAGTTGCAGTCCAAGAAGATAAACCAGGTTCCATTTGCCGTAGGTATCCCTACTTCTCAGCTATCTGTAGTATCAATATCCAAGAACAAAACGCCAACACGTACTCCACAATCTGATATCCCACTATCCAACTGCCAAATGCCAACACGTATGTCGCAAACAGCGAAGCTGGCCCCTACTCGGACATATCAGCATCGAAGGATGGGAAGCAGAAAACGTCCGGTGTCTGAAAAGGCGCTGGCCTTGGTAAGAATAAACATTGGATTGTGATATTTTACCAAGACAGAAATGGGTTGTGTGAGAAGACTGGAGGCTAAAAGTCGCACAGCATCGTTGTCAATATGTTATTGGCAAACAAGAGCAATTCTGTGCTATTGAAATTTCTTTTTCTGCTTGCTCGGCATGTAAGCCAGCGTAGTTCCGGCTGGGGGCCAGGTTGGGGTTGGTTATGCAGTCAGTTGAGTGATAATGAGGCATATCTCGCTGTAATACTCACGTGTTATGTAAACGAAATGTGACTGTCTTACTTGAGTCAAGAGTGATTCATCTGAAATCTGCCCACTAGTTATATATTCCTCATCATGTTCCAAATTGACTTCAAATGAACAGTAATACCTTCCAGATATTCAACCTGAACATTTTCTTGCACCATACGTATTCACAGTTATACACACACACCTACACCTGCAAACACCACACCCACAGCTCGCCATGGTTGAACCAATAACAGCTGCAACCGCTGTGATCAGTATGTTTTCCTCATTCGTAACGATATTCAAGGCCATAGAAGCAACAATTGCTGCAAGGAACGATGACACTTGCGACTGCTACGATAATCTTTCTGGATTCCTTAAAGGCCTCGACATCGTTCACAAGCAGGCTAAAAGCTGGAAGATGGAGGATTACGAGCAGGAGCGCGTTTCCTCATCTATAGAGAGCATCTTGATGCGCATCGAGGAGTATCGTTAGCTCGTCGAGAAACGGCAAAATCCCAACAAGTTCAAGGCTGTAGCTACGCGTGTAAAAATAGCGTTAGGTAGAGCAAGAGGCAAGGAAAAGACCATCAATGGTCAATTTACTAAACTTCATGCGGACGTCGCTAAGGCATGTATCAAAATTCGGACAAATACGGCCTTGCAGCATGCGCTAACATTGTTGGCCACTTTGTAGAGCGTTGGCCTTCTACGCAGCTCGACCACGCCCAACTCTCCCTAGAGCGCTCGACATACCGATGCTGCGAGCCGAACCGCAAATCAGAGGTCCCAGTACATGTGTTCAAGGAACCCTCGGGATTTTGTGATGCGAATGGTGACGTAGAAGAATCTCAGGAAGAAGGGAATACATCGGCTTGGAAGTGATCGAAAAACGTCGCATTTGTAGTTCCTTCCATGTATCGAGCAAGTGTTATGAATGCGGAAATTGTCCCACCCTGCAGGCCCTTCCCATCATCTCCAGGACCAGGCCACAGGCAAGCTCAGGTATCAATTCCACCTCGCAAACTCAGCAGCCACAATTACTGCAGGAGTTTGGTGTCGAAGCCCAGACTCGTCTCCAAGTGCAACAAGTGCGGGAAAGAGGGTACTAACAAAAAATGGCCGCAGTCAGCTAAGTGTCTTGTATCTGGACCTGGGGGGTAATGATTCCTTACACTTGTTCGTCGGAAGCGAAGTCTTCTTTATCACCGCAGTCCGTGATCCGGAACGGAGCGAACTTGCGAGGTACGAGAGGTGCCTTATCGTTCAATCCTATTTCCCTTGTATCATAAGGTGCAAAACTGAATCGCCACGGGCGAAGATCGCGCTGGATACTAAAGCCAACTCGAGTGGCAATGATAAAGCATCTCTTCAATTAAAGCAGTTGACTATTGTTCATTTCGGTGATTGGAGCAAGCAATTCTTATAATAATGCAATAATCCTCTCGATAGCATCGGGGTTAATTAGCTGCTGATCTAGATCATCACACAAGGCAGGGTATGGATGTAGAGGAGACTGGCAGAGTAGAAAGGACATGTAAACTCTGGCTTCCTCCCACGCCCAGCACCCGAATTCGTCAAAGCAATTGCCGTCGATTGCCTTAGCTATCGTGACAAATGTAGGAGAGAGAAGAGAGTGTGTAGGTGAGCCGTGGAGAGAAATATTGATGAAGAAAAGCCAAGACAAGAGGGCTGTCAAAGCAGACTCACGAGACGTGGGGTCTACAAGCCGAACCATAATGCGATTGAGTTGAACTAGGTCGCGGGAGGTATGAGGGTAGCTGTGATTGTCGAGGACAGACTCTAAAGGTAGGAGTGAGGGAGCTGTCGGGCTCCAACCGACGTTGGTTACGAAAGTCCGGATGGCATATCGTAAAGCCTTCAGCCGCTCAAGGATATACGGAGATCTGAAGTCGTTGAATAACTTCCGCTCCCTGGCGGCAAATTCTCGTGGTTGTGGAGTCCAGTCGTCGGTGTGTATTGGCAGTTCAGATGCTGGTTGGGCCTATTCATCATGTAGACGAGAGACTGTACTGGAGTTGTCCAGGGAAGGTTGCGGCCGAATGTTTAGGACGTGGACATCTCGCTGCTCTTGCAGTCTGTCCTGAATCCGAGTATTTCTCCGAGACAGCACCAACCCAGTAGCTATTGCACCAAGTAATGCAGATAATATTGCAGTCGAGGGCACTACTGCTGTAAAGAGGTAATTGTTCACCATGATGCTTGAACAGTGAACGTGTGGCAGCAATACATAGGAAGACTTTGCTCCGAGGTCTGAACTTGGGAAGAAGGAATAAGAAGTGTTCAAGATTAAAAAGAGGACATGTAAGGTGAGATTATGCTCGCCGGGAGTGAGTTCTGTAGTTTGTGATTTGCTGGCATCCTGTGTAGTTGTGACTTTTTGGCAGATGAATGGCTCAAAATGAGACAATCATTTTCTTGGATTTGTCCTTGGAGTGAATCAACGTGCGATTTTCTCTGGCGTACAATCCCTCCTTGTTTGGGAGACAAATACGCTAGAAGACAGCGAGAAAATCATACTTGCGTAGTACACATCTCCAAACTAGTTGAGATATCTGAGTTTCCCTCACAGAGGTGACCCGGGCCAGGACACCGGAGAATAATGGAATCGGTTGCACGCTTTTGACCTGAGATGACAGTAGCATCAAGACCGATATCTAAATTAAGGGTTGATAGCCAAGATTGTGTGGTGGTCTCGTCTCTGGATCGATTCAATGGCTTTGTACTCCACGAGGCTACCAATGAACCTACTCCCCATGTTCAGAAGTTTGTCAGGGAGCCGAGCGCAAAATACGCAAGTAGACTAAAATGTTCTTGCGAAATTTGGTAGCCTCACGCTCGGTACCTACAAACTTCTGGATACGACAAGTATCTCTAAGGGTCAACTTTCGCGCTCGGGCGAATGGCTACTTCTAAGCTAGTACGGCTCAAATTGCTTGACATTCGGTCCTGATACTTGGTCACTTCTATGACCCTCCGGATACTCCCCGTTTGCCTTGTTTAAGGCGACGGACTGAGCCTGTGACGTGTCCTGACCCCTGGCCCTTCTGTTGCTATGTTACTGTGTTTTATTTCATTGCAGACTTCTTAATTAAGATTTTCATCTTAACCATCCTCTGACAGCTTGGGAATCTATGGTTGTAGAGTTTAGATGAGAAGAGGCAATTATTTAAAGACAACCACTTACATTATAATCAGACCTTCTATACACGACACAAGAACAATCTTGACAGCTTTGCATTCTACTAGCTTTCTCTGTGGGACAGAATCCGCAGTGGGTTTGCAAGGGTTTTTGGTTAGGTATGGCCTTGTATACTTCCTCCACCTGGTTCAATCCCACGAAGAAAGGGATACGTTGTACTCTCAAGAAACCGGTTTGCTAGAGGGCAATCAATCGATCGCAGTTCCGAATCATGCCGGCAGTTGCGATATATTGGAAACCCGCTTTCCGAGATGTTACTATCTGTTTGAGCGAGCCAGCGTTTTGAACCTGTCACAAGGAAGGACACCTAGACCTGTTAATTCTTCTTAGATTTCCAGTATTCGAATCAACTGTCTATAACTTGGTCCGCGCCTTTTACTTCTCTTTAATATTCCCGAGTGCTTTACTATGTCAGATCTCACTTCAGGTGTTAAGGTGTTGGTGTTTTGTGATCTTGGACAAACTTCAGGGAGTAAGGAGAGAATGTATTGAAGTAGAACACAAGCTACTATCAATCAGCTATCTCAATTCTCCCATTGAATACCGAGTCCCACCGTTTTCCATCGGTTCAAGCAATCGAGGCAGTCACAAACTGGGCCAATGCTCCAGACGCGGCAATCGAGAAAGTGCCGGTAAACGTGTATCGCAACTCTGTGACAGGGGAAGTTGCATACTGTTACTCTCTAAGAAGTCCTGTCCAGTCTTGTGATAGTGTTCAAGAGGTCTCCAAGCCAGGGTCTTTTGGGATCCTCGGCCAATCCAGAAATTACTTGGTCTCCAACCGCCTTCTCCTGACCACGCCATTAATCATTCCCTAGCCTGCTTTCTATGGGTCGATTGAACGGAGCACAGTTTGTTCTAGTGCACTGGTGTTCTAGTGTTGCTTGGAGTCAAGATCACGGTCCGCCATCCACCACCACCTACATCGCTAATTTTCCGAAGTCAACAGAGCTAAGTGGAGCAACCTTGTAGGAAACCAAAAGTACTTTATAAACATTGAACTATGACTGACACAACTCGAGCCAAGTGAATAAAATGAACCCGTTTCTGAAGTTCGCTCGACTTTGTCGCTAGCTAGCTATTAATCTCATTTACTTTCTTTTCCCTTTGCTTAAGCAATTAAGGTGTTCTATTCTTTGTGATATTTCGATTGTGTAATCTGATGTCAAGGCATAATTTAAATATCAAGCTTGGATTCTGCTTCCGATTTATTTCTCGTCATAGGTTTTAGGCTTTCAAAGGCTTTCAATTGTCTACAATACATTAAGCAAAGTCTTCGACATTCGCCAGGCTCATAAGAAATTTCAGCCCTGAATACCATCAAAAGAAACAACCCCCTTCTATTGTCACTGGCTCGCTTCGATGCCACCATGTATGTGGTGGCGCAGAGGTGCATGAAACGCCCGCATGCTATGCTGGCAGCAACAGCCGCAGCCTTACACTCAACTTCCACTTCATCATTTCAATTCAACTTGCAATTCTTCCCTCCATATGCTCTAAAAGTCCCATTATGTAGATTTCCCGAGCTCTTCACTATTGATATACTCCTCCCCTTCGCAGTACGGAGGGGTCATGACGCCGACCACGACCCATACGTATCCCCCGCGTCCCTCATCCCCTATACAACTCACAGCCTTACCACCACAGACCAGTGGATATCCCCTCGAAATTTCCTCCCCAGTACACACATCAATTGCCCCATCTCCTCAAGATCCCGAATCTTGCATTCCCAGGCATCAAGCACGAACCCAGAAGAAACTCCCCCACATACCCCGTCTCCCATCCTGCAACCTGCTGGACCGAAAGGTAGCCCGACGCACCTTCCAAGCCATGCTAATCTTTGGTATTCTGAATATCATCTACCAAGCAACTAGTCTCGTTCCCGCTTTCCGAAGCTCTGTTGTGGCTGCACAGGCACTGGGTATGCAAGGAGATACCGCGCGTAATGGGAGGCAGAGTCTGACTTATGGATTCTTGCAGGAGTGCGGAAATAGAAAGGTAAGAAGCACGCCGGTCCTGTACCCGCAAGGACAGTGTATAATAGTGCTTATATGTTCATGAACGCATGTGTAGGCACAGAACTTGCCTCTCGGGAAAGACTGCGTGAAGTATCTGACGAAGACACCGAAAGCACCGCCTGATATCGACGACTGGATGGAAGACGACGACAAGGCAATGGCGAATTCAACAACTACGCGATTGAGAACACGGGATATGGATTTTGATTTTCCAGTCACCCATGTCGACGACGACAAGGTAGGAATGAAAGCCGTGCAAAGCCCAGCGAGCTTCCGCATGTGGATGTACTTCGATCTGATCTGCATCGCCATAATCCTGGTCTGTATATGGCAAGGGAAAGAATCCCGACAGTACATCCAGCGCATGCTTCAGTATTCGAGAAGCTTTATTGGGTACAAAATGCGCCAGAGTGGTTTTCACCTCGGCCGAGTCGGTAGAATATTAATGTCGCCTTCGAACATAGCAACGCGACGCCTTCGAATTATTGGGTTTATACTGTACACGTTGCTCTTTATATTTATGGTCGGAAGGTGGATTAAGGAGCAATGGCGATGGAAGGTTGCTTCGGAATTCATTGCCCAGTGCAAATCCCGAATAGTAAGTTTTTGATATCAATCTAGGAGAAATTTGAATCATAACCGAGGAAAAGGAAAACAATGAGCTTCTCGGCGAAGACTGCACTAAGTATACTAGTAAAAACCTGCAGCCGCAACCGGAGTTCAAGATCTACTGGTGGGAGCTGTTCACCTTTACACTGGCCCAGTATTCATTCTTGTGAAACTGTTCACGAACACTCATATCGTGCTGGACTTTGTACAGCTCACTCTAGAAACGCTTGGCTTAAGGAGACGGATACATCTTGAAGGCATACAGGGCCATGAAGAAATGATTATTCTTCAGGCGACCCCGAGTTTTTTGGAAAGTCGCCAAGGAGGCGCATGAGAGGACTACCCTTTGATCTCCTGAATGAAGTGCGTCCTCGGTCCGACTTTTTTAGGCTGTGGAGATATACGAGCTTTATTGCAAGTAAATAAAAGGTCTAGCGAGGAGAGGTGGATCAGCTCTTGACCACCCTCAGCAAAGAGACGAACTATACACTACATAATGTGTTCAATCCTCCATTTGCATGCAGCTCTGTTCCCTCCTCAACTTGTTCCAGCTACCCACAAACCAGCCCCTCTTTCGGAATCTCAACTACCTCCCCATTCGTCTTCCCATCCCCTTCACCAACCTTCTCAACCTCCACATGTCCACCATTCCCCTCCCCCTTAACCTCCACCCCAACCTTCTCCAAATCCGCAAACGGATCCCCCGTCCTCCGCAACGCCTCTTTCTCCTTCTTACTCAGCGTCAAACTCCCCTTCGCAAGCGCCTCCTTAGGAAGCGGCCTCACATACGGCTGAACAACCCACCAAGGCCGTTTACACTCGCGCACCGTCTCGATAGAACTCTCATCCATTTCACCTTCCCCTTCTCCCTCCTTCCCTTTCCCATCCTTACTACTATTCTCCCCACTCTTGACTTTCTCTGCGTTCAACCTCGCATCCTTAGCCATCTCCTCTTCCCAACTCTTCCCCCCAGTAGCAGCATACTCTCTCAGCCCTTCCCTACAAGCCCTCTCCACCAACTGCAGCACATTCTCAAAAGCCTCAATATCACCCGCTCGGCTCCTAGCCAGGGCATCGCGCACATTATGATGTCTCGCAACTAGTGGCCGCAGGAGCTTGAACAGATGCGGTTGCATAGCTAACATGTTCGGAGAGGTGGATTTCTCTTTCTTAGTGTTTGTTTTCTGGCGTTTGGACGCTGGCTCTGCATTTCCTCCCGCTTTGCGTTTCGTGGCCCCGTTGCCATTGAGGTTTGCTAGATTTGTTTCCGTTTCTTTTCCTTTTTCTGCTGGGATTGAGGGAACTTCGACCGGTTCAGGATCAGAAGGCAAATACAGCGGTTCTCGAACCGGTGGTTCAACCTCCAACACATACCGATATATGATATCCATATACCTCCTCACCACAGCATCCATCCTCCACCCACCCCTCCCATCGACACCCCTCCAATACTCCCTGCCCTCCTCGCCCACAGACGGCGCCTCCGAAAAGATAGCAGGATCGTACAGATTGCCCTCGGCGCTCATCACGCCATCGGCCCCAGTAGCTTGAAGACACCTCTCAATATCCTCTTTCCGTAACACATTCCCATTAGCGAAAAGTACCGTATCGGACGGTAACTGCTCCCTGAGGAAGCGAATCACGCTCCAATCCGCCAGACCCGTCTTATGCCCTTTCATCTCCCGAGTGCGCCCATGCACCGTCAGGATACTAGCACCGGCACTCAACACCTTCTTCGCATATTCCAGCGTCTTCTCTTTCGTGTCTAAGATGCGGATCTTGGCCGTGACGGGCACGTCGAGGTCTTTATGTAAAGTGTTTATGAGAGAGTATATCAGTTCTTGGTCTTCTTGGAGAAAAGCTCCGTATTTCCCTTTCCGTGCGATGCCTTGGGGACAGCCTAGATTGAGATCCACGGCGTCGCAGAAGGGTGCTACATATTTAGCGGCGGAGAGCAGTTCGGACGGGTTGTTGGCGCAGAATTGGACGAAGAGGGGGCGGTCTATTGTGGGGTTGCCGTCGAGAAAGAGGGGAGGGAGAGGGGATGGAGGAGTTGGTGACGAGAGAGAGCCCCGGAATGGTTGGAAGTGACCGTCTCTGAATTTGGAGGTTTCGCTGAACATTCTGGCGTGTAGCATAGGGGTGTATGCCACGAGGTCTCGTTGGGAGGAGGCGGGTATGAAAGAGCGGGAGAGCATGCGCCAGGCCTGTTTGTATTGTCAGTTCTATTGACCACTTATAGTTCCTCAAGTCTCTTTCTAGTACATTGTCATTGAAGGGGCAAATCAAGGACAGAACGTACGAATTCCGACTGGTCAACCATAGGCGCAAGCACGAATTTCGGACTCCCAATACTCTCATAGAACGCCCTTCCATGTAGCTTCTCTTTCCTCCTTCCCTCACCTATCTCTCCCCCACCATTCATCGCGTTATCTCCAATTTCCCCTCTGCCCTCATTCAGTCCTTCATTGGCCGTCATGATGGTCCTCCGTCCCACAGAAGAAGAAGGTATTTCGAATCGCCGGGTTCCAGCCCACAGCACACGTCGCAGCAGAGTAGCCGCCACAATCGCGCGTCTGGAGTCGTAGATAGGTTTTAACGATGATTTCGTATTGAATGTATTGTCTGGCTGGAGTTGTGTGGGTGTAAGGGCGAAGGGTAAAGTGAGTCCTGTGGTATATGACTATTGGATTGACATTGACGAGCAGCCTCGAAATAAAAAGTTTTAGCGCCTCGGGCACAAGGCTGTGCCAAGACGAGGCTACGATTTCATTTTTTGGATGGATTGAGCCATGTAACCAGTCTTCGAGATCGACAATCCAGAACCTCAATCTAAGTTTCAACAATAATCGGTGCATTTCAATATTAAGTATTCTACATCCAATTGTGCATCCCATACTTTCGTACCGTAAAGAAGCCAGCCATCTACGGACCGACGGAACAGCCTGAAGTACCCGATGGCAGCCTCTCCAATAGAAACGAGCCCAAGAATTTAAACTTCCACAACCGACTTATTTCACTACTTAACAAATCATTAAAACTCATTCTAAAAATTTCATTTCGAGGACCAGCTAATCAGCAAAAGAATTTAGTTTGTGAATTACTATTACGAAGCCTTACTTGCATACATCCCTCCCGTCCTTCGACTTCTGCAGAATCCACACCGCAAAAATACCAAAACTTCCGTCCCAGACGAAGACAAATAACTCTGCAGCCCTCGCCGACAAAGGTAGACAGAGAGGAAAGTAACTTGCTATTCCTCCAGAAAGACAACTCTCAAGTGTTCCAGAAAGCACAAATAAAGTCAAACTTGATGTACGCCCAACCCCCCACTGCGGTTTCCACAAATCTACCTCAGCATAAGTAGCAGGAACTGTCTCAGAAAGAGAACGACGTCTTGTAACATCGTACATTCTTCATGAATGGCCTCAATATCAAATTCACAAAAAGTCAAAACGTTCTTCATTCCAGGAATTTGCTTGCTTGCGTGCTGTCTCGCTTTCTGTCTGTCTTTCATACTATCCCACCAATTTAAAATCCCTCTTCCCCTATGCATCAATCCATCCACTGGTCGGTCAACCCATCCATCCATCCATACAGTCCTTCTTCCCGCCCAGTATGCTATTGAAATGAAGAAAGACTCAGAGAAGAAATAGACAAGAGACAGCCGACGCCGATTTCTGTCTAGTAGCAAGCAAGTGAAAAAGAGGCAGGACAAAGGACGTAAAAAAAGAAAAAGGAATATAGAGTTTGTTGACCAAATCGCTCAAATGTGAAATTGACTCCTGTACACCATAGAATGCGCGAAAAA
The DNA here is from genome assembly GCA_020726505.1 of Leptodontidium sp. MPI-SDFR-AT-0119. Classification (NCBI taxonomy): domain Eukaryota; kingdom Fungi; phylum Ascomycota; class Leotiomycetes; order Helotiales; family Leptodontidiaceae; genus Leptodontidium; species Leptodontidium sp. MPI-SDFR-AT-0119. The sequence continues at coordinate 214,255 of JAHLEZ010000023.1, forward strand.
CCTGGTAGACGCCTGCGAAGTCGGATCTGAATGTGTGTGTGCATGACAACAAACTTTTTTTTGTGCCTGCCCGTTATGCGAAGAGAGGATATGTGAGTTTTTCTCGTGGGCTGCTAAAAGCAACCATAATCGTGGTTTCATTAGAAGAAGTGTGTGTAGATTTTGGAGTTTTCATGCACCACCATTTCCTAGGGAGGGTTAGCCGGTGGCCTACTACCAAAAAGAGTGTACATACCATTTTGAAATTGTTGATCTCCTCCTTGATCTGCTGGGCAAGCATCGGTGTGAGCCGGTTGCATGTGGCAATCTCACCCCTACGATCATATTCCCCGCTCGGCCAGGTATCATGGAATTGGATTCGGGGACTGAACGTAGCATTTCGCTTGGTGGCAGTGCCTTGAGGTGTTCCTGGCATGCTCTTCGAATCTCCTCGGAAACGAAGGGCAGACATAAAGTAGTCCTCGCCTCCAAGTGTCACTGAACCATTCTTTCGATGTGCCTGTTGCTCATCATTTGGCGTGCTAGGGGCTGACGAGTTAGGCGAGTCATTGACGTTGGGGATCTGTGGCAATTGGAAGTTGGCGGCTTTGGGGTCGAGAGGTCTAATAACGGGAGAGGAATTGCCCGATTCTGTACCAGAACCTGATTTATCAGTAAAGTTGAATCGCGAATAGGGGGTAAACTTACGCTTCAGGATTCCTTTCTTCACTGCAGCCAGAACCTCTGCACGCTCCTTCTCTCCTCCCACAATGCTTCGTCTAGCAGCAGAGTTTTCCGTACTGGCACTTCCAAGACGCTCTGTAATGCTAGCCGTTGCGTTGGCTGCATCGAGGGAGTTTCGCTCCAATCGAGGGAAACCAGTACCACCTCCAACCTGATCATGCGGGTCTGCATTAACATTTACCTTCTCTCTCTCGGCCTCAACAGTGACCATAGAAACTTGTGCTTGACTAGCTTGGGGAAGGGCCCCATCTGCAGCAGGAACACCAATAACAGACTTCGGTCTGAACAATCCAACAAGAGACCTAGTGGACTTCTTCATGCCCTTGCCCATCTTGCGGATCATGATAGAAGCAGAGGATGCAGTCGAAGAGATAGAAAGATTATCGGTGGAACCAGTGAAGATATTACCCTGTCCAGAGTATATTCCCGATCCAATCCCTCCAGCCTCCTGCTGCTGAACAATTCTGACTTGTTCGGCATCTTGCTCCTCCTGGTACTTGTCCTTGCGTTGTTGTGATCGTTCTACTGCATTGTTGGCTGCACTGTTCTCCGCCGAGGCTCGGCGAAGTTCCGCCGCACTACCAAACGAGAAGGCTCTCCGCAATCGTGAAGTCTTGCTCTTTTTTCCCTCCTTATCGTTCAGAGCGGCCAATTGTTGAGCAGCAGGACTGGCAGAGCCACCTGCGGCCTGCGCATAAGTGGGCTTCGCTGGTTGTTGCTGTAAGGCTGCTTGAACGGCTGATGCGAAGGAGTCCTTGGAAACTGAAGACTCGGGACTCATCGTCATCGGCTTCGACAACGGAGAAGGGTTGGCAATTCGTTTGGCGGCATCGGTAGACGAAGCTCGTGGGGGGATATTTACAAGTCTAGGCACATCCTGTTTGGCTGAGGTCTGGTCTGCGATGGTATTTGCCGCTGGAGATTGCGAGGAAGATGGGGCGGGGTTCGAAGGTGCCATGGATGCGCTTGCCTCTCGCTTGGTCGCCTGAATCATTAGCGGATTAGCGAAATGAACCCCAAAACACTTTAATTGGTGTGGGATAAATTGAAAATGTCCGTAGAATACGGGAATACCGCGGCGGTGTGGAATTCAAGCAAAATACATACCGAGTTGGGTCTGGAGTTATGGCCGCGAGCAGCGCTGCGAGCAGAATTCACGCTCTCCGAACTACCATTGCGTCCATGAGACGAGCCCGGATGAATAGCCCCAACGGGTGAGCTCCGAAGAGGGTGCTGCTGCTGATCAATTCTCCCATTCGCACTGCTAACTTGGCGTGATCCCTGCTGCAATAGCCCTCCCGACACTCCTCCATAGTCAGCTGCATCGATTGTGTGAATGCTGCGTCGACGGTATCTCTTCATTGCCTCCTGGCTGGTGTTTCGATTCAATGCCATATCGTCGGCACTCGTGGCACCCGAGGTAAAGCCAGTCGTAGGTTTGGAGAACTGGGGCATCTGCAGACTGAAGCTTTGAGGTGAGGTTGTAGGCAGGGATGCCGGTTGTGAACTAGAGTTGCCGTAGAATTGCATGACATTTGGCATAGACGAGCCGGTTGGCGTGGAGGGTTGCTGGCTAGAGACAGACTCGGCACGTCGATTATTTGGTCGACGATATCGATCTGGTGCAGGCTTGGATGGGGAAATCAAAGCTGGAGGAGCCAGGCTTCCGTTGCTGGAGTTCACTACGATAGAGTGAGGTCTTGCAGCCCCTGAAACAACACGAGCAGTTCCAGTGATAACAGAATCATCCTTTGCCCCTGATCTGTGACTCAGCGAAGAGAGATCGGAGGAAGAGGAAGAGGAGGTTGTAGAGACAGAGAGTGGTGCAGGATATCGTGATCTATTTTGTCCCGACTCGGAGTGATGAGCCATCCCGCCAGGTGCTGAAATGGTTCTTTGATCTGGTCGAAGATGTGGTCCTTGCCTCTGACCTGGTGTAGTAAGACTAGGGGTGCTGGTGAATGCGTAGGGTGCAATTGGTGCCACTGTGGTATGTCCTCGATAGTTGGTTATTCCCATGCCATTGCTCATCCCGTGGACACTGTTACGCTTCATCTGCTGTGGATGTGCAGAGTATTGGTGGTGGGACTGGGCCTGCGAAGCGTTCTGGAGGATGCCAGATGCAGAGGACGGTCGAGTTTGGAGCATCGTAATGGTACTGGACTGTTGAGGATATGATTGAACCAAAGCAGCCATGCTGTGGTGACGAGGCTGGCTGGGATGACGGAAAGCTAAAAGCTTTGGTGTATTCTCAACACTTCATTCGTTTCGAAGGATCGGTCGTAAAGAGAAGAACGAAAACGGAAATCTGCAGCACCATTCACTGTTAGTCTTCTCCTGAAAGATTGTGGCCAGGGTGGGATGATCCGCCGGACGTGGTGTTGTTCTGACATGCATCACAAGCGCGTTCGAGGAGAGGATCGGATGAGGGGACTCGTTTCACGAACCTTCAAAGAGAAAATGTGCCAAAGAAGGTGCAATTATTACGAAAGTTGTAGGTGTGAAATCAACGCGAGTTAACGGTTGAGGAAGAGGTCGAATCGAAGGAGGACGCCGGCGGCCAGGTAGGAGTTGAGTTGGAACTCGCTCGCGTCACAGAACCACACTTTTACCGTGAGAGCTCTGTCCGGCCGAAAGGTGAGGGATCTATCACGACAACACCAATGAGCAACCAGTCGACAGGCAAAGCACCGGATCAGAGTCTGCCAACCTCGCAGGTCTCTTGTGTGTTGACGGAGACGGGGTCTGCTGTCGTCGTCGTGGTCGTCGGAAGCGAGGGTCGTGGGAATGGGGAGAGGAATGTTTTTTCGAGGTGGATGACACGGATACGGGGGGTGTGGGATGGGACTGGGGGGAAACGAGGGACAACAATAGACAAGGAGAAAGAGAAGAAGGCTGCCGTCTCGAAGAAAAGCGAAGACAGGCGGACAGAGAGGAGATGGGTGTCGTCAACAATCGCAAGATAGCATTGAGACAGAGCCCAGGTGAGTGAAGTGGAAGTAAGTGGAAGTGTAGAAAGATGGAGAGAAAGTCTGGAGTTGAGGTGAGTGACCGTGCCAGCAGCAGCAGCATCAGCACGCCTACGCCTACGCCGTACCGCACAGCACCGCACCGCACGCACCACAGCGCCTGAGGGTGCGAGGACAGGGGGAGCCAATGGGGGATTAGCGGGCGTTCGCTAGGCTGGATAGGGGTATGCAGCCTCCACTCTCCAGTAAGACACGATGCCTGCAACGCCTGTGATGCCTGTCAGGATGTGATGTTCTGTATAAATTTATGAAGTCGGCCAAGGCAAGGAAGGCAACACGGGGGTGGAGTGGATTATGTAGGTAGGTATTAATGGAGGGACACAACAACGGTGATCCTGACATGGAGAGATGGTGACTGGGGATGCTACTCTCTATTTCTCTGTCTGTTCATGCACTTCCTCTTTGCCATCCATCCATTCTACCAGTACAGTACACTTCTAGAGCAATTCCCTCTCAGCCCAAGCCCGATTATCTTATTTGGCTCTTCTTCTGTACAGTACGTGTTCCCGGCTTGTGGATTGATGGCTTGCTTTGCTCTAGCATAACTTCACGGACTCGGCTGCCAATTACGACGCCTCCCTCCCCTCACTCAAGACCAAGCTTGGCCGCATGTCCGATCATGTTCAGTTCAGGGGGCAGCAGCCATACAGTAGCCATAGCCATAGATAGGCCTGATGATTACATACACAAATCCTCGTACATCAGTCGACGACATATGGTACATACGGTACCGGTACAGATCCAGCATGAACACTACTGCAGTTCAACAAGACCGACACCGACATATGCGGATATATCTCCTCCCCAAATCAGCTGCCGAGGACTTCCTTTTAGCTTCGTCCCAGTGCGGTAGCCTCGAAGTTTCTCGGGATTGCAGGTCTCAGGTCTGGAATTCCCAACTCATCATAGGGCAAGTTTGGGAGGCAACGGGCAATTTAGCAATTGGTTATGGTGGGAGGGAGATGATGTTGATGTCCTGCAGATGTCCTGCATAGAGGGGTATCAGCCCTCAACTTTGACATCGAATCACCGCCATCTCGGACCTCAGAATGCCTATGTACCTACCTCACCTCATCCTCCTGAGACTCAGGAACCAGATTATCAATCAACCAATGAGAAATTCACCGTCAAAGAACACCGTCAGCAAATAAAAAATATCAATCAAAATCTACCCCTCATGTCATCACAGCCTGGAAAATAATACAGACATCCATCCCTCAGATACCGGGTTGCATTCTCCTGCTGCATCTGTATTTACCCCCAACAACAAGCAGCCAGCCGCAAGCCCAGCCGATCCCATCCAAAACAGCACATCACAACACAGCAAAGCATCTGTATGGACGGCCTTCTCAAAGGCTGTCTGCTTCTGAAACGATTGAGCTTGTCCGACGCGTGTAAAGGCCAAATCAGCATCCAGCAAATCCTCTAGACACGGCTCACGGCTCCACCAAAAACCCAAGCTCCTCATCCAATGCAGCCCGGCCCACCACAATAGCTGACAACTTCCGATGCGGAACGCGGGATAGCTCGTAGAAACAAGCTGCAAGCCACCTTCTTCGACTCTTTCAAAAAGCACGAAAGGTTTTTTCTTTCATGTGCAAATTCTTTCACCGGTTTCCAAGATCTGGACAGACTTTTCCGAATCCACGGATCAGAGCCCTATATGTTCTGTATTATCATAACAGCTCCAGGTAACCGAGTATGCAAAAAGACGAAAAGGAAAAAAAATCTTCAAAAGCTGCATAAACCTGATGTGATGCTGTGGCAAGGTGATGCAGCAGCCAGCCCAGCCAGCGTACCAAGAACTCAAGATACCCTTTCCCTTCCTTCTCTCCCCTCGTCTCTCTCCTCCAACCTTCATCCCAGCATCCTATCTGACGCCAGTCTTTCGTGCATGAAAAGAACACGTCCACGGACATCATGATGGCCTGTTCCCTCCCAACTCCATATTAATATTTGAAAGCAAATAAACAAAATATCCCGAGCCGGCCTCCTATCGCAAGCCAGCACAGATCTGAGAGAAATCCAGGGAGTAGAACGACAGAGTGATGGATGCATTCTGTATAAAACGAAACAATCATCAAAATACGAGTCCTGTCGTCATTAGGAAAGAACAAGACTCATTCGATTTTGAGCTGCATGTGGATTGCTTTATTTGAGCCTGTGCCTCGGGCGTGGGGTCGTCGTACCAAAATCCCACGTATCTCCTCTCTTACCTCACCATGCTGCCTTCTCCCTTGGCCGGCCCTTGGTATCCCTCGAAAGTGGTGTTGATGATAGCTGCATCATAATTGCATAAGCGCATCCATCTACTTACCAGCCACCCACCCGCCTTTCTGTATGTATCATGTCGTGATGCCTCAATTCAACTGCTCTGCACTCCTCAGTTCGCGATCTCGTATCGCTGCACGCAAGACCCCCTCCCCCTCAAGCATCCATCCCCACACACTCTCAACTCAGGATCAGTCAGGTCAGGATAACCGCTGCACAACCCACGGTAGACGAGCCGCAAACCTCGAATCTTCAATCGTGGCACAAACCATCATGGTTTCTCCCTGCACACAGATCAGATCTAGCGATGACACGATTACAGCGAGCAGAAGGCCAGCGAGTTCAGATACTGATAATTACAAGGATAAAGCCCGTTCTTGGCCAACAGATAAGATGGATGGATTTCATGGATAGCATGGCATGACAAGATACCGGTACCAGTCTGGTATGCAAGGGAATGTGAGGAGAGGGGTGGTGAGATGAGATGGAATGGCAGATCTTGCGGAGAAAATCATGAAACTGAAACACCAACAGGTCGATCACATCCATCAAACGAGATTTGACATGCGGCTCACTTCAATTCTGAGCCGCCTTCTTGTTTACCTTTGTACTATTCTTTTCTTCTTCCATGAGGGGACAAAATAGGGGTCCTCGCCAAGCTGGGGAACCTTCTTTGAATTTCACCACCAACCACAAATCCCCAAAACATACATATTCCTCCCCTCCCCAAGCATACACAAACTAATAATACAAATACCCCAAACTTTAAATTATAAATATGCAAAATCAAAGACGTCGCTCACGAACTCACTCTACAGAGCACAAGAAAATTAAGATTTCCCTGACATCTGAGCCTCAACCTCACCATCTGCACGCACAGTCATTCGTTCCCAGCTTAACTTTCCTTCCTCGCTCAACCCCCTGTTTGCTGTGCGAAGTCGCGAACAGACGAATCTGTCAGTCACTTAGTCCTCGAGCGAGCGGCACATCCAACACTCGGGCTCGCTCGTCACACCACTGTCTATCTACCGTCAAGGCTCAAGCTGAAGCTGAAGCCTCTCATCTCAACAAGCGCCATGCCATCTACTGTTTGTAAGTAGGTAGGCATCGGGCCAGTCAGTGCTGATTCACCAAAAACTCAAAAATAAATAGTCCTTTGCCATCCACCACCACAACCACAACTTGGCGGTGAACCCCAGATCTAATAAATCCTCCACCAAATAAAATAACGTTTTGGCTTTCTCATCTCACAGAGCATACAAAAAGTAAAACTGATATACTGTACTCTAGCACATCCACGCCACTCTCCATAAGCTCCATCCAACCCACTCCAAAACGCCTAAGTCCACGGGGAATGTATTTCCCTTTCCAAGCAAGCCTAGCCCTAACCTACCTACGGAATAGCTAAAAGTTCTTGGCGATCTCGTCCCAGATCGCGCTATCCTGTCACATACAGTAGCTTCACTTCAATTTGATCCTTTCACGCCACCTCATTTTTGCATGATGGCTTCTCCATCAAATAATGAGACTCGAAAGAAGGAGGGTTAGGTTGGAAAGTGCCGTAAAATTACTTTACCCCTCTCGCTCTTTCAACTGCACTGTCTACCAAGTACCTTCGAACCAGACCGAGGCTCTTGAATGATGGCATGGGATGTGATGGGATGGAATGGCCGGAAATTTACTTTAGTACGGCCGTTCCATTTGTGTTTCAGATGCAACGACACACGGAGATAACAAAGAATAGGCCTCCCTTCCATCTTCTATCCATCTTTCCTTTATATCCGACGATTATCCGTGGCGCAAATAGGAAGGAGATATCATCCATTCGAGCACGGCAAGGGTTACCTAGCTATCTTCAAAAGATCCTTGAAGCTCCATACTTACCTACCCCGCACCAACACAAACCTCCACGTTCCCTCGAGGACAGCCGCCTACATACTATCTCTCTATCCCTTCATCTTCAGAAAAAGCAAAGAAAAGAAGAACCGCAAGCCGCTTAAGTCTTCACTCCCTGTACATACATGCAGCTCCAGTATTCCAAATCCCCACACACACTCCCCCACACTGGCCGTTGAATACGAGCTCCCTGCATATCCATATCACATCTCACAACACCCACCCATCAACTCGTCAAGCAACCCCCTCCCTCTCTCTCTTCAAAACATACCTTACCTTACCATACCATACCATAAATCTCCCACCCTCACCACAAAAAGATTCCCGGGACCCCTCATAAAGCCACTTGAGCCCTCTCGCCCTCCTCTTACCACACACAACCCTCGCTCCTGCTCCAAGAAGCGAAGTTAGTTCATCCCACCACCACAAGCAAATCAGAATTATCAATCTGATTGTGTTGTGTGTGTAGTGGAAGAGAAGATATGCAGCGCTTGAGAAGGGGGGGGGGGGGGGGGGGGGGGCGGGTTGGAAGCTCCACAATACTCGTAATGACGAATCTCGAGCTTGGAGCGCAGATCTCCCCTTTTGTGCTTAACTACAGTAGGAGTGGGAGTGCAACGCAGTGTAGCGAGCGATACAGCCACATCCGAGATCCTACCTTAACAAACCTCACCAGGCCCTCACCAGGCGCGAAATGAAGAAAAAAATCGAAAAGACGACGTCGATCTCGCATTCGAAAATCTGGTAAGCTACTCTGGAGTCCTCGGCTTCTACTTCAAAAGGAGGTATGGTTTGCTTGGCGGGATGGGCTGGTGACGAATACTCGGAACTTTTTCTAGGCGAACCTTTCTTTTTCTTACCGCTAACAACTCAGAGCCAAAATCTCTGTGAATCTAGTCGTGTGGTTTTTTCTCTCAATATCTTGTCCTTCCTATCTTCTTATGATCTGAGTGGTACAGTATGCTGCAATATCTCGGGAATCCCACACCGCCCACGCAGCACGCTTCTTCAAGTGGAAACTAAACTGGAGAGCAAGAGGCAATCGTCTTAAAATTTCATGGTCCCTCCCAGCAAGTGGGGCAGGCAGGACACCAAAGTCCCCACTCCCATCATCAGTGGAGACAATGAGTGGCTATGTGGCCAAGAATAGAAGGTTGTACGAGCTTACTCCATACAAGGGCGAGCACATCGGACGAGAGATGAGATGATATGTCTCACATTGCGACGTGTGTTTTTCTCCTCCGGTCGATCCGGATGTTTATATTGCTTGCTTCCATATGAGCCTTGACTCGTTGATAAAAGGAGAATTTCTATGAGTGTTTCAAGTGTTGGACAGTACGGTGATCACCATTCTGTTTTCTTCATTTGATTTCTAGAGAAGTTTTTATCCATCTTTTGTTCATATCTTATTTACTGTATTGCTAGCGGGGTAGTTTCCATGTTCGCCAAAAAAAATATCGGGGTGAAGAGGGGTGAGGGTGTTAATTAAGCGAGCCCCTGAATCTGCAAAAGTCACTCATCCGGCCGTCGCTCGCTTCAATCTCGGAAGTTCCGCAGCTCATTACCCTACTTCTAAACAAGACGGAAAAAAGCCCCAACAACTAGCCACGCAAATATCACAATTTATGAAAGATGTTAAAGAGTTGAATCCCGTAAAGGGGAGAGGAGATATTTAGTGGTGAATGATTGAGAGCAGCGTCTCATCTACACCACTAACTGCCAGGAATGCCCTTCTGAGGAAACAATCCATATTTCATTTTCGGAATGAAGAATCTGGGGAGAACGAAAGGATTTGCGAGTTTTAATCAATCGGGGGATTGATTGACTCTGTCAGTCACGCTGCTGTTGTTCAGATATCAACCTCGTGTGTGCGAAGTGTCGCTATTCAAGGAAGATAGCTGTTGGAGGGGTGACATCCCTACTATAGCTATGTTACGATCCTTCGCAACCGTCACGCCGTGTCGAACCACATCCTCCACAACCCTAGAGACTTAATATCTATTCCCTTTCCGAAGAGATTCAGATCCCAGTACTCAAGATCAAATGGTTCGTTACATCGCCTAGTGGCCGATTGAAATCTTCCAGGCAAAAGTCCAGCAAAACTTCGACAGAGAGACACTCAAATGCCGAAGTTAAGTGCAAGCTATCAGAACCGTCTTGTAAATCTATCGGTCGAGTGGTAGATGGTTGGTACTGAACGACGGGGGGGGAAGCCGATCCAGGTTCTCAAGTCTCGGGACGCTGAGAAAAACAAGCTAGAGGGATTGAATCCGAGCTTCCCTGACGATGCCATGCTGCTGTTTTGAAAAGTGACAGATGACAATTATCGGTGTGTTGGAGGACTCGCAGTCTGGACCGGACTCGTGCGGGATGGTTGCATGAGAGACAGGTCTCAGGATGAGTTGAATGTTGTGCCAAAAGAGTGGTTGGCTAGAAAGATATTTCACAAAAAGGCTTTTCCACAACCTGCGTCTGCTGTAGAGCGACCTTTTTCATCAAGGATGAGCTTCTGCAAACCCAGGTAAGAACTCAACAGAAAGAAAAAATTCCTTTTTCTTTCCGTTGTGATCTTCGAGGCGGGAGAGTTGCACCAGCCCCGCATGAAGCAGATGCACAGTATAAAGGATAGCTATAGATCACTTAGAGTTGCTGCAAACACCGAACCATAATTATTGAACTTGTAGGTGTCTTAATTATCATTTCTCAGTTGGTCACTTCTCAAATTTCTGGAGTTCCTTGATTAGGCACTCGCTTATTTCCCATAACAATAATACAATACGTATGCCTCTCGTTTAGACACGTCATGGACTCTAAGTGGTATTTGTTCTTTATAATTAGCATCTTTATAATTTTAGACTTCCTATCGTCACCTAGCTCTGATCGTGATTAGCGTGGATGCTTAAGGACGTCAAGCGAGATTATTCATTGTTGTTATTTAGGCGAGCGTCACACCACTTCCTGAGGGTTTCAGCGGTACCGCCTGCATCGGTGAATTCAGCTGCACAGTCAAAGTGGACTTCTACATCAGCACGAGCTGTAGGCGCTGCTTAATTAACATTCACGCTGTGTGAACGAACATCAATTTTTAAAAAACCACATCATTTTGCTTGTGACTTATTTTCAGGTAAAGACAGGATCACACATGTAGGCGCGTGCACACACCAGCAAGCATGAATAGAAGCCAACGATCAGGAAAGCTCATCACATCGTCCACCCCTCATATCCCACCATCTCAACTTCCTCAAAGATGCAAGCTTACTCCACCTTCTCAAGCCCCTTAACAGCATCATCCAATGCCTCCCCATCAGCAGCATTCTTCACAACAGCAAGAGTCTCCACGATCTTCGCCTCTTCCAGATCCGAAAGACTATACTTCGACCCATCTTCCAAAACGAGCAAGTCAGGCAGAGTGCACTTCTCCGCAGCTTGAGTCTCCACTCCTTCCGTACCCCTCACGATCTTCCTGGAGAGGAATCCATAGCCGGCACCAGTGTAGGGTCCGTTGCCGAGACATTTGAAATTGGTAAAGGAGGCCGTCTCGAGGGTCTTCGTGAGACGGCAGCCTCCGCCCTCGTGGCCACGAACTTGGAGGAACCAGTTGGTTGGGATGTCACGGAAACCGAGGGAGGGTACAGAGCCGGTTGGAACACCGCAGCAGGTCTAGTGGGGGATATTAGATTTCTTGCTCGCATTTCCAGGTGTTCTAAACGAGGGTGAAAGAAGGATTTAGATGTCTTATGGTCGTGATGATGGGGAAAAGGAAGAATAGCATACATCGGGATTCAGGTTGGTGCAGACCGCGGATCGACCTTGACAGTCGCTTCTATCGAAATGGAAGTAGACATCGATTGCAGAAGCCGCAGTGGCAAGCCTAAGGAGAGTGGCAAGAAACGTCATGGTGATAAGAATGAAGAGATATGTGCAAGATAGGTATTGGGATGTAGGTGGTTTGATGAGCTTGAAGGATGAGGATGGAGGAGATCGATGCGATGAAGAACAATCTTTCATAGCGGACATTCGCTGCCCTTCTATACTTTTCCTCTGGACACTGTTTAGCTGTGTTGGAGCCTTCGTATCGTCACTCTCACAGTGTCTTGGTATGCTCAAGAACAGTACGGCTCGTAAAAGACTTTACGAGATGTATTGGGCTGGTCACTTCGTGGTAAATTACCACTTCTCGCGAGGCCGGACGCGCGACATCTTGAGTTGAAAATTTAGTGGTAATCTTATAAAATGTCACTAGTAAAATATCATTTGATTTCTAACACCGACCTTGGGATATTAATGATCAGTCTCTAGAAGAAGCTAGTGCCAGAAACCACTAGCAGATTGACCATGCCCCACCAACCTAGTGCCCTTCACAACCCCTTTGTTCTTGGGGCTCCCATCCCTCCAGAACAAACCGTTCATCACCACAATCCCAAGTCGACATCCATTATACACAAATATGGACGAGGCAAAGGATGAGCTTCGAGCAAGCGAAGCTGACATGCAACGTATATTTGCCCAGAGCTCACAAAATGGCGTTCCCATGCAAAAAATTCATCTCTCCAGACCGGATTATCGCCAGAGTCCCTTCGCCTTCGGAACATGTTGGGCAATGTCCCATCATATCTCGGCTATGATTTAATTGCCTTCCAGGACCAGAGCAAGAAGCCGGAGTTTAACCTCCATACTAAGAACCTATCTAACGGCCTATCGGTTCTGTATGTTAATGGGGATTCTTTGTGGAATGTAGGCGAAGGAGACTGCGACCTCAAAGAGAAAACCATGTCTACTGAGCTTCTATTGGGTGTCCAAAAGTCAATATCTTGTTCCTTCTCAGGCGACGATCATTTTACCAATTGGCCAGTGTTCTAGGAGCATCACAAGACAAAATCAAGAAAATGGTAACTGCCTTGCTATCCTGATATTTGCCTGGTCATACATACTATCGGCACGTTGGGTGGAAATGCAGCAAACGTCAGGGAAATTTGCTGCCCAGTCGAACGATCGCATGGTATACTTGTGCGACCAGGTGGGGTGGAGAGACGACACCAGTGAAAGCCTGCTGGGTACCATCGACGTCAATCTCGGTGATGCATGTATCGATGCTGTACGATGGTGGGCAGCGATTCTAGCTAAGGGCGAAGGTTGGCGGGCAGAGATCGAACGAAATGGTAACGTCTATCGGTCACCATGGTCTACTACGTCTAACTCGGCGGACCACCAATTCAGGCTCACACGAGCAAGTACCTCCCAAAGCTCGTTCGATTCAGTATTATCACCACCAAGCTCCGAGGTTGCTCTAGGTTATTTGACCGACTTTTGTTTGCATCACAACGCTGGTGGTCAATGTTCCGCAGCTCTGGCGTCTGCTTTGACCTTTCCATCTCTGACAGCAGCGAGTCTCCCACTGCCGAGCTCTCATGGTTCCTACCTACGGACTCAAGAAGCGACCGCTGATGTTTCCTCGCCACCAAGAAGCTCCTTGTCTTCTCCCTCTGGGCATGTCGACGAGAAAGACGAGATACTTCGGGATTTAAGCTACTGCCTTACTATATGACTTTGAGTTGCAGTAGACGTGGCATAGAATCACTTCTTTGCAACACCTTCTTCGATCCTCATATACCATGTAACCTCGTCAGTGCTTGGATCCAGCCAATCTTTGAAGTCCTGGATCCTCTGATTGCCAGAAAAGATTACCACGTTCTTGCGATGGTCCTAGGGAGACAACAACCGAAAGCTGCGGGCCTGTGGGCTGGTGCTATTATCACTGGAATGGCGCGATCTATCCTACAACATTGTCGAAATGGGTTCATTGCGATCGACACACATTCTGCAGCATGGACAAACACAACACAAACGTTCATGAGTCTGGCTCCTCGGCCCCTTCCAGACTGCGATCGCATATATCGATCAGACGAATGCCGATTACTTTATCTCGCAGGGGAAGAGCTGAATTCTCGTATTCCAATCTGCCCTTGGAGTCCATTCGGCACTACAGCGCTGTCTGACACTGACATCTGCGTTCGTACACATGCAAATTGCGCGGCAGGGCATTTTCTACGCTACGCTGGTTGGTCCTGGGCCTTGAAAGTTGGTGCAAATGTACGGGACCCAGGATTCTGCGGGGACACAACGAAACAGTGTGTTCATATCACTTTGGATGACACCATCGTTTTGGACACGCATGAGGAAACTGCCCTAGTCTCCGAGACTAGCTCGGAGATGGCAACACGAAGCATATTTGGCTGGCTACGGAGTTACGGATGGCCTGCTACAGAGAAGGCCATACATAGCCACTCGTGGATCATCTCGGAAGAATCAGATGATGAATCGGATGATAACCAAGATGATGATGTAAGTGATCCTGGGAAAGTAAAATACACCAGTGACAAGTTCGAAAGAATAACAGCTTGGCTCGATCAGTGTGGAAAGGAATCTGAAGTTGTATAAATACATCCAGAATCTCCACCTCTTGCGGCATCCCTGTGCTTTACACTTATGAGTATTATGCTCATTGTTGAAATGCTTGCACAGGGAGTTCTTGCACACTCCCGTCAGACCATAAGTGGCAGTCATCCCTATGGTGCTGCAGTTGAGATGTTAGTTCCTAGCGCTATCCAAGTGGATGGTGCCATGAATACCTGAGGGAGAAGCAAATGAGTTCTAATTTTTTTTATCCTCTAAAAGGATCTCCAAGGAGTGATGGTAGTTGCTACAGCTCTTTGAGGGATGGCTGGGTATGTTGTATGAATTAGCGACGAAGAAGTGGCAACAGACATCTGGGCATCGTTAGTATTGATTTCCACATCTCTATGTATACTTGCATCTAAAATATAGTTGAGAATCACTGTGACTGGATTGTGCGGATAAGCAGTTATTCGACACAGTCCCGACATACTTATACAATTTCTGGGGCCCTGGTACTCTGGTCTAACTCTTTTGTTGGAGAGGCAATAGAAAATTGGCAAGCCCATGTTGGATGTGTACAAAATAGTAGTACCAGGCGCTTATAATAGTGGGCGTTCTATTTGCTGGAACGCTGCACGATATCACACTGCTTAGACCCAGTTATTTGGCTGCATAAACGGTCGGGTTTGTCTCGCTCGCTATTCTCATAGGTCTGTCTGTTCGTGGTACCCAGGGCTATGCATCTGCTCTCACATTGGAAGACTTGACTGGCTGACTTCCGCGTCTCCTGAGGTCAAGTCAGGATTTCATGGTCTAACAGTAGTCACCCACGATGAAGTGCGGAGAAAATGATACATTTATTCAAGGTTGAAGCCACCTATCCTATCCAAGTACAGTACCTAGCGCTGACAGTTCCGTGACGCTCCATACTCAGACTTTATCCCCATTTCGCATTCAGCGCATCATATCTATCTTTGGTAATACCAATCACACTTCCATGGCGTAGGTTCGTGGGGAAAGCGCTCCGATCCGCATCCACCCACGCATTGGCATTCATGTTCGTACTCGTGAACGGTCTGTATCCATCGCCTCCAAAATCTGCATGAAGTTAGTAACTCCTTCCTTTCACACAATTCCCTAACTGTCAAACGAATTTAACAGAAGCCAACTCACAATCCAGCAGCAGATTCACCCGTCCCTCAACAACATTATCCTTCCATGCATAAGGTCCCTCAACGCCACTGTGAATGAAGGTCGTGCCGCCTCCAGGGCTCGACCACGTCCCAAACAATCCGGTATCAGACCTCTCCATATAGACGTTCGTGGCACTCTCATTCTTCAAGAATCTAGCATAGGAATTCGCCCCGAGTTGCACGTAAGCGAGATCGATCAAGGATGTTTTGCCGGCGCTGATGAGCGTTTGCGGGGTACTGAAGGTCCGGAAATCAGATGTATAGGCGTATCGGATGACATCCGCGCCTGGTGTCCCAATGTGGGATGTGTCCGATGAGGAGTAGAATTTCGATGCCCAGTGTACGAGATATTGACCTATTGTGTTTAGTTAGTTCCGTTTGGGATACGTGCGTGCTGGCATGAAAGGCGGTTTACCTTTGCTTGAATCCCAGATAGCGTCTGGTGCCCACACCATTCCGGCATCATTGTTCTCGACTTTTACGAGTCGTTCCGTGCCCCAATTTATCAAGTCTGTACTTTCCCAGACGTAGATACTCAGCGAGCCTTTTCGTTGCGAGGCATCCCATGTGGTCTAAGTGAAGAGCACGTATCAGCATTCTCAATCCTTGAAGTACCGGCGAGAAGAACGGTCCGTAGTACTCTCACGAATAAACATAATTCTTACCTTCGCAATATCCAAATCTGTCCCAATGATATACCATTTCTTCCCAGCTTCCGCACCACCCCCGTTTACAATGGACGGATCTCTAACCCCTCCCGTCCCGAGAGTTGGATCCAGAATCGGACTTCCGCCTTTCAATGCCTTGAATGAAAACGCATTGTTCCCATTACTGAGGTAGAAATACACATTCGGCGCACTGCCAAGGAAAAATACTCCAAGATAGCCTACTAAGCTTGCATCGGCGCGAGTCTGCAGCTCAGTGCTCTCTGCGGGCTGGGCAGGCAGGGCATAAGTACCTACGGCGAGGAGGACAGGAAGAAGATGAGAAAATTTCATGGCGAAAGGAGAGCGATCAGAAGTGAGTGGAAAAAATAACACAGATGAAATAATGACAGATGTATAGCACTATATATGAGATCGCGGGGAAAGACTGGGGAGGCTGTGGATAATTCAATAACTACGAAATTTAAATTACCGGCCGTTCAAAGATGTTCATGACAGTGAATACAGCCTCGTGATCATACTGAGCTTCTGTTAATTGGGACGGAAATACCATCTTTGACATCATCCGGAGAATCGGGTGAACTGATGCCGGATTTTGGGTCTGACACCTGAACCTTGAGCCGCCAAGCGTCTGTGTCCGAGATCTTGAAAGAAGAATGATGCGAGACTTCAGTCTTATAGATGGAAAGTTCCCAATTTGTATTGCCAATTGGTCTTGCAGTCCGGGGTGGAGACCAGGGCCTGCAGTTGAGCCGACAATTCGCAACCCTGCCATCCCCGGAGACGAGGGGTGAAAGACACATGACCAGTGGGTCATGACGCTTATGGACAAAAGCCGGGTTGCTTCTGAATGACTCGCGAGGGGAAATATCGTTATGGACTATGCGCGCGAACGGGACGTGTTGGGAACGAGTTAGGGTTTCGGCACTGGGGGAAATGAAAGGAAAGGTTCGTATTGGAATCCTCGGCTCTGAGAGTTCGTACACGCACCCCTGCAACTTGATGGAAGACTGTGCAAACATGAGTTCTGAAAATAATCAGCAACAAGGTCCGCTTCCTCTGATCAGAATAATAGTCGGTCTGTAAGTCCGAAGAAGACGTTTAGCTCTGTGAGTGTACTTCTGCCACTGCAGTCAGTCACCCAAGGTACCGAATATAAATCTTCCCTTCATCATTTCAATCCTTGCGCTCCTTCTCGTCTGCATCATCAGCGTTAGCTAATTGCTTCAGCTCTGGTAGATATTTAACATTATTTCTCTGTTCGTTTTTGTAGAACTCTTCCCATTGCTTCTGCAATTTTGCCATTTTTCCGTCCAGTTCCGTCGTGCCTCGTCTCCCTTCGTCTTTCTCGTCCCGGCTTCTGACAGCAGGTTCTGGTAATTTTGTTTGATGCATGAAGGCGGTCTGTTGCTCTGCATTGGGGTAGTGATTGGGGTAGCGAGTGACCATCTTGGCTGTGCTGCTACGGTGCCATGCTCCGATATTGCTATCTTGTTTCCTTGAATTTGTGCTTTCGCGGGCCCTGCTTGAGATGCTACTTTAGCTTTTGGCGTACGCTTTGCAAGTGTAGGTGGTTTTCTTGAAGCATATCTTTTTCGATGCTGTGGGTATATCAGCTTTCCGAGAGAGTACTGAAGGTCTTGCCTCGCGCGTAGGCGGGTTTGTTTTAGTGCGTATAGCACCAGATTCAACTATCTCTCCTTCCTCTACTAGCATAAGTGTAAAGTCCTCCTCATATCCGTTTTCTACCTTCACATCGGAATTTGCGGCTTCAAGCTCTGGACTTGATTCGATATCAAGAGGCTGATATACAGTTCCCACTGTTGTCGTAACAAAATTGGCAATGGGAGAGGAGCTTCAGAAGCTGTGCCCATACCACGGAGTGTGTAGCAGACAGGCTGTCCAATTCTGGGACGACTGGACTATTCGCGGCTATATTCTGTTATGAATAGCCAGCCACTCTCAAGAGAATTGGGTCGGAGGTGTTTGAGGTAAACTTTCAATGTATTCTCTCGTTACAGAAGTACCCACCCCGAGGAAGAAGGGGACTTGGTAGAAAAGTGATGATTTAATGATTGTAGATGTAAATGATGTCTAGTAAAGCCTGAAGTTTAGGCTAACTAAGCAGAAGATATAGAGAGGCCAACGATGTTCATGAAATGAAAGATGTCACGCCCCGTCGCGTTGAAATAGAGCCTCGCTTAACTGTCCGAAATGATTATGTCGCTGTCAAGGGTCGAGATTCAGTAATTGAAATTTTCGTAGGTACTGGTAGTACAGTAAATTAAAACCATATATCTGTTTCTATCTTAGCTGTGCTTAAACGTTCTATGCTGGTAGATAAAGACTGAAGTGGTTGACTGTTTGGAAGACGCGAACCGCGTTCTGAGCCTCGGAAGGCACGGACCACTTCCAGGGGTCGGACCTGACATCTCAGCCTCGTCGCGAACTTTCATTTTGCCTCATCATCATCACCATCAACATCGCTCTAACGATCCTCCGCCATGCCACCAGAACTCATCCCGGACGACGAAGATTATGCTTCAGAAGAAGATTCCGACTTTGCGCCCGATGCGGCCCCCGCGCCAGATGCAGAGTCCTCGGACGAGGAATCAGAAGCAGATGAACCCGCTGTGGTAACGAAGCAGCCGCAGCCCAAGAAAAGGAAACGAGGAGATGATGAAGAGGCAGAAGATGTGGGGTTCGAAAACTCGGGCGATGAGGCGATTATGAAAGAGGGTTCCAAGTCCAAGCGGAAGAAGGGAAAGAAGAGCAAGGAGGAGGTAGAGGATGAGGGGGGCGAAGGAGGATTGATCAAGACGAGGAGTATGAGGGCGCAGGAGTAAGTGATAAGCTTCAGATATATGGATCGCATATATGTGCTAATTTGCATACAGGAAAGTCGAAAAGAAGCCCCTGATCAATACAGCAGCAGCAACAATTGACGTTGACTCCGTTTGGGAAGCAATGATATCCGGCAAACCAGCCGCGCCAGAACCCAAACCCACCATCGAACTCTCCTCTCTCCTCTCCCCCAACCGCTCTACCAGCCCTGAAACCAGACGCACAACTGTATTATCACCCAGTGGCAAAATAGAGACGTCGCGCTCACCGAGTACATTGAGCGAAGGACCCGATTCCCTGGTAATGATCAAGCGGACCTACAATTTCGCAGGGAAAGTGCACACTGAACAAAAACTGGTGCCTCGGAACTCTGCAGAGGCAAAGCTCTTTTTAGCCACCAACGCTCCACCGAGTAGTGCGGCAGAGCCTGCCGCAGCAGAACAAGAAGATTCGCCTTTCACGAAACCGAAACGGCCTTTAAAGAAGGCCCGGAGGTCGATATTCGAGCCTGTGATCGATTTACCGCCAAGGACAGACCTGTACTTTGGCACGAGGAAGCAAAGTGATATTACGCTCCTGGGAGTGCAGGCGAAGGTTAAGAAGTTCAATACGGTGGAGAAAAGTGCGATGGATTGGGCTGGCTTTGTGGACAAGGAGGGTATTGCGGATGAGTTGGATGCCGCGGGTAAGAGTAAGGGCGCGTATAAAGCCAGACAGGAGTTCTTGGCCAGGGTGGAGGCCAAGAAGGTTGAGGATGATAGGAGAGCGAGAGGATTGCCTGCTCTTCTGTGAATGGACAATCTGTGTACGACTGATGACTACAGACTAATGAACTGAATATGTATAGAGCAAAGTCCACGGCTACAAATTCTTCCATTGAGCTACTTGAATGGAGATTCAGATGAGTGACTAGAGCAAAGAGCTAATCATATTCTAATTCGATCCACGGGTTTTGTTGTTTCGATCATTCCCTTTGCGTGCTTCTGTTTTCATGTCAGATATATCTAGAACCAGATGTCCTTCGTAGCCATAGATCTACCATCAACAAAATCGGCCAGAACTCAGGACATACCCGGTCTCCTCAACGGAGGAGCAGTCCCATCACAAAATGACCCGCTTCAACATGGCAAAAGTCGAACGAGCAATTTTGGCACTCAAAAACCAGACTAGAATCTTCAAAGCCTTTCTTGCCAACCTACCTGTACAGAAATTCAGAAGGAGAAACAACCCAATACCGGCCCTCCGGGCCCGCCATCTCCATCTCCATGTCAGAAGACTCAAGCGCACTGTCCGATAAATATGGAGAAATGTGTCCTTCTATCCACACAACGTCAGACTCTTCCGCTTCTAGCACAGAGAATGATTGGAGACCTTTCCAGGCCAAGCAAGATACTCTTAGTCATACATACATACATACTTGCTGGGAATCCCGCGGAGAAGCATTACGCCATTACAAATTTATCGAGGAGCAAGTATACGACAATGCTCGGAGTCACCGGGTGGACTTGACTTCCTCGAACTTAAATGTACGAGAGCTGCTACTATCGTCATGGGAAAGGGTCGCTTCTCCCAAGAAGCATTATCTAGCGTGGGAAGCAAACGTATTTAATCTTTGCATTAAGGTCACGCACGATAGTGTTAACAGCAAATGCAATTCTAATTGAAGTCTTATGGAACATGCATTTGTGTTTCCTAGAAAATAAATGCTAGTGGCTCGCTTAGCCCCCTTTTGAGAACATCAACAAACAATCGAATTATTAGACACCACACTTTCTCATAACACCACGATCTAGATGTAAGCAGTGCATAGATAACCTATTACAATTTCTAGATAAGCAAAAAGTATGGGGTTCTAGATACCCTTGCTTCTTAGCAATTAATATCTCACTGTGAAAACCGTATGGGCAGTCCAGAGAGTAATTCTAGAGTTAAGTTTGTTCAAATCTAACTTTTACAATCCTCGTCCAGTGATCCGATCTTGCAACTCCTGTCTCAGTCAAATACGTGTAAATTGCGAAAGCGTCGGAAAAGATCAAGGGCGACTAAATACGGGTCACAATTGAGAGTTGAGGGACTGGTTACTGGCTCATGGCTCCAGATGGCAAATCACCGCGGAAGATAGGTCAGCTGGTAGTGAACTACATGATACATCTAGACTTCTTCCGAATGTCTGCGAGAAGAAGTGTATATTGCAGTAAGTTTCTCTTTCGCATATCTGAGTGTTGATCTACGCTCTCACATCGAATCCAAAAAAAAACACTTTCGCTTGATGGTTTCCTACTCGAGAGCACCTCGTCGAGCACCCCTCATTTTTAGAGGTTGGAGCTACGGAACCAACAATTGAAAGTGCGTTGGGCTTTTTTTTTGCTTCAGGTTTCTCTTAAGTTCAGAATACGTTTATTCCGCCCATTGAGACTGCTGGGACATTTTCTTTGCTCGGTTGCGTTAGGAAGGAAGATGGTCCAAAGGGAAAAAAAATTTAGTATTTTGAGAAATATGGGGTATTAAGATCATGGTAAAAGGGAAATTAGATATTTGAAAGATGTGAGATGGATACATTACGATAGCTGTAGTCATTTCTGACGTTGTTGATGTTGTTTCTAAATACTCGATGACTGTGGGGTGGTAAGTTTGAATCATCACAATTACTTGCAAAACATGGCTTCGATGTTCCTGAATGACTCTTCAATGGCACATTGATAATCCATTCTGACACTGGCTGAAGAAAGTTGAGGAAGCTCTGGGAAGGGGGAAAGGTTCTTCTGGACACTGCAAGTCCTTGTGGTTGGGAGGCTCGGAAGTCAAAAGTCGTAAAGCATGAGTTGCGTTTCCTCAACTTCAGTCAAACTTTTCTTCTGCAAGGCAAATAGACAACGCCAACATTGTACTTCTATCCTACAACATTGTACTCCTCTAGAGTCTATTACTTGTGTGGTATACTTCCAAAGTGATATATTTCCCCATCATCCCCCACTGCCCACTTCCCATCCTGACATCCCATCTCAGCCCAAGCTCCTCAAGCCTTCCCCTCAGCACACCACCTCTTCCTAAATCATGTCCAACCCGTCCTCCCATCCTAACTTCTGCCTCCAATTCAACGGACGCACAACTAAACGTGTCGTCGATCTAGGCAGCTCCACCGAAAAAGCCCGTCCACGACCCAACCCCCTCGTACGCGGCCCCTGTCTCCAGACGTACCATCTCTACCTCATAGAAAACAGGATAGTCACTTGCCATGGATGTATGGTCTACATCCCTCGAGAGCAGCAGGAGAAACTTGCGGAGCTGGAGCAACAAGAACGGGTACGTGCTTGGTTCGAGAATGAGAGGAAGAAGGCTGCTGAATGGAAGCCGAAAGCTGTTAGTGAAAACGAGCAGAGTTCTGTCGATAGTGACGACGAGAGCGAAGAATCATTAGGGGTAAAGAACAGTGACTAGGTCATTCCGGGGGGGGGGGTCTATGGGATTGTTTCCGTTGTGTAGATAGATCGAAGTCGTTGGTTTTCAGAAATAGCGAAGAGTAAACACTACAAGAAAACAAAAACATGTTTCCTTCTTAACACCACAACTTAGAGCGGCGAGCAAAGTGCACATCCACATGCTACTATTACATATGCGCATTCTATAATCTACAGTCCAAGCCTCGGCCGAGAAATCGGATCATCAAAGCCATTGCCCCCCTTTCCCATTCTTCCCCCCTCCCCTCACTAGCTCGCTTAAACAATCAGGCCATTTCAAACACCAACGAATTTGTTTACGTGCTGCGGCCGCACACCCCATTATTGATTTGATTATGAATCGCACAATCTCGTTCATCGGGAACTGGTCCACAATTTGAGTCATTGACGCGGCCATCTCAGGGTACACGATGCACTAGCCGACCATTGCGCGCTGTGACCCCCTTACTCATTCACTTCACCGGAAAACAAGGTTAGCAGCGCTGTTAACATATATAGAAAAGACATTAAACCCACACGTACCTACTCATTCTACTTTTTAATAGACTGAAAATAGATATTCCCCCCGGTAAATCTATCTGATGAACAAATAACCCTCCATTCCCTGGTAGTTGATTGCCCCAAGTTTAGTCAAAGGAGTACGGAATACCCGTCTATACCTCATTCACCACCGACAATGCCACAATCCCCAACTTCGCTGACTCCCATAACATAAGGCGGTAGTATCTCCGTAGCCGTTCATGCGGGTTCGATTCGGATTCAGGCTCTTCACACTCTCGGCTCGCATAATCTACTTATTGCCTGCTGTACGGAAGTATTGTACTGTGCGCTAAGAATTTTGGTGGTACGGTAATGGTACGTTAACGGTAACAGTAACGGTGACGCTGCAGCACCGTTGGATAGGTACGGTATATTATGCTGATCAGTATATAGCGGTACTACCATGGTCGGGGCGTGGGGTTCGTGCAAGTGGGGTGGAGTTGCATTGCATGGTGTTGAAGTGCCTTAATGCGACACATATATATACCGTGCGTTTTTTTCTCCATTCTTGACTCCTTGGTAATATGATGAACATGTGTCTTGTACAGCACGCCAGTACCTGTGAGATGGATGGGTGAGTGATGGGCAAGGAAGGCACGGGCTGGAGCGGGCTGTGATATCAACGGACAAGGGGTAGACGGGCAAGTACGCTTGGTGACTTGGAAGTGTGTATGTTTGTTTGAGGTGGAGAGAAATATTACCGTGATGATGATGACAAGGGAAGGGAGATGAGACGGGCCCTCACTTAATTACTCTCTAAGCTGTTGAGTTCATCTGTGCTGAAACATTCATGGCTCGTTTCATTCTGTTCTGTGACATGGAGATGTAAATTGCCTTCAGTTCTTGGATAACTACTCTGCATTAGGTAAACACTCTAGTCATGATGAGCCCTCTCCCCATTCTCAGAGGGTAGACAGCGTCTTCGTACCGAAGAGCATAACTTCACTCTCTCTATTCTTCCCTAGTCGTGAACACAAGCTACAGTTGTTTGTGCTTGCTCAGACATTTCTTCCTTCGCCAGGCCGGAGAATTTTGCAGTAGGACATTTTCAGGAGGACTTCGGGCCGAAAGTCATCAGGAATTTTTCCAGCGTCCGCTGAGTAGGCTTCAAGAGTTAGAACGGTGCATCAACTCAGTTTGAACATATCAAAATGAACTCCGAAATAGCGTTCATTCTATCTAGACTTATTGGCAATGGAGAAGTAAAACTAAACTTAAACTTTCAATACTGTATTTCGTAAAGGAATTTCTAAAGAAAATAAACAAACCCAACGCAGTCCTGAAAAAATGACATGTCACATTCCCTTTTCCATTCCTACCAACACCAGCCAAGACAAGCCTCCAATTCTCCAAGTTGTCTTGTCTATCCATATCGAAGACTCCTTACTTTCTCCAGGCCTCTACTCTCTACTCTTTACACCCTCCTTTTCAAATTTCCACACTTTCCTCCTCGACCTCACTCTACCTTGCCTCCGTGCTCCAACCCACAGACCAGACTGGCCTGATTGCAGACTTTGGAGTCTTCCCCTCCCTTCTTTCTGCTACTCAAAGCCGACCGAGAGATAGCAGTATCCCAATCAACTTCGCACCATCCCAACCCCAGAACGCGTCTTTCCTCTACTTCACTTCGACACGCTTCGAACGCATACTCTGGATGGGCCATTCGTCAAAGAGCCCTCGATACCCACGAACGAACAGGCGGGCGGACACATACAGATGATACGAGTAGAAGGTTGGAGAAGAAGGATGTGAGGAGTGGAGGAGCGTGCTAATGGCTCTACTGGATAATGCGCAGCACAACACTCCCAGCATTTTCCTGTATCGAGACAGGTGCAACGTGGTATGGAAGAGAAGAGCGGGATATTGATATCCAGTGAAGCTAAGCAACTGGAACGTGTAAAGGTTTAACCATAACTAGGAGTAGATGAAGTACAAGAGATGCCGGAGAGGAGAGTGGCGTGCGAGGAGGGATATACAACGAGGAAGGAACATCGCAGATAGAGATACAGAAGGCGTCAGGAGTCCATGGTACTGTGCAAAAAGAGTGCCACATATGTCCAATTGGAAGTTGAGAAGAAGGAATATCAACAGACAGATAATCAAGGAAGAAAATCGAAGACAACCTATCCCCCAGCGGAGTTGAACAAACAAACCACAACGACCCCACCCATTACAACGAAAGACGCCACGAAGGACGAAAGGACCATAAGAATGGGAAAGGGGGGAGAGGCAAAAGAATGAATGAGTATAAATATAGATAATATTTGCAGAGTCCCAACTAGATAGAATAGAATAGAGTTCTCAACCACGCACCCTACTCATGATTCATCTAGCTGAGCCTATATACTCCTTGAAGAATTTTCGGGTGTAACGGTGTTAATACCCCCCCACTCCCCCTTTTTTTTTCATTCCAATCCAAATAAAAATCCAACCATCTCAGATCCAAAGCACAATGGATCTCTCAAAGGAGCCAGTTGAATCATGTTGTCATGGTTCTGTAGTTGCGCGCGCCGGCTATTATCCCATCCCATCTGGTACCCAAATCCCTAAATGCCTTGCCTTCCTGTGTCCCCTAGACCAGACCAGACTGTTTCATATCCCTGATCCCCATCCCAGATACCCCCAAAGATGGGCATATCTTCAAAATTACCCTTCACAACACAACACAACACGACACAAGACAGCATAGCAATAAGTAAACCCCCTCCACCCAAGAATGGAAGAAGAAGACAAAACACCACGTCCCGCAGCGTGAACCTAGAAAGGGCAAAACAAAACCAAGATGAAGAATATAAAGCAAAACACAGTACCAGCCAAAACGCTGTGAAAGCCAGATACCCATCCGCCATAGATAAGTAAGTAGATCTCTTTTGTAAAAGGAACCACAATCCCATTTCGCTCCACCTTTTATAAGCATGATTACGACTCCCTTTCCCATCCCCCCTAAATAACAATCCTATCCAATCCAATCCAACCCAGCAGCAGCAGAAGCAGCTAGTTGAAATCGAAGTCGGATGAAAAAAGAAACGCAGAAGAGGAAGAGGAAAAATTTACTCGCTCGCTCGCTCGCTTTGTTGGAGATACTGTACTGAAGGATATTTCGCAAGAACTCCCCATAAAACATATTTCGTATCTCGTTGGTCAACATAACCAAAAAAAGAACATACCACGTCCAGACCAAGACCCAAACCAGGACCCACACCCGCACCTCCTAGGAACACTTCGACAGCGTCGAATAGAAATAGGGACAGACTGCATAGTATTATCGTATCATATTGATGATGATGATGATGATGATGATGAGAGGAATCCAAGGTGATGAAATGTTGTTTGTGTCCAACGGAACGTATTTTGATGTTTATTGGTGCACTGAACGACAAAGGGCGAGGAAATGATTATTAAGTGCCCCGGTAAGAATGACTCCTGATATGGAACGTAGAAACCTCCAGATGTTTGTGGCGATGTGGACCGGAGTGCGTGAATAGATGGATGAACGGAACGCTTTGCGCCGCCTAGCCCAAGTCTCAAATGAGAAAGGGACTGATGCCTGGGTATATAACAATGTTGCCTCCTGTGTTCGATCAACTGCAAAGTACATCCTGGTATTCAAAACTCAATTATGTTAATGGAGGTGATGTTGCTGGTGCTCGTCCTTCATCTCCTGATGTTGGCCAAAGTGGTTATTGTCCGAGCTCAAGTAGTCTTGGAAGGCAGGAGGGTTTTGTATTTGGTGGTGGGGATGGCCGAGACTTCCTGTCCTTAGTTGATTGCCGATAGCAGGGCTGGTGTCATATCTGGCCTGTCCGTCATGGAATTGATGGACTGTTTGGCTCATGTGATTTGTCTGCTGCGGTTGAGGAAGGAGCGCGAAAGGCGGCAATGATGCTTGTGGAGGTGCTGGATAGAACTGGCTCACTGGCGCCGTCGTGACGGGATTGGGCGACCATCCATTCGAGAACATACTTTGTTGTGGATTTGGGAAGGACGGGATGTAACTACGTCGACTGGTGTCCATAGTGTTCGGGCTGTGAGGCTGCTGGTATTGGTTCATGCTCCTGTAAGTCTGGTCCTCGTACCCCATCTGATCTATCGAGGAGTTGGGATATCGCAATGGAAGGCCACCTCGTATTGCTCGCATACCGTGTTCCTCGGCTTGATGGAACTGTTGATTTTGAGCCATGGATGGAGACACAAGACTCTCTGGTGGTGTTGGTATGTGTACCGAGTTATTCCCAGTCTCGTCATCATGCTCGAACTTGGGATAGTTCTCATTATCATCCTCTGAGTCATCATCAAGGCCAACCATGTCTGCAACCCGAACAGGGATGACAGTTGTGACATCTGCAAACTGTAAGTGACGAGAATCGTCTTTGAATTCACCTGTGACTGACCAATTTCACCGTTCTTGTATCGTTCTTGATGTCTGGCGACTTTAAAGATATCCTTCAGAAATGCCCGCTTTGACTCATTCCCTGGGCTCGCCTTGTCGGAAAACCAATTTGACATTGCCTCCATGGTAGCCACTTCCAATGACTTGACATTGAGCTTCAATTTTTGTACCGTGGGACACTGCCTGTCGACTGGCTGAACCACCATCTGGATAATATGAAGAAGAAGGGCAAGTCGCTCTAGCTTTCAATTCAGCACTCTGATCTTGTTTTGCCACCTACAAATACTTACCTTCCTTCAAAAGATGATCGGGTTCCTTGTGTCGCACACAATTGGGGCCTGTGGTGTTTGGCCACCATGGTGGTGCTCCAGCATCCCCTTTGGTGTAAGGATGATGGGTTTGCTTTTTGGGCTCCACCAATTTGACGAATGCCTTCCCTATGATTTTGCACGCCGCCTGCTGGATACTCTTGAATCGGTTGATGTAGAAATCTTTTACTTGATTGTCGTCGCCGATCACCAGGTCTTGCTTTTGCGCAGACTGTGCCACGGGGATATCTTCGTCCGATTTCTCCCTGAATTGTCTCCCGTACCCCTTGCGTCTCCTCTTCGTGCTGACCGAACCATCTCCATCGGATTCCTCAGACCTAGATTTCCGGTGATGACGTCGACCGATCTCTGATCCACTGCTGTGCTTCCTTATGTCTGAATCGAACTCGCCGTATGCACTCGCATCCTGGCTATATGCTTCACAACAAGTCAGCAACGTCAACACATGCTGTGAATTTGAGTACATACATGTGCTGTGATTTGCTTCGTGTGCATCCGCTTGCAAGGCACTACTCATGAATGCTCTTTGAAATTGATCCGTGAAGAGCCGATCTCGGTATGGCCTCAACGACTGTGACGTGAAGGTCTGAGGTTCTGACGCTTCTGTCTGGACAATGAGAGCCCATCTTTTGAGACCTGTGATTGGCAAACAGTCCCTCAATACCGAATCAATCGTCTTGAAAATTTATCAGTCCGGGAACTGCTCTAACGATGGGAATCCAACTAACTTTGTCTGGGGGCCGCTGCACAGGAGATACGAGTGGAAGCCGTTCTTGGTTCGTATCAATGAACGTGTTTCGCTCGTTTCGAGACCAATTGTTTTCCCTGGGAGGATAGAAACCCCCTGGTTGTAAGGGAGGTCCTCCAGGAAGCTGTTGAACCATTGTGATGATATATACTAGACACTCGGGGTTGAGGAAGTGGAGCTCAACGTGACTGAACGGCGGTGTGGTATACAAGTCGAGTTGTCGTATTGAAGATCATAAACGAGAATGCAAGTTCAGACAAAGGGAAGGGGATCTACTGTAGATAGATGTATCAAGGGCCCGAGTGTGTGGAGCAGAGCAGATATGATGCCTGCAGGTGGAGTCTGGGCGCTAGACCGGCAGGACAATTTATTAGTTAGATCCACGCATGCATGCTAGCGATATCCAGGGGCGAGGGGTGGTTTGGGGATGGGATAGTGGCTGAGAGATATCCAGAGCAGAGACAGACGGGGATGAGGCTCGAGACATTAGACAACGAGGAAGTAAGAGAAAAAGCAGGCGAACGAACTGTTGATCTAGGGGTGTTCCTCTCCCTTCGGAGAATATGCAACGAGCCAGGCGCTGAGTGGTTGGTCGACTTGATCTGCTGCTCTCTTGTACCGGGGTGAACAGTGGCGTTTGTATTGGGTGTTGGCTGAAGGTTGCACAAGCCAGAAACCAAAAGCCAGAGGATCGAGGAGACGCAAGGATACAACGAGGCTTGTGTGGAGAAACGGCAGCTTATAGTACCATGGGATATCGAGTGAGGCGTGGCTGTAAGCTAGGGCGGCATGGACATCCAGATCCCGACCGAGACTGTCTTTTCCTTCCCGAGACGAGACCCGTATAGGCCGACTGGGCGGGCCGCTTTCTATGAAACGGGTGAGCTGATGTTGAGAAGAGCTGCTTGAGAGTCTTGAGACGGGTCAAGCAGGTCAAACAAAACTTGGAGGGATGGCGGCGGTAGGTGTGAGGGAGGATGCGAGAAGATAGAAAGGATAGGGGAGGAGGTGCACTATGCAACCTTTTGGCCTGCTTGCTCGAGCTGGGCTGTGGAATGGAATGCAATGCGGGCTTGGACTTTGCGTTGCCAAATGCTGTGTTTGATTGCCTGACCCCTCTATAATCACACGCTCCCGAGAGGAACGGGTGCGTGAGACATGCGCCGCTCTTACTCCTGTCCTATCCTATCCTATCCTGTGCTGTGTTGTCCTGTCCTGTCCTGTCCTGTCTTGCGGAAACCGGCAGTAGTCAACGAGCCTCGCAACCAGGCCGGTCTTGCCAGTCTTGTCTGGAAGAGGTAGCTGGTACGTACTCCAATACTCCAGTACTCCAGATGCCGTCCGTATCAAGGTGCAGTACGCGGTCCTGTGGCCTCTTTGAGAGCTGGGCAAGGCGACGGAAGAGACGAGGATCGTGGGTAATCCGTCGAAACCCTGGAACAGACAAGGAAGGACACGATGTAAGACTAGCGAGCTCAAACTGAGGTCCGAGGTGCTGCAAGTTATGGCAAGATGAGTAGCGAGAGGGAGGGAAAGAGATGAAGGGGCCGTCAGGTTCTAATTATGTTCCGATCGATCTTTCGGAGAGGTGGGATGGGAATAAGTGACAGATCTGGATCATGTTTTCAGATGAAAAAGACAGCAGCGTCAGCAGCAGCAGGACTGTGTGTGTGTGAGTGTCTGCTGCAGAGCAGAGCAGTTGCCCGAAAGTTTATAGATCCGGAGCAAGCCCGCATGAAAAAATAACATCCTGAACGCAAATCAATTGAATCCCCTCCCCTGTGGACGATGGCCTGCAGGCCGGCCTGTGATCCAGGGAACCAGGCGACAAGGTACAAGATCAGCAACGAGTAAGGTTCGAATAAAAGATCAGGGGCCGCCGATAGGCCCGTACACACGACGGGACAGAGTACTGTACTTGGATGCTCTACGGGCTCTCTGGTTACGGCCTCTCCTGTAGCTGTAAGACTTCTGCTTCGCCTTGCTCTGCTGTTACTCTTGCTGCTGTGTTCGCTATTGTGATGCCTATCAATGATTATGATCTAACTCGCCTCACGGGCAGTCTGGAGTAATGCAGTACCACAACAGTGCCACTGCCACAACCACAACCACAACAACTAACTGGAGAGAGTAGAAGCACGCCAACGTAGGACGGCCAGCAGACAACTACTGTAATCTACCGTACTGTGTTTGAAGAGCTTTGAAGCAGCGAGCAACACAACGCCATAGTTTACCAAGGCTGTACTGCGCCTTCCAGCAGTCCGGGTCAACTTGTAGACTTGCTTGTCTGCCAATTATCAAGAGGCACAGCCAACGCGTAATTGGCCGTTCGGAACAGTGAAATACTTTGTGGATCATAGCAGAGCATAGATATCGGTTTGCAGCCAGGAAGAAGGGATCCTCTCCTGCTCCATACGCAAGTGTTAGTGTTAGTGTTGGTTGGAGGAGGGGGGCCGCCGTCGAGGGACAAGGCAAGGCAAGGCAGGATCGGGACGGGTTCCTGGATGAGCTGCAGCACAGCACTTCTGCTTTGCACCAACTCGCTGGGCTCAATGCGACATTGTCCCCCAATACTGACTGCATCATGCAGTTCACTCATTGGCGGTTGCAGGAGTAGCAGAAGAGCGTTCTGCCCCCAATCGGCGAGATCCCGAGTCGTGCTCCAGTCTTGCAATTAACATTGGCCCGGGGATTGGTCCACAACATCTTGTTGTACTTTCTTTTCTTTGTTTGGGCCGACCAGGGCTTCTTTCCAATCAGAAAGTGAGGGCTCGAGGACAGCCATAGATGGGCCAGAGACTCAGAGAGAGTCCCGCTCCCGTACGGTACGGGTACCTGGGGTGGGTATCATATGCTATTCAGAGGACACGATTAGGAAGGCCGACAGTACCAGAAATCAGACGGGTTCGGTAGAGCTAATTCGCAAGAACGGTAATAGAGATTCAAACGGGGTTCGTGGGGGTCAGGTTAATCAAGGGCCTGTCTCGTCTCGAGTACAGTACCTGGCACGATGTTCACGGTTGGTTCAAGGCGGCCCTCGAAGCTCGCTCTAAAAGCCCAGTCTGTGAGGGGAACAAGTGTCGCTGACGAAACTACCCAAGAGAGGTTACAGTATCATTGGTCCCAGGCTGATGTTGCAAAATCATCCTGATCAAGCAAGCCAGCAACCAGCAACCAGCAACCCAGCCGTCCATCCTTCTGGAAAGCAGGTAAGCATGATAAATATGGGTCCGCTCCTTGCGCGTGTGGCCGTACAGCAGATTCAACAACACACGGGAATATCGAATGTCACCACCTAGTTGCGGATATACGTACTAGGCTATGCTGTACCTCGATCATGGCCTGGAGGAGTTGCTGGCGGTATCGGGACGGGAATAATAAATATTGTGGAATATTTGCAGCCCCAGCTGGTAAAAAGAGGGGATGGCTTGAAGACTTGAGGGTCTGAAAAGGGGTAGCTCGCCAAGTGACGGCACGAGCAGCAGATCGAAAAGATCAGCCACAGTCTCCCTTCTGGAGTCAAGCCTCGGGGAAAGTGTGAATTCGGTACAGTATGTCTGGCATGCGAGATGGTGGATCTGGATAACGGCAAGCAAGGACTGTGTGTGACTTCAGTAAGTTGAGTGGAGTGGAGAGGAGTGGAGGAGCGAGGCAGGGCTGTGATGTGATATGAGGTGTGTTGTGGAGTGAGTGCTGTGTCGTCCGTCCCTGGCACTGCGGTAAGCTCGATCCGGGTAGTGGAGCAGCACACTAAATGAAGGGAAGGCTCGCTCCCAGGCTTGGACCACGCCGCAGTGCGCTACCCGTCCCGAGACTAACTAAGCCTGAATCGAGTTGGACTTGACAGCGGCCGAGCCAGCTATGGGATTGGATTGGATTGGACTGGTTTCTGTTTAAAGTACTGAAAGGTAAGGCAAGGAGGAAGGTGTTTGGCATAAATTGCAGTTGTGGAGTCTAGATCACGGGTATGAAGCCCGAACTTACCTATCTATTAGTGAGGCTCAGTCTCGCTTTTTGCAAGCTCGAACTAGCTCTCACTGGCTCTCAGACTCTAAACTCAAATCCTTCCCGAAAGCTTGCATACCTAGTGGACCCTTTTTTTTCTGCGAAATGCAAGAAATACTGTACAGCACTGTCTTTCAAAGTCAAAACGCTGATTGATGCACACATATACCGCGTATGCTATAGTCATATCCCCGGACATCTATCGTTCGTCTGGAAAACAACATATCAAGCACACTATTACATGCAGCAACGGCGGGAACTTTCCCCCACATGTATTGTATATGTGGATTCGATCTATAATTACGACAGAACTCAATGCGCAAACCAACTCAGAATACGATTAGAGAGCATAAATCTGGCAATTATGATGCAACCCCCACGTGCAGGCAAGTTTCCACGCTGCTTCCCTTCCCCGCGATAGATGAATACATGCATGTATGCATGCCGAGGCCGAGCAGGCACTTGCCCGACGGACGATGTTTGAATGAGAAGGGAGAGATTTGATATACTAACTAACTGGCAATGCGAGATACTGATACTACTGTATGTCCTGTCCGAAGCACAAAGTAATAATTGGTGACGATATACCCCATCTGAGCGCCCGTCCCTATCCATCCAGTCCCCATCTCGTCATCATCTTCAACACCAACACGAGCCGCTGTCTCTCTCTCCCACCTACGGCCAAACTCCCCTCTCCTTGCATCAGTCTTCGTATCCAAACAGACGCAATGCGGTGCCCTCCCTGCCCCTCGACCGACCTCGGGTCACACAACATCCTGCCAGCCCGGACCTCGTCTCCAGTTCCCCGGCCCAATTAACACGCTCTAACGTGCAAGACATCTCGGGAGCCACTCAGGGGCCACCAACTACACTATTTTCGAAGAAAAATGACTGAGACTTTGAAAAGAGAGAAAGACAGAAAAAGAGAGTCACTTCTCAGATTCTGGACACGAACGGGTACCAGATCTGACTGATCTGATCTGTGTGAGATCGCCACTACCTACATACCCGCCTGTTGACAGGGCTGAGGATGGATGGAGTACGTACGAACGGAAGGATGGATTTGGATGGGCACGCCACGCCTATTCGGGCCTAGCAAAGCCTCTAGCGTGCGGGAACATATTTTCCATTTTAGCGAGTCAGCCTAGAATAAACTCAAAACAACATCACGACGACAAGACAAGAGAGACAAAACAGACAGACAAGCAAACAAGACACGGCATCGACACTCATTTACTCAACCACCCACTTGCTCACTTCCTCACAGTTCAAACAACTCGCCACTCTCCTCTCCCGCAATAAACCCAGGACATGAGGGGCGTCCAGTCAGCCACTGCCAACCACGCTTCACCACCCAACGCACGTCGGTGGATTCGAGTTTCCCGGGTTCATCGTCCCTACGATCCGTCATCCAATAGCTTAAGTCGCGCTTCCCTGCCAACCCATCTCCTCACTCCTCACTCCATACATCTCTTGTCCTTTTCGCCCTTCCCAGCGCCACATCTTCCTCTCCCGAAGCAAGCGAAGGAGCCAAGCAAGCAAACAACCGCTTCATCCGCCTAACAAACTAAACTCACTAAAACGGGAAATCGAGAGAGGAAAAAAAAAACAGAAAAGGAATCAACGAACGCACAACGCGAACGAGCGAACGAGCGAACGAATGCAACACCAAACTGGCCACTGCATGCGAGCGATGCGAAACATGGGGACCGACTTACCTCGATCCCTACCCTACCTGCGCCACCACCTCTGTACGCCCCTGTCCACGAAACCCAGATTCTCCCACACGGATCCATGGATCGAAACGGCGAAACTGCGAATCACCAAAAAGGGAAAAGGGATTCATGATAGCCAAGAGTCCGCAAAGAGAGTCCTGCATGATGTGGCGTACCTCAATCTGACTTACGAAGTCATAGCCTCCCGGTCCCGTGGTTCGTTCGTTACTTACCTGGTAGGCTTTTGCACTTCTCCTCTTTTTCCTTCGCCTTTTTGTTTACCTCCCACCCTCCCTTATGAATTTCAGCCCTTCTTTTCCTCGTTTGAAAGCAAAACCGCCCGAAGAAGGATTTACTATTGCGGGGATAGATTCCCGCTTATCGCGCAAGAAGGCAGCCATCCATCCCTTGACGGGAGGCTTTCCCACCACCTTAGCGTTTCTTTTTCTGTCTCGCGGATTCCTCTCCGCGACCGCCAGCGAGTCAGACACCACATGCCGTTTTCTTTCTTGTCTGTCTTGAATTACCATCCGATCTCAATCCATCCGTCTTGTCCTGACATATCTGGGGGAGTTCGTCTGCGGATTTCATCTGCCCATATGTGGCCAGTGCTTCAGCCAGTGCTTTCACCCGGAAAGCCAAAGGTGGAGCTCAGTCCAATGTCTTGTAAAATGTCTAGAAAGTCTGTATCTAGTTTGAAGTTTCAGCATGCCTAGATCGTACTGCATATTGATTGGGCTTTGGACATTTTGTGGTCCGGAAATATCCTGTCTAGATCTCGGGGTTTTTATATTTCTTACATTCGTGGGGGTTAACTCTTCGTGAACTACATTTTGCCTAGTTCTAGGTCTTTTGATGTGTTTTCAGCAGTGAAAGAAATGTGGGGGAGTCAAATCTATTTGCTAGAAAGTCACATGTTGCTCCTCTGATTGACTGTATCTGATCTTGACAAACAAGTCCGACAAAGAGTGCCGAAAGGAGGATTATTCAACTCGAATAACACCAGATCTAATAGTCAACAGAAGCTCATTTCTAAAGTAGAGTTACGTTCTGTAAGAGAAGTTCTTAGCATTGCCACGTTTTAAGATATCTAGCGTCCCGTTGCACAAGGCGAAAATCCTCAAGTAAGATACTTTCCCTCCGTACCCCTCCCTCATCTTCAAAAGTCACCACAAGTACCACAACCAAGAATCTACTTTCTCCACTCCCTCCTACCCCGCATTTACTTTGCCATCTAATCTATTCGGTCCCTGGCAGGATGCATTCGACCCGAATCATGCAACTGAATCCTTCCTTCCCATCCCTCCCTATAACACAATAACACCACCACACATATCCAACATCAAGCCCAAGAACCTCGCCGCTCTTTCATGCCTATCAAGAATCAATCTCCACAGCCTCGCATAATCCATCAATCCCACATGAGATCTAATCCTTACCACTGACCAACTTCAGACTTCCACACTCAATCCCAAACCACCCACGCTCCGCACCGCATCGCGCGCATAACCAACAACTCACACCACGAACCTGTGCAACCACAGGTTACACAAACATAAAGTCCATAAAGCGATAACCAACCAGCTCTCCCCCCATCCAAAACAATATTCGTATCCTCGGTACCTGCGAACCGTCCCCCTCCGCATCCACAGCCAGCCTGCCAGTCAGTCCAGTCAATCAGTCCGACTCAGCCTACTCTCAACGACATCGATGTCGTACAACTCCAACCTCACTCACTCACTATCGCGAACGAACTCTCCCCAACTCCCACTCCCACACCCCCCGAATCGAATCACCACCCCGTACCACGCACCACTTCACGGAACCGGATCGCTCCTCCACAACAAATGCAGTGCGACACGATCACGAACTGTCAAAACCCCATATTGGCGCTCGATCTGCCCGTCGTTTCTCTCCGTCTTCTCCTCTCCCCTCCTCCCCGCTACCACTACCACTACTACTATACGGAGAGGAGACCCGGCGGGGAGGAGGAGAGAATGAAGGAGCCCGCACGCAAGCATAAGCACCAACATCACACAACATACAACATACAATGCAACCTCTGGCTTTTTGCCACGATGAAGTCGGCTAGTGCGCGGGGATAAAATCCTTCCACTGACATACCCATTCATTCATTCACTGCCAATCTCAGCTTCCCCTTTCTTTCCATGTATTCGTCGTTTTCTCCCTCCCATTTTGCCTTTCTCCCACTAGCTACAGATACAAACACAATGCTCAACAACCCATAAATACTCTCTCAGGAGTCAGCACATGCTAAAAAGAATCCACTTGTTGCAATGAAAGAGGACTAAATTAGGCCAAGTCTTGTTAAAAACTGAACTTTGAGGAGATTTTGTGACAGAGGAGAGATGCCCCCCCCTTCTTTCTTCATTCGGTTCACTAATCATATACGGGTACGGTATGGACGGGTGCACAGCAGGATACAAATACAATATATGCCAAGAGAACTGTCAGGCAAGCACCACACATGGCATGACGTCCGCCCAACATGCATGCATGCCCACTTACATACTGTACCGTACATCCACCACCGAATAGAATAAAAACAGTGGCATGATGATATTGAAGGGTTGGTGCGTTGGTATCTACTTACGACTATCACGCATGTAAAAATAATGAGAAAATTATTCACAAGCTTCTGAATTGCATTTATCCCGTAGACAGAGAGGTGAATCTTCATGTGGTAGTAACCACAGAGACATGCATGCTTCGTTGCAGGTTACTAATTTCATTGAATTCCTCTCCTCTCCATCCTAATACCTTGATCCCAAAAAACAAAAGATTAGGTGGTGTGATGTATGAAAGTGCATCCTTACTAACTGCACAACAAAACAAGCGAACGAACCTGCTCCCTCCCACATCCTCCCTCCATTCCGAATCTTTGGATACACAACCAGGCGTTACACAACCTTATATCCATCCATATGGGCTGACTGACTGACAGCTTATTCTTATCCCATATACCGGTACAGTACAATCAGTCTATCTATCAGTGCATAGCATACTTTCCCATCTCCCTCCCCTTTCTCCCCTCCTCACAAACTCCAGCCTATTTCCCAAATACCAGTAAATTTTAAGCACAAGGAAAAGAAGAAAAAAAATGCAAACACCCAATCCAGTACAGCACACACCCCACCTTCCACTCCCTAAGAAACAAAACACCCTCCCTCTACTTATAGTAATCTAGTACTTACCTACCTACCTATCTACTTATCCGAGTACCCGAACTCCTGCAGTTAGTTGCACATCTTTCCCCCCCCCTCTACGTCTCCACGTCTCCACGTCTCCAAATCTCTACATAGACCCAAAACTAACTGAACGTGATGGGGAAATAGTATCTTTGTTACCTTTTCAATCCAATTCAACAATACACACATGCGTACAAAAATTCTAATTCTACCCTACAATATTCATTCATTTTCAACTCTCTCAATGTTACAGCCTAATCTATCCACCCAACCCCCCCCCCCCCTTCTTTCCTCTCACCTCCTCTGATACACAAACTCAAAAACTCACCGTGCACTCCCCACCCCACCCCCCTCAAGCAGTCCCGCCTCCCTAACAAGCTTCCAAAACGCGCCTCTCTGCTCCAGTAAATTCTCCGGGGTATCGAACTCCTTGACCCTCCCGGCCTCGAGGACGACAATGCGGTCTGAGTCTAAGATAGTGTTGATGCGGTGTGCGATCGTGATGATCGTTCTCTTGCTGAAGAGGGGAGAGCGGAGGGTTGTTTGCAGTAGGGCGTCGGTCTCGACGTCGACGGCTGCGGTGGCTTCGTCTAGGACGAGAATGTTGGATGGTGTGAGGAGGGCGCGGGCGAGTGAGACGAGTTGTCGTTGGCCTTGGGAGAGGTTGGATCCGCTGTGTGGGGAGGGGTGGTTAGCTTGGTTGGACGTAAGCTGTGCTGGGTCTGGGGTAGCGGAGTGTGGATGAACAAGAGGAGCGGTTGAACGAAACTGGATGGAGTGGAGGGAGGGGTGGAGTGGAGTGAGGCAGTTGTGTAATGCCAGGCCATGCATGCCATGTCAAACACCCAGCTAGTATCGGAGAACACTAGGTGCAATTTTGGCGTGTGAGCCAAGACGTCCACTTA
Organism: Leptodontidium sp. MPI-SDFR-AT-0119; assembly: GCA_020726505.1. Taxonomy (NCBI): domain Eukaryota; kingdom Fungi; phylum Ascomycota; class Leotiomycetes; order Helotiales; family Leptodontidiaceae; genus Leptodontidium; species Leptodontidium sp. MPI-SDFR-AT-0119. Next base: position 252,571 of record JAHLEZ010000023.1, read on the forward strand.
TCCATCCATCCAGCTCAAACTAGAGCCGAGAGCTACATGAAAAAGCGCATGTGATAGTCAATAGAGAGACGAACACAACATCGCAGCCTATCTATCTCTCGTCGTATGGCGCCAGTTGGGCACCACGAGACCCAAGAGGGGACAGAAGGCGGACGAAATGTGGCGAGAATGTAGCGAAGGCGTGTTGTAGGTGTGATGGAACAATCATCCATCAACCTCTCACGACTCCGACTCCGAACAGGGGATGACAGGCTGATGAGGGAAAATCCTGAAGACTATTCGGTTCAAGACGAACTAGAGAAATTATTGACTCACCCTTCGTGGATCTTAGCTTCTAGTCCACCACTCATGCTCGAGACATGTTCCTTCAACCGCGCATGTTCTAATGGTTCGCACACCATTCGTCAGCCAGCTGCCTTCTCTGCACGACTCGCCGCTTGCAGGATCTGAGCACTCAGGTACCACATCCACAACTCCAGCAGCACGTTCCACCTGTCCATCGAATCCCGGGGATTGAGGATGAAGAGCAGCGACAGGGCGGGGGAAAAGATAGAGGGGGGAAACTTACCGAGTACGCTCCACAGTTCCGTGTCGTCGTGGACATGACCGGGATCCAAATTGTCCCGGATAGTGCCTTCGAAAAGAGCCGCATCCTGTGGGATGATGGCTAGACGACGCCTCAAATCTAGTAGACCTATCGTCGATGTGTTCAAGGCATCGATGCTGATATTGCCCTCACTCGGCTCGATGATGCGGAAGAGTGCAAGGGTCAGGGAGGATTTCCCCGCTCCAGTACGACCTACTACACCAATCTTCTCATGCGGCTTGATATCAAGGTGGATGTTCTTGAGTACGAGGTCCAATCCCTCCCGGTATCTGGTGCTGTAGTTGTTGAAGTTCACGGAGCCGGACGCGGGCCAGCTGATTGGAGGGCGGTGTCGGTGAAGGACTTCGGGAGCTTCACTTGGCAGTCGTGCGTACTCCAGAACTCGTTCCACGGACACAATGTTCGTCTCTACCTCGACGGTTTGGCGAACGATCCAGTTCAGGGATTGGGTAATTTGGAGGGCATACGACATGGCGAGACCGACCATGCCTTCGTCGAGATCACGGCCTGTGGTCACCGCGATAATGGCGAAGCCGGCGGCACTGACGATGATGATAGAACCAAGAAACTCCAGTCGTACAGCGAGCCATCTACACAAGACGAGACATAAGCAACGGAGTAAAGTACCGAGACCAGAAACACATACCTGTTCGCGTTGATCGAGGGGAAGTACGCACGAAGATTGGCATCCACCCGCCATTCGTTCTCCTGCGCGAAACGCTGTTGCTGTCGGTAGGCCCGAATGGTCGTGATACCACCGAGTGACTCTTGGAAATGGGCATAGATAGGACTTCGGCTCACACTATCCAGACGCTTGAGTTCCCGAGAGGTTCTCAGGTAGTATCGCTGGACCCAGTAATACACCGCCGCTAATGGCAGGATGAAGGCAGTGAAGGCAGGGGTCGTTGTCGAGATAACGGCCAGGGTGAAGATTGCCCGGGCACTGTTAACGAATAGCATATTAAACGTGCGTGCAAGGACCTAATCGCTGTCAATAACGACAGCCAGCAAGCTGGTAACACAGATAAACTCACTTCGTCTACCCGGTAAATATCGCTACACGGTGATTGGAGTCAGTTAAAACAGCGACGTGAAATCGGAAAGCGTGGGGTAGCACAACGTGCAGGTCGACAAATGAGCTATGGCGACAGAGAGTGAATATGCACCGTGATTAATGCATAGCTGCGGCGTCTCCAAACCACTTGGTGGCACCATACTTCTGCTTGAATCGAGAATTCTGGAGTCAAGCGTTATGCATGCTCTGTCATCCCCGCAGAAGGAATCGATTCGGAGGGAAGGAGGAACCGCCAGTGGCGGTCAATAACCACGGTTACGCTCCATCCCAAGAAATTGGATCATGAGAAAGTGCAAGGATGTGGGGACAAACGAACCTTGAGAATCTGTTGAGGATACGACCTGCCGGTGTTCTGAAGAATGGTTGATTAGTCACAGTCGTACCGTATCAAGCCTCTTCGGCTCGCTCGAGGCAAAGGCAAGGCACACTCACGTTTCGAAGAAGCTCATCGGCGACCTAAAAATGGCAAACGCCATCCTCTCGTGTAGTTTCCTCGACGCCTGCGGGAACCAGTTTAGCTTCCGTCCCGTACTTGGCCTCGGCGTGCATGCAGAGTGCCGGGGAGATCAGACCAACTTACCTCGATGGAGCAGAAAATCCAGAGAATCAAGGTCTGGACCACGACGAGCAAGGCACCGCCGATGCCGAAGGCAAAGTACACACCGATGAACTTACCAACGTGTGGATTTCTGCCTTCGGCGCCATTGACAGCGGCCCACTTCTTCAGCCAAACGCTTCCCCCTGTGACAGTTAGCAAACTGTCAAACAGATAGAGGGGTTGGTTGATATGACCGGTCTTGGGGAGCTGTGCATGAAGAAAACAAAAGGAAATTAGAGCGCGTTCGAGGCCAATGCATCTTACCGATTTGTGCTGTTTGTCCGCCGATCAACATCAGGCCGTAGATTGCCACCGCAAACAAGTTGCTCGTCTTGGCGTATTCGGCGTAAACTAGCCATGCATGTCAGTCATGGGTGGGCACCGAGAACCGGGGAACATACCATCCCATTTTACCTTCCCCTGTTCAGAGAACTCCTTATTTTTGCTTTTGTGACCATCCTCTTCGTCTCGAAGTTTGCCCCGAGGACCCTTGAAGCTGGCTGTACTGGCCCGTCTGAGGGTCCCTGTGCTCCCCTTCCGTTTCTTGACTCCAGACCCCGCTCCAGGTCGAATGGGTTGGAGGAGAGTCAAACGCTCTTGAGCCTCTTCAATCTCATCGTCCTTTTCGTCCTTGTCTGGTTGTTCAACATCAATGATTGTTGATGAGTCACTGGAAGTTGTCTCTGACTCTGTAGACGAATCCTGATTGTTGCTGTTTGTCTTGATCAGGGTCGCGATATCTCCTTTCATGGCCATGACTTGATTGTAAGTGCCGCGCTCGGTGATTCTACCTTCTCGGATAAGGCAGATGAAATCTGCTTCCATCAAAACCGGGATGGAGTTGGTAGCCAAGACTCTTGTCTTCCCACTGAGCAATCCGTTTGGTCCCAGAACATTCTCAATCAAATGTCTTCCAACATGTTGATCAACGGCTGATAGACAGTCATCAAGTAGATAGATATCAGCTCTGGCATAGACAGCTCGTGCGAGGGTCAATCGGGCTTTCTGGCCTCCCGAGAGAGATATTCCACGTTCTCCAACTTCAGTCTCGTCACCATCAGGCAGCTGAGCGAAATCCTCCGTCAACGCACAAGCCTTGATACACTTGTCGTAAAACACAGGGTCCCATTTGTGGCCGAAGCAAATGTTGTCCTTGACGCTGGCATTCATAACCCAAGCTTGTTGAGCAACATAGGCAGTCTGTCCATGTACAGTGACAGAACCCTCGACCTTCCACAGATCTCCAAGTAAAGCCTGAAGAAACGAAGACTTGCCGGCTCCGACTCTGCCGACAATGCAGGTAAGCTCGCCCTTGGATGCGGTGAAGTTGATATCTTCCAGAGTATTCTTGCCAGAATGTCTGTCCCAGGAGAAAGTACCATCACGGATCTTCAAAGATTCTTCGCCGTTCTCCTCAACAGCACCCCGAAGGATGACTGCGTCGGCCTGGAGTTCCTCAGCTGTGAAGAAAGCAGTCAATCTGCCAACTGCGACAGAGGCTTCAATGATCGATGTGATAACCATAGGTAAGATAGCCAGAGGGAAAGTAAGGAGGTTGAAGAGCGTCAGAGCAGTGAACACGATGTCGGTGGTCAACGGCGTATCTTGTGTCAAGACAAAAACAGTGAAGGTCGAGCAAGAAACCAGGAAAGGAGTAGTAGACCAAGTAAAATTGGCCACGGATTGAGCCGCACCAATCTTCCTGAGTGTCTTCAACTCCAGATCATTTCGTACATAGTTGAGTTTCTGCATGAAAGCACTGCCCCAAGCATACAACTTGATGCTCTTCATGTTGTTGATTATCTCGGCAATAAGTCTTGTTCTTTGATCCTATTGATTGGACAGTTAGCTGAATGTCCTTGCGCGCGTACAAAATCCAAATGCGAAGTTGCCGATATATCCACTCGCTCCCCCTAAAATGGGGTAATGTCAACACCAAAAATCAACCTACCTTATTCTTCATCTGCTCCTTCTGCAACGTCTTCATCAATCTAGCAATCAAGCCATTAATCGGGATCATAAGCACCATCGCGCCCACACCAGCCAACATGCTCAATCCAACCAGTTGATACAAACTGGCCATACACAGGATAATCTGATACGGCGCACTCCAAAGCTGCTGACCATACTGTGTCAGATCCTGCAGTCTCTGCGTATCGACCGCCATGTAATTGACAATGTCACCTGTAGACTTCGACGCCCGACCTTCGTTGGAAAGTTTCAGCGATTTGCCGTAGATGGCTGCTGTGAGCGCAGTCTTGATACGCATTCCCGTCTCGAAGGCACGCTGGAAGTACTGATGGAGAGCCATAGTTTGACCTACAGATACCGCGAACATAGCCAGTGCGATAGCCACACCTCTGATCGGCGGCTCCGGAGGATTTGGGTTGTCTTTCTTGTATGAACCTATGAATTTAATCAGCAGTCTCAGTAATTGCGGCTGTACGAAAGCCAGAGTATCAGAGACCGTCTTGAAAAGCGAGCCTCGGAAATACGGGCCGGAGAAAGAATGGAAGATGGCGATCCAGAGACTGGGGTTCTTCTTATGCTCCAGCTCGTAGTCCCATGCTTCCTGGAAGGTTGCGCCGGTTGCTTTCGTAGTGTCTCGTTTGGCGAGGTTCCAGAGATCGTCTTCAGTTAGGTATTTTTTGTAGCCGTATCGCATCATGGGTGTCATCCAGCTAAAAGTCAGAATGGAGAAGACGGTAGCGTATTCGACTGGACATTCCTCATCATCTCCAATGGCATGATAATCACTCGTCTTCTTCTCGACCAGCCATTCCAGCGCAAATTCGACCCAGGATAGCGCAAAGCCGAAGCAGTATGCGATGAAGTATGAAAGGTGGTGACGGTAGACTTGTTGAGAGAGAAGAGATCGCAATTTGACAGACCAGGCAATTAGGATGAATAGCCAGTAAAACAGCACCACGCCATTGGGATTCCGTAACCTGCTATGCTCAAGCCATTGGATTGTAAATATAACGCCCAGAGACAGAATCGTCAATATGCTTGTCCAGAACCGGAAATCGCCAGCCCATACGTCGGGGTAATTGAGGATTTGGAAAAGCAATTGGACTGCTACCGATATGCCAATTGCTACTATAAGTGCCTGTTGAAAGTCAGTAAGGTCCATCTTCAAAATTACACCAATTTTCCTCTCCTCTCCCCGTCCAATTCCACCTCCAATTCGTAATTTATGATTCATAAGCCCACCCTCTCCCCCCACCTGAGAATTTCCTCCCCATCCTCCAATCCCCAAATAGAAAAAGGAATAAGCACCAACCTGCTTCGTCCAAAAATGCCAATCCTTCTTAACCTCCGCGCGCTGTTTCCTCTTGACCAACCACCAAACCGCAACAGCCCCAAACAGAATCCCATAGACCGCCACGCTCGAGACCCACACATCCATAAAGCACGGAGTGAAATCATAGCGGTACTGGCTCAGCGGACCCCAGCCCTCGACGTCGCCGCAGAAGGGCTGGTGCCGGGTTGTGGTTGAGGAGAGGTAGTGGCTGCCATAATTTGGAGTGTGTTGTGAGGAGGAGAGGTTCTGCGAGGAGAGCTCCGATGTGCTGCTGTATACGTTGGGTCGCGAGTGTAGACCGCTGAAGGAGCCGGTGTTGAGGATTCGTTGCGAGGACATTGTTGCTGGCTGCCCTCTGCCAGGTAGATATGCTGGTCGGCCGGTCTGCTTTCTTGTATCTGTCGTGTAGAATTCCCTTTCTGGTTGCACTCCAATCAATGCCCCTTCCTCGATATCCTCCTACTTCCTCTGTATTTCGAATCGCTGGGGAGTTGGTGTCGTCCTGCCTGTCCAGTAACTTCGTAGGTCGAGGAGTGGAGAGGATAGTGAGTGAGTGTTGTTGCTGCTGCGGTTGTTGAAAGTGAGCGGAGTGAAGCTCTCTTCCTCTGTCGCTCACTTAATGTCGTCGTCGTCGTCGTCGTCGCTGTCCTACCTAATGTACCTATCCAAACCAAACTTCTCTCTCTAGGAAAGTCGTCAGAGGCTGTCTGTCTTCGCTCTCGCTCAAAATATAGGCAGGTTAGGTAAGGTGAGGTAAAGATTCTGGATCGGCGAATGGAACAGCTTGGTCGGGTCGGGATTAAGGACTAGTGTACTCCGATCGCAGCATCTGACAAAGCCAAAAATCCCACTCCACTTTTCGAGCTTCGAGGTCTGCTTCCTGGTGCTTCTGATCCTTGTCTCTCTTTCTCTCTCTTAAAGACTGAGTCAAGATTCAAGAGTGGCGAAGTGAGACGTGTGTGCATTGATTGACGTCTTTAAGAAACTAACCTACTCATCATGGATTAAAATTGGTAATTGCACCTATTAAATATCACAGTATCAATTACCTACCTAGATGTATCAGACCCCGTACAACAAAGAAAGCAAGCAGTGTCACAGCAATTCAGATGATTTCCCTTCTATTTGGTAGGTTTTGGTAAGTTTTGGTTACTCCGATCTGTGGAACCATCTCATGTTTGATTTGGTTTGATGAGATGGTTTGGCCTGAGGAGAGAGCTGTGGAGTGAGCTACGAGATCGTCTTTGCCCAGGGTGTGATTGGTGGACGTCATCATCAAGCTTTCTCACCGTTCAATTATCCTAGCTCATAGCCCAGCAAGGCAAGCTCCATTTGAGGAACAATTCAATCCCACAGTAAAAAATTGTCTCTTTACTCCGCAGCGTCTCCAGAAGATATGTCTCAAATTCCCATCCCCAAAGGCAGAATTATCCCGTATCACAACAAAATCCGCGGAACCGGGATTTTCTAGGTAATTAATTTACAACAACTCCGTAAGTAAGTGGAGCGGGGTGGAAATCAAAGACACAGCCTTGTAAACGAGGCTGGGTAGTCCCAACTCCGAACAATCGGGATCACAAAATATATATTCTTCATGCCGTGTTCAAGACATTGGTTTTCCTAATCCAGGCACGGTTTTGCGGACTTGTCCATACATGATCCAGATGCTCTACTAATCATCCGCTATAGCTGAGGGTCTCGATTTCTGCAAACCTAATCCGTTGGATCAAGCTGAAGGTCTGCAAGGCTATCTACCTACCTTGTTCGAAGCAGCTCAACACATTCGTTTATTCACATGTATCACTCCAAAATAAGCCCCAATACATTCTCAATGCAATTTTCCTTCATTCATTGACTACCTATCAGACACTGGACAGTCCTCGCAAAGCGCCAGGAGCAATGTAAGTAAAAAAGAAGTCGAGGTTGAAGGTTGAAGAAAACAGATGTAGCAGCAAAAGTTACCCCGGTATTTTCGCCCCTCTAGGAATCTTTGCCAGTAGTCATCAAACATCCCTCCCTCCTTTCTTACGCAACGAAGAGGAAAGAAACAGACAAACAGACGAGACCGGATCAGATATCCCAGCCACTTTCACGCCATTTACCCCAAAAAGCGAAAGTGTTCGAGGATGGAATATCAAGCAGATTTATGCGTATCCCAAACCCGGCCAACAATGCCCAAATCAAGAGCCTACCACCGGATGTGTCGTGTGAAAAAATGAAAGAAGAGAACCCGAATGTCCATACATGAAGAGGCAGCGACAGGCGAGGCGAAAATCGTCAAATCGTATGCAGGGTATCATCCTATCGAAGTCGTAATAAGACCCAAGTCTCAACCTGAGAAGGCATTCCCATCGATCAAGATGTAACTTTTCTAGTTGTCTCCACCCATACCATCTTCCTTCTTGGGAGCCAAACCGGCACTCTGGCAGGTCTTCTTCCAGGTCTCAACCTCGCGCCATGCTCGCTCGCACTCTGCCTTCAACTTATCATTGCTGGCGCTGAGCTCGGCAATGGCTTGTTCGGTAAGGAGCTTCTCGAGAGTCCATTTTTCAATGTTTTGTGTTTCATTCTCCTTCAATTGTGTGATGAACTGGACAGCACGTTGGAGGATTGAACCCTTATTCTTCTCACACCCGGGGACGATCTTGGCCAACTCGTTGATACCCTCGTTAATGGTTTCTCTGCGACGACGCTCAACTACATTTTGTCAGTACCATTTCCGAAAAGATTGGGATCTGCGTCCGACTTACCCTCCTTGTGGTTGTCCTTCCGGACTTTGTGCCACTCCTCAGAACCAACAGCTGGCTTGCTAACCCTACCGGAGTGTACATTGCCATCACCATAAACCATCGAGTCTTGTTGGCTGTTATCCATGAAGGAATCGTTGCGATCGCCGTCGGAGCCTTGAGTAGCGAATGAGACGTCGGTAGGTTGGGGAACAGTCATAGTAGGGTAGATACCAGCAAGCGCAGCGGCAGCAGTAGACGCATGCTCGCCGTTGTGGTCCAGATGGCCTCCTTGATGGAGGTTATAGTCTTGAAGGGCCTCAACGTCCTGCTGATCCTTGCTGGAGTTGGGCGAGATACGCTTGTTACCACCTCGTCGCGTGTCATCAGCTGATTCCGAATCGCGCTTCCGCTTCTGGGAGCCATCGTCGCCGCGCATGGCGTTCGCAACCTCCTGCAAGCCTGAGTGTTCAAGATCCATGTCAGACATCTTTCTTGGCTGGTCTGCCTAACTCGTGACGAGCGTGGCGATATGATTCGTAGAGAGGGGGGTTATGGGATCCGAGAGGCGCAGATGACCTCGAGGGGTTGGCAAGAAGATTTTAAGGCTGAAGCTGTTCTATCGGAGCGACAGATGACGTGTTCTACCGAGCTTTGCACAAGTACAACAAGTCGAAGTACTGCGGTCCTTAATTCGTGAGAAGTCTAGTTGATTCGCGCCGATGGAGGTTTCTCGAAGCGCTCCGCTGCAGTAGTTCGCTGAGGTCTTCTGTCGCGACGAACGTTTTTGTACCCTACGCAGTTGTACCTACAAGGTCAGCACGTGTCATTGCAGATGAGGTACCACATTGCTTTTGCGCTCTCATGCGCTGACGGAAGGAGTGATGAGATGGCCATCCATTGCTTCGCTCGACAGGTCACTCTGAGGGTAACGACGCGCTGGCGCAGTGACAGTAAGAGCCCGTCCGACAGCCCTTAGTTGAAGAGAGGAGTGCGGGACTGGTGCAAACAAGAGACATTGTTTGACCGGCAGGACTGTAGGTAGGTAGGTAGGTAGGTAGGTACAGACTCAATATCCTCCCAGCGTGATGTGACATTGAAGGGAGGAAGCAGGAAGGGAGAGGAGAGTCGGTGTTTGCGATCTGGTGACAAGAGGCCGAAGCGCGTTGGTCTGATTTGGGGCGGACGAGGTGAGGCGACGCGGTGATGTCCGGGCATTGGAGCACCTAACGAGGGATCGTGACCTCCAAGGGTCGCGTGGGAATGGACCGCTGCAACATTTGACCCCGAAGCCACGTCTGTCGTGCAAGAGGCCGAGAAGGACCTTGGAGTGCGTGCAGGGCAGGGCAGGGCAAGTCGAAAAGAGCCAGAAATAATAGAGGAGGGAATTGAGAGACGGTTGCATGCTTACCTTGATAATCTCTTTCTTCTCTCGATCGCGTAGATCCGAGTCCTGCCGTCTGTCTGCCTTTCTGATGCCTTTCTGATGCGACGACGCGACTGATATCCACAGCAGCACCACGTCCGAATCTTGCTGTTGCAACAAACGGAAAAAGGGCGATAAATCAGGAAGAATCAATCCTGCTTGCTCGAGCGCAGCAGGGAGATTAAGTCGATATCCTCTGGCAGAGGGGTCGCAGGTGGTCGCGGTGGGTGGTCGGGGGAGAGATCGATCAGCAGACCACACACGTGTATGATCACGAGCTCGAACTTGGGGAAGAGACGAGCTCGGGCCCAATGACAAGGGGAGAAAGAGGTCTGGAGAAGTTTGATTGATGCAGAAGTCGGTGGAGATAAGGCAGGATGCACACCCTCTTGGATTTTCGATGGATGGGCGAGGCCTTGAAGTTGCTTGATATTTCGAAAAGAGGAGGAGAATCTTTCACGTGGGAGAGATCAGGTGTCTGGTCGAGAGAGACTTTGAGTGTGGTCTGTTCAGCGCGCTAATCGGGTTGGGACTAGCGCTGCCGGTTTTTCGTCGGCAAGGCAAGCGGGGTGGGTGTGGGAGGAAGGAGGAGGGAGGGCTTCGAGTGAATTGAGGGGTGGCTGCGGTGATGAGAAGGGCCTGGACTTCAGCCTCACGTCTTGATGTGTGAATATGAATTCAATGTCTGGGGGGATGATGAATGCTTTCAGAATTATGTCTGTGTTCTCTCTGTAAGGACATATTTCCTTTCATTCAAGACGAGGAGGAGATGGCAAGTGAGTGTCAGAACTCAGTTGAAGAGGATGTAGGGCTATCAATTACGTGATCTGACCAGGTGTGGCTCAATTAAGAGAGAGGCTGGGGAAGGACGTGCATGCTGCCAGCCTCGCCAGGGGGAAGGTCGGCATTTCTTTTGTTTATTTTACCATACAATTCAACTTTGGGGAAATAGATTGACCCTTTTCGTAACTGTACGGCGTAAGAGCTGTAGCATTGTTCGTCGATTATGGCAGGCAGACGATACTTTCTGCTCGACTCAGGACAATGCATTGCCTAGCCAGATACCCTTGCAAGCTGCTGCTGATACACCGTAAAATCCAAGTATTTACTCAAGAAAAGGGAGAAAGAGAAGGATTTGTTTGGTAACTGATGGCAAAATGATTTAAAGAGTTCTGTATAGTTCATTCACATCCTATTTTCCAATGTCCCGAAACGTACACAGTCTCTCCTTTGGCTAGAACCTTACGCCTCCATCTGGGTCTTTCCCGCCATGAGATGACGCTCCGTCAATGAGCTGGCTTCCTTTCAGCAAAACTACAAACCTCGACTCAGTTATCTAGACATTTTGTATATTAAACTAGACATAGGATCAAGCTTCTATCAATCCGGACCTTGCAAAATGACATAGAAAACTTCCACATTAAGCTGGGAACTTGAGCTGGGCATCTGTACAATGTGCACCTCCCATGTTAGCACTTTCTTCATACTTTCATTCCTTCTATAATCAAGGCATCCTATGACATCCACACTTTGATAAGACGCTGAAGGACTTAACTTTTAAATTTTCACCCTTTTGGATACAACCGTTGACTGTTCAAACCTGGAATTTAGAGGGCGGGTGATATCAACGTCCTAAACTCACGCCCCTTATCAGTTATCGTAACCGACAACGGACCAGCTTGCTTCACTTCACTCTATGTCACCAAAGCTCTCGAATGCACGAACTCCAACGCCACAACACTCCACTAAACTTCGAGAAGGAGTAACGAACCGAATTTCTAACCGCCTCAAAGCTCTCAAATCCATACCCATCATCGCATGTGCCCTACAAACCAACAACAATGGCAGACCACATAACCTCCAAACTAAACCCCGACACCCATCTAATCCTCGTACGCCTCCCTCCCTCCCATCCTCCTCACCATCAGCTAACAACCCCAGGACCAACCCCTCCTCCGTCTCCCCTTCGAGCTCCTCCGCAAGAACTTCAAAGTCGCACACTTCAATGTCGAAAAAGAATCCACGTCGGTGAAAACCCTCCTCAAAGAAACCGGTCTCACCTCCCAATCCCCCACCGCCTCCTCCCCAGCCGACATCCTCAAGAATGTCGACTCGATGCTCGCGCGCATGCGCGGCCTGAAACGCAAACTCGCCTCGTGTGCGGAGGAAGAAGCCCGGCTGCATCAGCAGAGTGCGAGTCGGATACGCCATCTGGGAGAGCTGTATGGCATGCAGAGTCTGGATGATGTGAAGTATGAGGAGTGGAGTCGGACACGGCTGGATAGGTTGTTGGTGGATTATCTGCTGAGGAATGGGTATAAGGAGAGTGCGGGGGCTTTGGCTAGGGAGAAGGGCATAGAGGATTTGGTGGATGTGGAGACGTTTGTGCAGATGGGACGGGTGAGGGAAAGTCTTCTGAATGGGAGGGTTACAGAGGCATTGGCGTGGTGTAATGAAAATAAAAAGGAGTTGAGGAGGATGGAGGTATATAATCCACACACTTTCTTACGGCCACTACTTGAGACAGCTTCTTTGGATTTGGGACAGATTGCTAATGATTCCCTGCCAGAGTAATCTCGAATTCATGCTCCGCTTCCAACAATACATTGAGCTCGTCCGGACACAAGACCAAGCCAAACTCGTCGAGTCAATAGCACACGCGAAAAAATACCTTCTCCCCTTCCGAGAGAGCTACCCCAAGGAGGTGCAGCAAGCGTGTGGATTACTGGCTTTCCCACCCGGTACACGAGCCGATGCATATGCCGTATGTCTCTCCAGCGGAAATCCCATAATACAAGGCATATTAGTTTGAACAGAAATACTAACCGACCCCCCAGGAACTCTACAGCCGCTCCCGCTGGCACTCCCTCTCGGAACTCTTCACCCAAACGCACAACACACTCCTCTCCCTCCCCTCCGTCCCTCTCCTCCACATCGCCCTCTCGGCCGGTCTCTCCGCCCTCAAAACACCCTCCTGCCACTCAACACACCCACACTCAACACTCTCCTCCATCTCACCCACCTCATCCTCCTCACTAACCACATCTGTATGTCCGATTTGCTCCACGGAACTAAATGACCTAGCTCGCAACGTACCTTACGCCCACCACACGACCTCGCACGTCGAAAGTGACTTGGTCCTCTTACCGAATGGGTGTGTGTACGGACTGCATCGACTGGAAGAGTATAGTCGGAAAGCAGGCGTGGAGAAAGGGTTGGTTAAGGATTTGAGAACGGGAGAGGTGGTTAGAGTTGAGGGATTGAAGAAAGTGTATATCTCGTAGCGTTGTAGGAAGGAATATGAAATGCGTTTATTCAAAAGAGGGGCGGGTAATTCCTCTCCGAAACTTCCACTTCTAACGAGGCAATGAGCGAATACCAAATGGTTTCCATCTCTCATTCTAAAAGCATGCTCAAGTTCAAGATTCTCTCACATGTCGTGTGGCGGTTTATCTTGTTTGATTTTGGTCTTTGTGAAATATGTCATCTCGAAATTCTTTGCTTTCCTTTGCTATGTCCATACTTTTCCTTCCCCAATTCATATCTACTAACTCTTTTCAGACAGATCTTACCGCGTGAAGAAGAATGTCTGAATCGACGTCCCAATGCTCGAAATACACCCAAATCAGATCTGCTTCCCAAAGAACCTTCCCTGTTTCTCATTTCTCATTTCTATTCCAAACTCCCCGAGACTGGGTACACGTCTCGCTACTTAGGCACTACTTTAAGCTACCGGCAACAAGTAAACGCCTCACTTCCTAAGGATGTGGTGGGATTTGACCGCAACATCTCAGGAGTCAGGCAGGCTCTGCTTCTAAAGTCCAGAAGAACACCCTCCACCTTTCAATCTGGGAGTTGATATATTTCACACACTTCAAACCAAGCTTTTTACACGCCGGCACTTGCAATCGATGTCAATCACCCCTATTCAAATCCAATGGTGGTCTAACCATGTGATTGACTCTTGTTTGTGCTGTTTATACCCCCTTATTTAGCCGAGCTTTCCCCTCCCCAACCTAAACCAATCATTTTCACTTCCACAACTAAGTCCTGGTAAACAGCCTACTAAGGAACCATATCCAATTTTCGAGAGTTCCTTTGCGGGCATCGATTTTCCTTATCACCAACGAGGATGTAGTGAGCTGTTTGATTAATGCAGATTCGGCGCCGGTAGTTGGGCAATTTGACAAACCATTCTGGATCACCCCACTGTTCTTCTACACAAGACTCCCACGAGATATAATCGCTTCAAGATCTATCATCTTATTTAAAATTAAAGCTTACTCAATCTCTGAACTTCCGGCTTTCCTCTCTTTCTCTTCACTTCTTCACCGTATTCAAGATGAGGTGGAGTGGCTTGCTTGGACTAATAGCCGCGCTGGCATCAAGTGTCCATGGCGCTGCTATATTGCGCTTTAGTTGCTCGCAACTTGTACATGAAAGGTTTGATCCGTAAGATCTTCAAAGGATTATTCCTTATCAGACAAGTTGAAATCGCTCATAAATCCTCGGTTTAGTAAATCCAGGAGTCTCTCAATCACCACATCTACACCAGATCATCGGTGGGGTACGTATCCCTTCTGTCCTCAATCTCCCTACAATAAGAAGACATCCCTTTTTTTCTACAGTTCATGTACTGACAACAGTGAGCCCCCTAGAACGCATTCAACGTAACGATGGCCCCCTCAAACGACATTTCCAGTTCAGCAACATGCACAACCTGCACCTTCTCCGAGGACTTCAGCAACTACTGGACCGCAGTCCTTTACTTCCGCGCCAGGAACGGGACATTCAAACGCGTACCTCAGATAGAGAACCAGTTATTCGGGGATGCGAGTGGTGGCGTGACGGTGTATTACCTGTCGGGGAAGAATAAAGACACTGCATTCAAGAAGGTCAGTACTGTAAAATTATACTCTCTCCAAGTCTGCCTTCTCCTTCTCTTTCCTACTCATTGTTTTCTCCCATTTGTATCATCCACCCAACTCGTTGAACTTCACGACTTTCGGAGGTTTGACAAGAGATTTGCCGATTACAACATAATTTAGGGTTTCCGAATGATCACTGGCGATCCAAGGATTCGTACCAGTTCGGAAGCGCAGAAGTACCGCCAGTTGACATACACATGTCTCCAAACCCCAGGTACTAGAAATGGCGAGACGAAGAATATGCCTACCAAGCCATGTCCCCGTTTACATCCCCCAATTATTCTTCGAGATCGTATGGGATACCAGGAAATTCCACGATAAATCTCTTTGGCCGGAAGATGGGAGTCAGCCGTTGTGGAGTTACGGAGATGCGGAAGCTCCTACTAATTTCCTTTCTTCCACTTCTCTCCTCTACATCTTAATCTATCCCTCGCTTCAACATCGATGGTTGAGATAGCATTGCATTGAAGAAGCGAAGCGACGGAAGGGGAAATAAAAATAAGTGATGGCTAACGCAAAGGAACTTCAAGCACTGGGTTTGGCAATCACGGTGATTACGTCTTTGGCTGGAAAGGCGACGCGTTGCAGAAAGCCATGGATTCGACGAATTGTAATGTCAATTGTTCGGTTTTGAAAAGGCAGACTATTCAAGTGGGGAATAAGTGTACGCAGAACCAGAACGTGAAGGAGGAGATTGATGGTTGTGGTCTATCTATTCCTTTTCCCCTCTCAAATTCTCTCGTGACTTCTTCTGTCTATTTGGTGAGGGTTTGAGGGGAAAGAACTCTTTGGAAGGGAGGTGTTACTGATGAGGTGATTTGATAGGGCATACCGAACTTCCGGGTGGGATAATGATTACGAGTTGATAGTCTGTTTTGAAAGATGTCAGGGATATTTTAAGCGAGCTGTGAGAGGAGTAGAATTCTGAGGGGAACGATTTGTAAATGTTCGATGATTCTTTATTCTGATGTATATTGACTATGCTGCACAGCCGCGTATCTCTCTAATCATTATCTTCTAACCAGCTAGATTTCTTTGTGCTGTACAATATGGAGGACTATCCAGATCCGCCCTTAGCCCAAACACAGGAGCACGACAAAGACACGAACGTCAAAACCACTTTTCGACCGCATTGTACTTCTTCAACACAAGCAAGCTCTATATTTCATCTCAGAGCGATTAAAACATATCCGTCCCCATCTCCGGCGGAATCGGCGTCCAAAGCCTCTGAATCCCACCCCTCTGGAACCTCCCATTCCTAGGTTTCCTCATCGGCAATGCCACGCCAACAGGTTTCACAACAAGCTCCTCCTCAGCCATGTACAATGCCTGACTCACCCTCCTCTCCTCCGCTCTCCTCTCCTCTTCCCTCCTCATCTCCACATACCTCTCCTCCATCTCCCGTCTCTCCTCCTCCCTCTTATGCAAATCATCACTTGTCCGCGGCCCCTCCAACACCCACAAACTCGACTCACTAGTCGGCACACTATAATGCAATTTAGCATGCTCTGCATCCGGCAGCGGTACGCCCTGGAAATCGACCAAGTTCCCATGCGAGCCGAGGCGGGAGTTGACCCAGATCTTGATCTCTGAGTTAGTTCGAGAATGGAATTCGATTTGTGCGGATAGCTCTGTGGAATGGATACTCGGTGGGGTGTGTATGTGTCTGAATCTTTCCGACCGCGTGATTGGTAGAGTCCTCGGAACTGGCTGGAGAAGTGGTAGGAGAGATCGCGGGGGAAGATCTCTGATGATCTTGTTGAGGCTTGGGTTGGAGTATGGGATGGGGCTCGGGAGATGGCGCGTTTGTTGTATGAGGGGCCGACTTTTTCGATGAAGCCCCAGATTGCTGGCAGGGCATTATCCCCTGTGAGCGGAAGGTCTGTCAGAGAACCTATGTTAGTTGTTGGTCTGTTATTAGCCAAGGGTTGAGTCTTACAGGTTGGGTCTTTACTTGTGGTGAAAGCTACCAAGTACTTGAGTCGAATACCACTTGTGACGCAAGCCCTGGCCTAATTTTGAGTTGGAATTTATGATTTCTTGGAGACGAGACCTACAAACTTCCCAGACTGAACATCATAATCAAGCTCAGTTTCTTCTTCATGCTCATTTTCAACCGAATGAGTACCGGGATTGGCAAAATCAAGATGATGACATCCAATGCAACAGATATGACTGCACTAGAATAGCAGATAGTATTGATGTTGAGACACCGAGAGTTTAGCGTCCGATCCCAAACCCCACCTAGCATGAAATTAGTTGGACGCTGGGCAAATTGGCCACTTCGAAGCCCTGTACTTACTGACTGGGCTGCATTGAAAGATGAGGCAAAACATGATAGCCAAGCCAGCCAGAACGACACAACACAGTGTCATGAGATCGACAATCACAAACCACCGAGGAGTGAAAACGCGTAGCTAATTTGGATTAATAGATGGAAACATGGTAGAAGAGTATCTTAAATAGAAGACCAACATTGATGCCTTCACGAGTGTCAGTGCAGTGATGAACAGCACCTCGGTCACGTAGAACATCTACACCAATTGTCAATCGCGCTCATCAAGTTCCCCTCGCTAGATGCTGTACCTTCAACAGATTCTTGATCTTGTATGGCTCGAGGTCCCAGTAATGTCGGCCATACCCATTGATCATGCTATCTATTTTCTGTCAGTTAAACGCCATCATTAGCAGACTGTGAACCTCACTGTAAATGCCTATGGCAATGACGGGTATCACCGTCAGCCCAGCAGCGACAGCAAGCCAATCGTCAGAGCCTAATTTTCTGTTTTTCGAGTAACGGGAGTAGCATCGCAAAATCACCGCAGTGAGAGCGATGGGACCAAAAGTAAGTCCAATAATGGCGACGTCCCACGCTCGACTTTCGATAGGCACTCCCTCGCAGAACTTTGCCTTGACGACCGCAACCACTATCCTCAAATCAGCATACGAAATCCGTCATCGGATTATAACATACAGGCTTGGTCGTCATAGATGCATCTGGTTAAGACACGTGAAGCAGAGGCAACTTCCAGTGTGTCATTACGGCAGACTGAGTTCGGGTCCGTTAAGCTCGGTGGCATATCAACCACCCCCTTGCTGATGCATCCAATCTTCGGAATGTCAGTATCAACACTGCTTATTTGAATGAAAAGTACTTACAGCACATATGGGGATCTGTTGCATGAGATCAGTTAGGTTGGCACCCCAGCTTCCACACAGGATGCAACCAGACATGACAGAACTACAGCATTGTGGAATTTGAACTAGACGAACTGCACCCCAACAGACAACAAACAGATGAGAGACATGGTGTAAGAGGCTGAGCAGATATACCTCATGGGCGGAGAGGTGTGAGTGTCTATTGTGGGGAGATCGGTCTGGTCGTCGTCCTCAGGTTGGATAGCTGCATCTAAGGTATGCCGATGAACCTAAAGCACACACAGACGTTGACAGACTGGTGGCTGAAGATCAGAGGATGTCTGATCTCGAGTCTTGAGAGACTCTTCTCAGCCGTTTCCCGACGCCATCTACCGATTTTGGACCAAACATCAGGATCAACTATGTGTTTTCAAGTATGTTGAGGCTGAGATGACTGCGATCGTGGATAAATATTGCGGACATCACCATCAACACGAGGGTAGAGTCCTTAAGGGTTTTGCTACAAGAGCCTCTAGAAAGAGATCTGAGAGGTGCTATTGAGTAGTCGGAGACCCATGCGAGTAGTTGTCCGTAGTTCGTACGATGGCGCTGGTGGCGGTTCTAGTGCCTGTGCGTAACTTCGTAAGTCCATGAGCCACGAGGCCAAGTGACGACAAAATAGCAGAACATTAGATATTGACTAATCAAGGAAATATGCAGAATAAAAGCAAGAAGGACAAACTGTTGTAAATATGGTTGCTGAGAACGTCGTTTCTTTGCCTTGTAAGATAGAGAAGTTTTATATCTCGGTCGAAAGATTTGTTTACCGAGTACCTCCAATCCCAACCCTATTCCCATCCTAAAAAATCCAGCTCATGATCAGATCATGACCTCCACCTCACATGCTTTCAAAGATGGAACGTGCGCCAGCCGTCGCTGCTCGAGCTCAAGCTTCTTTCTTTGTGTTCAATGTGTAGTAGTAGCCTAAGATCTCCATCGCTTTTGAACTTCCATGGCTTCCCACCCGCGTCAATCATTGGAGGATCTGCTCGGTTGGTTCCTATTCTCCGAAACTCAAATTTAGGACAGATCTCGGTGTGCAGGAAAAGAATTCGGCGGACCTCTGAAACGTAGCTTGGGATGGAAAGATTAGGCGTGAAGTGAGAATAGACCAGAGAGAAGGGCTCCGGATTACTCATCTGCATACTGTAGATGGCGAATACTGTATTATGTCGAGGCCAATGGTTGAAAAAGCCGTCCGATTTCTTTTTCTGCATCGTCTTTTCCCTCCCCTTGCGCTCGCTTATCCTTGAGTTGAAGGGGGACTTTGGATCAGAAGAATGTCAAGGGCAGGGTCTGCACCAGTATGTGTTGATATTGTATCTTCAAAGCCTTTACAGCCAATCTCGATCTTACATTGAAGTCGACGATCGCTTTAACGGTGAGTGAATGAGACGCGAAGGAGGTTTAGAGGAGCACTTGCACCATCAACTAGCCATGCCCCTCTATCCTCCAAGTCATGCAACTAAACGTTTGCTGGAGACAGTCAGAAGCACCCCCGCACATGTGGCCATCTCAAGCTCAATCATCACCATTTTATTAGACGAGGAGAGATTTGTCCTCAATTCTAACAGCATAAATAGAAGAAGAAGACATGCTCCTTGTGCTCCCCGCCCTTCATATCTCCCACACCTTATCCTCACCAATCTATTCCCCACCTTCAACATCGAAAACTTCCCCACAAATCCCTCCCTGTTTCTCTTCAACAATGCCGCCATCAGTGTATCTCTCTTGCAAGTCCTTCGCGAATACCTCCCAATCACACCTACGCACTACACTGATTGGGATCCTTCATCATTCCTCGCAGGAGCAGCTCTTGAGGGGGTGTGGGTATGGAGAAGAGGTATGCGAGGTCCTCTTTCTTAGTGCTTCGGGTAGAGGTTCTGAGTTGGTGGTGACGTAAAATGATGCTATGAGTTGTTCTGTAGTCGGCGTTCCAAGGGTCAAGCGAAGCCATGTTCGTCTTCGAAGACTTTGAAACGTCCCCAAACCTTAGAAATTGGCGTCGAAGATGACAAGGGATCAAGTGCAGAAGCCCCTCTCCTCGACGAAGGCTTGGTCAAGATATGCAGTTGACTCCCGAGTCCTCGTACCCAGCTGAAGGCGTTTCTTCTACAGAATCGAGAGATTTCGACGTGGCGGGTGAAGTCATTGACATGGTCCTTTTCTTTATGTCTCTCTGTTCTAAACGATATTTCCAATCATTGTCGCGCCCACCCCATGGAAAGCGGTTAGTAACATGTTTCCCATTCATGTGACGCTTCACAAAGTTCCTATCTAGTATTAATTGTGGAGAACCGGGAAGGCGGAAAACAAACAACTTACGGGGACTGTTGACCATCATAAGTAACCTTCCAAAACTCCGTTGTTATATTTTCGACGTGTGGAACCTTGTCCCGAATATTAAAATCACAAAGAGTGTAAAGCATTTGGGAAGTATTGGAGTAGAAATCCGCAGGCAGATGGACATGATCGTCGTGGCTCAGGCCTCTATTCAGCATCAACTGCGCAAAGTCTGTCGCGATTTGTCTGCATCTTTGACGAGGCTCGCCAGGGACATTAGTAGTGTTGAAACGAATAGCGACGCGCTTTTCTTGCTGGGAATCGAGGTGTTCCGCCATCTTCACAAGGTGGTGAGGTTGTCTTGAAAGGAGGTGGAGATCGGAGATCGGAGACAATACTTCGTGGTATGACATAAGCATCCTACTATCCTAGTATAGGCAAGGCGGCTTCTAAGCAACCCAGGCCAGGCTCCAGGACAATTCCAGCTCGCTTCTCATCTCTCACCCGGACCTTGCTGCACAGACGTCTCACAGCTTCTTGGGCGTTGCCTCAAAACTCGAACAGGTATCCTGACAAAATTACCTACTTCGTTACTACTCACAACCGTCACTATGTGCGAGACTGCGGAGGTACTAGCTAGGGGTTGTGGCCACTTATACGACCTTGATATGAGGATTTGCCAGAATGCTAGGCAGAATGGAATATCTTGCCCGGCGCCTCTTGAGCGAGTTAGGTATCCCGATGAGGATCACGATGGAAATTGCAAGTCATGCGAGGGGCAGTCGCCTCCGGATTCTTCTTAGTATGCCGTTTCAAGAATCCTCTGCTCTCGCAAATGCTCACTTCAGCAAACAGAGGGCTTGCGAGGACTTCCGAAAAGTCGTCGAACTTCCGTTTTGTGGAGGGTTACTGTGACTGCTTTTCGGGGTTGTTTGAAGTCATGAAATGATGTATTGGCGTTTACGGGGCACCACCGAAACACACAGACAAACGGGGAGAAGTAAATCAACATGGCCGAGAGGGAGACGAATTGCATCCAGAAGGCCCTGAAGACGCATTTTGGCTGTTGCGCCACCCCTGGTGAACCTCGAGCTCTTTTCTAAATTGGCTAGCAATTTTGCTGAATACTATAACGAAATCTCAAAGTTATTTTTTTGCCTTCAATCGTAATACGTGCGAAGAAAATTTTCGCATTCTCCCGATTCTCTTTACCCTTTGGTGATCTATCAAAGGGGCCTTACTGGACTGTTAGCATTTGACTGATATTCCCTACAGTACAGACACAATCTCCAACACTTCCAGCATTTTACCCCTCCCAAGCTCGTTGCTGTAACACATCCAGCTTACCTGCAGAGGACATGCAGATATCCTCAACCAAATCCAACAGATGTTTCTATTCAAAGTTTCATAGCCGCCTGGGGTGCAATGCAACGAAGCGCCGCCCAAAATAAACTCGCCAATCAGATCGACGTCGCAATCACAAGCGAACAACACCAACCCCCGCAGATCCCCAATCGGGGGCTCCCAAGCCATTACCCGTCACCTCCCATGTCTTCCTGACGATCTGACTGGATGACAATCCGCAACGCGCATGGCTATCTTTGAGGTCCAAGAGCGGGAAGGGGAATAGAATCTGACAGGAGGCGGCAACGAGGTCCTCCCGCAGCCTTCTCAGGGACCTGACCGGCATCTCATTTCCAGAGCGAAGTGCAGACGCTACCTTTTCCTATTTATGGGCCACGACCAGCGTCTACATGGGCCACTCGAGAAGTACTTCTATGTTTCGTTTCCTCTCTGTTCTTGCAATAGTATTCTTCAACGGTTGATCCAGTGCCTTTTCTGTCTTTCAAACACTTACATCATTCCTTACCCGTTCAAATCCTCCATACATATTTCGCCATGTCTGTTACATCTAGCAAGCCTGAGATGCAATCCGAGTTCCAGGAGTTTGATACTCCTGTTGCGAGGCCACAGCAGAGTGGTGTATCCCGTATCGTTGAATCCGCCGGTCTGGGTCTGACTGTCCTTGCTCTTCTCTCCTCAATCACCATCGTCGGAACAGCTGGCGATACCCTCGGCGTGTACAATAAAACGACACTTGGATCCGAATTCCCCCTTTCACTATGGCCTCGCGAATTCGATCTTAGACCAACTGTTGCGCTTGTCACTTGCGGAACAATCATCATGCTCTCCAGCATAGCGTTCTTGGTCGCTACCAAGGTTCCAGCTGTACGTGCCTCCCTCCATTCCATATTAACAAAACCTAACATTCATGGCATAGATCAAGAAGATCAGCCTCGTCTCCACCGGAATCTCCTACCTATCTCCAACAATCTCCCTAATCGCAGCCCTCATCGCAACATCCTTCTTCTATGGTGTCAATGCTTCGAAGACCAACTCCTCCCTGCAGAGCTGGTCATGTCAATGGAGGCACATCGGCATGGATGTAAAACCACACTGGAACTCTTTGTGCAAAGAGAGCAAGGCCGCCCTATATCTTACTGTCATGATCATTCCATTGCAGGTGTTTGTGCTCGGAACAGCTGCGTGGGGGGCATTGGCTCAGAAGAAGCAGACTGTCGCCCATGAGCGCAAGGGGAGCCCAGCTTTGTCTTGAAAGACGAAAGTCACGAAACTACACAATGGAATAGAGTTTCCGGGGGTTGGTGACAGGGTACCTGGCCGACGGAGCTGAAGAGATCCCTGTCAAGATACACGGGGGTTGGAGGTGGATGATGAGTAGGGTTGGAACCCTTGTACTGGTACCGGATACTTAAGTGGGGTAATTAATGCGGTGATGGCAACCGGGTCAAACGGGGAATAATGGGAACAAATTGACCATAATTCTGGACTTTGAAAACATGACCCGTTGTTGACAATTTCATAGGCCGCCTCTCCATAGACAAGTGTCGCAAGCAATTCTCGGTTTCGCGAGTTGCGTTCCCCAGCAAGCAAGACCTCTCTGTTTCCATCAAACGTCTGTTCTTTCTACACATCATTTTTTACAAGGCAAGATGTATTTTCTATAGTATTATATGTTGTACTGAGAAAGGGAACCGCACCCATCCGCCATTCCATCGGAATTGAGGCATGTCAATAAAAATGCAAACAGCTACGCCGTCCCAAAGACATTCTTCATCGCCCTCCCAATCATCATATCCCGACTCTTAACCACCCAAACCAGCCAACTCCACAGCTTCCAGTCGAAACAACAGCCACGCCGCCCTTTGGCCCCGTCGGCACCATCATCACCATAGTATCCGGCATCTTATATATTTTCAACACCTTCTTCGCCACGCCTAGCGCAACCTCAATGTTGTTTAACACCACCGGCCCCTGGTTCATAATGTCAAAGAGCCCCCCTTTCGTCAAAGTCGCTACATCGCCAAAAGCCCAAACCCTCGGCCCAGCACCAACAAAGGCGAGATGCTCATCAACGACCACCGCGCCTCTCTGATCACGAAACTTCTTTGGAACAAATGGAGCATTTGGTCTCCGTCCTGTAGCATCGAGGTAGACATCCACAATCTTACTCGGCCCATCCGACAACCACACCTTCGTCTTACTCTCCTGCACTTCTTCTGTCTTCTCAACCTTGACACCATGCACGACTTTCACACCCAGCGCCTCCAATTGCTTCTGCGCCTGCACACCCGCACCAACACTCTCCTTCACGACATTCAACAATCTCGTACTCCCCGAAAGGATCGTGATCTCTTTCCTCCCCAAAACACCACTACTCCCATAATTGTACCCAAACTCCCCCGCACTCTCCACACCAGCCGCGCCACCACCCGCAATCAATATACTCTCTGCCCTCGGGAGCCTAGCCTGAACATCCACCAGCGCTTTCTCAGTCGCCTCGTGCGTCCCGTGCAGACTCCACAGCGGACTCGTACTCTTCGCTCCGCTTGCGATGATGAGGGAATCGTACTTCACATCCTCCCTTCCACCCCCCTCAAGAACCAGCACCCGCATCTCAGCATCTAGAGCCGTCACAGTGGCGTAGATGAGATTATAGTCCTTAGCAGGGTATTGTCAAACCCCTGCGCGATGGGCAAGAAACTATCTTTCAGCGGGAAAGATTCCAATCCCAGAAGAGAACGGGGGGCTCCAACTGTCCAGTAGAAACGCGTTGAAGATGATATGATGGTTACGGTGTACTTGATATCCGGGTGCTGTTTTTTGAGGAGTGGGAATGTCTTCGAGAGGAGTTTGTGGGCGATGTTGAGGCCGGCGAAGGAGCCGCCTATGATGACTATATTGTGTGTTTCGGGAGATGGTTTGGACATTTTCGAGTCCTTCTGGTAAGGATATTTTTCAGTCTGGACAGTGACGGTCTGTTGTGTGAGTTGGAATAGAACTTGAGATGTGACTTTTTGGGTATAGAACAGCAATAAATGAGTTAGAAAGAAGCGACGAGCTGGATACAATACTGAGAATACAAACTACTGCGAGGGGCGACATCTTTAAATAACAACACACATTGTTCCTCTTAGCCCCCTGATATTCGGAGACGAACCCTTCGGTTCTGCAACTACTTACCCACATTTGTTATCACTGTTTTGGTAATCTCGGCTGATTGTGTGTTAATTAGCCCCCCTCGTTTGTCAGTGGGAGCGGGATGGCCCGTAATTTGGGGCCTTTTGGTAATGGCTGTTAATTGACCATCTGGCGCTGGAGGTGACTTCAACATTGGGATATTGGCTTTTCTATATTGGAGCATTGAGATTTCATCAACACGATCACGTACATATTCTACGTGCTTACATAGGTAGTGAAGGTAAGTTTTGAAGGTGGATTCATTATTTGTGTGTCACGTTTCTTTTTGGTATCTTGGCTATCGCACGTCCATCGTTCCCGACGCGTCTATCAACAACATTCAAGATTCAACACTCTACGAGATGTGTCTCCGACAATTTCTATTAATTCCCTAACCCACCTCCTAAGCCTGACTGTTGTCTCTGAAGCGCCCCGAGCCTTACAAGTACTGTCAATTTCAGGGCTGTATTTCTTCACCTTGCCTGGTGGAGGTGCGAAGACCGATGCAGACCACAAACCTCACCACCGTCACGGAAATAACACTTCAGTTACCTCTATCCTGTCTTTGCCTCCGCCCATTCTATCATCGCGGCTCCAAATCCCCGCTCCGTCAACCATCAAGATGCCGTTCCATTCTTTACCCACTGAGATCATTTGCAAATTTGTGACAGCTCCCCACAAACTGATACGGTTAGCCTTCTAAGATCATGCCGTAGAATAAATTCGATACTCGACCCCGTATTCTACCGAACGATTGGACGGGCAACCTTCTGTTACATGCTTGCAGATGAAATACTTGGAATCTGGAACCGCGATCCTCTTCACCTTCTCTTGAGAACCCTCCTCGGTCGGCCAGAGCTTGGATAGCATGTCAGAAACTATAGATCTTGGAGAGTTTGTTACATTTCACGGAGGGTAACATACGTATGGCGACATATGCCAGACTTGATAAATGGAACGAAGCGCAAATCTTTTCGAACGTACTCTCCTGAAGAAATGGAACAGCTCCGTCGAAGATGTCATGCTTTGTCAATCAGCGAAGCCCACTTGGAGTTTTGGGATGTCTACCCAAATAATAACTTGGGTGCGATGAACAAGTTGATTCTTTCTTTTTGTACCGGCCCCCGTCATCTGCACGCCGCCGCCGACTTCACAACTATCCCCGTCTCCCGAGACATGTTGCTACCCGCGATCTTAGAATTCCATTCCAATCGGCCTTCGCAGTAACTGCCATCAAAGATGAATGCGCGTATCGGGAACGACATGTTAGCGTATCGCTCAGGTACGATGGGCACCTCTGTCTGGAGTGACATGTCCGAATAATTCAAAACCATAGGGATAGTCACCTCGATCTACAGTCTACCCATGATTCGGTCAATCAGAATTTCAGTCTATCCAGGGCAGTGTAGAGTGACATGGCCAAATATACGTGCAACGACAGTTCGCCAACTAAGCTTAACCCTCAGTAGCTTGTATGAGGAGTCTTTAGGATACATGCTCGCCTCAGTTCCAAATGTCCAGGCTTTGACATTGGATCTGACTTGGGGCAAGTCCAAACTCCTACGGCCAGGCTACAGGAATCATGGACTTGACTAAAGTGGGCTCAGCTCTGACTCGAGCATTGTCCGCTTCCCCTGAGAGACTCGAGTTTCTTTCCACCAGTATCCAAGAATTAGCACGTTCGCTGAACACACTGAACACACTGAACCAAATCGGTGAAGACGACAGACACGCGATGGAGGAAGCGCACATGCGTCAGTTCAACGGCTGCATAGGCTCATCGAAAGAACCCACAGGACCCAAAGCCCTTCCCGCCAATCCCGGATTTCAGTTTGGGGCCAGACTCGAGGATACCGAACCACTCAAGGACATGCTACCAGATTCGCTCACAAAGCATGTACTTAAGACATACTTTGAGTCGCGGAACCCTCTGAATTGCCTCTGGGGACATCGGGATCTGAGAGACTACTTCTAGTAGTACTTGGAAGACGGATATACCGGAAAACTGACGGAGGTCGTGCTGAACTTGCAAGCGGACTTCTCGACAACTAGAACTGAAGACAAGATAGGTCGGAATGTCGACGTGGAATGGCAAGAACTCAATGATATTTGCGAACAGCGAGGAATTACTCTGGGCTGGAACTCTTATCCTTTCCGCTAGCTTATTTCACAATTTGTGGCACCTAGTTCCTACGTAGCTTCGGACCAAGCAGATGATGGTGTCGAGAATTTAGTCACCGTGGTTGCTATATATGCATAATAATCAACCTTTGCAAAGAGCCTACCCAGGAAGCTAATCCAGGGGGGGCAGGGTCCATTGTTTCGTACGATGCTGAGAAAAAACGAGGGGAAAGGGGCGGGCTGCTGTAACTTCGTGCATACATTGAGGTCTTGTCTCAAATCTGATGCCGCTTAAACCGCACTTGGGCTGTATTTTTGGACTGGTGCCTGTCGCCACTTTTTCTTGTTCAACCGCCACCATCAGATCATGTCCAGTGCGCTGATGCTGCTTGTCTCTCTGCCAAAACAATACGCATTGCATTCCATTGCTACGTAAATACGCGAGAACGTAACTATGTACAACAACAAACAACCTATCACATAACTTCCAGAAACGTGGAAGCCCCAGCTCTCGTTCATCCCACACAACTTTCGCATTTAACTTACAAGCACTGCGAGTAACTTGGGTTAGAATACGTGCAGGTGTATGGGCTCGCACAAACAGTCGGACCAGTCCAACCGGAGCCACCACATTGACCATATCGCTGGGCAAATGGGCCGGACGCCGTAGTTGTCGCAGGCTTAGCGGTACTAGTCGTGGTAACCGGCCCGACAGCGGAAGTAGTCACTGGGCTTCCTCCACCGCCAGCAGCATTCTGACCAGACCAGACCGCTGGACCTGGCACGGTGTAATTCTTGAAGTTGTTATAGATGTTCACGATATACCCGGGCTCATCGCCCTTGATGAAACCTGGAATCGACACCAGTGGTCCTGGAGTACCACTTCCACCTCCAGTGACGGTGACTTGTGCACAAGAGATATAGAACTGGGGAATACCAGCCGGGTATGGATTATGGATGGCGAGTTGCTGAACGCGGAGCAGGTAGTCTCCGTTTGGCAGTGCTTTGGGGATTGTGTAGGTGTATGTTTCTGCATCTCAAGTCAGCAGGTGTCAGGCATGACAGCTTGGTGGACAGCATACGAGCGAGTGGCCATGTTGCTGTTCCGCTTGCGTCGAACGTTGGGCCTAGATCGAGGATCTTGAACCAAACTTGCCCTGAGCCATCGAACGCTGCTGCTGAGCTTGGTGCTTTTGCCATGTACCTGTGAAGTA
The DNA here is from genome assembly GCA_020726505.1 of Leptodontidium sp. MPI-SDFR-AT-0119. Lineage (NCBI taxonomy): Eukaryota > Fungi > Ascomycota > Leotiomycetes > Helotiales > Leptodontidiaceae > Leptodontidium > Leptodontidium sp. MPI-SDFR-AT-0119. Next base: position 280,593 of record JAHLEZ010000023.1, read on the forward strand.
TCAGTAACAACAACCTTCGCTCACGATGTGGAAAACTGACATTGACAGTGGGCCGTTGTGGTAAACGGCAGTGTCCGTGGTGAAGGTAAAAGAAGATCCAGCTGTCACTGTGATCGTTTGGGTGTTGCCTCCAACCACTCCTCCTTGATTGCATCTAAACTGATCAGTTTGTGCTCCCATCACAACAGGTCGTTTCTCGCATACCTCAAATCCGTGGAAGTCAAGTCCGTCACAGGAGAGTTCATGTTGGTATTCTGCCTAATGTATTGATATACAGGATATGTTGTTCCGCCATAGGTAAATTGATCAAAGATATCTTCCTATCGTCAGTTTTGTATCCTCATTTCTCACAGGCTATTAAAGTCTTACAATGAGCAGAGCATTGGCTTGCCAGAGCCGAGAGAGCCACGAGAAGCGACGTGAATGACTTCATGATGGATAGAACAAGCAATCTTATCGGACCTTTCACAGAAGATAATTTGGATAAAGAAGAGAAGACCCGTATTCTGATAGACATTACGATTCGGGGCGCCCAGTCCTTCATATATCCACCACATGGCCGCCACGCCATCAATCTACGCCATGGACTCCATGACAACGAGTCAGCGAATCCTTCCTCGTCTCTAACCAAGTCTACACTGACAATGGAACTCTATCAAGGTTTATTCATTTATCCCCCCTCATCCCATCTCTCAATCCCCCCTCACCGATCCATCTCACCTCCTCTTTCCTGCGGAGTCGCCGACATTATTGGTGCAAATCCATCTCCATCACCGACCAAAGGACCTACTGACCCCTTCAATCAAAGCTTAATGACCTTGTACATAGTCCCGAGATCACACCTCCGCAATCTATTCGCAGCGCCTCCATGTACGCCGCGCCCCAGATGGGGAATGTGGGGTTTGCGGAGGAGGAGAGTAGAGTGCCGAGTGGCGGACCGCGTGGAGACGAGACGGATAATGGGGTTGGAGATGGGTATTTAGGCGTGCAGGTCCGAAGGCTTGAAGGAGCCATCAAGAGTGGATTTAAATGTCATATTCCTCCGTGGTTATGATAGAGAGAAGTTCCGTGCTCTGTGGTGAGTCGTGCCCGTTTGGGTCGGTTGAAGAAGGGACCAGCTATCATCTTCACTTCACGACTTGGGGATAATTAGCGAAATGTCAAGAAAAAGCTTCCAGTGAATAATGATATTGGAGATACTCTAAGAGCACCCATTAAAAAACCCGAAAAGGTTTGAAGAGAATTGCGGGGTGGACGGCCCGCGAGCTTACTTCAACGACCTATCTCGCTTCCGGATAAAGGGGGATGAATTACCCCTTCGCAATCACCAGATCAGTTGAAACGTCCATATCAGCACCTGATATAGAGTCACATCGCACCCTTGGCAGTAACTAATCAGCAGTGAGCAAGGTACAAGATTATTCGATTCTCCTTCCAAAGCGGCCCCTTGATATTGACAAGTGACGTTGCTTGACTCTGTTTCGTCCTTCATCAACTGTGCATTTGATACAGAAACATCGCCACGATGGTTAGAAAACCAAAGTATGCGATAATACCGCAACATAACTTTTGCAGTAAGAACGCAACTTCGTCAATGTCTCTCCACGACTAGACTGAGTTCGAAATCTTATGAAAAGTGCAGTGAGACACCATTGCTCAATAAAAACAACTACGTTCCGATGACATGATATGTACGGATTAGAAGGAACCCAGTAAACCCTCAATCACCTCTCGGTTCTCTCACCATCCAAGCCCGAGTATAAATGCTATTACCCCCATACTTCCCCAAGTCCACTTCATGTGTTTCCACAACTCTCCACCCATTTTTCTCATACGTACTGACTGCTTGAGGGGTGCTCGTGCACCAAAACCTTGCTTTTCTCGCATCGGCTTCTTGAGATCCTAACTTCAGTAGGGAAGATGCAACACCTTGGCGCTGATACTGCGGATGCACGAAGCAGAATGATAAGTCTGCGATAGTACCGTCAAAAAACATGTCCTATAAAGTCTCCGATTAAATGGACATTTGGGTGGATATAGAAACCATTTCGACCCCAGAAGGAAGTGATTCCAAAAAGTCAACATACCCATGTCCCTCTCAGCATCAACATCCCTTTCCGCAAATCTTCTCGTCCCTCCCACCTTCTCCATCCACAAATCAACATTCACACCCGGCAGTCTCGGCAACCCCCCTCCATCCCCCTTCATCTTCCCTTCCTCGCTCTCCAGCTTCCCTTTCGGCAGCGTCCAGGTCGCAAACCCAACAACTTTCTGGGTTTCCTCATCAACAGCTTTATACGTCACCCGTTCTGGCTTTTGCACTGGAGTGAATAACCCTACGATGGATATCATGTCATGAGTCCCTTCAGCTGCTGAGCCCCATATCAATGGATAAGCTGCGTCAGCGGCGGAGAAGGCGGCTGTCATTATTGAGGCGAGTGCCGGGGCATCGTCTTCGGTTGCGAGTTGGGTGGTGATGCTCGGTGGTGGCATATTAGGCGAGTTTTGCCCAAAGGTTGCTTGACTTAACTTGAATGATGGCCAAGAAGACTTATTGGAAGTAGTCCTTAAGGAAGAATAGTTTTTAAGATGGGGGTTGAGTCATACATTCATCGGCTAATCCCAAACAAGAAGCTGATATTGTTCAGTGCGGCGCATGCATGCCGAATAAGCCAGGATACTTGTGGGAGATTTCTGGTCAAAATACAAACTATATAATCTATGTGAAGGTATATAAACATGAATAGAAAATCATTCCTGCCAACGAGGGCACCCAAAAATATGTTCTTATAGTTGGTAAACTTTGACAGAGTTTACGGACCAGTAAGCGGGTGCAAATGCGTTGGGGTTTGCTCCGACATAGCTCTGGCAAGATCCCAAGCTCGAACAGCTACTGCTTCCCCAGACGGCTCCAGCCCACTGTTACCCAGAATCAGCTTCGGCTCCGTGGAAATGAAAATTATAAGGTGAAACGGGGGCAACTTACATCACCACAGAAGGTTGTATCGAAAATGATATTTTGATTCTTGAAGTACGAATCGATGTTGCATCCGCTGCCACCATTGAAAGCCACAACCGGAGTCCCCCAATTTCCAGTAACAGGGTGTCCATTCGTGATATCAGCGGGGATATTCCCTCTTGGGAAGAACCAAACATAGATGCCAGAGCTTTCCCACTGCATGGCATACACACCACCTCCATTGCTATTGAAAGAGTCTCCGTAGGCATTTACAGTGGTGGTTGTAACACCGCATCCTGTGTTCCCGTTGTCTTGGTTGCAATTGGAGTGTTGCAGGTTGGTTCCGTACTGCGAGCCGGCGGTGTTGATGTTGCATCCTGCGGCTGTGTGCAAGGTGATCGTGTTGCTGCCGGCTAGGTTGACGCCCTCGATGATATCAATTTCTCCGCTTCCTGGCCACTATACGATGAGAGGTCAGCTTTTGTAGTGGAACTCAGAATGTTCATTTGAGATTCTTACATTGGGGCCAAAGAGCCAGAAGGCAGGCCACACACCACAAATACTTCCAGGCCTAAATTTTGTCAACATCAGTTGTCCTCTTCCCAGACATAGGGGAAGGACTTACATGTGAGCAATATCAGCAATGAAAAGACCGTGGTTGTAAGCCTTCTTGCTCTCAACGCGGACGGAAGCGCGGCCTGGTGAAGGGGGATTGTAAGTGGTGTGGTCGACTCCCATGTAGATTTGGCCATTGTTGGTGTTGATAAGCCCCTGACTAGCAGCCGAAGCTTGTGATTGATAGTTAACAAAACCATGGGTTGGGTCACCCCCAGTAAAGAAATTGAAGTCGTTGAAGAAATTGTTGCTGTTGTAAGTGTCGACGAGGTTGTATCCCGCTGCGGCGAGTCGATGGTAAGTACCAGTTGAGTTCGTCCATAGAGCGGTTGATGTCCCTACAAAGCCGAGGAGGCCAAGACTGAGAGCGTTGGAAATGTACATTGTGAGATGCCAGTGTGAATAATTGGGTACAAGTGCTGAGGGTAGAAGTTGAAATTATGGGCAATACAAAGAATATACAGAAACAACAGCGAGCAAAGGAGTGACTGAGGCTGGGCCAAGAATGAGCTGTCATCTTGAAGTCTAGGGGTCTTCGATTCTCTATATACTATCAGAGAGCCCACGGGAGCATTTCCAACATGCCGGCCTCCCGCCTGACAATAGGCCTAAGTCATCAGGGGCCGAGGAGCTGTTCTTCTGGGGTGGCTGAGAAAGGCAGCTGCCATTGGAACATATCGACGCTCATGAGTGAAGAAAAGAGGCTAAAGCCCTGACAGCAGCCATGGCTTCATGCCCAAAGTTGAAAAGCAGAAACGGTGGAAGTTCTAGACTGGGCAGGAGGCCGGAGTTTGTTCCCTAAGTAGGGACACACTTTTCAGATGGTGGCATGAGGAAACGACCGCGACGAGAAGAGATGAAGAGAAGTTTGAGATCCACGAATGCGAATGAGAGAACGGGTTCTCAAGTCAAGCGGCGCTCGGGTCATTGGTTCCTAGACGTGGAGGCTACTGCAAGCCGTTGTCCTAGGCACATGGATACATCGAAATGTATGGTCTCGAGGGCACATTGGCAGGTACTGATCATAAGATGAACCTAGGACCTAGTTTCAAGTGCATGCACTGCTGCAGTGAGGGCGTTCGGCAATCACAGGGCTGCTCTAGATCATTTCCAGCATCCAGGGATCACGATGCGCCATCACCTGCATTGAGTTCTCGGCCCCATGAAGAGCCTGCTAGCGATAGGACCGAGCAACGTCCAGAAGACAGCCTGGGGAGAGGATTGGTCAGGCTAAAGATGATGTATCGATCCCCCTGACAGAGCAGTGCGGGGCGGGATACAGAAGGCGTTGGCACGGACCGAGCTTTTGTTCCAGCGTCATGTTATCTCCGAATACCACTTTCCGCATCCAGCGAATGGGATCACTATCCGGGACTTTGACATCTTCAATGCAAACTGGGAGTAAATTTCTGTTATCCACAGGAGAGATTTCAGATGGCTAACACACCCTTTTTGGCATAACTTTATCTGGGTCTGAACAAACGGAAAAAAAAGTGGTATGAAATCTGAGCTTTGAAAGGGGGGTAACAGCTCACGTTGAAGAATCGGGCTTGTGGATGCGAATCTTGCAAAATGGCCAAGATAATAAATTGCTGTCTTTCGGTCAATGCAATGCTCAGGAAATTGTTCTGTAAAATTTGTGATAGAAGTTGACAACATTCTTCACCTGACTGGGGCTTTTTTTTGTCTTAAGACCTATCTTCAAAGTCACAGATCTTGCTGACAGCAAAACAGACAAACAACACGGTGAAAAAGAGATGTGATAAAGCGCAAATATGTATATGACACTAACCAACAAGTGCTGTGAAGAGTTTTAGCAAATTAGGAGACCTCCAATTCTTGAAAGAAGCAGGAAGGAAAAAGTTCCCAAGACAGAAGGGTTGGAGAGGCTGTGAAGAGTCTTGTGAATATTTGGCCCATTGTCAGAATAATTTCAAACAGCCCTTCATCAAACAGAGTGGGGTGAGTGTTTTATTTTCCTTAATTATCAAAGACGAATTGCAGATTGAAGATGGTGTTGAAATGCCAAAACCAAAACCTTCATAATTTCATTCCCTTTTGGCGGCGAAGTGAGCCCCTGAAAACCATCTCGTCAATTTAGTAAGCGAGTTGCTGTTAACCATAGCAACGCTACAGCTAAGAACCTAGAAAGCAGTGGCTCTTTGAAATGCACTGGGGGGAGAAAAGAAAGATCAAAGATCGGTGCAGTCGTTTGATCCAAATGTTCTTTTATTTTGTGACCAACTGGTGTACCACTTCTGTGTGTTGTATGAAATACCCACTGTCAATGAAATATCGGACCGATCTCGTGAAACAGAAGAATCGTGAACGATGCCTCGGGGTTCCCTCGTCACATACCCAGGCCATCAACCGGTTCAACCGATCCCTTTCAATGGCTTGGAAATAGTATCGACAAGTCGGGTTCATACGCGTTGTCGACTATCGAATCTTCCAGGGAATTGTGACAAGTCGCGACGAGTGACCTCGTCAATCTTCTATCCGACTCGATCTGAGAGACGACTGCCGAGATCTGGCGATCTTGTGTCATAGATGACCGTAAACAGAAACGTTGTAGATACCGAGTGTGCAGCGTATGACAATATCTCACTCTCTACTCTGGCTCCAACCACGTCAGTACAATGATTTTGGTGTGATACCTCAATTGAAGGACTTCTATTTTCTGTCGGAAGTGCCGTTGCTATTTGATCATATTCACTCAATGGAAGGTGCAACTCTGTGGAGCTGCGATTTGCGTCAATGCAGAACGAAGTCCTGACTTGTGCATCCACCTCCATTTTAATGTGGAAGGAGATGCCTACGGGTTAGTCCACACCCCTCCTTCCTGAAAAGATAAGTCTGATATAAGTACATACTGCGTGCCATTGAAATTCTTAAACAGTTCTGTAGTAAACACACCTTTCACACAACCCTCCACAATGCGTCTCCACGTTGCCATCCCGATCATGTTCGCAGCTACCATCATAGCTCGATCAGTCCCAAACTCCAACGAAGACAAGAACGATCCCTTGAACTGTACTTCGTTCGGAAAAGGATGCCAATTCAAGCTGGACGTCCTCACCGGAACCTTCAGATGCAGCTGCACCAACAATCCAAACAATCTCCCGTGAGTGCACCCCATCGGCTTTCCATTTGCTGCTGCGCAAGTGATGCAAAATTTGCTAACTTGCTAATTTGCTAACTTGCTAACTTGCTACCTTGACGCAGTGACCTCGCCTGGTTCTACACCGAAACTAACTACGGCGGTATCGAGTACCAAGGCTACGGAAACTACAAAACATGCCAGAATCTCCCCTTCGCCTGGGACAAGAAGACTCGTTCCATGAAGAGCAACCTCGATCCTTCGGTCATCTGCTGCGTCTTCACTGGTTCTAACTGCAACAAGGAAGGAAGGCATTGGACTTCTGTTGATGCGACTGTTCAGGAATTTCAAGGATGGTATGCATTGGGTGTTGAGAGCTACATGTGTAATCTCTGGGTTGATGAGACGTCGACTTGTGATGGACTCTGAAGGGGGCTATTGGGTACTTTCGGAAAGTGGACAAAAGTCCTTACTTGAGGGGTGACTTTATGATATCAGTACCTAACGTTGGGAGCTGTTGGCTTGGTGTTGCTGAATTGCGATGATGAGTGTTGAGGTGTTAATTTCAAGTCGGTCGTTCTTCGTGTATGGTTTGCTATCCAATAGGATCTGTCTATTTAGAAGTTTGAAGCATCTCGATACCAACGGCACTATTTTCCTAATTCTCAATGGTTTTCTCGGCCGCGTGATTTTCTAAATCTCACCCCATTTTCTCGTCAAAGTGTTTTTCATAGAAATCAACACCACAAGACCGAGAATTCGCTGCCACGGCTGCCACGGTCGCAGCGTGCCCAGTCAGCTGTGATCTAGTTAATGGCGAATAGACCTTTCCTAGCCTAGCTGTCTTTCACGTTCGTCGTGAACGTCCCTTTCTGAGGCGCCGATTGGATTCAAATATTGATAACAGTGTGAGCCGCCGAATGAAATAGAGAATGTCGCTCAGAGGTATAATATGTGGATGGATTCCATGCGACAGAAAGCTGTCCCTTAGCAGTTCATATGACATATCTAAACCAGGGGTGTCGATATCCCAGCAATGTCTGATCTTCTCTCAGTCTATCATCTTGCTCACCTCTCCCACGTTTCGCATTCTCCCATTTGCAATAAGATATCGTCACTGCTGTAAAAACAATGCACAAACCAACCATACCCAGATTTATTAGTCTTGTACCTGATCATCCTCGCTCAGCATGTCTCATCTGATAGAAAAGTAAAAACAAAAAGCAGACAACATACCTTAGAGCATCACTCGTCACATAAGTAAACGTAGCAATGAACGCCGCACAATTCACAATGCAGATCTAGAACCCAGTCGCCGTCGCCCTCACATAATGCTGGGAGACGTTATTGGTCATCCAGCCCATTACCATTGGAGAGCATGGGAAGATCCCTACGGCCACAAAAAATGTCCCGCCATATTGCACGAGTGGTTCGGAAGACGCGATTAGCATGATATATCCGATGATGTCAATTGTTGCGCCACTGAGCATGAAGATCCCGCGTTGTTTGAAACGATCAGACAGATAGGTGACGAGGAGCACGGCGAAGAATGCTGCCATGTTTGGAGGGACTGTCACGAGATTGGCTGGAACATATCAGATTTTTTGCTTTCAACATATGGGAAGAGGTCTTACCCTTGACGCTTTTGTATCCCAAAGCACTGATGATTGTAGGCAGGAAAAGCGAGTAACTATAGATCGGTGTGATGATCGCAAAGAAGTTCAGACTCAGTAGAGCTGTGTTCCAGTTGAGAATGGCGATCTTCACCCAATGCCAAGAGAATTTCTCGGTGTCGACTAATGACGAAGAGACAGCGCCTTGTGAATCGATATTCATGCGGTGTATTGCGAATTCTTTCTCTTATACGGTAAGAAACTTCGAGTGTGAGGGTGTGTGTGGGAGGAAGAAGCCCGCGAGGAGTCCGAAGAGGATTGTTATGACACCTTCGATGAAGAATATGAACGGCCTGGACGGTGTGTTAAGAACCATTGATCTGATTTGAAACGAGGGAGGGGAAGTGTATACCAGCCATCATAACCCCCCGAGCTAATCTGCGAAAGTCCCGCAGCTAACAGACCTCCAAAAGCACCGCTGAGAGGAGCTGCACAATAGAACAAACCCAATTCGTATCATGATCTGCTGGCGTTGATAGAACATCGCGAGGTAGATGATTTACCCCACCAAGAAAATCTCCTTCCATCAGTCATAGGACGAACCTCCCAAATAGCAACCCCTCATATGTCTTCACGAACCCATCAACTCTTTACCCTCGATACCAATGGGAGATATGCTCTCGCGGCTTGATCTGGGGAAGATGAAATACCTCCAGGTATCCTTCTCTTTTGATGCATAGGGCGTAAGAGATATAATCAAGCGAATAGGCAAATGGGTTGGCATCTAGATACCACACTTATTCGATAGCTTGGAGAAACTGGAAATTGTGTTATCGATCGACTTTAATGGTAGTTTTGACGCCAGATCGAGGAGGGAACGCGAGCGCATCTTGGAAAAAGCTAGGTCGGAGGTGGCTTGGAAAATGGGCATGCATGTGAAGCGCTGTGCAAGGATGAGAATTCCTTGGAAAGTTCCTGATGTTATTGTGAGGCGAGTTTGAGATCTGGGAATTCTAGCTTGGACTCGATTCGTTCGAGTGAAATTGGAGAACATCAGTTCACGAAGTCTGATACGACCTCATGCTTTTCAGAATAGATAGAAGTTTTTCATTCTTTGCTCTAAGATACGATCACGGAACTACCGGAATACCATGGAGATATTCGGCACAAGGTTCTTCATTATAGTTCTTAGACGGGAGTTATTCCACAAGCCAAGTAGGTAGTCCCTTTGTGTCACATGGAAGCTTACTATTCTACATGGAAGATTACTATTCCATATGAAGATGCTCAACCAGTATTACCCCACACCTTCAAGACCCCGCAATTAGGATTTCCAGAGTTCCCTCGCTGTCCATTGTTATCAGCTCGATAGAGTAAGAAGATCCAGAGTTCCGAGTAGACCATACCTCCCGCACTTTTTAATTTGTCCCATGCCATCCTAATCACCTCCCATTCACCAAGGCAGGTACATACCTGTCTTTACCTGCCCTGCCCTGCCCAGTCCTGCATACCAGTAAATAAACGGTGCAATATTGGACGAAATCCCACTCTCCCCTGCAACTTTCCCTCACTCACCACAATCCGCCTACTAAACATTCAGCAGATGCCAATCAATCGATAAGCCCCATCTCACCGAGGCTGGCTTCTGCTGGCTTCTGCACGTTGAACAGACGATCCGGTCTTTGGTAAGGTTTTTATTTACGGAGTAGGAAGGTCCGAAAGCGTGCAAGGCTTGGTAAGCTTGGCTTTGCTTGGTTTTGCTTGGGACTTGCCCAAACAACTCATCCTCGACCCCCTCGTTCCACCGCCGCGTTCCTGGGCGCTTGAGCCATGTCTCCACCGTTAGGAGGCTGGATACTAAGTGGATTGCCAGCTTCTCTCGTGGAGATAAGGTTGAGATCGATTCGACTGTACAATTCGAGTGGTTTGATTTGTTGTTCTGTTTGATTTTTAAGTATCTTGTAACAGTTGCTATTCGTTCATAAAAGCCGTTGTTTTGGCAGACAGCTAGTCTAGTAGTCCTTCGGCTCCAATGAGCTGACAGATAGCGCTCTAAGCTTCCACTTCGAGAAACGTACCTGGCCATAGACCAGGTACGAGCCCAGCTGCGCTGGTCAGAGTTTCCTTGCATTAGCTCTGCGATCCCCTCTACCTAGTACCATGCACACAAGTAGGCTCAGATATCGAATCTTAGTTCATCAGGTGCGTTTCTTGTCAATCACCTCCCTAGAATGGCTAGGCCTTCCATCTAAAAGATACGATGAGATCCGCTGATGGACTCTTGTCAACAAATATATAAATATTTGAGAATGTCCTTCTTTTTGGGGTTTTGTTCAGCAAAGTCCAGTCCAGTTCGGCTGTGTTCTGTAGCTGTTCATCATGGTCCGCCTCAATTCCCTCTCAGCAGCTCTCGCTTCTCTGGTCCCTTTCGTCGTCGCTCATCCTTTTGACCTATGGACTCGTGATGAATTCCGTGGCGAGTGTGGTACGGTCACTACACCTGAAGATCTCGCTGCCATCGCTGCCGTAGCTGGCCAGAGTAGCTCTGGCTTCTCTTCCGTACGCACCAGCGGTTTCAGCGCCGCGGCTGTACCCAATTATGGAGCCATTGAGCCATGGTTGTTGGGCGACATCACCGTCAAGACATGGATGCACGTAGTTGCTGTCAACCAAACCGTTGAGGGTGGATGGATTCCCGACGATCAACTCGCCGCTCAATTTGATGTATTGAACGACAATTTCGGTAGGTTGCTCTGAAGTTTTCGATGTATGAACTAGCTAATGTGATCTATACAGCTCCAAATCACGTCAAGTTCGTACTCGAAGGAGTTACCCGAACTGTCAATGCGGCGTGGTCGAGAGATGTCACAGGTGCCGAGCTCCAAATGAAGTCTGCGCTCCGCAAGGGTGATTACAAGACTCTGAACTTGTATTTCACTACATTCTTGAGAGGCAATGCTTTGGGGGTAGGTCACTGTTCTTGCTAAACAAGCGAGACGCAACTGACAAAATTATAGTATGCCTACTACCCCACAACCACTACTGTTGGTTCTCGCGCATTCAATGTAAGTATTCCCCTATGGATAAATGAGACTTCATACTGACAGCCACAAGCTGTCTGGTGCTACGAACCGCTTCGACACCGTTCCCGGTGGAACTGCTACCAACTACAACTTGGGAAAGACAGTTACCCACGAAGTCGGACATGTAAGAGCGCTCACTAAAGTACAGTATTTCTGAGCTAATTTAACGTAGTGGATGGGTTTGGCTCACACTTTTGACGGATACAGCTGTGATGGACCAGGAGATTACATAGCAGATACCGCTGTGCACAATGAACCAACTCGAGGCTGCCCAATTGGTCTCGACAGCTGCATTGATGATGAAGGCCCAGATCCAATCCACAACTACATGGATTACTCTTATGAGTATGCTCTCGTCCTGCTTTTAACTCTCCCAAAAACGAGAGACAGAAAGGGGAATTGATAAGGTTGTGGAACAAATAGCTAACTTGTTTCCACAGTTCCTGCTACGAGGAATTCACTGCTCTTCAGACAAAACGCATGTTCGACATGTGGAGCACGTACCGTGAACCCCAGTCCTGCCACGCTGACAATTGTCTCCGAGCCCTGCGCTCTTCCAGCGTCCCAGGCCGCCTTGAGGAATCTCAGGCGTTCTGCGGTGACTTCACCATGTTCTTGGTTAAGGAGGTTTCACTCGTCGTGCCATACGCAGCTTCCGCTTGCTCCGGCAATGTCATCTCGAGAGTCAGCTCTGCATGCTCTTGCTTGCCAACACCAACCGCATAAATGCCAATTATCTGAAGAAATCGGATGAATTGAAATGAGGGGTTCATCGGTGTGGAAATTTGATAGATATTTGTCTAGAAAATAATGATGCTATTGATAATGAGCACTGTTTTGTGAGGAACTCGTAAGCTGCACCGCCACATCTCGGTTAGCTCATTGCATAACCATTATAATTGGCTGTATGCACTTGTACGTCATCCACCCTTCCTTGGCCAGCAGCTGAGTTTCAGCCCATCATCTATCTCACAGCTTCATCTCTCATCGGCATCATCTTCAATCGCAGTCTCACTTCAACTCAAGACCCAAGAGCACCTCAAGATCCTACATCTCATCACTCAAGCGACTCAGATATCAACAATCCGCACAATGGCACCCTCATCAACCTCCCAAGCCGGCGCCACCGCTAGCCAAGCTGCCAACGTCAACTTGGAAATGGCTCAGCCGAACAACAAGCAATCGATGCGTATGTCTTCATCCCTTCTCATCCGCCTTTCAGCTGTCTATTCCTTCATAAGAACATTATCTTTGAAAGCAGTATACTCATCATTCTTACAGAACCCGCCCTCCCATCTCCCAACACGACTGCCAAGGATCGTGAGAACGAGGCTGAGCAGGAGGAAGTCAGAATGCGAGGTGGCGAGTTGTGTCCTGGACGCTTCTGCTTCATCATTCCGTGCCCACTGCCTTGCAATTGCTGCATCATCTAAGTTATGTTATGATATCACGATGATTGGGGAGAGTTCGAGAAATCGGGTGGTTGGAGTCAGGGAGGTTTGGATTGAGCGGACATGGTTCCGGGTTTCTTTGAAACGAATACGATATGATGTTTTTCCTTACTTTTATTCACGTTCCTTTTGCTATGAGTTTGGAGACGTTATGGATAATGAGTAATGGAAATGGAAATGGAAATGGAAGTCATGGGTTTCCTTTTTCAACCCCAACAGAAGTCAATGTCAATCAATGATTCGGAACTCCTGTGGTCCTGTAGTTCCAAACCCCCAAATATGGCTCTAAACACAATCATGTCTAATTCTTGTATGTCACATTCCACTTGTCTGAAACCAAGCTACCTTGTACTTTCGCATTCTCACAGATCGCTTTGGCAGTCTCATTCCCTCGAAACTGCCACTGCAAGTACGCAACAGCAGCTTGTCCAAACTTCCCTCCATTTGTCGCAGAGTAAGTCCCTGCATGTCCAGTATCCAGACTAGCCATAAAGGCCGGCAACGTCGATAGAAGAAGCGCAAAATCCTTCTGGCCCTGAGACCATCAGCTACATTTTCAAGGTAGAATTTACCAACAGATTGCAAGTGATGCTCACATTCAAATACCCCATATCCTTCGGCCCACCCACAAACCACGCGACAGGCACCTTCAACTCCCCAAGAAAATACCTCTTCTCGTCCATAAAAATTGCAATATTAAACAACATCATCAATTTCACCCTCGCATCTTGGTACACCACCGACATCGCCTCCATGCCCCGCACTCGCAGTCCTCGTCGTGTCAATACTGCCATACTTGCCACCTCCCCCCTTCATCGCCCAATCGACCAAGTCCCTACTATCCTGCCCCTTCGACTGACTCCCCGTATCAGAACTCGGACGAGCTATCACTGCACTCCTCAGTCTCCCAATCAAAGCTTCAGGCTCGAACCCAGGACCCAGTCAGACTGATTTCGCTAATAAGGTCATCTACGTAAACTCCTTCACCATTTCCAAGAAAGACATGCTAGCGTCTGCAGTCCGCGTGACTGGTACTCCGCTCTCTGACTGGAAAGTGACCAAAGAGAGCGCAAAAGAGAGATACGACACCGGAATCACAGAGATGAAGCAAGGAAATCGAGTGGGGTTTGCGAAGATGGTGTACACGAGAGCGTTCTACGATGATGGAGTTGGGAATGTTGAGAGTAAGGGTTTGGCAAATAAAACGCTGGGATTGGAAATCGAGGATCTGGATGAAACGACTGCCAGGGCTTTTGAGAGGGCTAAAACAGTGCAGGTATTTGGTTAGATAATGCATATCTGCCACTTTGTATCCCTTTCCACTGTTGGGAGGATCCAGATTGGCATCGGCTCGCTTAATTTCAAGTGGTTGGGCGAAACACAGCTTTCAATCCCCTGATGTTTGCAGAGCTCTTCCATATTCGTGTTCCCTATCCAATATTGAGATTTGATTCCTTATGTCACATTGTTTAGGAAGGTGAAGTGGGGCGAACTCAAAGGCGAATCAATTATATACCAGCAGTTTGACCGCGACGGGAATTTGATTTTAAATTGCATGAGAAAGGGCCAGGACTCTGCAAATCTAGAATAGCTCTTCCGCACCCGGTATGACTAGATCAGAGTCCAAGCTCATGAGTACTTGAGCAGAGGCATTCCAAGTCTACGCCAGGATCCCAAAGAACTTGAGCATCAAGTCCTCATTGACCGGAGCAGTATGCCCAACTCCAGTCCCAAAGAATCCCTGTAGCTTTGTGCCGTCTCCATAAATCTCCTGCGTATATGCCGAAGACGGTACACCTGTAACATTCTTACTCCAAGGGACTCCTAGAACATTCGACCACTGTTTGAGAGCCTCCCGAGCACACTGCGGTCTGACCAAAGTATCTGCCAGCCCATGGACAATCATCATGCGAGGACGGCGGCCAGTGTATCCGGGATACGAATTTCGCACAAATGCTCCCCATTGTTCCGGCGTGTGAGTGAGGCCTTGAGCACAAGTCTGGTTCGAAGACATTGGAGTCGCGCTTGGAGCACCTGCGAAGCAGGCATGAGCTGTTCCGGAGTATGCAACCCCTGCTTCGAAGACATCGGGGTAAGATCCAGCCATCACGTTGGTCATCATGGCGCCAGATGAGGAGCCCATAACATATACTCGAGTAGAATCGCCACTGTATTTAGTGAGCGTGTAGTTGACCATGTTGACAATGCCTAGAGCATCGCCCCCTTGACCGTGTGTCAGGCTACCAGTACTCTGAACATCCCAGCAGTTGTTCATGTTGGGAGTGCCGGGGTAGATTAAGATGAAGCCGCTTTTGTCTGCGTACGATGGGAGTTTGGTGCCGCTGTACCATGAAGGTGCGCTGCCACCACATGGATGCAACTGTATGTGTGGTCAGGGATGTTCGGCGCATTGCCTTAAAACACAGTTTAAAAGGGTTGCTTACAGCAACAATGACAGCTGGCTTGGTGGCTACTTTGTCGGGAACGTAGATGTACATATTGATCTTTGTAGGATTGCTGCCACCAAAGTCTTTGACTTGAACCAGAGATGCACAGAGCCCTAGAGTCGCAGATGCAGCAAGTACAAGAATGGAAGAGAGCGGGAGCAACATGGCGATAGAACTAGGAGTTGAGGTTGGAATTGCAGTGGAAAGAAATACGTGAATTCTTGTGGATCTGCGGTCCTGTAAGTGGTATGAGAATTGACTGACGAAAAATTTATTTATTGATGTTAAGGCTTCAGAGTCTTATATGCTAGACAGGTCTAAGTCAAAATCATTCTCATCTCTTGCTGTCCTTCCTTCACTAACAAATGCGCGGTGTAAAACCCCTGCAAATGAAATAAAACCTGGGGAAACCGAGCGACGTCTCCATCCGTGATGCCAAAGTGCTCCGAATGCTACATGATCGCGATGGCAATGGAAGTCGGCAAGTATGATGTTTCATTATTATAAGAAGCTCTTCATAAATTTCCCTTTTGGGACTAGCGAACAGAAGCAGCCGAATGCCTAAATTGAGGACACTCTGGGGAAATTCCTGTCCGCGTTGAAAAAGAGGAGAGGAACTCGGAACTTGGAATCGGCAAACGGAATGTGAATTTTCCCGGACCGGTACCTGGGAACGGCAGTCTGAGATGCTGGTCGGTAAACAAACTTAGTCGTCAGCCATCAATGGTTCGTGGGATATTTAGACCAGGTCGAGGGACCAATTTAGCCATATTTGAGGAAGGAGCTATGCGACATGAATTATCCAGCACTTCTCAAACCATAAATATGGCGATCTTCAAAAATTTTAATAGAGCCAACAGCTAAGTTGACAGTTCTGTAAGTAATCCTGAATTGCGTGAATAACAATCGTGGATTGAATTCACCCAGATCAGCCCTAGACTCCAAGGTGATGGCGGGGATAGAAAGTCTAGACTCGAACAGTAATCATCTCGACCTCTCTTTCCGGTACTTTCATTTAGTATAAGTCTTGCGTTCTAAACTAAAAATTAAAGTCAGAACTTAAAAGGTGAAAATTGCGGCAATTGCTTCTAGTCCAAGCACAACCAATTCCAAGAAGCTCGCAGACCTACTTGTTGCCCATCTTTTCCACTTGCTCAGTTCTCTCGAATCCTTCTTCCAAATTTATGATCCATAACAGATCCTCAAGCCTCAATTGAGAACTATCTTGGAGATCTTGTTGTCATCATGCCTTTTGCTGTCATGCACAACAAGTCATAACAGTTTCCAAGCTTGAAGTCACTCCCATTGTCAGTTGTTGGGTTGAGGTTCAAGTTGTATATATAATACACTTTTAGCGCTGTTATGAATGCCATAAGAGAGTGTTGCTCACTGCCGGATGAATGTACTCCAGCATATGTAGATGTTGTTCGCTATCGTTGTTTTTCCGTGATGGCCATCAAAGGAAACGTCAGAGTACGAGACTTGTGTAGTCCATGATAATTTAATTTTCAATTATCACCAAGCTCATAGTTTTCACTTTCAATTCAAGCTGCTTGGCTTCAAATCTGAACAGATGAAAGCAAAACATGCCTGCTGTCCCAAGATGCTAGCTGAAACGGTAAATCGACACAAAAAGCTGTTAATGCGTTTCTGTATTCACTCACGTTAGACTATCTGGCTTCGCTTCGCAGTAAAGCGTGGTATTTTCAACCGTCAAAGGGTATAAATCGCTGGCCAGAGTCGGGAATGGAAACTAAGAACCTGCGCCAAAACGTAACAAGTGCCCACGTGAGTTGAAGGATAGCAACGAGCAGCCATTACGACATTAATACTTTTGAAGTAATATCCAATATCGTGCCTTTGAACCTTGTGAAGTTGTGACAGACATACCAGCCACCTCAAGAACCGAAAGTCAATCTTGGACATCAGAACCATCCTCGTCTTTCTTGTTTAAGTCTGGGAGGGCGAAGCAGCGAAAGGGGTTTATTATAAATATAAATTATATGGTGTTTTTAATAAAAAGGGAAAGAATTTTTAACCAACGAGAGGGTGGTTTTAACATGAACACTTGGGGCAAGTACCAAGTGTGAGTGAGGGGAAAGGTAAGCTTTTATACACAAAGAAAAGCAAGGAATACTAAACGGAAAGTATAATAATTCCCTTTAAACACTGAGACGGGCTTCTGAAGCTGGTTTAAATTCTTCAATCCCAACAATGTGGAAGGACAAGATACTTCGAGAAATTACCGGGACCAACAAAAGTGACCTGCCTCCAGGTTACGTTGATCGGCACGTGGGTGGCCTTAGTAAACAATGGAGTCCTTTCCTTGATAAATATCAAATCAAAACAATTGTTCCTCAAGATTTTGATTGCTATTTATCCTATTTCCCCTAGTTGAATCTACCTCTCATCCTCACGCTGCTGTCATCAACCCTCTCATCGCTATTTCCCCGCTCACTGTCACCACCCCGAAATGCTTTCGTCAATAACCGCGCTACTTCCCCGTCCCCACAATGAGAAAATCGCGACTACTGCACGATCATATTTTATTCGAAGTCCAATACATCCAATCCTAGACATCATGCTGCATCTGTGCCTCCCCCTTTCTTAGATTAAGAGCCTGTAGCGGTCTTGTTCATTGATGTATCAGCGAAGCAGACGTATGATGCTATTGCAAAAAAGGAAGAAAACGGTCCCCGATGAGCTACTTTTTAAACATCTACAAACTGTTCTGGGAGTAGTGAATAAATTCCGCCCCGTAAGTTTTCGAGTCAACTTTGAATGGTGTTGGAATGTTTTCTTTCTCGCGTGAATATACCGCATCTAACTATCTCACCCTTATTCCAAACCACTTTCAGTCTCCAGGGGAGTATAAATACAAGTATTCAACGCACCAACCAAGATCCGCAATTAGATAGCAGCTGAAGTTGCGAGGGTTGTTTGAAAAACTGAAGAATCTCCCACATCACCCACCTCATCGTCGCCGCCATTAAGCTATGTTATATCACAGCATCACATTCCTTTTTGCCTTCAGAGCTTAAGAATCAAACTGCTACCATTATTATTTTCATTATCTTCATCATCACTAAACTTATCTCTGTTATCAATCACCATTCACTACCATCCAAATTCCTTGAATCTACAGGCGAATCTCCCTTCTAGTCTAGAAAACACACAATCATACTCCAAGAACACCCCATCTCTCCCATTCCCTCTCCACAATACCCAGAGCCCCATTTACAGCAGCAATACCAAGTGTACGATACACCAAATCACAGAGACATCGCACAGACTTGCCCGGTGTAGAGAGTAGTAGTACTGGACTGGTTGCTAAGTTTGGTAAATGGGAACGTTAGAGAGGAGGGTTAAATACATGACAGGAGAGAAACTCCAAAGCTAAGGACTTGATTGAAAGCTATGCATGTATTGCACAGCAAGTGAATATCCCCACCAGCTTGAGAACTTTGAATGAATCAGAATTTAGAAGGGAACACTGAATCTCTTTTAGACCTTCACACTCTTCCCATCTCACCACACAGAGGTATAAGTAGCCCAACCCCGTCTCAACCTAAGCAGTTATTTTTCGACATGATGTTGACATTTTCCCTGGAGAAGACTGACCCGAAGATGGGGAAGAGCATCCCGGACAGTAAAACTCATTCAAGTATCGTCACATCGTGAAGTGGGATATTACGTTGTAAGGAGTGCCGCCCAGAAACTCTGATATGGATCCTGTCAGACGTGCTCACTCATAGAATTTCGCTAGAATTCATTTGCGAGATAAACACTTATTTTAAAATTAAGCTGTTGCCATTTTGCGAATCGCTGTCAATCATTCTACCACCAAAAACAATATTTCACAAAGCTATCATCTAAATACACCACCTCGTTCTGTCTTATTCCCCGCCAGTCACTCAACCCAGCCCCACCTTGTGAAGCTTTTCCACTCCGTCGTTTACGAACGAAACTCTCAGTCACCCGCAGGAGACAAGTGAATGTTGCCGGGCTTAATGTCTAGTGTGACTGGGAAGGGAAGCTGTCAGTTGAGGGAGGTGGGGTTTATATACCTCACGAAGTGCTTGCAAGGTACCACAGTTGGTGATAAAGTGGTAGGATTGTGGGACGGGTGAGAAATGAGAAGAGCATGAGGAAAGAAAAGAGGAGGAGGAGGAAGCGGCAAGTAAAGTAGACAATTCCCTTTTTTTGGTATCGAACATGTAAAAGCTACTTTTAATCTTCGCATCTCTCTGTCCCCCAGTCCGGAAAACATACACAAACAATCTCTTCATCAACTTCGCCGCCCCATCATCCCAATACACACTCCAAACCCCTACTTTCTCTGCCGCGTAATTTCAAAAGCCCTCAGCAAGCCCTCAACCGTAGTCCCAACATTCTCCACAATAACCGGCATCTTCCCATAACTGCCCTCACGCATAACTGCAACAAGAGCAAGGTACTTATTAACCTCCCTCAGCATAATCGGTCTCTTCCCATCCGTCAACACAATCGTACTCTCGGCCTCCTTGCACGCGATCTGATCCTCGATCTTCTTATTCCACGGTGGCCCCTCAAGGTACTCCGTATACGGCGCCGGTCGATTCCAGCCGTAGATCTCGGAGATGTCGACGATAACGTCGATATA
Source organism: Leptodontidium sp. MPI-SDFR-AT-0119 (assembly GCA_020726505.1). NCBI lineage: Eukaryota > Fungi > Ascomycota > Leotiomycetes > Helotiales > Leptodontidiaceae > Leptodontidium > Leptodontidium sp. MPI-SDFR-AT-0119. The sequence continues at coordinate 300,503 of JAHLEZ010000023.1, forward strand.
ATCGGAGCAGATCTCGTAGGACGGCATATCGACCGGCGAGGAATCAGTCGCGATGTATATCTTTGACAGGACGTCGAAGAGGTATGCTTTCTCGAAGCCGGAGGCGCGGCAGAGGTTATTGAGGAGAGCTTCGAGGGTTGGGAGGTGCGGAATAAGTTTCTGGATTACTTTTGAGAAGGCTTCGAAGATGGAGTGGTTGTAGATGGATGTGAGATGGAAGTTTATCGGGGCGTTCTCGATGCCGTGGTCCGAGAGCTCGTCTTGGATTCGTTGCGTTATGTCGCGCTGGATGTCGAGTTTGTAGTCGTCGGATAGACCGTCTACTTTGTGGATGAATACTTCGATATTGACGTTGGGGTAGGAGGGTTGGAGGTTGAGGATTGTGCTGTTGAGTCGGTTGATGGCTTCGAGGTAGTCGTCTTGGGCGTCGATTACCCAAATTAGAGCGCCGATTTCACCGAAGATTGCATCAAGGTCGAAGGACGGGTCCATGAAATCTACTTGGCCTGGAAAATCCCAAACTTGGAAATCCATGAAGGAGCTGAGTTTGTTAGCGGGAGTCTAATCGAGGCGCGGATGGCTTACTGCATGGAATCTTTCTGTATCCTAGCTGTAGACTCGAGAAATAGCGTCTCATTAGGAGGCATCTTATGGAACACCACACTCGAGATAGATGATTTTCCACTCCTAATTTGTGTCAGTGTAGTCGAGGAACCAAGGGATAATCACCAACCTTCTCTGACCCATCAACAATAATCTGGGCTTTCCTTTCGCAGCAGGGCCAGGTGCTGGACCAGGCGCAGTAGCTGCATCTCTCTTCTGAGCATTGAGGCGGTTCTGTTCGTAGAGACGTTCAAGACTTAGCTGGGCTGGACTGATATGACGAACAGGACCTTGACGTGCAGGGCCATTGTAACTGCGATCCAACTTGGTTCTCCTCCTCCCATTATGAAGAAGCGGCATGATGTAAACAACAGAAGAGGCAGACACGCACAACAGAATAGTTCGAAGTACTGGTTCGTGGCGCTTGCATAGTACAAATATGATATGGAGCTGTTTGCATGTGAAGGGGAAGACAAAACGGAACTCGACTTGAGCAACTAACTCCTGATGACGACAAGTATGCTACACCACCATCTCCCCACTATATCCGCAAGAAATACAAAGCTAATCTCCAGGAAGTCTGGTCCGTTTGCACAACACTCACTCTACCGGCCATTGAAAGTTTCGGTTGGGGACCGATCCCGAGGACTCGGCAGGTGCTGCTATTCTGAGGCCAAAATCACCACCCTGAACAGCGACATTTCGGTACGTGACGGACGGCAACATGCAGGACCCTTGGAACCCGACCCAAGAATTTTGCAGATACTTGTCAACTAAACAAGATACTCAAACAGCAGCAGAGGAACAGTATTTCAAGGAAGTAGCAAGAAGCAAACAAACTTTTCAAGAAGCAGAAGAAGAAGACAGGGAATCTCGGCCGCCACTACAGCTGAGCGCTGATGTGAGTCAAGCAGCGTTGTCAGACAGCGATGGTTGGTTCAGTCTGAATGATTCATCTCAAATCATGACCGTGCACCACGTTTTCCATCGAGTCGATATCCAGACATCGAAGGAATGAGCCCGTTCTGTCTGGCCAAGAGACGTTGTGTACCAGTAGCTGCTCCTCGCATTCCACAGATCTCACCCTTCTCTTTCTCTTTCGCAATCTTGCACGTACGCAGGCACGCACGCTATAAACAGAACACCTATCTCCAGAGATGAAAATGAAACCCAACCGCATGATCGAGGGCTGGAAACGGAAGTGGAAAGAAGGGGTGCAAAGACTAATTCCAGGGCAGGACAGGACAACAGAAGGGAGATCCGATCTCATGACGTACCTCCATCGTGATCTGTACCACGTCCTCGACGCAAGAGAGATGAGGTGAGGTCGGTTCGTGCCCCTGGCTCGGTCGTTGGAATTGATATCTGGGCTAGGTCTGGCCGCCCTGTCGAGATGAGTGGGAAGGACGTGGGGATGAGGCTGGGCTGGATACCTGCCTCTCTGACTGCCCGTTCGAATCTATCCAGGACAGAACCGTTGGTCTATTGCATCAAACCGAGTCGAACTGCATCCATCAAAAGACTCTCCTCATGAACGACAGGCTGCTGCCAATCCTTATCAGTAAATTGGCTCAGGCTGGGGTGACAGGTCACATTACCTGGGTAGCTCCCTGGTGGACCTGGAGGCTTGCTTCCGCTGCTGCACGTAATCGCTGCAGGTCGTCCGGCAGTCGAGAGGGTGAGAATGTAAGTGCAGAATTCTTGTGTCTCAAGATTGATTGTAGGACGGGCAGTTGGGAGTGAGAAATGCGGTTGTGGTTGATGAATGGGTGTAGGAGATGTGAGCACCGGCTCTCCGCAAATCTTTGGCGGGGATTGAGATTGGAAGAGAGAGCGAGAGTGAAGCGAGAGATCGCTGGCTTGGCGGGCGGAAAGGCTAGTGTTTTGGGGCACAAACTGCTTGAAAATTCCCAGGTAAGTAAGTCTAAATATGAGAATGTTGATGCTACAATTGAGATAATTTATTATAATTGTAATAAGACTCATTCTTCTTTTTAAAAATGTTGGGTCTCTCACCCCGCTCCTATTGATCATCATCAGCAAATAACTCCCTGTTCACAATCCAAACACCCTAAAGTCAACAACAAGTAGCATTCACTTCAATTCATCTAAGTTCTCATCTCGTAACACATATCTAGTCTCACAGTGCAACACAAGATAATGCAGACGTTACAAAACGGCCACCAGCAGCGGGAAGCAGATCCCTGACTACGGAGCACCTTTAAAGTGTGGTGCTGCATGATCGGGTTATCGGGTTATCGTTCGCTGCATCATGTTGTGCTGGTGGTGGAAGAAGTGCAAATCTGTGGATTGGATGATTGGTATAGTATTGCTTTTGTCCCAAGTGGCAAGAAACTCCAAACAGTCTCCTGTGATCTTGAGATATGAACGCCAGGCCTTGGAAAGCCGTGGTGACTGGAGGATTTGGAGGGGAAACCTGGGAAAGGGTAATGTCTGTTGCCGTGCATAGAAGGAGTTGTATTAGTATCTAATTAATTAGTGCAAGTCCATGCATGTCCAGATACTTATGCATCTATCCAAACCCAACCTCGCCATGTCCAATGTACTGTTCTGCATGCAATGCTCCAAAACTCCGCGCTCACCAGCAAGTCGATGAAAAGTATACGAAGTAAAACAATCCAATACCCCCCAGTCCATCTCATATCCTGAGGTCTCACACACACTTATCCAGCCTTCCCAAAGATCGTAGCAATAAAACTCTTCCTCCTACTCATCTTCTGCACTTTCTCTGCTTTTCGATCCAATTCGCTTTTCTCGGCAGGAAGCGCAGGCATGGGCGGTAGGTCATGCTGGTTAAAGGTTGGCGTTGGAGGGGCAGATTCCTTATGAGTAGGCATAGGACTAGACTTCACACCTCGTAGTGACTTCATGCTCTGACGTTTATGGCTCTTTGTTGTACCCCTCGACAAACTCCTCTGCAGACTGGTATTATTCTCCGATGTCTCCTTCTCCAAATCCTCAATTTCGCCGGACACTGTCTTCCCATCATTGGCAAGGTTCTCTTCCGCGATGGCTATGAAGTTGATGACACCGCGCCGGGGAGCAACTGACAGGCTTTCCTGCATGTGCGCGGCCAGTAGAGCGGCATTTCGTTTGTTTGTTACTGGTTGCAGTTGGGATGGGAGGGCTGTTATGGTGAGTGTGTATGCTGGGTCGAAATTTCCGCCAAAGAGCAAGCAAAGGGAGTGCGTGAGGGTTACAACAATGGAGTTCTCAGGTCGTTGATACCGTTGGGAGAGGTAGTAGGAAAGGTCGGTTGTTACTGTGTACTCATCATGAACCTAGCAAGCATTAGAATGGCAACCCGAACTCGCTGGGCTACTTACAATGACATTTGTCCTGACATCCGCAACGATCATGGATTCCTTCGTAACTCGTTCTCTAGCAGATGTGTTCGACTCTCGATATGCAAATACATTGCCATAATACTGACTCTTCCGTTTCGCCAGTTCTTTCCTTTCAGGAGTTTTCCCTTCGGAGAATATTGCCTGATCACCAGGTGCCCCGCGGTCAATATGTCTTGTAATCCTCCGTTCTTCTCTAGTTGTAGCAGAGGGGCTTCCTCTTGGGCTTTCTTCACGCATCGCAGTATCGCTTTCCGCAGGAGAAGGAGGCAGTCGTATTTGTGATCCCAGATTCGAGTTCCTCCGTTTGGTAACTAGAGGGGTTTCGTCGTTGGAATCGTACCTCTGGGAGGTTACATCGATGGTTCGGACTGAGCCTGGCATATCTCTAACCCTTTGTAGATTCGAAAGTCCGCGAAAGCGGAGGTGAATCAGAGTTTGTATGCAACACACGAGATAGGAGAATCTGTCGTATTGAGTGGAACACCTGCAGCACACGGAGTCGAATCAGGGAGCAGCAAACACGGATTGCTATCAATCAAGGAGCCGGGAATAAGACGTGAGAGGCACTGATACTTCGGACGACGCTGTAGCAATTAGCAAGAAGAAGAGGGTTTATTCCTGAAGTGAATAATGGAGCTTGAAGAAGGTAGAAAGTGATGTGGAAGAAAGAAGTAATCTTGCGACTCCCTTTCCCCCCTGATTGAAGTCGAAGTGCGGATCCCAAATTAGAGTTGCAGCCATAGGTTTGTCTGGCAGCAGCTGCGACCGCAGGATCAGGAAAGGTGTGGTGTGCCTTCAGCTCATGCTGCCCGTGAGTGAGAGAGATTCGAAGCTCACCAGTGCGCCGCCGCAGCTTGTTCAAGATCGAGTTTAGTCCAATTGCGGGTGCGTGCCAGAATAGCTGGCGGGGGAATAGTGCTGCACGTCTGGACGCCACGGGATGTTTTGGAGGTAAGGGTGGCGGCTGAGGAGGATGAGTGCAGTGCGCTATCGAAAATAGATTTCCTTGGGAAGTACTGAGTGAGGCTGGGAAATAAATATAACGACTGGAACTTTGGAGAAAAGATAGTAGAGAAGGGAAAGTGGAAGAGATAGAACAGGAAGGACATCTCGTAACGTTCCTTTGCTGGAACCAACATCTTCCCTACTTGCCTTGTCGTTCGCTCATACCTACTACCACTTACACTGAGTTGAAACACCCCAACGCTTGCTGAACGGATGCGTGCAGCTGTTGATGCTCAGAGCCCCTTCCCCGCCCTCAAAAGACCGAGGTGTTCCAATAATTCCTGGCTGCGGAGTGATCGGACAGGAGGATGCCTGTGGGAATGGCGGTATTGACTTGATGGGTAAGGTGCCATGATTATGTGCATTTCTGGGGGATGGAGATGGATGGGGATTTAGAAGGAAGTTGAGTGGTGAAGAAAGCTCTGGACTGGGCTGACATAATCAACTTGGTGGCCCACCTCCTTTTACCCCCACCAGCCCCTACCCATTGTCTACTTTCCCAGGATGACCACTGACTGATGCTCATCAACCCCAGATCACTTCAAGCGAAGCTTCAATACTAAAATTTACCAGATACGGAACAAGCCTTGGATTGCTAAAGGATTTGGCCGTTACGGAATTGACCTACGTCTTTCTTTAAATTACCCTGCGGGCCTTCCCTGGCCTCGTCGGATCATAGAACGAACGAAAACACACAGGCCCTAATGGCTTCTGCTCATGGTTTCAGAGAAGAACGGACGTTTCTCTGTAGATTACCAAGTCTGGTAATTTGGCAAGGACATGTCTGCAGAGCAGATGGGGGTTCCATTGCTTGATGCTCGTACCCCACTTCAACAACATTTCTCGATTACTATCCCAGCTACAACGAGAAAGCCTTCTTGTAGTTTTGTTTCTTCTGCTGCTCTACGAGCCTTGTGTATCGCATGGTCAGTTTCATTCTCCTCGACGAGCCATCATGTGTTGGTAATTCTCCCTCCCAGACTGTCGTGAAAAACAGTTCAGCCTAGCACATGATCCGTTCCACACACCCTTATTTACATACAAAATAAACTGCCGTACGGCTAATACCGGCACTTTGGAACAATGATAACGCGTCACTTGTTCATAACTAAGCTTTCCCCCTTTTACTCACCAATCTGGCAAAACTCTAAACGAGTTTCGTCCCTGTCACCCTACCCTGCAACCCCGCAATATCACTATTTATTTCATATATACGGTTCCATGGAACGACTTAAATTGGATTGTTCCACGCCGATCAAATCAACATCCTTCACTGAGACCCTCAAGGATGTCATCCACGTCTGTCTCTACAGATCACACGGGTCCTTGCAGTCTAGGACCTTCCCTAGCCAATCTCTCGGCATCGTTCTTCCGCACATATATTATCCAACCAATATCGAACAATGGGCTCTTTTAAGACCGGACATATGGCGATCCCGGACGTATCTGATATATTTCGTTTTCAGCCTGGCATTCTCGGCTATCAATAGACTTCCTCCTCATATAACAAGTCACCTATCCCAAGTATCTCCATCCATTCTCCGACAGACGAAACTCACCCATCTGTTCAAGAAGCAATCACCACCATGCATTTCCTCTCCATCTCAACCGCGGTCGTCGCACTCGCCAGCCTCGCATCCGGAGCAAAGAACCAACTGAAGCAAGAAACAGCTTTCAAAGATGGGCCGACAGCTGCCAAGATGTACATCTACCTGCCGAGTAACAAACTCGCTCTCGCTCCAATCATCGTAGCGATCCATTACTGCACAGGCACGGGGCCAGGCTACTTCTCGGGCTCTAAATACGCAGATCTAGCGGATCAAAAAGGCTTTATCGTCATCTATCCCTCGTCCCCTTCATCAGGAGGCTGTTGGGATGTCGCATCCACAACATCGCTTTCGCACGACAAAGGCGGCGACAGCAAGACCATCGTCAACATGGTCGCTTACGCAGTCAAGAACTACGGTGGTGATCCAGGTGAGTTCCAAACTCAAAATCCAAATCCCGGATCCTAAGACTTTGAAGAAACCACATACTAAAAAAATCAAATAGACAAAGTTTTCGCTACTGGCTCCTCTTCAGGAGCAATGATGACCAATGTCCTCGCGGGTGCTTACCCCAACATCTTCAAGGCAGGATCCGTCTACTCGGGTGTTCCAGATGGATGTTTCTTCGTTTCTGGCGCGACTGCTGGTCAAGCCACTCCAGGTTGGAATAATGATTGTGCGAATGGGAGGTCGGTGAAGACTGCCCAGGCGTGGGGTGATCTCACGAGGAGTTACTACCCTGGGTACAACGGCACATATCCTAAGATGTTGATGTGGGTATTCTACAGATATTATTATCCAGTTATCCTTGCACCGAGTACCTGGCTGACATGCAATGCAGTTGGCATGGGACAGCAGACACCACACTCGGATATCCCAACCTTGCCGAAACCATGAAGCAATGGTCCAACGTGATGAACATCCCATTCACCAAGAACGTGACTAACACCCCACAATCGGGGTATACGCAGTTGGTGTATGGCGATGGCACGAAATTGGTCGGGTACTCTGCTCAGGGCGTTGGACACACGGTCCCAATCCACGAGTCGGTTGATCTTGCTTGGTTTGGGATCGCATAGGTTGAGATGTCGGCATAGCATTGCAAGAAGGAGAAATTGAACAGAGGTGAAGATGTTGAGTTGAGAATGCTGGTGCGGAGTGAGCATCGGAAGTTGTAAATAGGCTGGATTAAGTTTGTAGATGCGGATTTGTTAAATGCCGACGGGAGAATTCGCTTAGATACTTCCACGATCAATGCAATCCGCTCATGAGTAGAGTATGCATGTGACGAACGATACTTCCGAATACCTTGTATCGACCTCAAACCCACTCCATTGGTTTATTCCCCATTTCTCTAGCCAAAAATCATTATGTTCGTTCCTGTCGTAGCTCTCATGAGGATACCGAGACATACACAGTCTGTGGGGTAAAGCTCCACCTGCAGGCACCTCGGTACGGAAGGGGGTGGAAAGTGGGTCTCGTCCACCCCTGCTAGGCGGTGAGCTTCATCGAAGCTCGTAGAATCAAGTACCCTCACACGGATTTAATGAGTCCTTCTCTCTAAATTGTATAGGGGATACATTGTCAAAATGCATTGGACTCATGAGACCCCAACTCGTGTGCGATTCAAAACCCTTCTCTCTGAAGGCTATTCCCAACGTGCAGCAGCACGTAAACTCGGTATCCCACGCTCTTCAGCTCAATATTTCCTCGATAAACCTGATCGATTATCAAAGCCTTCTGGCGCTCCTTCAAAGATCTCGGACGCTCAAGTTGAAGAGATTATTAAGTGGTTTACAGGCCACTTCGATCGCCGACAGTTAAGCCTTAGACAAATCCGCGAGAAGTTCCACCTCGATTGCTGTGACAGAACCCTCCTTAATACCTTTGCTCGACACGGTTATCATTATCATACTCCCGATTGTAAACCCTTCATCTCCCAAGCGAATAAAATGAAAAGATGGATCTTTTCTATTGAGAATTGGGATCGACCTAAAGAGTATTGGCGACGAGGACGATTTACAGACGAAACAATCACACGAACAGATCTTTTACGTCGAAGAAAGATTCTACGAAAACGAGGAGAGCGCCGGCGTTTAGATTGTATTCAATTCACATTTCATTCGAGTCATAAGTCAGTAATGGCGTGGGCAGCAATCGGGTATGGGTATAAGTCGAAGATACACTTTGTATCATATGAAGGAGAGGGCAAAGGGTTTACCCAGCAGAAGTATGCGGATCAGATCCTTCGAGGGCCTTTGAAAGAGATATTCGAGCAACCAGGGGATTTCTTTTGTGTGGAAGATAATAGTAACGTTCACGGAAAGAAAGATACACCTACGAACCACGGGTTGTGCAATGCCGTTCGATTAGAGTGTCATATATACTCTATCAACTGGCCTCCTTGTTCCCCTGATTTGAATCCGATTGAGAATATTTGGAGAGTTCTAAAGCAAAAGCTACGGAATCGAAATCCTCATGGCGGATGGAAATTAGAGGACTTAAAAGCAGCAATTCTTGATATTTGGGAGAACGAAATCTCTATCGAACTGATTAATGAATTCGTTGATACTATGCCTCAAAGATTAGAGAAAGTACGACTTCGTAAAGGAGGACCTTCAGGGTGGTAATAGAATGTAAATAGACTACCAAATACAGAATCGAATGCGGCAGAAACCAGGGGGTGGACGAGACCCACTTTCCACCCCCTTCCGTACCACGGATGTCACATGGGTAGCGAAGACCGAAGATCATCGTAGATTCGAGGATGGTGGGTTCTATTTGAAGTGAAGTAAAGATATTATAAGTATTCATCGCTCAAGACGTCCAGACTCTCTAGATTATTCCTTCTTCACCTCTCTAAAAGTGCCCCTTACATACACCTCTTAAAACAGCCTAGCCGTTCCCACGGCTAACCGACACCTCACTACTCACAACGACATCACTCCTCATCCAGCCTCAAAGTCTCAGAACAAATATGTAAACCATGTCCTCTCACGACTCAGAACCAGAATCAGACGCGGAGGTAAGGACCGTCGGAATTCATTACACTCTATACTAGCAATCTGTCTTTTTCAATCGCGCTGCCTCTTTCTCGCGATGTTTCCTTTCCCGCCTCATTTTCCTCTCGTTGAAATCAACCACGCTCTTTCATTGCATCGTATGCCACTGTCATTTTAATCCGATTTACGTTTATCTATTCTGTCATCAATATTCCGGGTTGTTCTGCGCGTCATTTTTGAGCAGTTGATCACCCAGCCCGTCGCAATGAGCGTGCTGCTGCGCCCTCAACCCGCAACAGTCACTACACCTGCAGACGATTTTCCACGCTATACCTACTCACGAAGACTGACATCGGGCACACAGTCCATAACTTCCGCGTCCTCCATCACAACACCAGCCTTTATACCAGGCTTCACACCAGTGCCGTGGTACCACTTCTCTCTCCGAACTATCGTCCTCATCACCCTCCCTCTCTTCTCTCTTGCTGGCCTCTACGGAACTCTCATTCTCGGAGACGCAAATGGAACTTTCAAAGCCATCATGGCGCTCATCGCGTCTGAGAAGCCGAGATTCCCTGGCACCGACGACGAGCTGCTGATGCAGTACACGCAGATTGGCTGGCTGGATAAGCAACTGACTGTCTTGGTCACGTTCTTTGCGCCAGTTGTGGATATGAATCAAGGTGCCCTATCTATGTTTTCAATCTTTGGGACAGGTCAATTTGGGGCGGCGTGGACGTTGATGGTTATGGAAAGTCTACGGATGGGGAATCGGAGGAGGGTTGTGAGTTTGTAAGTGCCCCTCGTTCCCGCTCCCTAACAACCCGACTTGAGTTTGAGTGAGATCAAATCTGATTTCATGTCATCCGATATTAGTGTTGGAACCTTTGGCCTCATCTTCCAAAACATCTCCTACACAGTCACAGTTCCAATTTGGCTCTTCATCCACCTCCTTACCTCACCAGTATCCAAACCGTTCCCAGGCACACATGCCAACAGCGTCCTCCTCATCTCGCCCTGGGACCTCCGCATCCTCCCCGCCTCCATAATACTGAGTTTCCTGGTCCCATCAATCCTCATGGGCCTAGATGCACCAAACGTAGTCTCAACACTCACCCACCAACGCTTCATCGCACTCTGGCAACCCTTTCCCCTCTGGACAGTCCTGATCCACGTCTTCCTCCGCAGCACTCTCCAAACCCTCTCCTCAACCCTCTTTTCCTCCACCACCAAAACCTCAACAACTTCTCGTCCCAAAACCCCCCTCGGAGCAACCTACCTCAGCAATGCCAAACACGTCTACCGCTTCATCCTCACGCTCTGCCTCATAACCCACCTCCCAATCCTAATCCTCTCCTCCCTCCCACCCTCACTCATCCCCTCCACTCTTCCTACCCTCCGCGCCATGTCAGCCCAATCACCCCTCGACATCTACATCCCCTACCTCCCCCTCCCCTCGCACCAAGTCTCCTCCCTCGAAGAAGGCGTCCACACTTTCCTCATCTGGGACATGTATATCGGCTCGTTCGCCTTCCTGCTGTGGGGAATCCTACTATATAGGAACGCGACAACCGAAAAGGCTATTGTTGATCCGAATACTAGCTTGCCTATTTACAGGGAGCTGCTTCTTGGGGAGAGGATTGGAGATGGTATGGCGTGGAGGAAGTTGGCGGGGAAGGTTGTCATGTGGTGTATTCTTGCTGGGCCGATTGGAGCCCTGGCTGTGCTACTTTGGGAGAGGGATGCGATTGTTAGGCAGAAGATTAAGCAGGGGATTTAAAAGGCTTGAATGGAAGAGAGACTGGGGGAATGATGGGAAGTGAACAGTGTTGTTGAGTATTCATTACGTGGGTGGTAATTTGAGTTACCGTTTTCGAAATTCGGGTGAACGTTTGCTCAATTAGAAGAATTTGAAGACGGCCTGTGTTCAAATTCTTGCTTCACTTTCTCTCTGATGACTATTAACGCAATTTATTTCATCCTCAAACACCCCGCTAAATCCACTCCACCGCCCCTTTCCATTCCGATACTGACTTCGAACTCCATAGCTCGTCTCTGCATGCCTATATTAACCACGCCCACCCCTTTCGTTGAAGTAGAACCCAAAAGAAATCTATGATGAACTGTCAATATATCGCTGCTGAGGTGGCAGTGACCTTTCCAGAGCAATTTACTGCTTCTACAACGAACATGGCATGAGCAGACGCATGTTCGGTCTGAGATACAACGTCTCTATAAACAACTCTCATCGCTCCATGCGCATCCAGGTGTTTTAAGCGATACTGGACAGTGACGGCTCACTTGACAGCGAATTCTTCAATGACAGCAAAATATCAGAACCTGAACACTTTAAGATAGCTGCCCCTCCGGAACGCATCGCCTTTAGGGCTTTTTGTCCAGGTCAAAGTTTCTTAAAAAGTGAGAAACTCCGAGCCGAAGGGCCACGAACAAATCTCACGTAGTGTGGGCTGTGGCTGTAACTCTTCTTTAAATACGCGCAATTTTAGAACTCAATGGCTAATTGATAGAATTGTTCAAATTCAATCTTCAGTTTTAGTAAAATTTTCAAGCATATATTTTCGAGAAGTCCAAGCAAATTGCCAAACCAGATAAACACCGCTTCTCTAAGTTGAAAATTCAAATTTATAAACACGTTTCCAGGTCTGCAAGCTGCAACGATAGGTGGAGAGGTAAAATGGTAACAATGTAGAGCATGTGGGACTGGGATTTGCCTTCTCAGCTATACAATTCCCGGCGAGCTTCCCGATTTCTTTCTTTTCCTCCGTGCTCAGTTTCCCGCAATCAATTCTTGTACTCTCGCCTCATTGATGGAACTACGTCTTGGTTTATTTAACATGAAAATTTGCCATTTTTGCAAGCCACTCCAGATATTCGGCAATCAAAACAATAATGACGACAACTAGTATCACCTTTGCCAGTAAACTTTTATATCTATATGGCTACTAGAAGAAGCAGTGAGAATTTACCCCACCTCCAAACTTTGATTCACCCTTGAGATCTCTATCTTGTTAATTCTAATGAACTACTAGCAGGTTCACAAGTCATGGCTTCCTTGAGGCCCCAATGTCCATGCGTGGACGTTGAATAATGCTTTGGAGAAGTTTATGTACAGATGAAGCACCCAAAGCCATAACTGGCCACCAGGGAAGTGCCCTCTCGTCTGGCGATTTTTTTGTTTGTTTGTGAAGTTGTGAGGGGAAAGTACCAAATGTTTAATCTGGGAAATTCACTCCTGTCGAATGAAACGTCTCGGATTTTCACAGACCAAATAGTAGCTACGTTGAAGTTCTAATTCCATTCTAAGTCCCTTATAACTTCACTTTCGCGAGTGTACAAACTTGGCCACACCCTACTTCCATTCCAGGGGACATTGATGTGTGGAGGATGAGAGAACTAGACGAGGGTCCTTGATGTGACATAGAAATGTCCATGGAAAGATATGAATATATCTTATTCTAAACAATCTCCTATTCTGCTTTCATGGTCGTGCAGTAGAAATATTGCAGTGGCAGGAGGGACGAGAGAGTCTACCTAGCCCATGCAGAATCGACAGCAATCTACCCATTGACAGCAACCCAAGTCCAAGAAGAGATGAGTACGAATCGACAAAATAGGAGGGAAAGCTTTCCTGTACTTCAACTTCTCCAGAAACATTGTTGATGCGAATCTTATGGCTTCAGAAAATAATTGTATCCGAAAGTACACATGTTTCGATCTCAACTCTTCCTTTGATTCTTTTTATTCACGCAGCTCCGAACTTCAGTCGTTCTTGTTTTATGCTAGTTTTCAGTGGCCTTCGATTCTATGAAATCTTGACTTCACAAGGACCCTCTATTTTGGCCTTGGCAACTAACATTAAAATGAAAACCAAACCGCGAATTATGAATTATGAGGACTAGGTCTCAAGCTCGTGGTCTTTATAAATTAAGATTCAATGCCGACAATTTAATTTTGCAACCAATGTACTTGAAGTAGTGAGTAAAAATCAGTGATGTGCGAAAAGCCATGAGATTGATCTGACTATAAATTCTACGGCAAGACATCTTCTCCATACCTCATCGCATACGAGCAACATGTGCACCTATTCATGATTCGCTTCATGCCTTGTGGTTATTCACCTAGCGTCAGCTCCAGTCTAGGCCGTAATGCTGCTTTCTCCATAACACTCAAGTGATTCAAGTTTCCCCTCTCTCGGTGCCTAAAGAAAACGCAAATTCGAGAATAAATGGCAGTATTACAATACCGACAACATGGTACGTCGATTTTGACAGCAGAGAAATAACTTAGACTTCATCAAGGCACAGCAACAAGATTCCACTACAGTTGAGTTTCACGAGGTTTGGTATGTCCGTCTCGTCTCTGCTTGTGCATATCAAAAGATAGTAAAGTTTTCTTCCATCTACTTGACGGCAATTGCTTGCCATTACAAGACTGTCTAACCAGTTTCACGGAGAAGAGTTGGCCGTTTGTATACTCGATATCTTAAGCCTCAATAAAATCATTGACTGTTAAGATTCAGTGATTCGCCTCACCCAAGCAATTATAAACCAGGCTTTGACATAAACTCAGCCAAATGAATTCGAACTTAAGTGAATGGCAGCCTTTTAAAACAGTTCACCCAACGAGAAATTCACGTGGTTGAGATTCTGCAAGCTCGGGTCTTTTTTATTTTTATTTTTTTAAACAACGAACCTCTGCACCTCAAAGCCGTCCACAGGTTGTTAGAGTCTATGTCGAAACAACAATGCTGGCTTGGAAAGTGCGTTGCCGTGTAATTCCCTCTCAGCTCTGGAACCGTGTTGACATCACTACGAAGACACCAAGATTTCTGCATGAAATGTTCAGGACGTAATAACCTTAGCTTAGAAAAAGATTGTGGTTTTATACGAACTCCAAGCGTGGGTGACAGCGAGAAACGTTCTGACAACAGATGGCAACTCGTGCTGAACTCTACCCAGCAATCTGGGTATGAGAACAAAACGTGACCTCCACCACAGCCCACGATCGTAGGCCCCCTAGCTGTTCAGATTTCCAATGTTTCTACCAAGGAGCTTGGAATCGGTATAAAACGCTGAGGATAACATATTCTTCCGGGATATCAGTCTCCAATTTTCAAAAAGTAAACAAAACCGAGACATTTCTCGCTTCACATTTATCGGCGCTGGATCTCCTCCGAGTCCGATGGCCCTGTACCGCCAAGGAAAATGATCCCAGAACTCAACCATGAACGGCGGAAATCTCAGGCAGGAAGAGAGAATCCCAGTGTTAAAGAAAGGGATATATAAGGTCGCCCACTCCCTCTTGGAATATTTCCAGAAATCATTCATTTCTTCACCAATTGATTGATTCTGCGTCCTGGCTGTGAAAGCGAAATACCCGCCGAAAGTCAACAAACACATCCCAAATCCAAACCCATCAACCCCATAACAATGACAAAACTCATAGTCATCGTAGGCATCACAGGCCAACAAGTCCGACTTCCCCACTCCCTCCCATCCATCATATAATCAATCCACAGGCTGAAAATCCCAGGGCGGTTCCGTAGCAACATTCTTCTCTACCCTCCCCGACTGGAAGATCCGCGGCCTAACACGCACACCAACCTCCCCATCCGCACTCCACTGGTCCTCACTCGGAGTGGAGATCATCACCGCCGACCTCTCCTCCCCTGAGACACTCATCGCCGCCTTCGCCGGCGCAACAGCCATCTTCAGTACGACCGATTTCTGGGGCCCATTCTACGACCCTTCCACATCAGCATTATTGAAAGAAGGCGAAAGTCTAGCGGAGTATTGTAAAGAGCGGGAGAAGGCGCAAGGTATGAATGTAGCTGATGCGGCGAGTAAGGTAGTGGGATTGGAGAGGCTGGTTGTTAGTGCTCTGTGTCATGCTGAGGAGGGCAGTGGTGGGAAGTATAAGAATGTGGCGCATTGGGATGGCAAAGCTGAGGCTGTTGAGTATTTGAAAAGCACTCACCCGGAGTTGGCAGAGAAGACGACCGTTGTTGTCGTGGGTAATTATATGGAGAATTGGATGGCGGATATTAAGCTCCGGAAGGCAAGTCTCCCACTCTTCAGGAAGCTTTTTCAAAACTTACACGTTTCTCCTTAGCAAACGGATGGGTCATACCGCCTTGCCCTCGTAGGATCTGGCAAGACGCCGCAACCACATATTAGTATCGCTCATGATCTCGGACGTGTGATCCACACCGCGCTCCTCACGCCCCCTGGAAAGACCATCTTAGCTGCTGGGTGCATGCTTTCCTACACCTCGCAACTTCAAATCTGGTGTGAAGTCAACCAAGTCTCCTTCGGTAGCTTCGACGAGCTGTCTGTGGATATGTTCGAGAAGTTCTTCCCCATTCCAGGACTAGGGAGGGAGTTGGGTGAGATGATGGCGTTTATGGATGAGTTTGGGTATGCGGGGGATTGGGAGATTGTGTTGCCTGAGCAGGTGAGTTCTGTTGATCTTTGATGCCATTTTGTGGTGGTAATTGTGCTGACGGGATGGTAGCTGGGGACTCCGTGCCCGATGACAAATTTTGAGGAGTTTGTGAGAGGGCAGGATTGGTCGAAGCAGCTAAGTGAGTAAAAGGAGAGAAAGGCAAAAGGGAAAGCGAGAAGGAAACATTGTAGATTCATGAGAATCCGTATTGGTATCGACGTGTCCAGTTCGTTGTGTGTACTCGTCATAATTATAGAAGGTAGCTCCATCTGAACTGTAACGTTCGCTTGCCTGTCTGCCCGTTCCTGCCTATCCCTACCCGAAAATAAAGGGAGAACCAGTCGTAAATCCATGTCCTTCGAACGGGTATCTTCCAATCGCCGAGCCTGAAAATAAAAAATGCACCACTTAGCCAAGCCTGCTCAACCATCCAATCCATCAACAATATCGACCTCCCTGGTCGTTCGCTGCCTTCCTGTATATCGACCAGTGCGAATATACTAGTATTGTTTTCCATAAAGCACCGCATTCCACGCCTTGGCTAGCAAGTTCGCTACCAATCCGATGGCAGCCAGAACGATGAAGATTTTCCCCACTTCCAAGGTATGGTTGAGTTTGACTTCTGTCTCGATGAAATCATCGTTGCCTTTTCCAGCCGACACACCGTTTGTTGCTTCTTTGGCCGCTGGGAATCGACCAGTGGTGAGGAAATGCTCAATGAAACCATCTTTTTCATACCATCTTTCCCGGAGCCACAATTCGAATTTTCCAGCATCATCAAGTGGAATATCCTTAATGGCAAAGCGACGCCAGTACATGTTGACCGATGGCGGTGGCCGACCTTGAAGGTACATGGAGCGGAGGGTGAAGAGGTCTTGGCCGAATTCTCCTCGTCTGATCTGGTCAGTTATGTTCGTATGGTAAGGTAAGTTAGATCACTTACGGAACTCCTTCATAAGCCAATGTGCAATCGTAGACGTAATCTACTGTTCCCTTCAGCTCATTTAAGCAGAAGAACGAACCTGTGCTTCTAGGCAGAAGAACATGCTCCATGTCTTTGATCCCTTGTTTTTCTGCCCACTGCGCACTCTTCCGCCGACCATTGTCACTCGCATTTGTACCCTCGGGGAAGAGTAACAGCCACATTGGGTCGAGTCCTGAAGTCCCAGACATGGGTCCTGCGTGAACCTCCTTCAACTTCTGTAATCGATGTGCCAGTCGGGGCTGATCAGTCGACATCTTCCGTGACATGAAAATGAAGCCATAGAACCTCATTCCCCAACCCACAACAGGTATATGCTTGAGCGACTCCTTCAATATGATGTATATATGCCCGTGCATGTGCGGCCGGTTGGTGTACGCAATCCACCATAGGTAAAGCCAGTCGGAGTATATCTGCAGAGGTCAGAATAAGTACTGTATGCGAGCCAGACAAGAGATCCGTACCTGGTGATTTGCTATCATGACAATCCTGTCTGGGAAATGGCATTCCACTCTTCCATCTGCCGTCCTCTTCAACTGTCCTGCCACAGAGGCATCACCACTTATTCGCACAACCGTAGGAGCCCACCACTTTGTCAAAGTTGTAACAAAGATCCCAAAGGACTGTTTCGTCAAGGCCATGTAGGCATAGTATAAATCTCTGTTGATCCAATAGAGGGGAACTCCAAAGAACTGGGTGACAACAATCCTGACCAAGTCAACTTTAGCCCTGCTGGATAAGGGCCAATACTTACGTGCAGCATGACGAGTAGAAGTACGCAATAAGTAGAAAGAGTCGTAGTATCTGCACAGCTCCTGAATGCTTGATACGTCCACCTGGATGTCCTACCTCCACCTTCTCCTCTGTGTCAACGACCTTTGTCTTCGAAGACGTGTTCCTCTGCCTGAGATCTGTAGCCATCTTTGCTTCCTCTGCGAAATATGCTTGCCCTCGTGCTTCTTATGGTTGTAGAAATCCAGATTCTGCCTGGTGTCTCAGCCCACCCCTCCAACTCTTCAAGGCAGACTGTCGTGTGGGTGCCCGAGGATTCCGCGCTGCTGCTGACCGTGCTTGATCAAACAACTGCGACCATACGACGCTGAAATAGCGAAAGTTTGTTGCAAAACTGTATTGTTGTCAACTTGAAGTCTCCATTTCTTTACAGAAAGTTTGTTTGTAGCTGTTGCGTGTTCGTTCCAGGTGCTTTTATGGTCGGTGGGCACGTACCGAAATACGTCAAGACTGGAATGTGACCCTGGCCTGGCTCCTGGATTCAGGGAAGCTCTTCCTTATCGCCGCGATAAGGCATTTTGCTAGCCCGACCCCGACTGGATCGTATTCGCGTGATGCGACGAAGAGCTTGATTTGACAGCAGCAGCAGCATTCCGTCCATAACTGTCTGCATGGCGGAGATGGAGTTGGATAGTTACAGCTACGCCAACATGTTCTGCGGGCGACAATGCTTATTATAATCTGCCAAGGACCTCCACATCCAGCTTCCTGTTCCGGCTAAAGACGGACATTTGCCCTGTTCTGTCAACAACACCACAATCAACACGCGACGATGATATTGAGGAGACTGCTGAGAGGCGGTGTTTGGAAAAGGGGATTTAGCAGTACATCTGCGAGAAGGGAGATTCTGGATGTAGAGAATCTGCCAGACAGGATTATACCCAGATATCAAGGTAGGTTTTCCCATGCCAGTTATAGCTTCACTGACATTAAATAGAATCGCAGACAAGTGACCTGCTATCTCTGATATGGCCCTCTCCTCCACGAAATGTCCTCATAATCAAGAAAAAAAGAGCTCCTCAGGTGACGGAGTCCTTGCTAGAATATGCAAAGTAAGTCGTGCATCTGTTTGTTTCTTGTTGGCTTTGCTAACTGTCCAGACACATCCATTCAAACTACGACAATGTCTCCTTCATATTCGAACCAGCAGTCGCAGCACAGATCCACAAGCAATTCCCCTTCCCAGTTTACACGGCCAGTACATCGGGTGATCTCGCCACCAAAGTCGACATGACTACAACCCTCGGCGGAGACGGCACGATTCCTCCACGCATCCTCCCTCTTCAGTACAGAACGAGACGTCCCTCCAATTCTCTCATTCAGTATGGGCACATTAGGATTTCTTGGAGAATGGAAGTTTTCCGAATACAAACGAGCATTTAGAGAAGTTTATATGTCTGGGGCAGGGGCAGGGTCACATCTTCTCCAGGATCAGAAACATCCATATCTAGAAAAGGTCGTTCCTGAGATGGGGGGCGTGGTTACAGGCTGGTCAAGCGTCAGAGGAAAATCCATGGGACCATCAAGAAGCTCGAAGATCTTATTGCGGAATCGATTGAAGGTTGGGGTGTTTGATGCGAACGGGAACAGAGTGATAGGGGACAACACTACGGAAAGTGCTCTGGGAGATGTCCATGCTATGAATGAGGTTATCATTCATCGAGGAAAGGAGGCTCACTTGGCAATCATCGAAGTTTTTGTTGGCGGAAGATTCCTGACAGAGGCGGTTGCGGATGGAATGATCATCTCCACTCCCACTGGCAGCACGGCTTATAGCTTAAGTTCGGGGGGCAGCATTATTCACCCACTGGTCAGCAGTCTCATGTTGACGCCCATCTGCCCAAGGAGTCTGTCATTCCGACCGCTGGTCCTTCCAGCTAATACACCAATAACACTACGGCTAAGCGAGAAGAACAGGGGCAGGGAGCTGGAAGTCAGTATCGACGGCCGAAGGAGAAGCATTGGAGTAGGTGTGGGCATGGAAGTACGAGTCAACGGAGAAGACATCGTGAAAGGCAAAGAATGGATCGGAGGAGTCCCCTGCATCATGCGAGGCACAAAAAGCGGAAATGACGAAGACGATGGTTGGGTTGGAGGATTGAACGGTCTGCTGAAGTTTAACTATCCGTTTGGCAGCGACTAGTAAGCAAGGACATATACCCCATGGAGTTTCGATTGGAAAAAAGAAAATGTATAAAATTGTACTCTACTCTGCGATAATTTTCTAGCTTTGATGTTTCCGGCACTAGTCCTTATTTTGTCGGGCTTTCGGGCCATACTCTAGCTTCATATTCCTTATCTGGAACTTCCTCGCTATCTACTCCTGGGACCGTTGCCAGGCGAGAATCCTCACTCCCGTTCCATCTTAACTCTCATCCTCAGCTTTCTCCTACTACACTCACTCTCTACCTACCTCCCCCCCCCCCCCCCCCCCCCCCCCCCCCCCCCCGCGCGGCCACACACACACTTCATCTAGGCTTAAATCGTAACCCGCTGTTCCACAATGTCACGAACTGTGATCTTTGGTCGCTTTTTGCCAAGTTACATTAACAAAATCAATGAGGTAGCTTTGTGTGCCTTCACGGAGAGTCTGAAGGCTGAGCGAATGGCAACATGAGAGTTTGGGAATAACGTCCGTCCCTACGTTGCGAGAAACCCACCGTGCTGAGAAAAATGATAGGTACTTTGACTTTGAGCAGCTTAAACTCTATATATACATTAGTACAGTTTATAGTTTTATATAATTCATATTCCGTGGCTACTCCTGAATATTATAAACCCCTCCCACTAGTGAATTATGTTCGTGTCGTCGGCCTTACCTTTGATTTACAGGTAATCTTATTTTATAGCATCATGGAGTTCCTTAAGAATGTGACGATCTCCTCACACGCTGCAGTGTCAAGGAGACTCAGGGGTTTGGGTTAGGTTTGACTAGGACCACCTTCGGTGGGGTTTCGGGGGTGATTCGCATGCATATAAGGAGGGCTTTCCTCAGACTCCTCGAATTCTGTATCTTCTTTGTTTCCTTCGTACTAGACCTATAATATTACTCTTGCCATACTCTTGCTCCCATACTCGACTGCTAGAGGTATTGCGTCGTTACAAAGAACAGCTTGATAATCTAGCTTTTATTTCTTAGGATATATATAAAAAGGTCGTATCTAATCTTTACCGCCTTATTTTCAAGCTAGAAATTGTTATGAGCTGCTGTAATATGTAAATTTATACGAGATCGCCACCCAGGTTAGTACCTCAATCAGCGCTGCAGGGCACATGCTACTGTTTTCATTATAAAGGAAAGAAAGGGATGGAACGGGCATGTTAATCAAGAAAATGGAGAATGAATGTGGGCAGGGGAAATCAAGAGAACGAGGACGAGAACGAGGAAAGATACAAGCTTCCGTCTGTCCAGGGTTTCGTCATTGTCAGTTCATTCGATGGTATAGCTGTGCTGCAATCCCAAGGTTCAGGAAGAGGGTCCCGCTACAAAGTAGCCCGCCAGCGGTGTTTAGCGGATGTCGTTCTATATTTAGGTACATGAGTGCCAACATGCGGCTTGGAAAACAGTGTAAAGTGGTGCGATGCGGTGCGATGCTCGATATCATGCAAAATTTAAATGGCGATTCAGATTGCCAAGTCTGAACAGATTAGCCTATCCCGTACAGATTCTGTTGCGGATCATTTTGAGCAATCCTGGCAGAATGTCAATGTAGGGAACTTTTGTTTCTTTTGTCGATGGTCGAAACGTGGCTTTCTGTTGGGCTTTTTTCGAAGCGACTCGAACCAGCCAGGCGTACGTTGAAAAAGTGACAAAGTCGCGACCGCCATTTCCTTTCTACAATCAACTTCGCGTCCCTCATCTCGCACCCGTCGTCATGGATCCATTGAGCGTCACAGCCTCCGTGGTTGGCCTCCTTGCAGCAGCCGGCAAAGTCGCCATGGTTCTCTCCAAGGTGAAGGCAAGCATTGGTGACGCACCACAATCGATGGACGAGCTCCTGTTTCGGGTCACTGAGCTTGAAGGCATATTTTCTACAGTACAAAAACTTCTTTCTGCAATAAGTTCTACCCCGAGACGCCGCATAGCAATGATTCAGGTGGAGCAACTTATTGCTACATTAACTGAAGCTGTTTTGACACTCTCGGAGCTCGATGCTCTCGTCACTCCTCTTGGGGCATGCTCTTCACTCCCCTTGCTGGAGCATTTAAAGTTTGCTTGGAAGGAAGATGTTATCACCAGCATCATGCTGCGCCTGGACCGTCACAAGTCTTCGTTGTCAATCATGTTGAACATAATACAATGGTATGTCTACATCTCCTTCTCATACCGCATGATTTTGGGGTAAAATTTGTATAATTTATGCTGATGTTTGGTTAGCAAATCTGACCTGGAGGCAGAACAGTCTCAGAACGTGCTCCACGATCTTGTCCAACAGATTCTTGAGAGCAATCACGACATTTCACGACGACTTCGAAACATAGAGGATGCTTATGATTCAGAAAACATTCAAACAGCCTGCTTCAGGAATGGTATCGCGTATGAACCCGACGACGCGGAAGTTATTCCAAACCAAAGGGTATCCCTCCAAACCAATAGGATATCCAGCGGCCATTTCACAGGGTTTCAGTATTCCTTCGAAATCGATTTGAAAACCTCCAAAGTGTACAGACGAACAGAACCTTACGATTCAGATGCCTCATTTACAAGCTCGGCTGTCAGAACGCATGCTTGGTCCATCTTTTCCAAATTGAGTCTCTCGCAGGTGTCGAACATTTCGGCTATAGCCTTGCCAGTCTATTCGGAGGAAATCTTCAATGCCGAAGCGTACGGGTTCACCATTCCAGAGCAGGCTGTCTTGGTTCCTGAAGCAACATCACCCGGACTCACACCAGCAGACTCCCCAAAAATCTTGACCGACCCAACTGGCACAGATATATCGACGCTGCCTATATTGACAAGCCCCAAATCAGCGAAGGCTGGCCCTCCAACCACTATGCTTCGACTTAGCCAAGGATCGAGTATCAGGCCACCGATCAGACGGATGACACTCTACAAACTAGCTGTACTAGGTGTTAAGTTTGAGGATTAGGCCGCTAGCACGTGAGTCTCAGGTGATCAAACAGTGAATTTCAGATGCTTAATTGAGAGCTACGTGGGAAGCGTATGGCCCTTATATAGACCTAGTAATAGATTTTGCAATCGTCTAGGAAGCCTTTTGTCTGATTTAGGCATCCCGGAAAGAATGGCATGGGCAAAGCATCGTCAAACTCAACGTGAAGAGGATAGTGTCTACTCGTTACTTGGTATTTTCGACGTGCATTAAAGTATAAGAAAATAATATTAACGATTACGATTACCTTAATAATAATAAGAAATATAATAATTCGCCGAGTGTCGTATTTTACTTATGTAATTATTTGGCAAGCTGTGGCTATTCGGAATTCCTGTGGCTGACGTAAGGCAATTCAAACCATTATTACCTAACCCACAACTAGAACTCAGACGAAGCGCCACTTCACAATGGTCTACCTAAATCACATTACTCCTAGATAGCTTTAAACCTAATAACCAGACGATGTTTTTATAGCGATTAGCTAAGGGTTATCGGACCAGAGATTCGAAATCTGCAAGTCTTGATAGTGCGCAGTTTTCGCGGACCTGATGTGTACGTTACCAGTACATCGCGGACCATTGGTATTTGCGACTCGAACTGGGCAGGGGCTCCGATGGATGGGATTCCAACCACGAATTTCCTCATCATGACATCACTGCTCTGGAAGAGTCAGCACAAAGAGGTTGCCCGATCTGCAGTCTTTTATTCAGCAGCCTCGAGCCAGACGATGTACGATGTATAAAGATGGAAGGTTCCAAAGGAAACAGCTCTCTTGTATTCCGCGATAATTACATGGGAACTTTCCCAAGCGTACCAAATGTGGGACTAAACCTATCGTTTCCTCCGCAAGAAAGAGGATTTACGGCAACTGTTGATGCCGTTTCGGCTCAGAGTAGTACTCATATAACCTTATTGCGTCTCATATACACTAACAGTCCTAGTCTCTGATACTTCCAATCAACTTGGCCAAGTAGCTGAAACCACAGATTCTCAAGAAACCTGGAATCTGGTCTGAAAGTGGGTTGATTCATGTTACGCGTCTCATGGCCTCTGTTCCGAACAACCTGGCTCTCGCAGGCTTCCCACTCGGCTCATCAAAATTGGATCGGACGGAGAACCCTCACATATATTTTTAACTGAAGGTAGCCCTGTGGCTGATGTGAAATACGTGACGCTAAGCCACTGCTGGGGCAAGTCCACGTATCAGACACTTACTCGACAAAATCTTTCTGTCATGATGAACCGCATTCCTGATGCAGCCATGAGCAAAACTTTCGAAGATACATTTACTACGGCTCGACACCTTGGCTTCCAATACATCTGGATCGACTCTCTGTGTATTTTGCAGGGTGATAAGGAGGACTGGCAACGCGAAGCTGCGTTGATGAGCAGCGTCTATGCAGGCTCATCGCTCAATATAGTGGCATTAGATGCGCCGAGCGGTGAAACTGGTTGCTTCTTTCAACGTGATGCTCAGACTATCAGAGGTCACAAGCTCCTCTCGTGTGCGGACGCTAAGAGCTCTGATCGGACTTTATATAATTGCATGCCTAGTGGGTCGTTTTTTAGAGGTCCTGCCTTTGAACGAGCGTGGATCTTCCAAGAACGACTTCTCTCGCCTCGAAACCTGCACCTAGGAAAGAGAGAGCTGCTCTGGGAGTGTCGGGAACGCCTGGCTTGCGAGACTTTACCTGAGAGTTGGGACAAGAAATCGTTATCACTGCCCAGGATTTTGAGTCAGCATCATAAATAAATATGACGAAGGTCCTAAGATCATATCGAGGTGGAATGGCATAATTCGCGAATACTCTACTGGTAAGCTTACATACGCCACCGATAAGCTCGTAGCCATCTCAGGAGTTGCGAGACAATTCGCAGGGGCATACAATTTAGAGTATTTGGCTGGAGTCTGGAGAGAATATCTAGAACATCAATTACTCTGGTTCATATTACGTCGGAATCGGCAAATACTTTCAGAGAGGTATCGAGCCCCTTCGTGGTAAGTTAGTTCTCGGATATAGCTTCTGCTTGAGGGCATGTGCTGGGTCAGTATTTGCTAGGAGGATTTGTGGCTAGGTTCCATTTTATCAATATCGGATAAAACAGGCTTGGTTGAGGATCCCATTTAGACGGCAGTGGCCATCAGAACATGTCTCGAAGCTTGCAGCTATTTCCAAAATATTGCACATGAATAACAGCTAACTTCAAGAACTCAAGGTCATGGACACCAGTTGATGGCGCCGTGTCAAGTCACCCTCCTATCTTATCCGAAGGCACCAGGCTTTATATCGCTATTCAAGACGCTGTAGTGGAACCGTCAAATTCAGATATATTTGGCCAGATAAGTGGGGGATGTATCACCCTTAAATGTCAAGGGCTACTCCCTGTTGAGTTCGGTGATGCTGGATATAGCGTTCCTACCATTTCCATCGGGAATAGCCCCCGTTTTCTTGCTTCCCTGTTTCTAGATAGTCTTGGCAGCGAGTACAAGCAACTCTTCTGTCTTAAAGCTCTGTACACAAAGAAGCCTGAACTTTGGTTTTTGTTACTGCTGCCGGCCGGAGACGGGAAATTCTATCGCGTTGGCGTCTTTTACATCTACGATTGGGGGAAGGTTTTTTCTCTTGATGCAGCACAAACAGCAGAAAAGTCAGCATTAGAACAAAAGGTCCTAGTGGATGGAGAAGAACCAGCGGGCTTAGATGAGACTGGGCGGCAGATGTATCTTATTACCATTATCTGATTTCTTCCTGTCGCTTACGATAATTCGATAGTGTCATTCCTCGACTACTAAGAGCAGGTGAAAATTTCAAATTTATCTATATAAGACAAGGCTTTTAGCATTTATTACATGACAAGACTAGCTAAGAAGCTAGAATGTGTCGTTAGTCAGTATATGGAGTACTTATTCTGGGTCCCCTTTTTTCTTATACACTACAATCGGATATAGAACATCACATCGAAATCATTCAACTGAATTGAGCGTCGAGGGCGTGGCGTGAAGTGATTACAACTGTAATTGTTGACCTAACCCTCTTATTGCCTAAGCTTATAGCTGGTATGCTGACTCAACGGCCTAGCACACTACACTTTCTTCATCTCGATGTGCTGATAGCATCTCATGGACCCCTCTTCCAACTCTCATCCGCATAACCACATCCGGCATTCTGTCCCTCTATCTATCCACCCCATCATATGCAAGCTAGGTACATTAAATGTATTATTCGCCACCTCAACATCGACAAAGCTTATCCATTCTGCTGGAAAATACCCTATATCTCATCATCCGTCTGGGGAGATATTCGGCCCCAGATTGAGAAACGGTCGACTAGGGGAAGATAGTGCCTGATCCTTGGCCATATGGTGTTTTCCAGAAAGGCTGATTTGAACTTAGGATTTTCTGATGTCGTTCTGGACCTTATGAGGAGAGCCTAGAGAGAAATCTCTCATACCGCATCGAAAAATGGGCTTCTTCATTCGAATACTTTCTCTAGCAGAGGCAAACTCCTACCTTCATTAACACCCTCCTCAACATCTAACGGAAGACTCCTCCACTCCTTTCCACCACTCCTCAGTCTGCTTTGGCTAAAGACTCCTGAAAACCTCTACAAAGAGGTCCTCCCCGTAATCATTCCACCTCGCCTGCTCGTCCTCCATCATATACTTCCAATGTTCCTCCGCGTGCCTCACTTCGGCCATCCCAAGCTCCTTGATCATCACATCACCACCACGATGAACATCGCGCGTGCACGCAAAGGAGCGATTAAACCACCGTAACATCGTCCCAAAGTCCCCAGGACATGCACCCGGTGCGTTCCATGTTGACTTCCTTGATAGTTCGAGGCGTAGATATCGTAACGTACTTCTGCCCTCATTAGATATCAGGTCGAAACCCCCCCCTCGCCAAAGTTTCGTCCATAGCACCGTTGCTGAATGCCTCTTTCAGGTACACGGATGGGATTTTTGCCTCACCGCATTTGGAGAGTGGATGCGGGCCGTCTTTCTCTTCGTCCCAGAATTCCTCGTCGGGGCCAATAGTATACATAAGCCTAAGTGATAGGTGCTGCAGCCTGGGGAGCTTACTCAAGGCCCGGTAGATGCCTACTTCGTTTTTGTCGCCTCGGGTGCGATTAATAGGAATAGAAAGGTGCGTGAGGCGAGGACTATGCGATGATAGATGTTGCAAGACTGTCCCGGATAATATGATCAATGGGTTTCGTGTCTCCTCATCAGCTTCAGGGACTAGTGATAGGGTGCGTAAATTTTCTCCATGGCGATGTACGATGATATTGAAACTCTTTGGGCTGATGTAGCTGCTGAGCTGTAGGCGTTCGAGGGGATTTAAGCTCGAGAGGAGGATGTTCAGCGCGTTCTGCGATTGTGTGGTTTCGTCTTTGATAGAGATCAGCTCCAACCTCTGCAGAGACTTCAATTCCCCTCGAGAAGCCAGCTTAGCCAATGCAGGGCCATGGTCCTCCCATTTTATAAGCAGGCAACGTAGATTGCTGAAATCGGTAAGGTGAGCCTAGCTCTCAATGCTTTCAGGCTCGTACCCCGCGAAGACCAGACTCTGGAGTCTTCCGCGACCAGATGGCAAGTCTGCCGTGGTGCCCGGGAAGAAACCTTTCCAGGCCGGCCTCCCAAGTTCCCATGTTTGGTAGTCGGACCTCTCGCTAGAAGACTGCTTTTGGATCACGCATAGGTGTGCGAGGTTTGGTGCCAGTCCGGATATCACTTTCATCACGGCTTCTTGCGTGTAATCTATGTGCCCGCTGTCTCCGAAATACCCAAATCGAACCACAATGCTAGACAGGTACGGCGAGGTGCAGAGTACGAAGTCCTCTGGGGAAACGTGCTGGACATCGTTGCGGTCGTAGACGAGGGTTCTGAGAGCGAAGTTGTGATGGTGAAGACGGCATTTTCGTTCAAAGACGGCAGCGATCACAGAGGGAGGGATTTGTCCGCCAGCTGCCCAGATGAAATCCTGAAGCCCGGGGAATTGGCTTACGAATTCGCCCAGGGTTGCCCAGTTCTCAGGATGCTCGCGGAGCCTCCCTCCCCCATTGCCGCGCATCGAATCTTCGGAAGGGCGACAGAAATTGTGCATATGGAAATAGGGCCGCACATTGAATCCACCGACCCGGTATCCATCTTCATCCAATTCCTCATCTGGACTTTCTGATGCTCTCCCTCTCCCCAGTGCTGAGTTTGGGTCCAGAGCCCATGAGATCTTCAACCGGCGCACGTGTCGGTGCCGACCATTAGTGAGGACCTCGTTCCATCGCTTCAAAGTACCTTCCAGTTTATCTGGATCGTGAATCAGGAGTTCAATTTGAGAGTAGCACCTTACATCGGCGGCATTGTGCAGGGACCGACTCGTTCGAGAGAAGGCTCGCAGGTTCTGTCGCGATGCTGATTCGTCGTCTATGTATTCACAGATGCGGTCCAAAACAAGGACTGGGAGCCTCTCTAATGGAGAATTTGGAGACGCAATTAAGAATTCCATCGCAGGAACTTGCGTCTTGTTTGCTGACTAGTAAGATCGGGGGCAGACAGTACGGACTGAGAGGACCACTGCGTGCCAGGTTCTGAGGAATCTTGACTGGGATTAATTGATTTTTGGTGGCCTTCAGTCCTGACGATACTGTATGTAGCGCCGGCGCTAACCTGTGTAGATGCCTGCCAAGTTCCAATCAGTCCACACTGCTGAGGATCTGTTATCCATTTATTCAATAAATGAAAGCCGATGACAATTAAAGGCATTGCGGGAGTACAATCGTCGTCGTTGCTAATCATGACAAACCTTTGCGAAATCCAGGGTGATGCTGATCAAACTGCTCAAATCACAACAACTCTGGCCAGCCTCGTCAGCCTCGTCAGCCTCGACTAGTCATATCGTTTCGCACACGCATTCACCCTATCGTATGGCTCAATCATGGAATTCACGGCCACATGTAGGATACATCCTGTATGTCCAAGCCCAACCAAGGACTTTGGGGTCGAAAATCTCATAGTGTTGTTCTGGATACCCACCCAAATATCTAGCTTCCGATAAAATTGTGTTTCTTCGCCCTTCCAGACGCGAGATGTAAGCGCCTTGCAAATACTCGAATATAAATTATCATATTTCTTGGATGACGAAACTCGTCTTCGCGATCAATCTCCACGCTCTCCGGCCCTTACCATCACTATTAGGGTCGTACTGGAATACAATTGCTCCTCGAGACGTCGTGCCATCAGCTCTGGCTGCTTCTCTTTGTCCACGGGAATGTAAGGAATTATTTTTACGCTAGTGTTTTTCCCCAATTGGTCCTTGATGGCTTTCATCGCCTCGCCTTTGTCCCCGTATCGAGCTGCATACTTAAGATTTCTCAAGTCTTTGAACTCGGCTAGCGTTTCACCATAACCATATTTGAGAGGAGTATATATGAACACCTTCATCTAATCCCCACGTTGGTTGAACAAAGTGGGATCGGTGAAGGGACCGGAGGGCGCAACGTAGTCTCGCCACCCGTTTGGTAGTGGATTGGTCACTGTTTCGCCTCGCAGGAAATCGAGGACTCCGGCCAGACGATCTTCTCCGTACGGTTCCCGGATGTGAGAAGAGAAATCTGGAACCCATCTAGGAAATTGTTCGACGCCCGTAGGCTGCTGACACCAAGCCAGAATAGTGGTATGTCCGTCCGCAATCATTGCCCGCGCAACGTCTGCATAGACTTCCGTGGCTGATTTACTATAATCTGGGATAATGCCGAGCTTTTTGGAATCTGAAGCGAGGCCCAGAAGTCCATAGATCTTATCTCTTGCATTTGTAGCTTTCAACGGAATTCCAGCTGAGCGGAGAATGCAAGTCCTCTGTAAGAGTGATCGAAGCGATTCTTCCTCGCCAGTCTCCAAATGATATCTCCGTCGAGCCCCTATCAGAACATTTGGAGCAGCACTTGGCTCATGCCCACTCCCATTCACGGTCCTTAACAATGGTCCTGTCACTGGGTCAAGCCAGTCTGCCCTTGTCACTCGAGTCCTGAGCGTCCATCTGGCAAAAGCACAAACATTGGAAGCTGCAGCGAAAGTAGTGAATGACAATCTCTTCGAGCCACACACTATTATGACAGTGCGAGCAAGGCTGATTTCTTGTACAACCCATACCCGAGTCCAATAGTCGCGCTTGGAGAAGGGAACCATCGACTGATCGAAAAGTCCCAACCCTTCCTGTACCGCAAGTTCATTGAGTGAGGCCTTGATCCTGCATACTCGCTCGTCTCCACCCGGTTCAAACCAATTTGCCATATCAGCGGCGCGGAAGTCTTGAATCCCAGTAGCAATAGCTTTATTTCCAACGCTTTCAAACTTCTCCATGGCAGTATCACTCTCATCATCTGCCGGTCCAAGCCAATCCAAAACCTCGACAGAGCTCTCATAGATCTTCGCCATCATCTGGACTTGATGAATTTCTCCTTGTTATTATCTTGGTTAATGCAGATGGCATCGATCCAAATATTCAAAGAACGGTCTGTCTGCCGCAGATGTCGTAGTGCAGCCGCGAGGTTCTTCCGCACGAAAACGAGTTTGCCATTTATCAGAACCGCAGTTTGGCGGCGACTAGTAAGAAAGGACATATACCCCATGGAGTTTCGATTAGAAGAAAGAAAATATATAACATTATGTTATACTCTGCGATAATTTTCCAGCTTTGATGTTTTTGATATTAGTCGTTAACTTGTCAGGCTTTCGGGCCATACTCTAGCTTTATATTCCTTGTCTAGTACTTCCTCGCTATCCACTCCTCCTGGAACCGCATCTCGTTCTTTGTCAAACATAATCGCTAACTTAGTGACGAAATCCAGGTATAAAACCGACTCAGTCAAACATTTCTTCGACTATTCCGATGTTCAACAAGGGAAGGAAGGCATCGCCCCATCCGTTCATACTTTGGCTTCGTGATTTCAATATTCCAGCTGCACTTACATATCTTCGGAGCTCATCTGGCCTGCGGGCCCATTCTGGGCAGTATCTATTGTCATCTCTGAGATCTCCTTCGATGATTGTCATCATTAACAAACTTCGTTATAGTACTGCATAGAAGACCCATACCTTTTATTTTGCGGGCTTTGAATGCTAGGAGTATTAACATCATATGAGGTGTTTCGAAGGCACTGAAACATCTCCTTGCCACAGCTGACGCAAGCTGAACCTCTCGAATGGTCGTTCGTTGCTCGATAGACCAGCCCTCCCGCAGTTCTCGCACACGGTTCGTCCATCTCTCCGCGCCCTCCACCTCGGCGAACTCAGGATATAGATCATACAGCCCAGACTCCTCCAGACTTTCTAAAGACACTACACATGATCGACCGGCATGGTCCACTGATCCTTGAGGAAGGTATTCTCCGTTGTGGTATCTTGTATCCTCGAGACGGAAGCGGAAGAACTCCTCTGTCTTCCCACCCTTTTGTGCAGCAGTGTTGCGATAAGCTTGAAGAAGCCACAGATCCGGCGCAAATTGCCCCGCGGAAATCTCCTGGTATCTGCTACGCATACTTTGATGTCCGCTGGGTGGCAGCGAAACGTACGGCATCTCCAGATCGCGTATTGAATTGCGAACAGTAGAGAGCTTGTCCATGACATTAGATTATCGGATTCTTCTCCACCGCAACACCGTTTAGTCAGATGGGTGTGTAGCATGTCTATTGCTTCGTCCTTTGGAAGAGACAGAAGATCCTCTCTGCTCTCTTCTGGCGACTCGGTAACACTCGCCATCGAAGCCACTACATTATCGTCGCTTCTTCCTGAGCTCTTCCGGTCAAACGTCCGGAATAAGTACAGTGGGATATCTGTAGTCGCAAACATTTGAAGCTTGACCTCGTAGCTTCCTGGTGGGTAGAACAGAGTCGGTCCGTTAGGGCATCTGTGAAGGACCAACACCCAAAAGTCGATCCAACTCTGCTCTTCCCTCTTCCTTCCCTCTCGTCTCCGTTCCATTCGTTCCCCCATAGCCTTGGCATAATCGTCGTCGATCTCCAGGCGATCTTCGTGTTCATAATACTCCTCGGCCTCAAAATCAGGGTCGTATGGCCATTCAAGACAAGTCTCGTCGCGCTTAACGAAATAGTTATCGGGATGTAGTGCACTGGAGTAACTAGTCGCTTGATTGTAACACTCCTCGGCGATTTTCCATAGAACGCAATTGCTATAGCCAGAGTTACTTAGGACACCTTGGACAATGCTTCGTATTTGCTCGTCGAAGTGTGATAACATGCGCTGAAGCAGAGACCTGTCGCGGACGTTAACCCCACCCTGACCCCCCCAAGTTGCGCCGCATCTCTGAGCGTGTTGGCGATATCATCAAGAATACGAGTTACTTCTGTAACTTCACTGACTATTCTGCAAAGCGAATATATTTCTGTGATATCCAAACTATTACGGTGGATTGTTGAGTCAGCTAAGACACGAGCTTGTTGCGCTTGTGAGGAAGTGATTTTGGCAGACTGATCGAGCGATTGGATTGAATCTTGAAGAGATGAGCTTGAGTGACCAGGAGTGTCGACTTTAGATGCCTTGTCATCGATTCTCAATCCTTCCATCAAACTCATAACAGAATTAACATCAAGTGCCATTATAGCCGATTCAGTTTTGCTAAATGGAAGCTCTTTGAAGAAGTTGGACTGCTGGTTAAACTCATGTGCGAGGTGGATGGACATCGCGCTGTCAGATGGAGGGCCCTCGGGTATGGATTACGTAATCAGAAACAGCATGCTGCTGCTCTATTTTCTAGCCTTCTAGGCAATCAAACCATTATTGCCCAACCCACAACCAAAACTCAGACGAAGCGCCACTTCACAACGGTCCATCTAAATCACACTACTCTTAGATAGCTTTAAACCTGATAACCAGACGATTTTTCTGCAGCGATTGGCCAAGGGTCATCGGACTAGAGATTCGAAATCTACAAGTCTTAATGGTGCGCTTAATAACAACGGACAACTTGCCCTGAGAGAGGGAGGGAGAGAGAGTAAGGTTTCTAATAAAATGTGGCGTTCTTTGCTACGCAAGCGACTGGCCAGATTGCGCCACGACGCAGCCTTGTGCGGGGCCTACGATCACGACGGCATGTCCTTCTCACTACCAGTCCTTCGACGGCTGCTTCACATCCTATCGACCTTGCAATATGCCGAACGAGCAACACGAGTCGCGCTTGCCATGAGAACGCACCCGACCCTCGGCCATGGCTTTTCTACGCCTCCTGCAGCGCAAACAGGACGGCGAGATCGTCTTGCGCGAACCTACGAGCGACCATGTCCCTGCCTACGCAATACTCTCTCACACTTGGGGAAAGAAGGAGGAGGAGGTCATCTTGCAGGACATGGAAGTTGGCGCGGACATGACTAAGGTTGTGAGAAAGGCCGGGTGGAAGAAGATAGAGTTCTGTGCGAAGCAGGCTGCCACTGATGGACTACAATACTTCTGGGTAGACACCTGCTGCATCGATAAGAAGAATGCGGTCGAGCTTGGCGCAGCGATTAATTCTATGTTTCGGTGGTACCAGAACGCTGCTCGCTGCTACGTCTACCTTTCGGATGTTTCCCAGCCCAACACCGGGGCAGATGACCAGAGGGCATGGGAAGAAGCCTTCAGGAAGAGTCGATGGTTCACTCGAGGCTGGACGCTTCAAGAGCTCATCGCGCCAAGGCTGGTTGACTTCTTTAGTTTAGAGGGCAAGCGACTTAGGAGCAAATTATCGCTCGAGTCCAAGATACAGGAAATCACTGGGATCGCGAAGAATACTCTCCGAGGCGATCTATTGTCGAATTTTAGTATTAAAGAACGAAGGTCCTGGGCAGAGCGCCGTAACACTACTATTGAAGAGGATGAAGTGTATTGTTTAATCGGGATCTTCGATGTCTCCATGGTGCTAAACTACGGGGAGAGAAAGGATCAGGCATTTAGACGGCTAGAGGAACATATCCACAAATTAAACAAGGGTAAGTTGTTTATATAAATATACTAATTGACACATTAAAACTAACTATCACAGGGGTCGATTTTGACCAGTTTGCCGTCGGGCTCAACCTTACGTCATTCCCTGAAGCTACACAGTTTGTTGCGAGAGAGAAGGAGCTATCGAAAATGCACGAGCTGCTTTATGGCCATAGTAGCCGATCCTATATTGTCTTACATGGTCTCGGTGGAATCAGAAAGACTCAGCTGGCGATCGAATACATCAGGCGATATAAGGAGAAATATACGGCAATATTCTGGTTAAATGCAAACGATCGGGATTCTCTCAGGCTTAGCTTTCGAGATGTCGCTCAGCAGGTATTAAAGTATCATCCTTCGACTAGTCTACTTGCTGGCGTCGACTTGGACGACCTCGATAAAGTACTATACGCGGTCAAGGCCTGGCTTAATCTGCAGAAGAATACACACTGGCTGATGATCTATGACAATTACGACAATCCTAAGATTCCTGGCAATCTCGACCGCTCGGCAATTAATATACGCCAATTTCTCCCCCAGTCTGATCAGGGATCAGCAATTATCACGACGCGATCTTCGCGAGTCCGCCAGGGTCGTCGCGTCTATATTCAAAAGTTGCTGGATATTAAGGAGGGCCTTAAGATCCTGTCGAACACATCAGGACGGAAGGATATTGCAGACGGTATGTTGTTTACTATATACATTTTTAAGACGGCACTAACAACACAGACCCTGGCGCTGTAGAGCTTGTTAAGGAACTAGACGGCCTGCCTCTTGCTCTGTCCACGGCAGGTGCATACCTGGAGCACGTGTCGATGACCCTATCGGACTATCTTCGGCTTTATAAGGCGTCGTGGTTAAAGCTCCAGACTACGAGCCCACAACTAGAGTCCTACGATCGCTCACTATATACGACATAGCAGATCACCATCGATCGGATCCAACAACAGAACCCGGCGTCGGCAAGCCTACTTAAGCTATAGGCATATTTTGATCGACAGGATGTATAGTTCGAACTCCTTCGACATGCAAACTCCCTAGACGATCTATGGATACAGGAGCTCACGAAAGACGAACTGAACTTTAATGAGGCCGTTGCTCTCCTGTGTAGCTTCGGGCTGGTTAATCCAGATGGGGCTCTTAAGCAGCAGTTCGGGTCTGGAGGGTATAGCGTGCATAGCTGTGTGCACTCCTGGACGGTATTTGTGCTTAACAAAGAGTGGGACGAGAGTTTTGCACGGCTGGCGTTACGTTGCGTCGCTTCGAAGGTTCCCATGAGAGATGAAACAGATTCGTGGATGTTACAACGGCGGCTGCTTCAACATGCTGTCAGGCAAGAGCAGGCCATACTTGAAGATAAGGTGGATATAAAGGGAATGCAATGGGCTTTGCATAAACTAGGCTTGCTATTCTCCGAGCAAGGCAAGCTAGCCGAGGCCGAGGCGATGTACACTCGGGCGCTGCAAGGCAAGGAGGAGGTACTTGGGCCGAAGCATATATTGACACTCAATACGGTCCACAACCTAGGTACCCTCTACTCCGACCAAGGCAAGCTAGCCGAGGCGGAGGCGATGTATACTCGGGCGCTACAAGGCTGCGAGGAGGCCCTTGGACCTAAGCACATATCGACACTCGATACGGTCAACTGCCTAGGTGCCCTCTACTCCGACCAAGGCAAGCTGGCCGAGGCCGAGGCGATGTATACTCGGGCGCTGCAAGGCTGCGAGGAGGCACTTGGACCTAAGCACATATCGACACTTAATACGGTCCACAACCTAGGTGCCCTCTACTCCGACCAAGGCAAGCTGGCCGAGGCCGAGGCGATGTATACTCGGGCGCTGCAAGGCTGCGAGGAGGCACTTGGACCTAAGCATATATCGACACTTAATACGGTCAACAACCTAGGTGCCCTCTACTCCGACCAAGGCAAGCTAGCCGAGGCCGAGGCGATGTATACTCGGGCGCTACAAGGCTACGAGGAGGCACTTGGGCCGAAGCACATATCGACACTCGATACGGTCCACAACCTAGGTGCCCTCTACTCCAACCAAGGCAAGCTGGCCGAGGCCGAGGCGATGTGTACTAGGGCGCTGCAAGGCTTCGAGGAGGCACTTGGACCTAAGCATATATCGACACTCAATACGGTCCATAATCTAGGTGAGCTTTATTCTGACCAAGGCAAGTTAGCCGAGGCGGAGGCGATGTACGACCGGGCGCTACAAGGCTATGAGGACGCTCTTAGCCTTGAACTTGCGTCGTCTTATTTACCGGCGCTGAACACCGTGTTCGCTTTTGGTGACCTCTTCTCGCGAACCGACCGGAAAGACATGGCAAAGGTAATGTACAATCGAGCATTATCTGGATACGCAACCGCCCAAGGGCCTTCCTCCAAACGGTGTAGGCAACTTGAAGATCGGCTTCAAGCGTTGCAAGTTGCGTCTGCTGAGTCGAAAGTAGGCCAAGATGAGTTTACGGAGCCTGGAGTAGCAAATTCGAGGTCTCTGAAGCGGAAACTCCCAAGTTGATATGACTAGAGAATAGATCCGACATCTCCTCCAACTTCTGGTTGCACCACCTTCATGAGCTTGCAAAGAATCTCGTGATTCTGTTAAAGCAGGCACAGACACCGAGCTTAATTGAGAACAGAGACCGTTGGGACATTCTTTGCAGATTTTATAAGTTATCTTTCTTCGTTTTAGTAAAATCTTGGGTCCAGCCCGCACATGACGGGAATACATGCTGGGTTTTAAGTGTGGGGGAAAGGAATGTTCGTATCTGTAGGACACGACCACAGTTAGGGAAAGAAGAGGGGGGGCGGCGGGACCTGAGGAGTAGTCTGAGGCTAGCTGTAAGCATTTCTGGTTTCCTGATAAGTTAGAGATACGTTTTCGGAGAATGTGAGAGGGCGAGGGTGGTTCATGAGGTACAAGGATTTATCACTCTGTATCAAGGTAAACAAATGGTTAAGTGACTGCAACGAGGGTGTTTATAGATTTTATATTCATCTTCAGATTCGTAAAAATCGGTGGTTCTGTCGTCTAGCAACTTCCTATCTCTTTTCTTTAACTCGAAGCTTGGGACTGGATACAGAACGTTGCCTCAGGTCTTACTTCTTAGATATATATACAGAGAAATGTGGTGGTCTCGAAAATGTATGAGCCTAGCACTCGAAGTCAGCCGTGCAAACCCAGCCGCCGATATTTTTATCAAGCGGGCACCTGAGCCCACGATCTGACGCTTGGAATCATGGTACCCTGCATCCCGTGTGGCGTAATGTGCACGAAATTCTCATCCGATGAAGAGGTGACTTTGGTCTCCCCATTGTAACACTGGACTCGCACCGAGCCGACGATGTGGTTAGTTTGGTTGTTGATGTCGATGTCTATGATGGGTCCTGATTTGGTACTGTGGGATGTTTGGTTGCCCATGTCGATGTTTATGGTGATTCCTGGGTTGGTGCTGTGGGATAGCGTGAGAGTTATGCCGTCTTTACTGGGAACGTTCCATTGCGTGCAGTACGTGGCTGTCAGTCCTCCAGGCCCCGAGATTGTTTCTAGTTTGAGCTCTACGACAGGTTTAGTGACTGTCTTAGGTTTAACGGCCTCCCTAGCCTCGCTAGCCTCGAGGGATAAAGCCATGACTACAATAAATACAAGAAATAGAATCATAAGGGTACCCGACATCTTGAATAGCTGTGTGGCTGTGGTAATTTGAAAACGATGCCAATTGGGTCTTCCTTTCTCTTCTAAAGTTGCGAATCTTATGTATCTACAGAGCAGGTAGGTAGTGCAGTGAAACTTAGATTGAGATCACAGCGAGCATGGTATAGCGGAAAGTAGATAGCTTTATACTCACAAAGAACAGTCATTATCTTTCTGTACAGGAGTCAGTGGAGTGGTTGTCTTTGCGAAGATAGCGACTCACTGTCGAATTCAAACAAACAGCTTAGCAGCTAGCCCACGAACAAAGAGGCCCGAAGAAGCAAACAAAGGCATTGTTGAAAGACTGTTCAATATGCTTCTAGGACATGCTAGTCTTTGTTGACAGCAGTCCCATTGTTCTCAGCCCCCTGAACAAGCCCCTCCTGTTTTATGTTTACCAACATCGGAGTAAGCGAGGTGAATCATTCAGGTCCGTTTTGAAGTTGTGACACTAGACGGCTTTGATTTCAGCAGCTCCAGTGTTAAATTTTTTTTTTTTAGCATACAAGAATAAGAACTTGGGCGTGTATGTGACTGTGGTCAATTGATATTGGAAGTAGCATACCCCATTGATCGCATTGTGTCATGCTGATGAAATCGACATCGAGCCTTCAATATCAGCATTGAACGAAATAAATGTTCAGCAGCCGTCAGAGAGCACCCCAGTCGCAGAATAGTGGCAGAAACACCAAACTGCAAGCTCAACCCCAGAACAACTCCCGTGAAAACTCCTGCCCCAAAGCCGGAACTCAAACCGACCCCGCTCGCTCACTCGATGCACGTGAGGCATCCCTCAAACCAAGCGCTGAAAGCTCATCGACAAGCTTCTGATTCTCCTCAGTCAGAACTACCACTTTACTCTTCAGATCCTCCACTAGTCTCGCCTGTCTATCCCTAAACGATCGTTGAGATCTCCTATTCTGTTGGAGGCGTTTCTGCGATCGTCAGCCCGGCCCGGCAACACAGAAGCAAACATTTCACTCACCTCGCGAGCTTCCGCCGGAGCCATGGACCCCCTCCTCTTTCCTCGATTAGAACCAGTATCAAATTCGCATGTACTATACGCTCCATTTCCACCATTTGGTCTCCCAGCAGGAGCGAGTGGTGACCACGACGTCTTTGGAAGCAATTTTGTCGTCGCTAAAGGGGTGGCAGAATATTGAGGTGTGGATGATGGTTCGGATGTTGTGCCAATGTACTGAGGATCGTACGCTTGATCATAGGATGAAGGGTCAAATCTGTAGCCATTTACTACTGTGTCTGGGAATACTGTCGCTGAGCCTGTTGGCGAATAATCGTAGGTGGGGTCTGGACTTGTTGGAAAATTACAAAAGCAGTCGGTGCTTGGTAATGTGCAAAGATGACACCATAAAACACAGTCTGAGTATTCATAAGCCTGTTTATGTCAGAATTCAATTTGCATCACTGGCTGGAGGTCCTACTGAATTGACAGATGTTGAAGTTGGAGTGCTCTGACTGCGTTGAGGATTCATCCTGGAAGAGTCTAGAGCTGGCAGGCTCACGATGTAATGGCACGGTGGCGAGTCTGAAATTGTGTTGGGCTGGCGGATCTCGGGATAATCGCCACTCGAAAAATCGTTGAGGATAGGGTGATTTAAAGTCTATCCGCCATGTAGTGGGCGATGTTCTATACTTCCTTCTTGGGCTTCGACACCAAGGGTATAGTCATCTTGGGCTTGAGTAACCGCATAACGGGCAACTCCAGCTGCACACATACGTCACTTTTGATTCAAATATACTCCATGGTTGGAGGAAGATGATTCCACAAAGAGCTCGGTACCATCCTGTGGTTTCTTGCTTGCGGATTACTTCGTCTTCCAAGAAGTACATCCAGCATGGTGAGCCTTGGAGAGCATGCTTGTCAAGACCCCCCTTCTGCTCTGAGTGGTCCAAGCCATAGGTAATTTCCGGGAAAGGACGTCGTCGAATATCCACACCGTTTGTCTACACGGAAAGTCAAATTTTGAGAGAACTTATCAGGGCGTGGAAGAATGCAACGTTTTGTTCTTGAAAACGCTAATTTCTGGTTGGAGGGAGGTGGTGCTGGAAGAGGAATAGCGTCTGGACAGGCGAGTCCACCCTATTTGAACAAATGCCAGCCACTCGAGCAGCCGTTCGAGTTTAGGATAAATTGAAGTGCTGTTTCAAATCACACCACTTTTGATCACATCACTAATCGGTCTATTTACTTAGATCCCTGTAGGAATCCTCAGTAGTCTTGTCCTCGTGTACTCCCAGATGCCAGGTCAGTGGCTGTGTTCAATATCGTGCCAAGGATTTTGTCATGTACATTGATGATCGACGAGTAGTAAACGGACTTCGTAATGGCTCAAGTGATTATTAAATTGCCATGCAGTGAGTCAACTCTCACAACTTCCACACACCGTGATTGCCACGAGATAACCACGAGGTGGTTGCCTGCCAATTTTTGGGGTCCAAAATTGCGGGGTAAATCGGGTTTCCTTTTGGAAACGAAGGAGATTTGGTAAAACAGAGGAATGGGGTTGTCGAATACAAGTATCCCTTAGCAACCAAATCTTGAATTAAGAGGCGAGACTACCAAAGGGAGACATGAATTATTATCATTAGAACAATAATTTTAGAAACGATGTGTTTATTGTGTTTATCAACAGAAATAAGCGAGATTTGAAACTCGTTTACTGTATATGCTCTAAATACACAATCATTTCTACAAGAGTGGCGATCAATTAACTGCAAGATCAAATGCAAACTCAAGCAGCATCGTCCGATCTTTAGAACAGAGAAACAAGCCTCTCCGTCACGGCTGCTGTTTGAAATTCTATAAGTGAAAGAAGTGCCACAAGATATTGACTTGAATCTCCCCAACTCTGAAGAACTCCTCACTCTTTCAAAGGCCCCATATTTTTGCCATCGGTATGGCATCTCTATGTTAGAGAGCGTGGACTTGTTGTAGAACTCTCCGATATCTGATTCATTACAGGTGTGAGATGAATCGGATTGACGGAAAACCCAACTATCCGTCCCTTCGGCAAAGCAGACTTGATGCAAAGTTACCAATATCAGCTTTTCTGGTTTAGTTTGGGCACTAGTTATCCAGGTTATCAACGTAAACCCTCAAAAATTTGGTTCCGAGGACTTGTTGTTGATATCCAACGGATCCTAAAACCCCTGCAGTCATCAATAAACCTCCCATTTGCTCAACCCCACCTTACCAATAGGCCATCACATCGTGCCCAATAGAGAATGTGGTGAAATGGATCAGGTAGCTCCTACATTGAAGCTTGATAATATCTATTCCCACTTGAATTCCTTGGCTCTTAACCCCCATATGCATCACTTGATAACAACTTCGCCCGGGTGCGATGCCATGCTGCAGGACCTGAGGTATGAAACAGAAAAAGAACAACGCTTCCTCTGATACTTTTGGCATGTTGGTGAAATAGGAAGTCGTATTGTTGATCTTGAATGCGAGGGCAAGGCTCGCTGGCGATCAGATTTCAATTTCGAGATCCATGAGATGATATAGAGTTGTTCTGTGGCAACGGCAAGTTGCCGTACATTCCGGAGGAAAGTGGGTAATGGGTTCCAATACTCACTGGCATGAGTCTGGGGAAACCCTTGGGGTCGAAGGGGAGGAGCACGCTTCCTCAGTGGTGGGAGGTAATACCCAAAATGGAACTTTCAGCACGGGGTAATCTGATTCTTGGAAATTCAGGACAGCTATAGCTGACGGTAGAATCTTGGGTCAATCAAGATGCTCAATTGAGTCCTGACGATCGTTTGTGGACCACCCTTTGTTGTTTCGCTCTGTAGTCATGCCAGCAAAACTCGACCCGATGATCCAAACGATGCGGGAATGCCATTTACATTTCTCAGACGCTCTACAGTGGTATGAAAGTATTGGTCTTCTCAATTTGAATAGCAGATTATTTTGTGTTCGTAACCTTTTAGGAAAGTGTCAGAAGACGCTAGATTCTTTGAGGACCTCCCCCCGCAGCTGGATGCGACATCTAGGCGAGAAACCGTCAGCGCCCTTGATTATTATTCGCCAGTATGCAAGTGGGTTAGTAATTTCAAGGGAGTTTTGCCTATCTTGGAACCAGCTTCAACCAGTAAAGTGGGATCGTTGCTATCAATGTTCCTCTCAAACCGGTAGCAGCTTCGCCCACTCACAGTACCTCCCATCACCCATCTTTTCCAATCTTTCACAAACCACATCACTCCCACTATGGGATGTTCTGAAAGATGCCTTCATTGAGTGCCAATTTCATGACCACGACCTCGATGGACGAGTCTTCCGACTACAGAGGT
Organism: Leptodontidium sp. MPI-SDFR-AT-0119; assembly: GCA_020726505.1. Classification (NCBI taxonomy): domain Eukaryota; kingdom Fungi; phylum Ascomycota; class Leotiomycetes; order Helotiales; family Leptodontidiaceae; genus Leptodontidium; species Leptodontidium sp. MPI-SDFR-AT-0119. The sequence continues at coordinate 342,370 of JAHLEZ010000023.1, forward strand.
CATACTGGCTCCGAATTGTCAGTCTATTCCGAACAGCCGGGTCCATACAAATCCCAGGTATCCATCGAGGTGCGTTCCTTCGAATTCATCAACAGTGAAGACAAGGATGGGACCCGACGTGCCAAATCACACGCGGTGAAAGATTTTAAACGTAGGCAAAAGGCAGAAGGAGCTCGGTTCCAACGACTAAGGCAAAGCGGAAAGAAAAAGGCTATTGCCGCCAATCCGTTACCAAATTCCGGGGAAGGGATTAGCTATGATCAAGTTAGATCTAGTCCTCCAGTCATCTTACCATCACCAACCTTGGCATTGGCTGGTGAGAGTTCTGTCGACCCATTCAGCCACTTCCCGATACAATTGAACTCCAGCAAGGATCTGGGCCTCATCCATCACTGTATGAACACTTCTCAATATCTTCATTCAGTTTGCTGTACTGAGAACGTACTCACTATTCAGACCACAGTACATTTATTCCGAAGCCATTTGAGATTGCCCAATGCGACTATAGTCCCTTTCGGAAACTCATCTTCGATGTCGTGGTCAAAGACCCTGCCGCCTTTCTACTTGTTGTGTCGGGAGCGGCGGAAGACATTGCGGTGAGATCGAAGAAGCCAGTCTCTCAACAAGCGATCATCTATCGCGCAAAGGCAATGAACATGATCAATAGTAGAATGCAGTCTCCGAGTGAGTTTAAAAGCGATGGGTCTATAAGTGCCTGTGTGCTTTTAGCTGGGCTCGAGGTCAGTTTTGCCGCTTCCAAGAATATATCCCAATGAAGCTGATACTGAGCCCTTTGTAGCTACTACACGGATCTATTGAGAGTTATGAGACACATATGGATGGGCTTTGCCTCATAATGAAGCTGAGAGGTGGATTCCAAGTGGTGCAAAAGAGCAATCCCTTGCTAGCGGCGCTTGCAGCATGGTATGTACCCATGTTGTGCATGCACAACTAGACCGCACAGATGTAGACTGACCAGAAAACAGGTTCGATTACACCGGATCTGCAGGACTAATTGGAAAGAGACGATTTGAGTTCACAAGCTGCGACCCGACGACGTTCTCACAGTCCATTCGCCCACCCCGCTTCACTCCACCTCTCAACGTGACCTACAAAACGATACCCAAGAACTACACTTTATACGAGGATCTAATGATAATCTTGGGTGGGTTGGAAAATGCTACCCAGCTTGCCCAAGAAGTTCCGCAGGATCCTGAAAAGCTTCACAAACACACTTCCTTCTTGAAGCACATCGACGACGATTTGCTGAGAACACTTGCGTTTCCGGCGAAGACGACAAACGTCTTTCGGAGATTCCTCATCGAGGATTCGTTTCGCTTAGCTGCACTCATATACCTGAGTGGAATTACACATTGCCTAGTGGATGGGGTGCTAAACTGTGATTTGTTCATAAATCATCTTCATATGAAAGTGCTTGACGCATCCGCCGACTGGGGGCACTCGATCGGGATGATTCTTAGGTTGTTGATGGGTGGTGGCCGAGTCCACTCCCAGGAGAATGTTTATTATGTAATGCAATTGATGGATTTGGCGGTGACCATGAACTGGAGTGCTTGGAAGTTTGTCAGGGACACCCTCCTGGACTATTTGCTGCATGCCGAGATATGTTCGGGCGTTCATCAGAGTCTGTGGTTGTGCAGAATGGATATTGTGGAGGAGTAAATTCGTCCAATGACCCTATGAAAACTCTTTTGTGCCTCACTTCCACGTGGTTGTCTGCAGCTTAGACCAGCACTTCCAGATTGCTATGCATACCTGCATGACCCGTCATCCTGCTCCGCATGGCCGGGAGTGTAGCCAACTTTTGAGATCACTAGTGAGCAAAGAAGTGATCTGATAGATTGACTGAATGCTTTGGTAAGCCATGTGCCTCCCAGACAGCATGCTTGGCAGTGGAGTCCAAGACCAAGATCATGCAACAGCACCAACTCCATGATGCAGAGCACTTGTAGTCATCGCGAGACACGAACGAGGATTCCTGCACCAGTCATCTATATTGGCATCACGCGATAATTGAGTGACTTTCAAGCTTCGGGAGGTTTCCAACGACGCTCTCGCCCCATGGTTGCTGACGGACACCTCGCGACTCACTTGGCGGTTGTTTGCGAAGTCCTCGTTAAGCTTTGAACTTTAACGAACTTCAAAATCGCATTCTGAGTCTCAAACCACCATCTCTGCTCAGTAAAAATCCCGACTTTCGCTAAGAACATCATGAAGTAGCTTCGTTCCTCTCGCTTAACCGAGACAGCGCAGCCCACCAGCAACACCCACAACAGCATACCCGGGTAGCGGATCCAGAATGGGTTCGGTGCACTTATATTGAGGGATTCGTACATAGAAGCTAGATCTTGGTAGTTGATTGGTGAGATGAACGGGACATGGGGAGGAGTGACTGCTCGTTCGTAGATAAGTGCGGTGTGATGCAGAGTTTCGAAGACGTGCATCTCTTCTGCGTTCTTTGCTGACTGCTGTGGCACTGATATCAACCTGGGACGGGATTCGAAATCCGGCTTCGCTGCTAGAGCCCTATGCCGGCTTTGCATCCCTTCATGCAGATGGGCACTCGCTTTGGGTTCCAGAGCTTGAACTGTGAGCTCCCACATTGCCTGCAAAGTGTACTTCGTGTCTTCGAGGCGCCAATTGCATTCAATTTGACTAAAAACTCCGGATCCGTACAGAGGAGAACCAGCGAACATCCCGTCCCGACATGGCTCGGAAGCTGACGAATGAGGTTGGGGTGGGGGAGTGTATGGAAACCGTGGCTGCTCTGCACATGAAATGGCAATGATGTAGTCAAACCTTGATATATGAGTTAGCGGGGGAATGCTAATTATAAGAGAGTGCTGCTCTGAAAGGCGGTGGCATACATTACAAGCTTCGTAAACATATTCTGCTGCTGAATTTTGGAGATGCCACCTTTGAGCTTGACAATGGTCTCTAGCCCGTCCATGTGATTTGAGAGGTCAAGAAAAGACCCATCGCCGTTCTATTTTGATAAATCAGTTCTTATGCCATTATTCCTAATGAAGGATGTATGCGAATGCTAACCTCCCACATTGTCAAAGTCATGACTGCGCCAATGGTTGCATCAGTTGTGGAAGTTGTAGGTGACTTCAACTGTCGCTGGATCCAGCCAATGGTGTCCCCTCGATACTTGAAGCACTCTGTTGTATGACTGATCCAAGACAGAACATCCCCTCCCAGTAGTGGGCCTTTCATAGCTACTCTGTCTGGAATATCTGCGTCTGGCATCCAGATAGATTGTCTTGGGAATACACTCTGGCCAAACGTCTCTCTAGATGATGCTCCCGCCATCGAAAATGGGCGGCGGAAAGGCCATTTTGAAGGTTTGAGATACAATACTGGACCCCCACCTGCAAAGTATGAATATGGTATTACTGGAGACAGATATCAGTCATTCTGAAATTCTTGACACTTGTAAAATCGACAGAGGATAGAGTCTGGCTTACAGCCCTCCAAATATGGAAGAGCCACACTTGGCGGCGGCAGCTCAACTTCATTCCGTGGGTACACCTCTGATCCTTGTACGCCATCCTGCTTCGAGTTGGATGCGATTTCCAATCGTTGTTGCGATCTGGCATACCTCATCGTCTCCCCCAGTCGTTTATCCCGGTGCCATGCCCGGGAAACATGCGATTTGACAATGCTCCGTGACTCAGCATTCTGGTTCTCCTCTCCCGCGTGGTAGTTGACGAAACTCAGCACCATTGGCTGTTGTCTGTTTGGTGGCGTTGTTTTGCTGCCCGAGGGAGTTCCATTCTTGGGAGCGTTACGCAAGTCATGCAGGCGATCTTCACTACTTCCTTCATGGCGTGATGATGAATCCATTCAGGCGTATCAATGAGTGGTTGGAATATGTGTACGTGAGTTGACCTGGGGGAGCTCATGTATGATACAAGAAAGTATTCAAATTTATTGGATGTTAGAATGATTGATAAGCCACTCGAAAAGTCCCTGATAAGCGTCAGCCCTTAGTTATGAAGTACGGAAGAGAACCTGGCTGTCAGCTGATGAAAGTTGTCCCTTCCCACCCCCAGTGCCACATACACATACAGTCTCGAAGTCTTACTAATCCAGAGGTCGAATCTGTGATATATGGAGACTCTTTACTCCCAATCTCTTTCGTTCCAATAGAGCGAGTCCTTACGGATCCACTCGGAGTCCGTTACAAACCGCCCCGAGTGACTATCTTTCCCGTTGCTTTCAACAATACATATACCAAAATAAACACAGATTCTCGCTTGACTTTGCGTGGCTGAGCGAACAACAACTTCCTGGACTCAACTATTGTTGAGTAGAGAATAGCAGCGAAGAAGGCAGACAGAGGAATCTGGTGAGGATAGTATGTACAGCACGTGCCGCCTGGGACTTCAAGGTGCTCTCGGAAGATGTGCCTTTCGGCCGATATATCTCTGGAATCATCTAACCTCAATCTCTCGACTCAACTGGATCGCAGGCTCTGTGAAAGGAAGTTCAAATCAAGTAGGTTGCTCAAAGAGTTCACCAGACAACATCTAATGACAAAAAATTAGCGAGGCTTTCAATCTCAGGTCACAATCAACTTCGTAAACTAACCTTCAGCATAGACAGGATATATCTGTGAACTTCAAACTCGAGTCATGGGTAGAGGAATTGAAGAGACAAGAGGCGGGAAATGACAAAAACACAACCCAGTCACGTGGACGCGCTCTGATAATATCGAATCTGCCCCACTAACCCCTCTATCGCGAGACAACAACTCAAACAAGTACGCGTTTGCAAGAGGATATAAACTTGGACACTTTCTCCCTAATCGAACTATCCAATACCTTCAACATGGAGTACGATACCAAGACCCGTAAGACCTCAATCCCTCCCAGCGGAGCATGGCTAACTTCCCAACTCCAGCTCTCTCCTCAACCTCCGACAAGACTTCCTTTGCATACATCTCTGCGAGAGACAGGTGGCCAGTGATACTCGTAAGGGACACCTCTTCGGAATCGAGCGAAGCTGACTTGGAAGACTGGAGCAATCGACGATGTACACAAGGCGGTATCCGAGACAACGGATGAAGCCAAACGGGTCGAGGGAAAAAAGATAGTGGAGGAGCTGGCGAAACTCAAATACGAACTGCAGCATGACCGAAAGATAACGTAAGGGAGGGATGGCTCTATAAATATAGTCCGCGCTGACGTATACAGCCCTCTTTTAGATGATGGCCAGGCAGATGTTGAAGGATACAATAAGGAATTGGAACAGTTGGGCAACCCCTCATGGTTCAATGTCCCTTGGCTTTACGCAGAATGCTACCTCTACAGGTCTGTCTCTAAGTGTCGATACCTGGACCTCGATTGACAAAGTACAGACGCATAGCGACCTCCTTTTCGCTATCCACGCATTGGAAATCCTACGATATCTTCGCCGTCCAGAAGATGTCCACATTCCGCTCCTCACGCCCAGCAGTCCTCGAACTCGCCAGCAGATACCACGAACTCATCAACCAAATGAAGAAGACGGATGACAAATCCGAGTCTGATGTTGCTGAGGCAGAGAAGATCCTGTTCATGGAGATGTGCGAGATTTGCCTATGGGGCAACGCAACAGATTTGTCGCTCTTGACATCTCTCACATACGAGGATATTCAGAAACTACAAGGTTCAGGAGCACGGAAAGCGTCGGAGAAGAATATTATCGTCAACGACCTGGAGGCTGCGTATGACGTTTTAAAGAAAGCTCAGAAACAGGGGAAATCATATCGACAAATTGACATTGTGCTGGACAATGCTGGATTCGAATTATACGTCGACCTCATCCTAGCAGGTTTCCTACTCTCAGCTGGCCTCGCTACGAATGTCATTCTGCACCCTAAATCGATTCCCTGGTTCGTCTCTGACGTCCTACCTGGTGATTTCGCAGCTCTTCTCAACGCCCTCGCAAGTCCCCAATCTTTCTACTCAACCCCCTCAGAAGACGAGAAGAATGCAGGCAAGACACCCACCCCTCTCACGCAGACCGAAATAGACGAACTCTCTTTCCTGTTCTCCGAATGGAGCAACTTCCACGCCGAGGGCCAGCTCCTGCTACGCTCTAATCGGTTCTGGACCGAAGGAGGCAGTTTCTGGAGATTACCTACTTCAGCTCCTAGGCTACACCAGGATTTGAAGGAGAGTGAGCTGGTAATTTTCAAGGGCGATTTGAATTATAGGAAGCTGACTGGAGATGTATGGCCTTTTCTCCTCACTGTTTTACAAGATACTAACTGCTAAACAGGGAATGTGGGATCCTACCACGCCATTCACTCAAGCACTCGGCCCTCTTGGTCCGGGGTCTGGCGTCAATGTCCTCGCTCTCCGCACTTGCAAAGCAGATGTTGTCGTTGGGCTTAAGCCAGGCCAGGACGAGGAGCTGAGAGCCATGGAAGGAGGCGGCGGTGATAGCGGAGCACGTAAGTGGGCATGGAGTGGAAAGTGGGCTGTGGTATCCTTCTCTCCTGGCCGTTGAAGAATATTACGAATCATGATTGATGAACGCATATAGACAAAATCGACCTAGAGAATAGACAGGACGATGGACAATATTCACGATTTCCGAATTAGTGCATCTCGATCCACCGCCCCGGTTTGTTCTTGCTTTATCATAGGTAGGTAAGTCCAAGGAAGTTCCATGATTTTTCTTAAATATACACATATAATATCCTTATGGGAGTAGTTGTATTTGGAGTTGTAGTTCAACGCTCAAACACATCTCCCCACACTCAACTCCAAGAAACACACCATACCACTCAGATTCTCTGCCCCATTCATTCCCCTTGTCGAACATCACGTACTAGCAGGTCTCCCCCTCCCAACACTTCCATCCCAACTCGCATTGGCCGCGGCATTCGCAGCCGTATTCGCAGCCGTCAACCTCGCTAATCCCGAACTCCCCATTCCTAATAATGACTCGGCTCTCGCGTTCCTGGCTGCTACATTTGCTGGTACTAGTGTTGGTGCTGCTGGCTGGGACGGGAGTGGAGCTTGAGCAGCGGCTGCTGCTAGGATGGTTGCCGGTGGTCCTGAAGTTGTTGTTGCTGTTGCTGTTGGTGCTGGTGCTGGCGTTGAAGGTATAGATGGAGATGCTGTTATTGATGTTGATGTTGATGTTGCTGATGACGGAGAGGAGAACGAACCAGCTCCAGGTGTGACTTGAGGTGCAGTCGACGAAGCAGGAGGTTGAGGTTGAGCAGCCACTGGATTCTGAGCCGCCTGTCCAGGAGATAAACCAACACCAGCAGGCCAGAAATTCCCCCATCCCGAACCGTCATCGCCATTCCCACTCAAACCACTAAAATGTCCTCCCTACACGCGCAAAGTCAGTCAGTCAGTCAGTCAGCCACTATCTATCCATCCATCCATTGATCGATCGACACTTGAAAGGATTCTCAAATTAAAATAGGAAAAGACGTTACATTACCCCCAAAACTCACACCCCCACTCGATACCGGCGCAAGACCAGGAGGGGGACCAGCAGGCGGCGGCGGACCCGGATCCACGGCATGGACACGGCTCCATCCTTGATTCGGTGGTATACCCGGCGGACGGGCCGCTACTTGTACTGCTACCGGGGGAGGAACATAAGCTGATGAAGTTGACGTTGGAGTAGAAGTTGCGGAAGGAAAATGATAATGCGTAACAGGACACCACTGTCCACCCCTCCACTCCATCCTCGTGGACTGCGGGATCCCGCCTGGGACAGGGAGGGCGGTGCCTCCTGAGCCTGGGCCGGGGATGAGTTGTGGTGCTGTGTATGTTTGTTGTGGGGTGTATGTTTGATATTGATATTGATACTGGGGTTGGGGTTGGTAGATTATTCGAGGCTGTGCTTGTGGAGTGAAGACTTGGACTGGTACTGGTACAGCCTGGGAATCGACCTGCCAAGGATAAACAATCGCCTGTCCGGTGCTCATGGCGCATGAGGGGCAGAGCGATGCGACTCGGAGATCCCGCTTTGTGACGGGGTGGATGACTGATGGGAGCGCGTGGAAATGGCAGTGGACGAGGGGTGTTGTGATCTTGTGGCCGCAGTTGTATTTGTGTCTTGTGTGGTGGCACATCTTGGATGTTAGGGAGCGGTGGTGGAGAATGCGGAGAATGAAGATGAAGAGGAAGCTAGTTTTAATCTCGTTCTATAGGCGCAAAGTTATAAGGGCCTCGAGAAAGCTCAAATGAGTAAGGTGGGGTTCGTAGTCTAGGTTTGGGCTTCGGTGTTGTCTTTACCTCTGAACCTGGCGAAGTGGATGTCTTACAGGTATCAAAGCCTCTACAAACCTCCTCGGGACGAGAGCTCGATTCTAGAACCAAGGGTAGATGCAGATGTAGATGGATATCTAGACATATGTAGCCCAGTCAACAACAAACCTTCCATCCATACAAAAAAGTCAAGAACAGTCAAGTTAAGGTTAATATAACCCCCCGTCTTCTATTTTCCGTGAATCATCCTGGCATCCATCAACTCCATCTCTCAAACCCATTAACTAGCCGTACCGGAACCAGTTAGTTGCCCGTTAATCATCCAAGCCAGTCAGGTCTGTCCGTCAGTCAATCATTCCGCTTTTACCAAATCAAGCCATTTATCCAGTCAGTCACGTCCCCAGCCTCTACAAAAACTACAATAACCTATCCTACAGTCGACGTCAATTCATACTTTTTCACTCACAAAAAAAACTGTCTTTATTTAAAACGAACGGTTTGGTTTGCCTGGTGTACGGATTTCAAAGTCAAAATTTTGCAAAGAGGAAATGAATGAAAATGGTTTTCTCCCTTTTTTCTTCTTACAGAACGCCCAGATGCGTCTTGTTTAGATCCCTCTTAAGATCTTTCATTCCATATCCCCCTCCCCTCCCCTCCACATCTTACTCTCTCACCCCCTGTCATAATCCATCGAGTTGTTCCACGTGATGGGAGAGGATGAGAAAGGGGTTAAGCGAGGGAAGACTAAGTAAGTATCTTTGTGATGTGCTGCTCAAGAAACAAAAAGGAAAACACGAAACGGTCGTCCTGAAGTTGTCTCAAAAAAATCCAGCGGCTTCATTTTCATTTCATTCCGTTCCATTCATTCATTGATTTGATTTCAGATACTATCTCACTTTCTCTTTCTCTCCTCCCCAGTTTCTCCACCTCGCGTCTCTCATTTAGACCCGAGTCTCAAGATATAGTCAGGTGTTCGTGCTCACTCCATATACACATCACGCATCAATCGTACGTCAAGTAAGTCTGTATAAGACCTCCCTCCCTCCGAATCACCCACCATCCATCCGTCCGTCCATCCATCCATTGAAAAGATCATTCAACGCCCCCATAGCCGCATATGATATCAATCCAGAGCAGAGGTCCTCGCAAATTCCACCCAACCCAAGCCAAGCCATACCCGAACGCCATTGCGCCTATATCATAACTACTCTGCACCTCTTCCCCGGGCTCTTGTTGTCACCGTCTCGCCAAACCTCAGTACAAGATACTGTGTACAATGTACAACGCAAACAAGCAATCGATCAGTAATCCTACACTTCCTCCCCTATCCTTTGTCGGAAATCGTCCGCCTTTTGGTAGTTTTGGTCGTATTATCAATGAATCCGTATGTAGCGTATCGTTCATGTGGCATTGCAGGCCACATTCACTGGCTAATTCCATCCTCACTGCCAACTCTTCCTCCACCCACTGGCATAGGTGGACTGGCACTCTTACTTCTCTTCCAGAAATTCATCCTGAATCGGCTGGGCTTCTTCTTCAACTTCCCGAATTTCTCGGACACAGTAGATGGAGGGCCTTTATTTTCCTCGCCATCACCTTCGCTCTTGCTTCCCTGAGTAGTCGAATCTTTGCTGGAGCTCCGTCCATAGTCTTGTCCGTTTCCAGTCGGCGTTCCGGTTGGTGTGAGGATCTGACTCGAATTGCCCTTCTCAATCGAATCAGCATCAGACATGATGCTGGTTCCTTGCGTGCTTGGACTTAGTGGCATTTTCCCCGTAGTGGCACTTGTGGCTTGACTGGTCCAATCGCCGGCAGCAGAATTGCTCCCTTCTGTCCCATTGCTACTTCGTTGCTTGTCTGGTTCTTGAGCTTTGGGCTCCTGTGGCGTTGGAGGATCAACCACGACAGGCTCAGTTACTAGAGAGTTATGGTTTACCGATATACCGTTGGTTTGTGGATCGATGATCTGGGTGAGCGACGAGTCTTCACTAGGGTGGTCGAGTAACCCGGGGGCGCTTGCTGTGGCGAAGCTTAGTTGCAGCTGACTTGGTTTGGAGGAGCGTCGAGAGCTAGAATCTGGTAATACTTCACTGGGTGATGGATTCGCTGACTCTTCCACCAGAGGAACCGAACCTGGCGAAATCTCTGGGAGTGAAGTATGATGTCGTGCTACCTCTTCTACAAAGCCGTTCGCCGGAAAGGGGTTCTTGCTGAGCAAAGCTTTTCTCAAGTCCATGTCCGGAGATAAAACGTTACCTACCTTCTGGTAACTTGCATCAGAAGGATTGGCCACGCTCATTGTACGTGGGGAAAACATGCCATCCTTCATGGTTGAATCGTCGCTATCTTTTCTGGCCTTCTCCTGTTCGTCGGCGATCGTCTGCTCCCACCCAGCTATGTTTCGGTGGAGTTCTTCAACGCAGTAAGCCATTCCTGGCATGACATCCGAAACCCCTTGGAAGAGGGGAATGGCGAACATGTTCATGAAGCCTATTTGTGATTTTCCAAGCTCTATCGGTGCTCGAGTGGGCACTGCAAATAGAGCAGACGGGATGCCAAGGTCTGTCTCCATAGAGGCCTGGCGGGAAAATTCGTTGGTCAAAATCTGTGTCCATTGAGATGCAACTTCGTATTTGCGTGCCTTTCACCGTTAGCAAGGTCGACTTAGACACAGTGGGCTACTTACCACGTTGCTGATGTCGGCGCATTTTATCAATAATGAACATGCAAGTGTCCTCTGCTCCTCAATAAGCCTACCGTTCCATCCATCAGTACCGCCGTTTTCGTGCAACTTCTCCTGCAAAAACCCCAGCTTCTTCATGTAGTCAAAATGTAGACCCATATCAGTGGCAAGGATCGAACTGATCATAAGCTGACGCATCTCCGACCCATGGAAAGCGGCTGGCCAATATCGTCGAAGGATCTGGGAATAAGCCGCGCAATGGAAAGATTCGAGGACTGAGCGATCATTGTACAGCTGAGCAAGTGGGGCATTAAGCGTGACGAGGAACGCATTATTGACACCTGGATGACCGACGTCATGTCCGATGGCGGTGATCAGAAGAGTGAGGGCATCGAAAGGTCGGATTAGAGCAGCGATTGGTGAGAGTGGAGGGTCCGGCGAGTGGTTTGAAGTGGGATATGAGGGCAACCGGCCAAGTTGGACAAGAAAGTGAAAACAAGCCTGCAAGACGTCGACAACATGACGAAAATTGTGATACGGCACAAAGGCATTGTACGCGGATCGACTCGCCACCAGAAAAGCCGTGAGATGCTCTGCATCGGGTGTCAGCATGGGAGTACAATTATCCGAAACATAACCACAAAGGAACTGCCACTTACCTGTCGATATCCGCCACCTCTCCAATTCGGGCATCGCCAGCGCATGCTGTAGCATTAGTAAAGCTGCATGAAGCAGTTCGTCGTCGGTGAAATCGTGCGCTGAGAAATGCCAGGACCCGACGGAAGCTGCAATCTTCTCTCGACGATTTAAGGCAATAGATATCCTGATAGGAGCCATGGGTTCTTCATCTCCACCAAGTTTGCAAATTCCATCCATGAGTCCTGATACCATAGCTTCACGTAAATATGCATATGGCTTCTGATCATCCACTCCTACCCACGATCGTTTTCTGCCTCGTTTCATTTCCATCAGTGCCCTATGCTCCTTGGAAGCATCCTTGTGTGCCCGGTATGCGTGAATGGCGAGACTTGGTAACCGTTCTTTGAGAAGTGGACTCGTCAACACATCTACAGCGCCAATGTCCAGATATTTAACTGTTCTGATCTGATCCAGTGGCGTAACTAAGCCGCCACGTTTCTTTGAAGGGAAAGAGGTGTAGCCCAACTGGCCGTCTGACCGCGAATTGGTCCTCCCCCTCGACGTGACCAACAAAGAACTCTGCTCTGGAAGGGACACGACCGCAACTGGGACAACTAGCCTCGAAAGACTCTGGTATTGTATCTCGGACGCTATCCACTGCAGCAGGTTGACACCGTATGCCTCCTGATCTATCGGATCCTCATGTAACCCATCGATTTGCTGTAGCGAACTTGGAGACGGGGTCCGCAATTCTCTCGAGGGCCGTTCCGCAAGCTGGTCTTCGTATGGAATATCTATTAAGACAAGTGTGGGTATTAAATCGACGATGGAGGATTGATTCAATTCGGAGAGCTTTGATATACAGGATTTTCCGGATGTGCAGACGTGAACTGTAGAAGTTAGGATCCTGATGCTGATGTCCTAAGATGGTTTCGAGACATACCTTCACTGAATGTACCGAGTAGAGTTTGTAAGTTAGCATCTACAGCAGCGGGGATACGAACAGGCGCATGACCATCCACATAATTGAGGACGTCATCCGTTGAAGCCGTCGGTGTCGCATCTTCCCTCTTCACCAGCCCATCTTCACGAGCGCTGCGATCGACGTACACCACATTGCATGCAGCGTAGTCCATGACTGCTTGGCGCACCGCGACGGCGGGGATCTCTGTACCGTCGAGTCGTCCCCAATGGCGATGAATTTGGTCGGTTGTCTTGTGCTGGAGAGGTTGCAGACAGACAGCTGGTCCCAGGCCAATATCGCGATCTTTCTATGGATCGGCCGTGTCGCACTGGTGAGGGAGGGTGAAGGCTCGAGCGCAAGCTTCCAGACTCGTCGAGACTTGGGCTCGAAGGACTCGCGGGATTCTCGATCTTTGTCCAGCCGTTGAGGGCGTTCTGATTAATCGCAAATATGTGAGAGGTGGATTGATTGTCTGGTTCTTGAGGAGCTGGGAGCTGGGAGCAGCGAGGAATGGGTATGTTTCGCGATTGCAGGGAAGGGCGGCTGAAGTCGAGGACAGGACTTGGCCGTGTATTTGACCTGCCCGCTGCCTTTCTTCTTGCTTTCTTTCTTTCTTCCAACCACGATTGACTTGTTGATGGGGAGGGAATTGGATGGGGCCCTTGGATCAAAGAGGAGGGGAGGAGCAGTAGTTATGCGCGCACGAGGAGCGGAGAGAAGAGGCTGTGGGTTTGGCGTGGAGGGTCTGGCAGTACATCAATTGACTCTGGTGTCACAGATGACATGGGACCTCGAGTCGCAATTCGCGCGCGGAGCACAGGCAGTGTTCAGTTCGGTAGGATAGGATGCAAGCCTGCAAGCAAGCAAGCAAGCAATCCGGGAGAGGAAGCTCGTCGCCAAGTCAATGGATGGGAATGCAATGCAGTGCCCGGGTCAAGGTCTTGCTGTGCTGCGCTGCGCTACAGACAATGGAGAGGGCAGCAGACAGTATTCATCACGGTCGTAGAGAGAAGGTCGAGTCGAGTCGATTGATGGGAGGCAGCGCAGTGTAGAGTAGAGTAGAGTGCAGTGATGTGATGTGTATGATGTGGTGGTGGTCGAGTACGGAGTAGTGAGGGGGTTGAAGGTCGAGGTCAGTCAGGTTGGGTCGAGTCGAGTTGAATGAAGGAGGTTGCACAACACAAGGCAATGCAGTAGTACCGTACTGGAACGGGCTCGAGCTTGACGGGCTGTGAGCGTGAGCGTGAGCGTGAGAGGGGTGACTGAGTGAGGCGTGCGTGAAGTAAGTGTACAGGTGTTGTGAGGTGAGGTGGGTGAGGTTCAAGACCGCGGGTGGTATTGGTGGTGGTGGTGGTGGTGATCTTGCGCTGCTCTGCTCTGCTCTGGTCCGGTCCGCTCTGCTCTGCTTGTGAGGTAAGGTGAGGTGAGTTGTAGGACGCTTGTCTGGCCTAGGCTTGGACTTGGGCTTGGGCTTGCACTTGCACTCGGACTCGACTGGTGGATGGATGGTTGCAGGAAGGAACGAACGAACGAACTCGAGGACAGACAAAGAAACGGGCTGAACTGGACGAACGGGGCAGGAACTGAAGGGGGAAGGGGCAAGAGAGAGGAGGGCAGGCAGGGCAGGACAGGGCAGGACAGGGCAGGTCCTTTGCAAGGGAAAGAGAAGGGAAGGGGCCCACCTCACCCACCTCAATCCCTCTTCTCACGGGAATCCCTCCCAATCCCTCCCAATCCCTCCTCTCAATGGAACGGAACCCCCCCCTGCCTCCCTCCCACCACTTGGCTTCCCTGGCCATTCTTCGGCAGCCCGCCACAGATTGCGTCTGGCAATGAACACCGCCCTGTGATTGGCTGAATGCTGGAATTCTCGCAGGGCGGGCTTCCTAGTGACCCACCACTGCAAACCTTCCAGAAGCACCAGAAGCCCCGCTAAAAGCTTCGAATCGGCGTGGCAATATGATCTGTTATCCTGTGCTATTACTCCAGATATATGACTTGCCTATACCGCTCTAGTTAGGAAGGGAACAGGCAGTATCCAATGTACATGCGTGTGTAGTATGCAGCATTCAGCATGTGTTGAAGTTGTTAGGTAGTATGTTATGTATAGGTAATTGTGTGGCTGGCTATCTATTACAGCAACTACCTAGGTACTGTACAGTAGGTACAGTAGCGGTCTATCTAGCTAGGTACGACGAGTACACGACCGACTGATCGCTGATAACTGACAACTGTATACTCTGCTCACTCCAACCTCCTCTTTCCACTGTCCCTCAGTCTGGCGATATTAAAGCCAAGTTGCTCCCCATATGTCGACCTTCTATTCATGTATCGCCCAGATTAATCCAATCCCGGAGTCACGATCGTCTCCCGCTGCTCTTATCAGTTCAGGAAGGCCGGCCGCGTCGACGGTATATTAATATGGGGCTGAACGCATTCCATGGTGCTTCTAGTGCTCGACATCAGCATCTACCGAGATGGATCATCGCTGTGGTCGTCAGCAATCCTAACCACATCCTATCCCATCCCCGACCGTGAATTATTTTCTAACCTTCCTCTTCGGCCTAGATCAACAAGA
Source organism: Leptodontidium sp. MPI-SDFR-AT-0119 (assembly GCA_020726505.1). Classification (NCBI taxonomy): domain Eukaryota; kingdom Fungi; phylum Ascomycota; class Leotiomycetes; order Helotiales; family Leptodontidiaceae; genus Leptodontidium; species Leptodontidium sp. MPI-SDFR-AT-0119. Next base: position 357,483 of record JAHLEZ010000023.1, read on the forward strand.
ACAACCTCGGATACTCCTCCCAATGCCCACTCTCTACCGCACGACGCAGTGGAGAGGGGAGGGGAATCCTTGCGAGACAAACCAAGAGATGCAAGATAACCAAGAGATGCAAGATACAACCAAGATGCAAGCAAGATGCAGAAGCAACGAGTGAAGAAGGAGATATTTGCTTATCCGAGAGAGAGACCAAGACGCTAGGAAAGACTGCATAGGATGACTTGGATGATTGTTCAAGGGGGAAAGGCCCCGGAGGCTCCGTACCTAGACAATGCAAAGTTGCAGTCGGTAGTGGAATGCAGTGTTCATCACTAGAAACACAGCCAACGGGGAAGGCTTTCAGCAGCCCAAGCCTCTCTGTTCAGCTTCAGACCGACAATTAGATTGAGAAGGAGCTGCAAGACATATACCCTTCGTACAGTACAGAGTTACTTACAGTGGCAATCTAGACAAGGAATCCATAACCCGTGATGGAAGACTTAACAGCAACCGACCTCCACTCAAGAGCCATACTCTAAACAACACATCACGGCAAAAGCAGAGCGAGAAAAATGCAGCACAATACAATACAATTCAATTCAATTCAAATGCAAAACTTATCCTGCCAAAAAAAAAAAAAAAAAAAAAAAAAAAAGGAAGCAAGACATCAATCACGTACCCATCATGCCATGCAACGAATCCAAGCTCCCCTTCTCCCCTCCTATTCGCGCAATCCTCGGGCACAGATATGTTTCAGCTTCAGCACCTCACCACACCACCACATTCCTTCTTCTCCAACCCGCATCTTTCCCCTGAAAAGAGACCTTGGATATTTCATTCCATCATATAAAACCACCCAACCATAACCACAACCACAACCACAACCCTCCCTCCCCCTCATCATCACCATCACCACCACCACAACCACCAACCAACAGCAAAAGATCACCCCTCTTCCCAGCGATCCCACACGCTCTTTTGCCACACCACGACAATCACCACTGTTATCCAGCCTATCCTATCACTCTCCCCTCCCTCCCCTCCCTACCCAGCCCCATGCCCAGCACTCCCAGCCACAGCCAGGACCATCATCGCCCCTCATTTAATCAATCAATCTACAACCACCTCCACCTCACCCTATCGTATCGCGATCGCGATCTTCAACCCTGCTTCCCATCTCGAATCTCAATCCATCCCCAATTTTTTTTTTTTATCTCAGCAGCACATCATATCATATCACATCACCGCATATCCTCCGCTCCGAACCCACGCTTAACACCAGCACGAAATAGGATACCAACTCCGTTCCCAGCTTACGGGGCAGTAACCGGTAACAGTGCACCAAAAGAAAAAAATGCACCGCGTTTGCCGTTGCTTATTTGTATTGTTCCGGTGCTTGATTTCTACTGTAAATTCTGGGTTATATCCATCCATCTTATCCATCTATCTATCTAAGAATTTACCACTCTTAATAAGGCACTATATCGTAACTGAGGAATAGAGCAAAGCAGCTTGAGGCTCATCGCCACAGGCAAGGTAGAAAACCTAGTTATGTCTCACAAGACAAAAGATGCAGCTTCCCGAGGCAAGCACTTACCACTTGTGGATGCTTGCATGAGAATACTGAGCTGAACTGTTGGGTGCGGAACTTGCATCAGGCACCTTGAAGTCTCACTTTACTTGTCACGTTGGGCTATTTCAATTGTACGATATATTCCACTCCACTCCTCAATTTTCCTCTATTATTTACGTATAACTATCCCTCCAGATTTTGAAGGAAAGGGCAATTGCAAGGCAAAGAAATTCATCCACTCATGTATCCATCAGACTTGATGTTACTGGACAATTCCACTTCACAATACTTTCAACTTATTGTCGCCCAGCTTACCTGATTTTTAGTGCTTAATCTTCCCTTAGAATTTACTCATTCTTATCCGCTTTCAGTAATCGTTGAGCTGCTTCAATGCAAGCTACCTCCCATCTATCTACCTGCCTTTCTAGTATTTGTCCATGAAGCAGCCGAGCATCAGTCATTCCATGACTCAGAATCTAAGATTCGCTTCTGCGTCTACCACCCTCAGCTCTAGCATAACTCGTATATGAAGAAAAAAACAAACAGGCAGTACGAATGAAGACTCTCTGCATGTACATGCAGCTTACCTACAATGACTCTATCCTCGCCTTCAAGCCAGCTTCTTCGTCAGGGTTTGCGTGTAATCACGTGATACACATCTCCAATTTACCTGCAGCTGAAACTTAAGCGTGTTGAGTCTTCAAGTGACTCATTATATGCACTTATTCATCTTTCGTACATACCCGTCTCTCTATCCTATCTTACCCAATGCTAACCGCCTTAAATCTGGTCCGAATCGAATAGTAAACAAACTTCTACAAATAAAAGGCCAAGCCTCGGCTCCCTATCCCTCACCCCCACCTCAGACTCACATCTCATCTCATCCACATCTCAACACCACACCGAATACCGGGCCATCTAATCCCCCGCCACATCCTCACATCTTTCCCTAAAACTATAAAGACACATCCACTCTCAGTCCCAAGAAATGCCAGCCTCCAAAACAAGCACCGCCGAACTAGCACTCCACTTCATCGAAACTCGAGTAGACCCAACAACCAGCTCCGCAGGTCTAATGTCTCAACTCGCCCACCGTCAAGAATTGATCGCCTACTGGGACATCCAACCAGGCTCGAGAGTACTGGAGATAGGATGTGGCCAGGGAGATACAACAGTTGCGCTTGCGGATGCGGTGGGGGAGAATGGGAAAGTTGTTGCGATTGATCCGGGGAGTCCTGATTATGGTAAGTTTGGCGTCTTTCTTATGTTAGAAGTTTTCTTCGATTACACTTCTTTCTAGTTTCTACTCTAAAAATCCGCAATTTCTGTCTTGTTCGAGAAAAGTGCAGCATCATTTGAAAGAGGAAGAAAGGGACAAACCAGCCTCGACCCTAGCAGCACAAAACAAACAAACAAATCTAACACTCCTCCCCAGGCTCACCCGCAACCCTCGCCCAAGCCCAGGCACACATCCTCTCCACACCCCTCGGACCACGCATCACATTCCAATTCATCTCCCCCCTCCTCTACCTCTCAACCTACACCGGGCCCGCGTTCGACTACATCGTCCTCTCGCACTGCATCTACTACTTCGCGACTCCATCCTCCCTCCCAACCCTCCTCGCCTCTCTCCTCCCCCACACCAAAACCCTCTGCATAGCAGAATGGTCCCTGCACGCCTCCTCCCTAAACCAAGTCCCGCACGTCCTAACCGCCCTCCTCCTCTCCACCCTCGAGAGCAAGAGAGGCGAGGAGAGCAGTAGGAATATAAGGACTGTGCTGTCACCTGCTCAGATCACATCTGCAGTTCTCTCCACTCCAACCACCTCCACAGCCACTACCACTAACACCCCGTCTGAAACCCCAACCCCAAACCCGCACCAGAAATTCCACCTCCTCAAACAAGCAACTCTCCCCTCAAACCCCTCCCTAGAAGACCCCTACTGGGAAACGAGCTATCTCCTGCGCACGCGCGAGAAAGAAATCGCTCTCCTGAGAGAAAGGCAGAGGGGTGGGTTTGTGAGCGAGAGCGAGATTGTGGATGTTGAGGCTTGTTATGATGTTATTGAGGCTATGGTGGGGGGTTTGGAGGGCGGTGTTAAGGGGGTGGGATGTATGGATTTTTGGGTGGGCGTTTTTGGGCGGGTGGAGGTAGATTGATTTGTGAGGAAGGAGGGGAGGAGGGGAGAAAGGGAGGGGAGGGTTGTGAGGGGTTGATTTAGGGGTGAAAAAGAAGAGAAGAAGATGGGGAAGAAGGTAGTGTGAGTTGAAGGCATATTTCTAAGGCGTCTAAAATAAAGTGAAGCGAAGTGAAGAAAAGGGAATATCTGGCAGGTTTATTGATCATATTTGTGTTTGCATATTTTCTTCGTTATGAATAGGCTAGAGAAGTATCAAGTGGTTTGAGAAAGCACATTGAGTTCTTCTTTTTGTGTATTTCGCCGTTTGGTGTTCTTCCTTCTTCCTCTTTTGATGGGCTTGACTTGAATGACTTCTACCTTTTGTTGAACATACTAGGGATTCTATCCGTTAAAGCACGTGGCCTGTATCTAAGATTCCTAAATTTGCACGACAGCTCTTGCTTTCTTATTTCCAATTCTTCTTATCCCCTCCCACCTCTTGACTCAACCTCACATCATCTCGCCTATTACAAAATTACCCTCCTAAGGACTCATCCATCCTACCATACTTTCAGTGAAAATTTCAAGAAATATCAAATCTTGCTCTCTCTGGTAGATTTCAATAATGTTGTAAAGCTGCCTATGGATTACCAGTCACCACCCCTCCTCCCCCCTCAGTCGAAAAACACCACACGATCAACAGGTCAAATCGAAAGAAACGCCTAAGATGGAGCCCAGATCACCTATCCCACCCCCATTTCCTCCCCTTCTCAAACCCAAATCAACCTCTCAAGCCCAAACCCAACTCCAAAGGTCGAAACACAAAGAACCAACCCCCCAATCATCCCATTCCATCCTATCCTACCTCGCCAAACTCAAATTCCCACTTACCAACCTCGACCAGACCCACCATCTCAATTCCCCTCAAATACAAACAATCGGCGCCCTCCACGCAACAGCCACCTGACCATTCTCATTCACAGGAAACAAGCCTCCCCAGAGATAAGGTCTCCATTTCTTGATCGGGTGCGCGAACGGCTCGGTGTGGAAACTGCCGTACCAGATGTCGATTCCGTTGGCGTGGTTTTGATCCCACCACTGCGTGAGAGGGGTGTCAGTTTGTCGATTGGGTGATAGGGAGAGAGGGGGGAGGAGGGAAAAAAGAGGAGAGGGGGTGAGAAGGAGGGATAGGGAGGACTTACGTTGGCGATTCGGATGTCGACGTACATTGGGCGGGATGTTGCGAAAGACCAGCGTGCTGCTAGCCACTGTGGGTGTGGAGTATGTCAGTCAGTCGGCTACTCGCACCCCAACTCCCCCAAAAGAATGAAAATGGAAAGGGGAGAGAAGGCCCTTACATTCCGAGCAACATGGTCATTATAGCCCACTAAGTTACACTACAACCAAGTCAGTAACTCACTCTCTTCAAAGCTTCAGACTAGACAGGATACATACCTGATTATCATAAACCCACAGAACAGCCCACCCATTCCAGCGACTCTTCTCCACATAAGCCACAGTACACATCTCCTTATCCCACACATTCGGCTTACACGTCGTAGTGACGACCTTGAAGAACGGGCCGTCTTCGATCGTCACGGTGACTTCTTCGCCGGGCTGCCAGGTTGTCGAGCGTGATGAGAGGATGGTGGATATGTCGGCGGTATGGTTGGTGTTTGGGAGGGGAGTGTGGGTGTTTGAGACGGGCTTGTAGGGGGGGTTGGATGGAGTATCGAGGGTTGGGAGGGCGGATGTTTGGATTGTGAGGATGAGGAGTGCGAGGATGGAGATGAGGAGGTTGGTTGCGGGCGTCATGTTTGAGAATATTGGGTGTTTCAGTGGGACTTGAGCTGGATGTCTAGGTATCAATAGGAATACTTAAAATACGAACACAACTTCTGAGACGAAAGTCAAAAGTCTTGACGTCAATTCTTAGTAGTAAACCAAAACACAAGATACCGTAGGGTATCAGCGAGTACTCACTGTAGTCTAGTTCAACTATACAAGACTCCTCAAGTTATCTGGATCGATGGGAGTTGCTTAGTTGGTGTTTGTTATTGGTTTGACAGAAGAGAGCGAGTTCAAGGGAAGGAACAGGAGTATATATATATCTGTAAATCCTACGATGAGCCCGTGAACATGTAATTGCCTGCCCTAATCAATAGTCACTAATTTCAACTCTCGAATTCATCTGAATAATAAGTAGACTGTGCAGTGACTCTGAAGATAAAAGGACTTCCTCTTTCAACGTCACATGTGACTCGATCGAGTATTCATCCAACTTTTAACCCACTCCTTCCAAACTATAAAGCTCAACCTGTTATACCAACCATACCATTCATCAGACAACGAGTCCTTTTTCAATTGCTATCAACACGACCAAAAGTAAGTTCAACCTTCCTCCTCCAGACCGCCTCAAACTGCAGCCGCTTCTTACCTCTACTAACAACTTCCATCGCAGCAAGAACTCAACAGCCAAAACAAACTTCAAAATGCGTCTCTACAACCCTACAACTTTCTTGGCCCTCGCAACCCTCCTCTTCTTCCTCGCCACCTTCGCACTCACCTCTCCAACCGGTCAATATCTCGCCGCCAAGGAGAAGCAAACCCATTCAACCTTCAACACAACCTCCATGCACCAAAGAGACTCAACCTCTCTCTTCGCTGCCCAAACCGTAGCTTCACCTAATGGAGACGGAAATCACATCATCGTCACCCTCGAGCCCGGCGTAAACTTCGAGACATGTGCTCCTAACAAGAAGATGCCTACCATGTGCACCCTTGCCTACGTCGAGAAGAGCACCTGGGGTGGTTGGGGCGAGTTCTGGGTTTACGACAACGAGTGTAACTGGCTCGGTGCTAATGATCATGTTGCGAGAAACTGGTAAGCTCTTCTTTCTCTCACCAAGCAAATCTGCTCTCTCAAAAGTCCAATCACGATATCACAAATTCCATAATTCTTTCACTTCTGCAAACACATCTGTACCCCACCCTCAAACCCAGAGACTGACAATTCAACCCATCTAGGTTAGCAGCCCGCTGGTCACTAGCAAGCAAACTCCGCTGGTTCGTCGATATCCGCATCACCAACGCATGGACAGAGAAGAAGACCAAAGGCGTTGAGATCTGGTACGGCAACCACTATCTCGAGCCTTTCTACCGCCCTTTGTTCAAGTATTCGGCCTACGTTTACCTGGCTCAGTATGCGTCGAAGACTAAGGGAGATATTTATGCGGTTTGGAGAACCCCGTTCCTTTGTGATTAGAGGGGATTAGGTGGCTGGTCTCCATCCTTGAGAAATCTGAGATGGCTATGCATTGCATTTCTGGGTAGATGGGATGTATGATAGTCGAGAGGCGTGCAAGACGGCATGGCATGGGAGCAGCCTTGCAGTTCTTCTAGCTGCATCGTTGAGAATTTGAGAAATCCGCAAACTTTCTCAGCATTCAAGTGCCCTGACCACGATGGGAATGAATTAGTAGAATTGAACCGTGTTGCTCTACGACCGCTTTTCCTTTCCTAGCCAAGCATTGTGTGCAATCCATTAACAAGCGGCGTGAAAGAAAACCGGAGATACTAGTGAGGCCAAGACGCTAGCTAAGCGAATCAAAACATTCCATCAAGTTTTTCCTTGTCTCGAGCCGGTTTGATATGCTATGTACGGTACTTTCTGTGCGAGGCTTTCGCCGCGTCGCATCGCTACCCATGAATAGATTTAAAATTAGGCTTTGTGATTTTAATTTCCGAGCAGCCATTCAGTGCTCAAGTTCAAAACGAACTGTACGTATAAAACGAAAGATTTCTCATCGATCTTGTCAACTCGAACACCTTCCTTGCTGAGACTAAGACCCCGAGCATCCACAAACGTTGGACAACTTCTAGTTGACGCATCTTGTACTTCAGAAACCTGTGAGTGTAATCCTTGTTTCCCGAGTCACCCTGAACATTCTGCTAACATTTCATCTACAAGTTTTTCTCACACACGATCAAGAGGCGCTTGCCGAACATGACCACTGTTCTCCCCGCCATCCACTCCACGCCTATTCTCTACAGCTCTAGCTGCCTCTATTGACAACATCAAGATATTGTCAAACGTAGAGCCCCTATTTCCAATCAGCGGCGATGGTGGATCTGGCAATCCCGAACCAGTATTCTATCAGTCTCAAATCGGGGGTTTCTTCCTCGCCTGCAAGCTCAACCTAGGAGACCAACACATGTGCAGCTTCGCTCTGCTTGAGGACAGTGGCCGGAAAGGAGGAGTATCAGTCGACATCTTCGGCCACAAATGCAACTGGATCAGAAATGAAGCTCCTGCACGAGAAAAATTGAAGACGATCAAATCCTTCACAACTAGTCTCCGCCCCAAGCTCTTGGATGTGCACATGGATCTCGGTTATCCTCAGGCTGGAATACCTTCACATCTTAGTATTGGGAATGGAAAGGAGCAGATATACTTCGTTACGAGACTTCCATTCTACTGCAGATAGAGTGTGTCGACACGGGGGAAGGTTTTGGTTGCATTTCTGATAGCGGTCTTGAACATGGCTATCTTCTTTATCGATGAGTTTCGTTCTTGTCAAGATAGACTGGGTATTCTGGACATTGACGTTGTGCAGCGTTTAAGCTATGTCGTGTTTAGCTGAAACATCACTAGCAATTTTACTGTGCAGGTAAACTCACCCTTCTCAGTCTTATTCTAGGTGACAGTGCCCCAAAAAATCATCCTCCTTTGACGTTGAATAGTGCTATACTTCATGCAGATCAAGACCGTCCCACGGCTCACTGGATGATTTAGACGACGGTTTGGTTGTGCCAACACGAAAATCCAGCGCTGTAGGTGGAATTCAGAAGATTGACTTCCTCTTCTTCTCGAAGACTTATAAAATTGAACAATCAAGTCAGCTTCCTGCTCATGTACCCATGGATGGGTTAGAGAATCACGAGACGTCTATTCCAAATTGAAGTTACTTCCTTCTTCACAATCCTGACGATTAAACCTGAGTTTAGACATCCAGGCAAGTCATATCAAAACCAATAATTACCATGGAAACATTCAATTAATGAGTGATTAGGTCGCCGTAGAACAACAGAATGTCTTAAAACCCCCACATGACATTAATGGTTTGGCTCTGTGATGAGTGTAAATGGGGTGACAAGATCTTGAAGTAAGTTCGATATTTACTTCGAAGATGGGACCATGCGGACCTGCCATCCAACCCCACTTAATTCAGGAGCCAAGTAGCAAGATTCATGTCGATTCTACAGTCACCAGAGGTATCACATAGTAGAAGGTCTCTATTGCTCACAGATGATAAGCAATTTTAAGTTATGGACATTAAGCTGGCGGGATGACTGTGCTCCTGCTAACTCTCTTCCACGTCCGCAGTGAAAGGTGAGTCCGCTGATCAATGGTAGGTGAATGGAGTAGTTTACCTGTCAGACTCCGAAAGTAAAAAGTTTACAGAATGAAGGGTAATCTTAACGGATTAAAGAAGTGTTTCTTAGGTGAATCAAATCTCTCCTGGTATGGAGTTGCCATCTAATGCCAAACTCGGCCGGAAAACCGTGAATGTTCGTCCCAAAGGAGCCATGTCATTGCAGCTCGAGCCGAATTCCACCACCTCAATAATCACCTCGATCTATTCTTAGTGGCAAAGCTTGGACCAGCAGGAGGTAGATAAAACCTCTGTCTTTTGCTTCGAGGATCTACTCCTCCTTCTTCCTTAAACAGCCATACACAACCTCTCGAGCAACCTCTCCCTTCTCAAAGAAGGCAAGTCTCCTACTGTAAGTACTTATTCCTCTGGATTCTCCTATCCGATCTTCACGTACCTTGTTTTGCTTTGTGTCTGTTCGGATTTGTGCTGACATTTATCGTTTTCAAAGTCAACAAAGCCAAGAGCTGAACAAATTTCTGCCAAATCGCAGACCAAAAAAGCCCCCGAATTGGGACATACACTGGTACCTTATAAAATCAGGTAAATATTCCGCTACCCTCATTATGTCCATTAGGGCTTGGTGCTGACACATTGAGCCAGATCACCAATCCTTCTGCCTCTCCCTTCAACATGGGTTCCTCGACACCCCATAGCATGGTCCTTCTGACCTCCCTCATCCTCCTCCTTACATACTTCAACGCTATCGTACTTGGTGCCCCCGCTCCCCCAACCGAAGTTGTTGGCGTCGGCGCTGAAGCAATCTCCAATATCACCGACACCGATTTCCTCCTGAACTCTCGCAACGACCTCAATACCCAGAGCAGCCTCACCACCGTCGTCGTACAGGGAAACCCAGACAACGGTGAGACCTGGAACCCCGAACCTCGGGTATCATGGTTTGCTTGCAAGCCTAGCAAGGATCACTTCGATATGTGCACCGCTGCATACGCAAGCAAGAGCGAGAAATCCGGCCCCAATCTCCGCTACGATCTCGTCATATACGACCATAACTGCATTCGCCTTGGAGCCTGGACCAATCAAGACATCGCTGGCCTAGCCACTGGCGAGGGAACTAATGATGTCCATGGATGGGACTTCAAGGCCGTCAACCTCCCGTACAACCTCATCGTCTACCAGCCCTCATGGTTCGTTCCTTCAAACGTCAACCATTACGCCCCTTGGGACATGTTCCTCAAGTACGGTGCCTACTTTTCCCGTCCCTTCTATTGGAGAGACTGGGGTAATGAGTGGTATGCTTCCGAGCGCAAGAAGTCTGTTACCTGGGGTTCTGGTACGACTTATGATTTCTGGCGTGTGGTTTTCAACTGCAAGAATTAGATGCTTGGGTTTTCGCCTACCGGTCAATCAAAGCCCTCTGGTCAGAGCTTTGTTTCGGGATGGATTGAATTTGATTCGGAGGGTTCGTCTCTTGCACAGTGGGCAGCAAGGATAAGTGTTGACTTGAGGAAATAACGATTGCGATGCTTTGTTTCTTTTTCGGGTTTGAGCGTTTGCTTTTGATGCATATATTGCAAGGTTATCAACTGTGAGCTTGAGAATTAGGTGGTTTCCGCGGGTATCTGCCTCTTCTGTTAGCATTCACAAATTCAATAAACTTTTGCCTTACAACATGAACATGAAGACCGTTTTGGACATTAACGAAGCTCGACTCATACCCGCACCTGCCAGGCCCAGGCGAAGCCGTTCTTTGAGAATTGGTAGGTACTTAAGTAGTATTTAACTATATGTGCATTTTCCAAAGTGAAGTTGGAAGCCAGGCCTCTCGTAGTGCAACATTACCGAAAGTATCCCAAAGACTGCTGTCAGGATTCATTTCCGCTTCCAGGATTTTTTCCCCGGGGACCACGAGAAGTGTAATCTTAGGGGTTGGCCGTTGAGAAACCAGGACTTAAGATTTAAAGAGATGAATAAAAGAAAAGTTGTGATAGTAACTAATTTAAGATTTCTCAAGGTTTAATTTCTATCTTGAGATACGAGTAGGACTCGTTCACTAACTTCTTGGCTGATGGGATAATATGTTGATGAGATATTGATATCATTTTAAGCATATATGTTTGAATTTGAGATAATTGACTTCAAGTACATGTATTATTAACCACTCTCTAGTTTTTTTCCACAGCTACTATCCATGTTTTGCCTATTCCTTTAAACATTTTCGTAACAATCGTGTCTCAAACAAAGCAAGAGAACCAAACATCTGGGAAGATATTTGGTGTTTAAGACGTGTTGATCTTTAGTTACGTGTCTTTCTGTCACACCAAAAGTGACGCTGGTTTTCATAAAAGGAAAGGAAAGAAAAATCTCCCTAAGAACACTCGCGCTGGAACCATCACTCAATTACCACTACAAGTTCAGGCTTACTTTAATCATCATGAATCACATTACAAGGGCCCTCATTAAATGACCAAGTTCTTTGCTCCCGCCAGAATCCACCCTCGGCTGCTGAACTCAGTGCAATCCTTCCAACGTCTTCTCACTCTATGGCTGCCGTGTCAATGGGAGGTGCTTCGTCACTGGCACTAGTGCGGCGTACTCAACGAAGCAAGAACACCCTTCTTCGCTGTCAGCTGGATGGCGTCGATGAGTCGGGCTGAAACCAATTCCCGAGCTTTGTTTACTTTACCAAGCACGCACCAGGAAGCGAGAAGCCTAGTCCTCAACGTTAGGATCGTAAACTCTTGGAAGCTCAACCACCGATAGGCGCCAACTATCATCTTCCCAAATATATGGTATCTCTAAACCGCGAGTGTCGAATTTGTTATCGGTTGGAACCTCGGCCATAACCCGGTCGGTCGGAACAAGCTCAATGGGATTCTTGCCCCCCACACGGATATACTTTTCGATCCTTGGCTTCAGATAATCCTCGTACACCATTCCCGGAATATCCATACGCGGACCCGAGACTTTCCATGCCTCGTTTCGGCCATTGGCCAGGATCCCACCAAATTTCATGCGTGAAAGTGAAAGTGAGGTACGAAGGAATTCGATCATGTCGAGCCAGGACCCCACTTCTTCGTTTCCCTTTCGATCTCCAATGTTTTCTTCGTCTAACATATGCATAATGTTGTCACCAGGGTGCAGTAGGATATCCTTCAGTTCCAGGGATTTTAATGAGTTGCCGTGGCGCTGGAGAAAGTCTCGCAGTCCAGCCTCAGGCGTGACAAGGTGTTGAAAAGAGATATGCTTCAAGTGCCTCCAGCATTGATCCCGCGGGACAAAATCTGAAAGCCGGACATATCGGTGAGCCCGATAACAAGCAGAGTCCAATGTTTTGAACGAAAGTGCCAAATGTTGTAGCAACGGAGCTTCCACAAGGATACGCTGGAGGCAAGGTCCTGCCATTGCGATGCAGAGTTCGAACTGCAGATCGATCGCAGTGAGATTTGGTAGAACCATCGACTTTGGATTAGCTATGCTGCCCTTGGATTCCCAATTTCTCAAGTTCATGTCTGCCGCTTTGATTTTTGTCATATGATCTGTACGATCTGCGGCATGTGCTGTCTCTAAAAGTTTCCAGAAAACATCTTCCTGATAATCTTGCTTCCTTGTCCGACGCCTGCCGTTGTGGCGCTTTTCGTTTGCTTCAGTACTAATCTCCCACACAGACTTGTCGCTTCCAGAATAGGGATGCAGCTCTCCAGTCGCGAAAAGATCATACTGTAAGCCCTGAAGTGCAGGAAGCCTGCTCATGATGTCGATGAGCATCTCGAACTCTACCTCAGACCTGAGAGCTTCCACGTCTGCAACGCGAGCACGCCAATTTTCGAACAAGGGCCTCAAACGTTCTTCACCTAGATTGGATCTCCTCAAGCCACGTTCCAAGTCGTACAACTTCCACGCTTCGAACATATCGATGGAACCATTTGACTCTGCTACAACCGCCTTGCTGGTGTTCTTCATCCGCCACGGATCGTAACTGATCACACGAACATGCTGGCAGAGTGAGGGATGGTGTGCAATGCTCTGAAGATTTCTGAAACTCTTAATACCAACGCTCAAATAGGCAATCCTGAAGAGGAAGGCTGAAGCGATCGAATTGAAGGTCTTCGACGTGAGTCTGACATTCTTGAGCTGTGGGCGAGGAAGATGCGAGCAAATGGCGGTGAGAATCTCAGGCGGCAGGTTGGAGACTTGACGAGACTCCATGGCTCAAGATACGTGTTGAAACGACAATATTTGGGATCTGCGATGCACTTGGAAACTTGAGATTCCGTGAGAAAGTCTGTGGGTATCTGCTAATGGTGTTGAGGAAGAAGGCATGGAGAGAAGTTGAAACAGAGTAGGGCTTTATCCCAGCTTAGCGAGTGACAGGGGTTCAAGTGTGGGGAAGTAAGCGAGTAAGCACCCTTCTACAGCTCAAGTGCCGCTAACCCTAAAGGGTATAGCGGGGGTAGTTAGTGATTGAATAGCGTACTGTAGCCCGAACCATACACTATTTCTCGCTTCTTAGTGGCTCGTTACAGGGAGCCTTACAGGGCCTTCAGGAGGGTGTTTCTGGTGGCAGTCAAGGGGATAATAGAGGATTTTATGTTTCTTGCGCATGACATTTATACACTCCAAAGGCTCCATGAATCTATCCAGCAAAAGAATTTATCTTGGTGATGAGAATTCTGAGAGTCACTAGTCCTAAATCTCTACCGCCAGGATGTATATTGAAAACTTTTGCATGTTGTCTGAGGACCCACAGTCAGATCAAGTGAGGTAAGTGCAACGAGAAATCGATTCGTAAACTATCCTACAGATGTCCTTCGACATGACTATTGAAGAAGAATCCATGCTACCGGAAAATGTTTAATCTATTCCAAGAGTCAGCTCTCACTTGGCCTTAGAAGATATACGAGAAATTAGAAGCAACGAACCTGATCCAGGAACGAATGCCTGCCTGGCCTTATGCATCATACCCTTCAAGCCTTTCTCCTTCTTCCCATGCTCGCCTGCTTCGAATTCTCTGTTCCCATCAAAGGAGTTATCAAACATTCCAGCTCCACCGCCAGCGCGGGTCTCGGAATCTCCAGAATTGTCAAACATGCCCGCATTGTTGCCAGGACGAGTCTCCGTGTCTCCAGAGTTGTCAAACATGCCAGCTCCACCACTTCCAGCAGTTCGGCCCGCGCCGTCAGAGGTATTACTGAACATTCCAGCACCGGCTCCACTACCACGCGAAGCGCCCTCTGAGGTGTTGTTGAACATACCACCCTCTCCTCCATTGCCGGATCGATCAGCTCCGTCGGATGTGTTGCTAAACATTCCTTCATCGAGACGGCGTCCACTCTCTCGATTGGCTGAGTCTCCTGAGTTGTTGAACGTACCGCCCTCGCTTGTTTCGTTCGCTGCATGGCGGTTGCCGTCGGAATCGTTATCAAACATGCTAGACATATTGGGTTTTGATTGTACGGAAGTAGAATATATAATTTTATTTCTCTCAATTTTACCAGGTATTATGGAAGATTGGAAGTAAAGAATTGAAACTCAGATGGAAAGAATGTTGTTAAAAGGGGGGGGGGCTTTTACGTTAAGCACTTGACGTCACCCCACCTTGAGCGGGCTCGCGGGCCAACGGGACAGGAAACTAAATATTGACTTTGCTACCAAAAGGAAATCGGGCTGTTTGGTGTGCTAAGGCAATGAGTTGCTGTGCTGTAAAGAGGCAGAAGTATTCAAGCTTCCGCGGGGAACTAAGTAGTGTGGGGTAGATCGGAAGTATAGTAGTGGCTCCATGATGGCACATTTTTACCAGATGGATAGCTTCGGGCCCGAAGGTAGATAAGCAGCCAACACACTTTTTCAAGTCGAGGCGGGCCAAATTCGTCTCCGGTGAACAGAAGACTGGTACTCAGTTACCTACTCTTCGCTCTCTTTACTACCTAAGTATATTCATAAGTGAGAGCCTGTTTACAATCTCTAAATCATTTCAGAAAATTCATTCACTTTAAGGGAGAGTCGAGCCCAGGTTTAAGTAAGCCTTAGTTTTGATCTTTAAAGTGAATTGTAAAGTGGAGTATGGGTAGTAACTCCTGTCGCTTCACCGGAGACGAGTTTGGCCAGCCTCGAGTCTCGTGCACTTGCTCTAGGCAAATGGAAAAACATCACGGAATGTGAAGCTCTCTGAGAGAGAGGCAGATGAGGAGTAAATGTTTTTCTCATGCTAGCTAGTACTAACTTCTGGTAATGAGCGTCGTTTCTCCTCGGGAAAATTCAGGAAATAAGTGATTGTTAATGGAGCGGCCAAAGACCTGAGAATTAAAATATCCCAACAGCTCTCTCACAACATAGAAAGGCCCAATTGCCAAGTCACCTCCCGGTGTAACTTTATCAGTCGATGGATATCAATTGAGGTCAATCTCGATGTTTACAGTCGGTTTCTGGTGAGGATGCTTGGAACCAGCTGCGAACCCAGCCGAAATCGTTTCCTCCTTGGTGAGCAAGTAGGGGGTTGATTCTATATGCTGTGAGTGGTGGTCGAAACACAGGAGCACGTTGGAATGGACATACTGCACCAAAGCCTCTTGTAGCCGCCTCCATAACAAGTGTTCCCATAATCTTCGTAGCACTCCTCATTGATTCTGTTATAGTAGAGGAGTTCGCGGGGGGAGTATCTTTTGGTCGTTGCCTTCCTACTCAATAATCTTGTTACCGATCCGTGACAATAGTCTCGCTACAGCATTCAAACAAGGGTTTGGACTCAATTTCAGGAGATAAAGTTATAACTTACAGTTGCTCATCCCCATCCCATTCACCGACCTCAAACTTCGATGTTCCACAAGCCGGAGCAGTGCCGTACCATTTACAATACGTGTGCCCCCCTGCAAAATCTTCGCAGGTTGAGAGAACCCCTGGGATGAAGGCAGAAGCCAGAACGACGAGGGCGGTGCTGAAATACATCTTGATTGTCAAAGGCTCAAAGTTGAAGGTATTTAGGAGACTGATAACCTCAAATGTTGATGGTGGTGCTTAAAAGTATCTGCGGAATTGGAAAGTAAAAGAACTCAGAAAGGAGCTGAATACTTTGGCCTTTTTATATCTATCTTCCTCGAAAGGGGCTAAAACATCATGTCAATGACATATGACATATGTTCATCTGCGCTCAGGACTTTGAACCTATGTAACGTTGAGTTGAAACTGTTGCGACCACATTCCATAGTTGTACACCGAAAAAATATCGTCAGCCCTCAATGGCTTTGACTACACACCGTCGCACCGAGCCAAAGCCAGAGAATACAAATTGTAGATCTCGGGACCGTTCAGTATTTCCTGTAACTCACACGGGAAATGATTCCATCCTGAAATCTTGGAAAGATTTTCTAATACGTGTAAATAACTGAGTATCTAAGAGCATTGACCGTGGCTAACTGGCCGTGGATCTTGGTGGATGCGTTGGTGATTCAATTTCAACTGCACAATCGAATAAGTTACGGTGTCCAGAGCGAAAATCAAACTCTCATTTGAACTACACATTGCGTGTAAAATGCTGTCAGACCTTCAGAAATGAAACCTCGGCGATTTGTGAATCAGACTTGATGTTACTTTAATATCCCGGAGAGCACCGGAATGCATATCGCTGCCAAAGTTGGATTATTTTGCAATTGAACCTCTCCGTGGATTTTTGGCCCCAACCTCCGATTCCGCAATATGAGAAGTGATTTACACCGCCATTTGTAGGCCATTTGGTATCGTGTTTGATAAAACCACTGAAGTCTATGAAAGTGGAATCTCCTCCAGAGGCGATTGTAGACCCACCAATTTGCCCTCGAGAATATTAGGACATCAAGCATAACGGAATTAGGACCTGCCCATGCTGCTGTACTACCAATTATCCTTAGGTATAGATACTGTACTACAAGATCATCCCGCATATTCCGTGCGGGTATGACATTCGCTGTTGTGCTCGGTCATGTTACCCAAACAAATCTCTAAGCGACGATCAAGGTGCGAACATTCAACAAGAACTTTACGAAACATCGTCATGCGTGTTAAAAAGATTACGCCAAAGTCGTCTTTTGGTCATTGCGAACTTAATCACAGCTTCTTTGATGAAGCCGGTTCTACTAGTGTGCATGAGCTTCTTTTGTGTCTAAAGACCCAGACAATGCTAAGTATGTTCTTAATTTACACCTATCTTCTTTATTGAGAGCGTTCAATGGGCAGTCCCTGTGGCATTGTGAGGAGTGAACAATGGCGTCAAAGAAGATGTTGGTTCACAACAATGCAACATCAAGCGTGATTCCAGGACATTCGCTCACTTATTTAAGGTGAATGACATTTAAGCTTGGTCTTTATTCGATTCTTTTTACTTAGACAACGTCTTGTTTGATCAGAGTCTCAGCGCAGGACCAAACTCAATATCTACAAACCTGGGATGCCCGTTGCTCTTAAACCATACCTAAAATTGACATCGACTAGGCAAGTTTCTCCTGCAACACTTGAAATTTGGTGGTGGACTCGATTCTGAGTCAAAGTTTCGTTGATTTAGCAACACAATTCGAAATATGAGTACATACTCAGCAACCAGCTCCTCGTACTCGTCCTCCTCTTATCCTTATAATGGCATTTGTGCAATCATCATCTCTTGGGATGAAGATGATCTGGATATCTTTGAAGAATTACTCGGTCTTCAAGCAGCTTTTCAATCACTGAATTTCACTTCCGTCAAGATGTTCTCAATTCCAAGCAAGGACTCTTTCAGTACTCTTCTTGTTGAGCTCCAGGCTCAAAAGCTGAAGGCTTCTGCCGACGGCTCGCTGCTTGTCGTCTATTACGGAGGACATGGACGTCTTTCCACCAACAGACGATTGCGATTGACAGCAAATAGGTAAGTCACCACTGCAGCTCACTAAGTACGCATAAGCTAATAGGTCAATTTAGAGAGCCGAGAAGTCCTAGTATTGATTGGATATCAATGCAAGCCATTCTTGAATGTGCTGATATTGACGTCTTCCTCATCCTGGACTGCTGCAACGCCAGTGCTGCAGCAAGTTCATTTGAGCAAGACCTTGAAGATAGCCCCGAGCCAACCAATCGGTTCGAGATTCTAGCTGGCTGTGGATTTGACTCTGTAACGCGAGGAGCCGGAAGATACAGCTTTACTAATGCCCTTAAGACAGAATTGTTTGAGCAGAGCCAGCGAGGGGGTATATTCTCAGTCTCTCAACTCTACCAATGGCTCCATGCAAAGATGATTCGCCAGCATCCATCGAATATCCCTGATAGCAATGAGGAGGAGTATGAGAGATGCTTCGTGGCACCGATCTATCTTCCTCGCTGCATCGACTACAATCATATCAGTATCCCTCTGATGAAAATGGACTTGCCGGTATTAGACGAGGATGAAATTCCGAGTACTAGTCAGGATAGCCAATATAGCCAGGGTTTCTGGCCCATGGCGGAGGCAAGCTCTGTATACTCAGGAGAAACCCAAAGCTCTGACAGCTCGGGTCTTCGCATTTCCGGCCCCATAGCCAAGGAGGACAATTCACTACTTTGTCATCTCATGAAGTCTTTGAAGGTTCATCGTAGTAGGCAAGTCATCGGAGCAAAATATGAAGAGCTAGTGGGATGGTAAATCAGGAGATGTGAAAGGTTACTAAAGCGGTAGACAAAGCTACCTTAGGAATTCCGAGCTTATAGCTGTGTATCTGAAGTTTCGAATAGCATTCTTGCACCGAACAATTCAAGTATTTTTATCAATGAACTGAATCATACCAACTTGCTCCGCTGGCGATAAAAGACGAGCGAGTGTGCCGCTCTAAGAAAAACACCTTTCTCGAGTATTTACTTATGTCACTAATACCAGAGCGATTTATAATATTTATCCCCTGCTGTTCTTCGATCAAGGATGTAAAAGTAGCCTGAACTGTTTATCCCTGGCCATCAGCTAGACATGTTTGTGAGGATTTGTTTCTTCAAAGTAGAGCATAGTGTTCAACATTTGTCAAATCATGCTCACGGTCAATCAGATTATCTGGGATGGATGCAAAATATGTGCGTATCTGGAGCATAGGACTCAATTCATTTTACATTCATGCATCTTCATACTTATGTTTGATACCCACTGGAGCATTTGGGCAACATAGCATAACTACCAGCTACTTTCCTTCGCCGGCTGTGACCTGACATATCTTTATTCGGGCGATGCACTTGGCTCAAGCCAAATCGCTAGCCAGGGGCAAACTTCGCTTAAATTAACAAGAACTCTTGCGGGGAACATTAACCCATCACAGATAAGCCCACGAAAGGAGTTGAAGGGAATGTTACAAAGGAGACCCGATCGTTGTGGTGATAGCTGACTTGACGAGCGAAAGATTCCAATTGAGTTCCCCACAGAGGCCCTTGTCATGGTACCTACCCTGGAATTCTCTTTCAAGTTGTTTCGGTCCACCATTACCGATCTAGTAGCTATCGAGACCTTCTCTTGTCTCGTTAGCCATGATCTTGTTGAACATTCCTTGCCTGGTTTACTGGGTTACTTGGAATGGATAATTTTTCAAAGAACACTCCGCCTTGTGAAGTGTGCCCTGTCAGGCTGTCACCAAGGAAAGAAAATATCTCAGCAGAATTTGCGTTTAGCGAATAGATCACTTTCTTGTGGTAGTGTGAGGTTTTGAAGATTTAAGTTACTCATGGTGCCTGGTGGCTACTCCAAAACCAAAACCTGCAAAGCTGTACTTACAGGCAGACCCAACTTGCGTGCTGATGACATCCCAAGCATCGAAGCAGAAGCCACAAAGGTATCGAGAAAGGTCTATGGGAGATTGCGAGGAAAAGGGAAGCTAGGATTCAAAGTTGGAACCAAGGCAAATTTCATTGACGTCGTTGAGTTGACCTCGTATGGAGGAAAAGTGTGACGTAACACCAGTCTGGTCTTCTGAGCGTCTTACGATGCATATTGATAGAAAGTTGGAACTGTAGACATAACATAGCTACATGTACTGTACCCAACACACTGATTACAGTACCGCGTATGCAGATTGTCAATCAAGCCGAACCAACACTCTCCCCCTCAACCCACGTCCCACTCTTCCCACCCTCCTTCCTCACAACTCTAAGATCCTCAATACGCATCCCCCTATCAACAGCTTTACACATATCATACACCGTAAGCGCAGCCACGCTCGCTGCTGTCAGCGCTTCCATCTCCACCCCCGTCTTGCCGTCACATTGCACCGTAGCTGTAATTTCGACCCTGCCGAATCCCGTCTTCCGATCCTGTATCACGGTACTAACATTGCTATTTGAGGATTGAGATGGTGTTGTGTTTGTAACTTTGTCGGTACTCTGGCCCTGTGGAGCGTGAGGAGATGGGACGTGAAATGGATACGCGTCACCCTGCCCCGTTCCCTGCCAGGGCACCGAAACACTTTCTTGTCCCTTCACATCATTTTCTCTCATTCTCGTCTCACCGTCTTCTCCCTCATCGCTAAAAACCTCTAACTCAACACCAACATGCGTGATAGCAATCGGATGACACAGCGGCACCAGCTCAGCGGTTCGTTTCGCAGCCATGATCCCGGCGATTCTAGCTACAGATAGCACATCGCCTTTCTTCATGCTGTTGCTACGGATGAGAGGCAGGGCGGTGGGGTTGGAGAAGTGGAGCGTGCAGACTGCGGTTGCCAGGCGGGTGGTGGGTGTTTTGTGCGAGATGGGTACCATGTGCGCTGTCCCGGAAGGGGTGAGGTGTGTAAGTCTTGGAGGAGAGGTGGATGATGATGATGGGGAAGGCTCTTTGGGAGGGAGAGAAGAGCTAGTGGAGTAAAAACGGGCGTAGGCTGACGGTGATGGCGCAAGGAGGTGGAGTGGGAGTTGCTTCCATGGCGGAGAGGAGCGGGAGCTGGGTGATATCCTGGAGAATCGCACTGTGGTGGACACTCTACTTGACGAGGGTTTACCTGATAGATCGTAGTGTTAGTGATGTGATATTTGCAACACCAATGTGTGGTTAATGTAAATACATTACTAATGGTATCATGACCTACATACACATATTCGGTTTCACGCCTCAACGCCCTCAACGCAAAAGCCCCTTTGGAACCCAGCCCGGAATCAAGAAGAGGGAAGACCTACCCACCTATCAAGATCATCGGCCTGTTCTTCATATTTTCCAACTCCCCCATCCCAGCATGCTTTTCTTTTTTGCCCTTAACGGCTATCCCAATGACATTCAGTAACTCCTGTTCGTGCTCTGTACCTCCCAGCGGACCTCGAGATGAGGAGAGATTTTGCCGCCTATCCATTTCGATCTGCTTCATAGCTTCGAATGCTGCTTCGTCGATAGGATTCCCGTTGTTTGATTTCCGAATCATATCTCGTAGGGAGACTTCATCGTTTCCGAAGAGACAGACTTTCAAATTGCCGTCGCTTGTGATTCGGAGTCTGTTACAGCTTCCACAGAAGTTGTGCGTCATGCTCGTAATGAAGCCTATCCTGCCAGCAAATCCAGGTATCTCATAAGTCTTGCTTGTATCGTTCTTGTGATCCTGGACCTTTCTCAAACCCGGATATTTCTCCCGTATCATATCTAGCATTTCCTGATAACTGAGCATCTTTCCCTGGCTCCACTTGTTGCCGTCAAATGGCATGTACTCGATGAACCGTACTTCTAGGTCTTGTTCTCGTCCCAGCTCCACGAATGGTATTATCTCCCTCTCGTTCATCCCCCGCATGACCACACAGTTGATCTTCAGCTTTATGCCCGCGCCCAGCTTGTTCATTTCGAGGATTCGGTTTATGCTCTTCATTACCGCTTCGAACCCCTTCCGCCGCGTCATGATTTGGAACTGCCAGGGATCGAGAGTGTCGAGACTGAGATTTACTCCTGTCAAGCCTGCCTCGGCCATGCTGTCCAACTTTCGATGAAGGGATATGCCATTGGTCGTCAAGCAGAGCTCTTTTAGCCCTTGCGATCGGAGGGAACCAATTTGGTGCATCAGAGGAAGTATGTCTTTCCGCACAGTTGGCTCCCCACCCGTCAACCGGATCTTGGTGACTCCCTGGGAAACGAAGGTAGAAGAGAGGAGGTAGATCTCAGGGGTTGTGAGGAGATTCGGAGGAGGCGACTGAGGAACCCCTTCTTCCGGCATGCAGTACAGACATCGTAGATTGCATTTCTCTGTTATGGAGATTCGGAGGTAGTCATGTTGACGCTGGAAAGTGTCTGTGAGGAACGCGGAGAAGGGTTTGGCATTCTTGATTGCCTCTCTCCTCGGCTGGATAAGAGGCTCTGGAGGGAGATCATGGCGAGGATATTCCTGGATCGCAGATGCTGTGGAAACAATTCCTCTTCGTGGCAGTCGCGTAAGTGATCGTAGTTGAGGTGCGGGGTTCGTTGACCTCCTCAAGAAGGTAGCCATAATGCTGGGGAGTCCTGGGCCGGCTAACTGGTGTTTAGGTGGGATAAACTTCCATACCGCCCAAGATATGAAGTCCTGGAGATTGGCCTAAGGAAGAAGAGAGAGAGAAGGAAAACAAATGAAGAAGAGAAGGTTGGTCTGCTCCGGAGAAGGTTGAGATTATTCACCTTATGTCATGGGAGTGGGGGATTATTAAGGCCGTCTCGCCGTCAGAATCGGCTTGCGGCGGACTCAGTCCTGTGCGCTGCTTATCTCAAGCTTATCGGGCCCGAGGCTCGAAGAGGGTAAGTTTAGGTGGAGGGCTTGGCATTTGAAGGCATTTTAGGGCGGGCAGGGCATTGTCAAAAGTAAACAAATCAACTTCAACCCATTACTACCACGACCACAATGGAGCCTCAAGTACGATTCTCAAGGACTTCGAAGTGTAAGATATTCACACAGCATTGGTAATTGTAACTGACAATTTTTCGACCTATAGCCTCAACTCAATCCCTTCCCAGTCCAGATGGCACACACATCGCAACTATTCTCCCCTCCAAGCTCAGTATTCGAGCGACGCGTTCTTTGGAAGTGACACGCGTTATATCCCTCCCACCCGAGCTGGTATCATCAATTTCGTGGTTCCTATGGTCAGCATCTTCGACTCGAATACTTCTGGCTTCTGCGGACACTGTGCGGGTCTACTCGACGACGAATCCCCAATTCTCTGCGACCATCTCCAACCCAACATCCGGGACCACCAAGATTGCATATGTGGCGTTTGGAGCGGATCACAATGAGATCTGCATCTTCTCTGACTTCGGATTGAAGCTGTCAATATGTAACCTTCTTACGTCGAAATCCGTGGAGATCAACTCGCCCAAATTCTACAATCCAGGAGTCGCTGCGAAGGGAATGTCATACCGACCAGGTGCCAGGAACTTGGCCCTTTTGACAAGAAGCGGAGGGAAGGATATCATAAGCATTCATTCACGAGATACTCTGGACGTCAGGAGGTCTTGGTGCCCAGACACCGCTGATGCTCAAGGAATGCAATGGAGCGCCGACGGGAGGTGGCTGGCTGTTTGGGAATCTGCATCGCAAGGACATCGATTGCTGGTATACACTGCAGATGGCCATCTTTTCAAATCTTGGACCGGTCCAATACCGACATCAGAAGATGACACTGATTTCACTCTTGGCGCCGGTATCAAGTTGTTTGACTGGAGTCAGAACGGTATGTATATGGCCATTGGAGATTTTACCGACCGGGTGACAGTTCTGTCGGCTCCTTCGTTCTCGGAAAGCATGAGTGTTGTTCATACGACAGCTGTCAAACCCACAGAATCCCTCCAGGTAAGACTCACAGCCACGCAATACCTACACTCACTGACTTGGAAAGATCTGGCAAGAGCAGATAAGCCCCTCGCCAACTGGTGATTTCATTCGAGAATTCATCCCAGCGACCCAGACAATATGTCCACCAACATCTGCAGCCCCTGCTACCAATAACACCGATCCAAAGACAGGCACGAATTTCATGTCATTCGATAATTCAGCCACGCTTCTTGCGACTAAGATAGAGAGTCTGCCTACAACCATCTGGATATGGGACATCGGGACTCGGATACTCCGTGCAGTAATGATTATGCACGCGCCGATTGCAAAGGCCACATGGCATCCCTCGATCAACGAGATCCTCATGGTCAGATGCGAGGGCGACGAGTCTCGAGGATTGGTACACATATGGGAGCCTTCTTGGGATCGGCCAAGAATCCTCGATTTTCAAGTACAGATACCGGGCGGAAAGTTGCTTGGGAAAACGATATGTCGGTGGTTGAATAGCGACGCTTCGAGCCCAGCAATTTTCTTCAGTGATTCTCAGGATTGCATGTTGGCCTCGATTTCAGAAACAGATGACGAAGACCTTCCATGGCAAGAGGCTGAGCTGGAAGGCTCGGAAGCTTACGGTCGGCGTGAGGAGAGTCCACTGAATCTTATACCGGCCAAGGAGAAGAAAAGCCGCGTCACTATTGAGGATCTGATGGAGGACGAAGGGATCACGGGGATGAGTGGAGGTAGTGATGAAATGGAAGATACATTTCGATTCCGAAAGTTCGTGGAGCCTGCTGGAAATAACCCATGGCCATGAATAGAACAGCGCATGGCATCCGACGGGCCACTGACTCGTCATGTCATCCTCGGGTCTAAACTTCAAGCAGCAAGCGCAGTGGTACCTACCTTATGTACGTTTCGTGCCTCGCATTTGCTGCACAGAACATGCTGCGGCCATGCATCTTGTTTCCCAGGGTCCACGTCTGTGAGTGATAGTTTGGTTACCCATGACTCTCACTCTCGCACCCAGTACTTGGAAACCTTCAAATGTTTCCGCCCGAACCAAATCGCTACTGAAAAGGGGGGTAAATGGAGGACATGTATGCAGCAGCACGCTAGAGAACCGAAGGGGAGAAATCTTGTGATGGTGTGGTTTACGGTAAAATATGTAGAAGGAGCCTGTTCGGGACACGACGAATTTCTTCTACGCCACAGAGATGCTAACAGGAGAGGAGGGCATCGTGACATGCACCCACAAAGCTGGCTGGCCAGGCGCAGGGGAGCAGGGGAGCTGGGCTGGTCAGCACTCTATCCTGGCCTGGTTCCACCGCTGCTGGAGATCAATCTGCTCTCGACGTCTGATCCACCTCCCCAACTGATTCTGCCTTGGCATTATTGGGGATAACGGGGCATGGCGGACTTGGGGCGTCATACTGCAATGTAATGTCTGTGTTGGACGGAGTGAAATCAAAGCTATCCGCATCCCCACTGGCAGACTGAACATGAACTAACTGCCAGAGCTCGTAAGACTCTAAAGGGTGCTCGTCATTGATCTCTTGCACAAGCCTCGCGCGCGGCCTAAATAAATGCATGCAGGCAGGCAGGCAAGCACCAGTCCAAGGCAGCCCAGGCCTTGCCAGACAGGCTTTTCGGGCTTGGTCTGCATTCCCCTGGCCACCACCCATCCTCTGCCCATCCTACTCCGTACTCCATCCTCCCAGCGAGTCGATTCCATTCGCTCCCACTGCCCACCCACAGCCCACCCCCAACCCCAAACCCAGTAAAAGCCACAGCTAAGAATTCGCTAACCCCTGATCGTACGGGCTCTTGCATTTAGGGGTCCACCCTAGAACCATACAAACGGTCCCATACAGGAGACGAGCATAGGATTTACAGTAAAGTCGATGCAAGCGACACAAAACACACACGCTGTACACGCTGGATGCGCTGCGCACTCCCTGGGAATCAAGCATTTCTATGGTTCCAGGCGATGATCACGCACCCATTGCCTCCCATCTTCCCTAGCTCCCTACTCAAATAAACCCACACACATTGAGACAGGCCAAGGCACCCGCTGCGAGGGTTGCCAGGTGGTGGCTGGGTAAGGTTCCTACTTACCTAGGTAAATACGTTCCAGCAGCAGACCGCTTCCCATCTACCTACCTAGGTATTAAGGTTGTGTGCTTGGCCGCGCTGAGCTGCACTGCTCGCTGCTTGTGCTGTCGTGGCTTTTGAGACTTGATTCCTTCCCACTTTCCCTTCGCTCCCTCCAACCTTCTTGCTCCTTCCTTTCTTGTCCCCATTCCATTCCATTCGCCTCGAGAAGTGGAATAAGTACCACCTCGCCTCTCCCTTCATCCAGCTTCCTCCTTCTACACCCCCCATTTAATTGGAACCAAACAATCAATTGCTTTTGCTCAATTGAACATTTAAAGCCTTTGGGAGCTTTTTTCTTGCTTATCTCAACCAACTTGCTTCTCCAACAATCACCAAATGCAGGAAGTCAAGATGGGTTCAATCATCGATACTGCCATGAACGCCTCCTCTCCGCTGATGGTCAACAGCCATCCCTTCTATCCCCTCGAGGTCGAAATCGCCGCCTACCTTGCCAACGAGATGACCATGCAGGTGCTCCTGACCATTTTCGTGGCCATGATTCTCGCAATCGTGGGTGGTACCAAGCTTTGGGTTGATAAGGTTCATCCCAACCTGCCCAGCAAGGAAAAGGCTGCTATTTGGTGGTTTGTGATTTGTAGGTCCTTCCCTGTTTTTCTGCCTACTCCCCAACGGCTCGTTATCGTGGCAGGTTTTGTGGGTGTAAATCCAAAGCCAAGGGCGAATTGATAAGACATTGGAAGATTGCGAATTGGAAAGGTGGGAGATCAATTGGAGAGCATGTGCTAATTATTGTAGCTGGTGCAATCCACCTTTGCTTCGAAGGATACTTCTCCGTCAACCACACACGAATGGCACCCGCGCAGGATCTATTTGGTCAGCTATGGAAGGAATACGCGCTTTCGGATTCGAGATACTTGACTTCTGATCCATTCGTGCTTTGCATGGAGACTGTCACTGCTGTTCGTTACCTGAAGCCCCTCCAATCTCTGCAGGACAAAAACTAACTGGTTGGTGTAACAGTTCACCTGGGGCCCAATGTGCTTCTTCATTGCCTACTTCATTACCAGCTCCAACCCTCTCCGACACCCTCTTCAAATCATCGTCTGCGTGGGACAAATGTACGGATTGGTTCTATACTATGCCACGGCCATGTTCGACCACTACTACAACGCAGCTGCCTACAGCCGCCCAGAGTTTCTCTACTTCTGGGTATACTTCTTCGCAGTCAACTTCATTTGGATGGTTATCCCAGGACGTGAGTTGGAAGCTGAATATAAGATTAATGGGGGCAATTGCTAACGGTGGAACACAGTACTGCTCGTCAGCAGCGTCCGAACCATCGCAAGAACCTTCGCAGCTTTCGACAAGATGACCTTGGCGTTAAAAAAGGGCACCAATGGACATGCGAAGGGATCCAAGAAGGAGATATAAGAGAGGCAGACCCCCGCATCCAACCGAGGCATTCAACATATACCCCGCGAGATCATACGATTTTGTACACCTGGAGAACTTGGTCACCTGGTGATGCATGGAATTTGACTGGACCAACACAAACCGGACGAGGAGCGAGCGAGCGAGCATTCGAGAGGAACGAGCGTACGATGATTTCTATACTTGACTGGAGCGAGCATACCCCAGGCTTGCGTGTACATAGGGCGGGGGGATAGCACAGCATAGCGGATCAGGTTATATCCAAGAAATGGATGGCTTTATATGCTTAGATGGACCAATACCTTAGACATACCGTTCTCACGTTTTGTTTTTTTTTTGGGCATTTGCGTTTGCATTTTATAGAAAAAGCAAGCGAAGTTTCAATACAATCGCTTATACATTTCACGCTATGTGCAGAAGTGATTTTTGGAGAGCCAAGGGGGTGGAGGGGAGAGCTGGTATCGAGTTGATACCCCATTTCTCTCCCGACGTCCCAGTGGAGAGATCCCAGGACCGAAGAGCCCTTGGTACGTATCCAGGACTACTCCCATGCTTCACACAGCAGATCTCGGAGTATATCTTGCATCAAGGACCCTTCTTGCATGAAATCAATTAATTATGAAGACCTCACTTACGAAAGCGATGTCACATCATCCACATGACAACTCTCGTCTCGGTCTTTTTTTTTTTTTTGCCAGGGTTGGTTTTGAAGTTCTGCCCTGGCTCCCTGGCTTGGGCTGGTGGGCTTGGGTATGAGATCTGATCTGCCGGGGAGGGGATTGTTTGAACCAGTGGAGTGGGCAGGCTAAGGTATGGTTGGAATATTAAGAGATACGGTAGTTAATTATCTGAGCTTGGTTTGAGCTTGGGTTGAGCTACCTACGGAGTACCTACCTAGGTAGGCTAGGTAGGTCGAATACGGAGAGAGAGGCTGTACCTGATTGGAGCTGCCAGCTTTTTTGGACCATTGCATGGATGGAATTTAACCGTAGTGTGGTGGTGCGGCTAGGCCTGGCTTTGGTTAGTTAGGTGGTTAGGGTGCTTGGGTGCTTGCTTGGATTTGGAGCTGGAGCTTGAGTGGGGAGCTGAGCTGCAGGTGAGCTTGATATCTTCTTCTTCGGCGAGTGTAGAAGAGGAAGAGGTGGAGGAGGAAGACGCTGAAATCTGGGTTTGGATCTGATTCTTTGGGTCGCGATTTTATTTGAGGAGGGGAGGGGTTATTGTGTAGTTGCGTGTGTGTTTTTCCAGATGGGTTGAATGATGATGGATATCTGGAATTGCGATGGTGGGCTGGATGCACGGGCTTCTTCAAGCTGAAGCTGTTCGGCGAATGAGAGAGCAGCAGACGTCGGTGGAAGAAGCACCGATTGTCTCTGTTTACCTCTGTGCTGCTGAGGTCGTATCGGCTGTGCCGAGCATAGATGAAATAAAGTAAGAAAGGTAAACAAACAAATGAATCCAATACTACTGTTTGATGATGGTGATATAATATAGATGATGGATGGGGGGTTGTGATATACAAACAACCTGCAATAACAAAACTGGATGGTACGCTGGAAAACCTGATCTCGGTAGATAAGCACCCGTACAGTGATAGCAAACCAATGCAACGCGCATGCACTTTCTTTCAACTTTCTTAAAACCCAATCGACGACAGGAACTCTGATCTCTCTTTATCTCAGTCCAGTAAATCACACAGACACAGGAAAAAGAACACGAAGTTCCTTCCATCTCTCCTCTTCTTGTCCGTGCTGTACTGCCAAGGTGCCTACCTCCGTATTACTGGATTGAGGTGGTGGCTTGCTTTGTTGTGTTTGTTGCGGCTAATCGTTGCTGCACCAACGAACGGGAAAAGCCATTCAGCGGCGCATTTGCGAATCAGAAGCTCAGGAGGACACGGGAAGCGGTGACAATTGCGTGTTTGTATGCCTTCCCGTGAGATCTGGATCGACGGAAGGGAAGACGAGACAACTCAGTGCATCGTCGTCATTCTTTGACTCACATCACATCACTACACTGCATTGCATTGTAAGTAAGGTACATCACACTGTTCGCACACTGCATCGTGGTTGAAGGGAAGGGAAGAGGCGTTTCGTTTGGATGGGCTGGACAGATGACGCGCGAACGGACAAACAGAAAGACGGACGGACAGACAGACAGATATACTTTCACATGCTTACCTGGCTGGATGTTTGGATGTTGAGGTGAAGAAGGGATTGATGTTGTGAAGCTGGGCCCAGGTGGAGATTCGAGGTATGTTTATTTACATTATGTTCTCCTCTTTCTTGACTTCACTGCACTGTACTTCCCTTCACATGAAGCTCTGGATCTCCACTTCCCGCTGTTGTTGTTTTGTTTTATTTCCGCCAAAGAAGTTCGAGAGCTCCCTCCCAACAACACAACCAAACCAGAATTCCATACCAGGGAAGCCAATACCCGCAAAGGAATGTACACTAACTCATTCCTTGCTTCCCTTCTAGACAATGGCCAAACCACCAATACATTCGAACCCCTCCTCCGACAACGAGAACGACATCAACAATGATGACGATAATACACCCGCACCCTCTCCAAACACGCCCGCCGCGAAACGGAAAGCAAGTAATCCAAACACCACGCCCAGACGAATCAACAACAACCCTCGCAAACCCTCCGGCCCACGAACACCCCTCCGCAAAACATCGGCGCAGAATGGGAATGCGGCGCAAAAGACAACACCGGCCTCTGCGCCTGCCCGCCCCCCGCGTAAAGTCGAACCTACCCTCCTCGGCGATTTCCTGCTCGGCAGACCCAGTCCTGCTCGGCAGAGGACGGCGAGGAGGAAGAGTCTCGATGCCGTGAAGAGGGAGATGCGCGCCGAGGTTGTGGCGAGGGTACAGGCGCCTGGGAAGGTCAAGGAGAGGGTGAAAGAATGGCAGAAAGCTAGTGCGGGTGCTGGCAAGGGCGAGGGAGCTGAGGAGATCGTGGTGGATTATGAGACTGATAGCGAGGTTGAGGTTGTGGTGCAGGAGAAGGAGAAACTCGTTGTGCCGAAACGACATACGCCTGCGAAGAGGAAGGAGAAAGCTAGAGATGGAGGAGGGGATGAAGAGGAGGGGGATAAGGGCGATGCCGATCGAGCGAGGAGTAAAAATCTTGCGCCTAAGAAGAGGGTTATCAGTGATGGCCATTGGAGGACGAAGAAGAGCCCTCCGAGGAAAGGAGGAAATATACCCAAGAACTTCCTGCAAGCCACAGCAGTCAATCCGCCTGTCGAGAAGAAGATCGAGGACTGGGTCCGGAGAACGGAGAGTGTTGAACCAGAAATCGTGCTTGAGAAGCCGAAACCGAGAAGCCGTAGTCGGAAGGCTGAGGAATGGGAACAACAGGAAGAGTCGCCGAGGAGTAGGAAGGCTTCGAGACAGGGAACAGAGAGTCCGAGGAGTAGAAATGTCTCGAAGCAAGAGCCTTTTGATGATGGGATTCGGATTCGGCCCTCGAGATCTACTTCTAGAGATGAAGGAACCAGGATCAAGCCTTCGAAGGATAGACCTACCAAGGAGAACCGGAAATCATCCAACTCGATGGAGAGAAGTTCGAGAGCATCGGCTTCCAATGATGATGTTACCAGAGTCAGTGCTTCGAAACCAAGCTCAAATGATGATGGGATCAGGATACGACCTTCGAGAGAGAGTTCTCCTCAATCAGAATTGAGAGTGAAGCCAGTTCGAAAGGATGGTAGTAAGAGACGCCCAAAATCCGAGAATGAATCTCCTACGCCTACCCCGAGGAAGAAGAGCAACCAACATCTTATGCCACCCTCCGAATCCGAAGGCAGATCTAGAGTCACTTCCCACGCTACAACTCAACAAGACGAGGAGGACAACTACTCGTATGTGACACCAACTCGGCAAGGTTCTAGAGGTCAAGGTCGGAAATCACTTACCCCTCCTGAATCAATGGATGAAATCCCTTTTGGCAATTCAGCATTCAGTGTTTTGGAACTCCCGGTTGGTGCTGAAGCTGGTACCATGAGACGACCTGTCCCAAAACGAAATCCCAGTTTCGCGGCAGTGCCCAAGGTTCTCAAGAGGGTGTATACGGAAGGCAAGAAAATGATGCACGATACAGTCGAGCCACCGAGGGGTGGAACGAATCAACCTCCTAGTATCGATTCCTGGCTGAATGGCACGGTGGATCCGTTTGTTGAGAGTTCAGCACCTGAAGTAGAAGGCCTCGAAGTACCAGAAGCCCCCGTCTCCCGGATGCGAAGTTACAAAGAAGAAGACAGGACAGAAAAAGATCTCGAGCGGGATGTTGAGCACACTGAGCCCAGGCGGAAACGCCGCAATCGAAAGTCACTGGAGAAGGATGATCCACAGCCGGAGCCGTTGCCCGTTGAACATAAGAATCGAGACACTCTCCCTAGTATGGAGAACTCTCCGCCTATTTCTCCTTCTGGTTTGAGAAGGAGTCCTGCGACTCGCAATACATCCTCACCGAAATCGGCCCGCAAGCTTTCATTGAAAGAAGCTGTGTTTGACGCGTTCAAAGGCGAGTCTTCAATAGGAAAATCGGCTTCAAGTCCATTTGACTTCATTGGTATGCGAGAGAAGGATGTCAATCGAGTCGAGGAGTACCGACCTCGAGATTTGGAGTCTGTTCCTGAGGATCCACCACCAAGACACAGCCCTCGAAGTCAAGACAAGCCGGTTTTGGAGGAGCCGAGATTGTCTAGAGCACCGCCATCTTTCCCCAGACGACTGGCACCTACCACTGGGGGTCATAGACTCTCTACAATTGCATCTGTTGAGACATTCAGTACCCTCTCAACGGGATCTTCACTCACAGAAACCTCGACCGGATCAGAGCTTTCTCAAACAACAGTGACTCAAGACAGTGTGCTCACCGGAACAACAGCCTCCAGTCTCTCGCGCCACAGCAAAGTGTCCACCGGCAACAAGAATGGCCTAAAGAGGCGCTTAACCAAGCACTCAGATCTGGTATCAATGCTTTCTCTACCTGATGCTGAAGTTCCAGGTCGAGGACACAGTATCAAATCAGCTCGCAGTATTCGAACGACTAGAACTAACCTCGACACGGCTACTGTGCAGGACCTAATGAAAGAATTGGCTGAGGATGAGACCAAGTATACGCGGGAATTGAACACCCTGGTCGATGGAGTGATTCCCGTGCTTCTCACCTGTGTGCTGTCTAAATCTGACTCTGCCATTGCAGCTGGGCTGTTCGATCCCCGCGGCGAGGACAACTCTTTCACCAAGCCCATTGTTGACATGGGCGTTGCCCTGGAGCGTCTCAAGAGCCTCCACAAACGGATCCCACTTGCCAGCCAGGACGAGTTTCTCCACTGGGCTCAATCAGCATGTAAGACATATGAGGACTACCTGCGTGCCTGGCGCTCTGGCTTTGAGGATGTGGTAGTCAACTTGGCTCCAGCTTCGCGCACCTCCTCTCTGGCGGAGAATTCTGATCCTGATAAGATGAGGATCAACAAGCATGGAGATGTCCTTCGCGATACTGGTGAACGGGCAGATGTTGGATATATGTTGAAGAGGCCCTTGGTGCGGATCAAGGGCCTGGCGAAGGCTGCTAGGGTATGTTACACAGGTGGTCGATTTTTGACAGCAGCTGACATGATGTAGGGTCTCGAGAAGCTCTTACAGACAAAAGCATCCAAGGATGTTACTGATGCTTACGAGGAACTCGAGAAATATCGCCGACAACGCATTCGAGCAGAGGTCGCTCGCAAGGAAGATCAGCGCGCAAACAACACTGATGCTTCCCGTGCTCGGGACCCGAAGACAATGTCCCATACCAAGGATGTCACTATCAATCGTGATCGTCAAGTCTATATGAAGGATATCTTCTCTTTTGAGATGATCCATTCGAACGGTCAGCATCTGGAATGTGAAATAGAATTGACTCTCCGTGTCAACGAGTCCAACACTGCCGATACTGGGGATGTCCTGATCTGCCAGACGGATGGCACCAAATACTTTCTTCTATTTCCTCCCGTCTCTCTGGATTACATCTCTGCTCGAAAGGGAGATTCCGAGACGGAGCTCGTTCTCATGATCAGAGGTAAAGATGGGACACGCTCGGAATGGAGAGAGAGCTTCATGATCGATGCGAAAGAAGTAGAAGTCGCCACAGAATGGCTAGAAAAGCTTGGTACAAGTCCCGTTCCACCGCCAATCATACACTACAAATCGAAGCTTGACCCAGAGCTTGAAACGGTCCTCTCCGAGGCAGGCGATGACACGAGAAGTATCGTAGGAGCTTTGAAATCATCATCCAAAACCGACGATATACCTCTTGGAGAGCGACCAAGACGAGAAGCCGAGGAAGCTGTGTCTGGTGGAGTACCTGGACTTATGCATATCGTCTACAAGACTTTCTCGGAGGACAGAATCAGCGAACTTGGCGAACATGGCGTTCTGGACGTCAAGGATTTGAATGATGCTATGAGCAAGGCTGGGAAGAAACCTCTTGTTCAGCAGAAGTCCAGACCGACTACTCCGCAACGGCCGAGACCTTCTCGATACCATGGCAAGAATGTTGAGGTGTGCACTGTACCTTGCGTCATGTCTGGAGCCTTAGACGGAGATGACAAGGCCGAGATCATAGATACAAAGGACAACGAAAAAGTTGCTGCGATGACACTTGGCGATGTACCGAAATTGCGGTCCCCAAGGCAAGAGAAGACCAGTTCGCCTCTGAGGGAGTCGATGAGGCCTGAACCAGAGAGTATGAAGCGATACCACAAGACAACTCCAACCCGGACTGAAGATACTCCACCGCCTCCTCCTGTTCATAGGACTCCTTCAACGCCTTCACTCAAGAGCCCTCCTCCTCTTGACTCCCCAACTCCTCGTGGAAGGAACCGTCGGACTTCCTCGCCATTGAAACATGAATACCAACCATCAGATGCATCAGGCACGTCATCATCTTCAGAGCAGTCCGATTCTGATTCCTACTCAGAGTCTTCTGAGGAGTCAGCTGATGAACTGGATGAGTTGGACTCGGATGAGTCGAGACCTACGACTGCTGCAACTCTGCCTGTGTCTCGCCCGGCGTCAATATATAATCATCCAAATGGCAGCTTGGCTCCATCGAACTCTGCGTCCCAGACTCCGTTCATCAGCAGACCTGCAGCCCCGAGACCAAGCACAGCTACGAAAAGAATTGCGGCTATGGTATCTCTCTGGTCAGACAAGAAGGGTCGATGGGAGGATATTTATCCAGATCCTTGCTCGGTCATTGTTGGACCTGGACGTGTTGAATGTTTTGATCTCAGCTCTGTCCATTCGTCTCCGGTCATGGGCTCAGACGTGGATTCGCCCAAGAAGCACAACAGAGATTCAGACCCATTGGTTGGGCAGGATATCACGCCCCATGTCAACCTTCGCCAGAGTACTCGGATCGATATCGAGATTACGGCCCCTCCATCTGCCAGTTCTCGAATGAAGGGTGTCGCCCTCACTCTCAGATATCGAACACTCAATCAACAGGATTGCGATGCTCTATATGCAGCTCTTCATAAAGCTCGGATGGAGAATTTGAAGTTCAAGATGATGGAGCAGCAGCGGATGTTTGCGTCTTATGGCCAGAACAATGCCTATGAGAAAGCCGTTGCTGGAAGCCGTCATGACTTCCTTCTGAGAAAACACAGCTTCCGAAGATCCGAAGCAAATGCTCCTCCCCAGAGTACGACTGGAAGCGAGCAAAGCAGTTTGAGTTCCGCCATCTCAGCAGTCAAGCGATTCGGTATCGGTGGTATCTTCAACATCTCCAGATCATCTGTCCAAGCCGGCCAAGGAGGCATGTCAACCAGCTCATCCGACTACTCGGGTGCAACTCCACCACACACCACAAGTCCCAGCATCGCAGCCAGTGGCAGCATGTTTAGCAACGGTATCACAGTCCGCGATCTGGGCTGGCAAGATCTCAAAATACGCCTGTACATCGGTTTACCAGGCAATAAATGGGACGACCGCGGCGGTGCGCGACTCACTGTCACGGCTCCACCACCAGGCATGCGCCAAGCTTCTGCTCTCGACCACGGGCCAGAGAAGCGCATCACCATTACGCACAAGGCGTCTGATGAAGCCGATCCGAAAATAATCCTTGATTGCGTGCTTGGCGCGAAGTGTTTCAGCAAGCTTGGTCAGCGCGGTGTGGTCGCTTCTATCTGGGAGGATATCGTTGGTGATGATGGGACGGTGGGTGCCATGCGTGCAACGGGTGGTGTCTCTGGCAAGATGAGGAAGTGGTGTTTCCAGACGGCGAGGGCGGGCGATTGTGAGTGGATTTATATGTTGTGTAGGAGTGGCATGGCATGAGTCCACCTCAGAGAGAAAGGGGATAGGAGGGACGGGAGGGAATAGAGGATGGAGGGTAAAAGGGAGAAGATGGGATGTTGAAATGTCGCTTACGATGTTACGAATCTCCTTTTGTTGTATCATGCATGCATGTATGTTTTGCATTTGCATTTGCATTGCATTGTAGTTATATTTGCACTTTTTGGCCCTTTGTTGCTGTAGATATTAAGGTGGTTTGGTGGATTTTAATAGGTTGTGAGTTCTGGCAGTGACGGAGGGGGAGTTGGATGGGTGACTGGATGGATGGATGGATATTGATTGCAAAGATAAGAGAGTTGGGGAGTTGGAGGTGTGTTTTTGTTGTTTTGTTGTTCGTTTAGAGTGAGAGAGGAGGCTAGATGAGTGAGAATGAATGAGAATGAGATGAGAGATTTTTGGTGTTGATTATTGAGCTTTTCTTAGGGTTGGGTGAGATGTGGGATGTGATTTGATCTCATGAATGCGAACTAGATGTCTGGGTTTAGGGTGAGTGGTTGAGACCATGGGGACTCGGAGGAGAGTTTGGAGCAATGGAATCGTATTGCTGGAGATGAAAGGTCTCAAACGCTGAATAAATATTTGGGACACTGGGTGTGGAAAAGGGGGTCTTGGCAGTTACAACGTTGCCTCTAGCTTGGGTTTCCGCTCTGGACACGGCGTTGCTTGCTTGCAAATTGCTTCCAAACAGAGATACGCATAGTACGTGTCAATCACATCACTCACTTTTCACTGTCGCTTCTTGCTCATCATGTGAGTCAAGTCAACGTCAACATTACAAAATCAAGCTTGTCATTTCGAAAGTTGAACACTAGACATCCATGTTTAAAAAGGGAGATTAAGCTGGACCTCAGTAGAGCATGAGCTCAGATATTCAACGCACAATTGCAAGTTTCTGTAACAATTTTCATGGCCTCTAGATCTGCGTCACATACTTCTTCCGATCCTGAGAAGTCTGAAACTTCAGATGTTAACCAAAATTCCACTTCACATCGTCAGAGTCCAGTGACAGGACCACTCGGGCAGGCTTCAGCATCGCCTGTCAACAGGATGGATCATACGAACGATCCCCAGTCCTCAGCTCAGAGCACTCATGGACTCCACAAGAACGTCTATGCCCTGCTCATGCGCTGGGAAGAAGACGATCCGGAAACGACATCCAGCAAGCTCGGCTCCCTCGAGGATACCCTGAGAACCCAGCATCGATTTGTGGTGAAGTCTTTCACAATCCCACTCAAGAATCCATATCCCGCAATCCAAGCCGAGCTCGGAAATCTCAAGAATGGCGAATTTGATCCGAAAGACCTCGTCATCGTCTATTATTTCGGACACGGCGGGCAGCAAGACAACATGAGTTTTCGCATGTCGTGCGTTCCGGAGTAAGTTGCCTTTTCCCTTGCCTTCCTCTTTAATTTAGCTAGAACACTACTCAACAGCTTCTCTCTTAGTAACCACGACCCGAGAACACCCCCCACCCCCACCCCCCGGCTTCGACTGGTCCTCAATCCAAGTCAGCCTCGAATGCATGAACTGCGACGTCCTGGTCCTCCTGGACACATGCTCCGCCGCCGCAGCAGTCTCAGCAGCACAACTAACCGGCTCAGCCTGCCGCACAGATATCCTCGCCGCAGGACGCTACAGTACTAGCCAACTGCTGTTAATCAAAAGGCCTTTTTACACTAAAAATCATACTATTAGGTCTTTTATAACAACATAACCTCTTTACGTATTTATTATTCCTTTTGTAATATGATTACGTTTTATATAGTCTATATTCTATTAATAGACCATAAAGCTTAATTACTTTATTTAAGTGAGATATTAGGCATAAAAGTATTACGTGCACCTTTTGTGCTAGATTTAGCGAGGAAAAGCGTGTTTTCTCATAACACGTGATCTTATTTACTCTTAACTCAGCGAAACCTCTTTTGATTTTAAATCGGAGTACTACGGATTAAGTGCAATGTTATAGTAAATAATTGGTCTCAAGGAATTCGTTATAAGTAACCGTAAATATAATAAAACATTTAAGTGTAAAGTGTGACTTTTGGTGGGGAATCGCGTTTCGGTTAACAGCAGTTGGCGCTGACTGCGACGAAGTCCCCTGCCCGACTATCCTCGGCCGCCATCCAGCCCAATTATTCTTCACTCGTGCTCTCGTCGAAGTCCTCATGAGGAAAGCTAGATTTCAGGTGCCTTTCACGCCGGCGATTTTGCATCCTGAGATCTTGGAAGCTGTCACGATGAAATATGCACTTGTTGCGGAGAGGCAAGGATTGATGTATATGGGGTGTTTGGGTCTTGCTCCTATTGTTGCGACGACGCCGGTGCATATCACCCTGGGAAACGATTACTGGCAGCTTGATATTCTGTTGATGTCTCGTCGGCGGTGGAATGCAACGAGGGAGGGGGTTTCGGTCCAGTATAGACCAAGTATACCGCTTCCAGATTTAATCGAGGGCTTGACAGACGCTTTAGCTTTTTGTGATATGGGCAGGAGGGTGTGAAGGGTGAGACGAGATAAGAGGTAGAATGTTCACTGGATTGGTGAAGATGTGCCAGCGATAAATCGATGAATCTTAGTTCTTTGTTTCCGGAATGTTGTTTTGGAATGGAGTATGACCCGTGAATGTGGTCATTGGGGTTCTGAATACGGTTTCTTTAGTGTGAGAGTCTAACTTCTTTGGTCTGTGGTGATAGTTTGCCTTTCCTCTTACTCTAGATTTCATGTACTGCATCTTTGGTTCTGTTTCTGCCTTGCCTTTCTTACTTTGAATATGGGGAACGCGAGAATAAGGGGCTCGCTTAGCTACTTCCCATGTTTTTCATGCCCAGCTTTTTGTCTCTCCTTGTGCAATTGAAGAAGCGGAAGACAACCACTTTAGCATCGATTGAGGCTGGCTTTTGACTTTAGGATCATCGTCATAAACACACTACTTCGTTATCTTTTATCTTTGTCACGCGTCATGACGATGAAAGCAGCAATCGGGAGGTTACGTCGAAGCAGAGAGAGGGGGGAGGGGACAGTAGTTGCTTCTTTTCCTCCCTAATTTCTTTCAGTCTTTCTTTAATTATATCCTCTCTATTTCTTGTTTAATTAATACAAGGAGGACGATTGTCTCTCCTCCCTTTCTACTATCTTCACCACTGCCTGCCCTACACCCCTGGTACTTGAAACCTCATCTCGCCCTTGAGAAAAGAGCACTCATCATCACCAACGTGCTATGGATCGCATACACTCCCTCGTCCGCCGTCCCAAACGAGCACTTTCCAAGCTCAAGAGGAAGAAGACAGTGGAACATTCTGGGACAGAGAGGGGAAGGAAGGGCAAACGGGAAGATCTGGTGGCGGGTATGGAGACAAAATCTCATAATCCTGCTCGAGCGACTGAAGCCAAATGCCCGTCAGACGAGTGGGCAGATAGTTCTCTCCCAAGAGTTCGTGGTGGTGGAGTTTGTGGTAAACGAGGATTCTCTGCTTCAACCCGAGGCGATGTTCCCAGCAAGACAGCAACACAGAAGTCAAAACCATCCACTCCAGGATCCCAAGTCAGCGACAACCGAGTGCACCAGGAGACAGTGCTGGTAGAGTAATCCCTCAACCTCGAGGCTTCATGGGCGATGCACAGAAAGGCACAACCGAGGATGAGACTCCTGTAGCTGAGGCTGGGGTGTTGGAGACATTCGCTTGGGAACAGGGCAGGGTGGAGAGTCGTTTAGTGTCTGCTGCGAAGACCGCTTTCCCGCTCAGGGGTACGCCGCTGTTGGCTCGCGATATTAGCGAATTGAGGGAGATATCTCATCGTGATTGGCAGCCTAAGAATGCGGCATAGGGGAGTTGAGATGGCGATGCATTCTGTGTTGAGGGGTTGTTATTGCAAGGCGTTCAATCCTCGAATGTTGGTGATCAACGACAAAAGTGTTTCTCTCTGAGTCTTAGCTGCTAAGTTGATAGCGAAAGTACAAATTGCAGAAGTATTTCTCTCTATCAGGGACTTGGAACTACGTAGTGATATCAAATTTGGAGAAGTTCCCAGGGCAGTATATTACCATCCAAGAATTGCGTATTCATCCGAATGAGTTTATCAACCAGGATGAATTGGACCCTCTATCAAATCCAGGGTCATAGACGATTTTGTAGTTTTTTTTCGGAATTAATATTCTCGTGGCCAAAATTCAAGCCCATAACAAAATACCATCCACGTTTGGGCGTTTTTTTTAGGGGGACACGGCCGTGTACATTGTTTATTTGACTAGACTGTAGTCCGAAACAACTCCGCCGGGAACCCAAATGGTTTCATATTGCTATAGCACAGTCAGTAGGGTACGGTGGAAACCACAAAACAGGGTTTCCATTTATTCAGAGTCAATGACATACATCATTACAGATCCACACAACAGCGTTGGTCCAGCCTGTTGCCCATGCTTTGCTGCATGATCTTGCACCTACCCCCGCACCCCACCGCGCCCACCCTCGTCTCGCCAGTTATCTCGGCCGACCTCGGTTGGTGGTTCCGCAACAAAAGTGAATATGTTACAGTTAGGAGGCCAATTCTAAGATAGTATGTCAGTAGTCATTCGACGCAGAAGATACACATTGCGAAATTCGTGAACTCACAGATGTTATGCCGCGATAAGCCAGGGTTGTAGCATTCACGGCGAAATCTTCCTCAAGATAATCTGGGTTGAGTAGCAAGATTTGATCCAAAATAGGCTATCCTGGTTAGCACCGTACTGTTCTCCTCGAATGACTGTGCAATAGCTCACCCCATCCTTGTCAGCGAAGACAACATTTGGTCCTCCGGCTATTTTCCAGGGTGTGGTGAACCAGCTTGCGGTCTGGACTCTACAGTTGAGAAGTTGAGAAGACTAAATATATGACGGGAAGGTCACGTTTAACAGGTCCTTTCCACAAGGACTCCGAGACGGGGTATCCAGGAATGGGACTCCCTGTCTCTGTTTGAGGCAGAGCAGTGCCGATGGCTACACCGATCAAATGCAAAGCACCCCAAAGAATCAAAGTTCGTGAGAAGCATTACTGCTAAGATGATTGCTTGTGAGATAGATCCCGGAAGGTAATCGTACGAGCTGGGGATATGTCATAAGGGAAGCGATGCTTGAGAATATCTTCGAGTTCTTGCGGATCTCAAGACAAAATCAACCTCCAGGTGAAGAATAAAGATGGGAGGATGGAGTTCACTTATAATTCAGACAGCGACAACATGCCTTTGTATACAAGTTTGTACCCTTTTCCAAGACGCAAGATGTCCACTCTGCGAAGTCCTCCCCCTTCCAACATCTCTGCTCACGGCATGGCACATTGGAAAACTGGCGATACCCAATCCCTCACCTTACCAGCTTTTGCTCTGGACAAATTCAATGTTCAACTTAGCCTAGTGAACTAGTTAACGTCTCGCTGGAGATACGAAAGACGAGCTCTCAAGAGAGAGACCCGCTGGAGACATTATAATGTGCCGCTGTCTTGCCGAGAAGCGGCATCTTTCGAGGCTGCAGTCAGATATTCGAGGCGATGTCACCATCTTGAACTCGTACTTCACTAGCCGAAATGCGACTTACGAGAGCACCTGGTATAATTCAAGTGCAATCCTTCTCAACCCTTGAAATTATAATCTCTGCTTTATTGGGAACGAAAACGAAGATTTAACAATGATTATTCCGCAAATTTTGAATTCTCTACCATATTTGTTTCAACTGCCGAGTACTTTCCGAGTTGACTTTCCACTGTGTTGTTGGCCCCCACTTTTTCTAAGCGACAGTCGCCTGCCCTCCTTTCAAGTGACCACTCGATGGACAAAAGATGCCTTCCACGGACGCCCAGCTCTAGCTTGGAGAGCCTGCATCCGTAAGTGTGACAACGCTTATCTCCATTTGGCACTCATACCGTGGGAGGAAGATCCACGGGAAGCAGCAAGGGAAGTTCCCAGCAGCTGGAGACCCTTCGTGAATCACATAAGGGAGGGAACTTGGCGAGGAAGCTCTAGTGGAAGAAGCTGGAGCAGTAGAATACGGCAGGAAGTGCAGCCTGCAGGGAGGCCTGCTGTGAGTGATCAGTAGAAACTGGCAGAGGTAGACGACAAGACTGATCTTATGGACAAGGAGGCTACTGTGGGACAAGGAGGCTACTGTGGCTCTGCCAGCCCTGCAACTTGAGATCGACCATCGCCATTTTCGGCTGCGTGAGAAACGCACCCGGAGGCTTCTTGGACGCCAAACAAAGAAAACCTAGTACCGAGTCGTAGGTGTCTTGAAAAGCACTAAGATGGGGAATGAGAAAACGTGCAATCTCGAGTTCCAATTATCACAAGTCTCAGAGCATATCCATCTCCCTAACTTTTCCGAAGCGTTAGGCCTACGTCATAATAAGGAGACATCCACAAAGTCTGCTATCGCTCACGGTAGTAGCGTACATTCCAAGATGCATTCCGTAACGCTGTGGCCTCCGAACAAAGCATGTTACATGGGAAGCTGAAAGAAAATGCGAAGATACTGAAGAGTATGGACTCTTATTCTTCCTCGTACTTTTTGACGTTCTTCCCCATTTATCGCAATGGAAATGGTGGCAATAACATCTTGTGCCCCTCTACGACTGCTACGGAGCTCTGCCTCAATTGCTTGTATCTTGGTGACTAGAGGGATGAATTCCATATTGGCCCAGATGATAAATTTCTTTGTCGCCTCGTTTATTTATGCTCTCTAGGGCGAGGATATGTCCACAAGATAGCATAATACAAGGATCCTCGTTAAGATCGACCTCCTCGAAAGCGGATGACAAAATAAAGTCGACGACTATTCCCTTAATTGCTAGGTGCGCACAAATCTGGCAATATGTAACACCAAGACAAACCTCCCCACAAATAGACGGGCATCGATGCCCACAAGTTAACATCTTCGCACAGCGCTCTAAGCATGGTAGCAAATCACAAGGCACATGGTAGCAGGCACCGTCCGCGATGTGGACAAGACCAAGAATAATCCTGAGCACATAGCGCGCAAGGCTCCTAACATAACTTGCTGCTTTTCGAATAGTTGCAGCTGACTTCGTAAGGTTCTGTTCAAAGAGGACAGGGCATTTCGCTATGGCATAGGCTTAGTAGCTATGACTATAAGTCGTGTATAGTCTTCTACACCAAGTATTGCAAACTCCATATGTCTTCTTAATAGTTACACCATTAATCCTAGTATTATAATCTTTATAAGCATATGTGTAGTTGTGTCTACAAGTCAAGGCTACTCCGCAAGTTGCTAAATAGGGATAATTAACATCTAAAGGTAATTCGTGATAACGGACTCGGATTTTATGTTTATAATGCTTTATAACTTGTTCTATCTAGACCTAACAGCGAACTGCCTCTGGTATCTGTGCTTCATGACATCTCAGCTGCCCGGCAATGTGTCCACATGGTAAAGGGTTAATTCTGGATAAATACAGGTGGCAACATTATTCTTTTTTCAGATTTCACGAAACTGCTGGAGAACTTCTCCTATAAGACAGGCCTTCAAAGAAAAATACATAGATCTCAACTTAATACACACCACCAAGGAATAGACAGTCAAGAAAGTCAGTCATCCAGCCTGTAACACCCGAAGATCAGTCCCCATGATGGCCGTCGGATGGATGGCGTTGTCTCGGAAATGGTAGCCAGCTCTATGGGCCAGGCGATTATTCCAAACGCTTTGCCAGTCGGCCAGACATTCCCAGCAAAATTCGTGTTTACAAGATGAGCCTGTAGAAATTTGACGTTAGATACATATTCTTATGCTGAGGGCTAATATACGCTATACTAAGAAAGGGAGAAGACATCTAGAGGCGTTTCGTATCAAGAACTAACTTACACGTCATGTGAAAACAACCTGGTCCCTTTTCAATTCTAGCTTCGCAGCCTGGACAAGCTTTAGTGTTGGTCATGATATATTCCTGCGTCTCTAAGAGTTTCGGATCGCTGTCGAATTCCACGCATGTGATACCTGAATGCCATGGCCTCTGGTGTCTGAAGCACATTCGGAAACCGCATTCCATGCATTGGATCGCCGCTAACAACATGTCGACGTCTTCATGCACTTGGCCATTTTCACATGTTGGCGATAGGCACCAGCGAAAATTAGGCTGTGAGGAGAGAGCCCGCCGGAGAAGGATCTTTTCGTATCTGCGATGCTTGTTAGGCCAGATCTTTATAGGAATATTGGTTCACTGGTATTCATAGTGACCTTTCGAATGTATCTGACCCCCCTAACCTCCGAATTTCCTCAAATGAAAGAACTCGATTGCACTGAGGGCACGCGATGCGATCAACTTCACCGCTCTCAATCGACGTAGAAATATATTGTGCCATACAAACTCGACAGACGTCCAATGCATGATCGCATTGCTGTGTCGCGCTTGTGGGATACTCTAACACGCTCCACATCCACATCCCAGTGCACGCGTAGTCTTCCCTCCATTGATCTAAGGTTCCGTAGTCGACTTCATTCTTCTCTTCGGTGCACACTATGCATTCCTTAGGGATTCTCTGTCGTCGAAATAGGCTTGAAAAAATTGGAACCTTGATGTTATCACAGCCCATATCGCCTATAATGATTGGACCTGGACAGAACTTGGATACTCTGCCGTCTTGCCTTATTTGTGGGCCAATCGGAGTATCGAAAAAGTTGCGCATGCGACCTTGGGTCATAAGCTGTGTGTGGAGATCTGCAGCCACATCTAGCTCTGCGGCATTTGGCCGCCGATCAAGGCTTTTTAGGGCCTCTCGGTATTTCTTCGCCTTCTTAAACCTGTGACATGAGCTTTACACACATCAGAACGGGTGGGGAAGAGGATACTTTTTGACATAATCTTCTACATCATTTACATCCT
Source organism: Leptodontidium sp. MPI-SDFR-AT-0119 (assembly GCA_020726505.1). Classification (NCBI taxonomy): domain Eukaryota; kingdom Fungi; phylum Ascomycota; class Leotiomycetes; order Helotiales; family Leptodontidiaceae; genus Leptodontidium; species Leptodontidium sp. MPI-SDFR-AT-0119. The sequence goes on from JAHLEZ010000023.1 coordinate 402,048, forward strand.
GACAACCGAGGGAGTCTAAGATACTTACTAGATCCTTTTCACACATAATGTCGAAGGTACAGCAACCTTGATCCCAATAATGCTTTAACCACACCATATTCCCTAGGCTGTGCCACCAGTCCCGCCAAATAGCTCGAAGGAGAGCCTCGAGGCCACATGATGAGCATATCTCTCCATAAGATAGCATATCTCCTAGCTTGGGATATTCGTTCAAGTCGCGGAAAAGAGGGTAGCGATTGGCCTTATTGAGCCGGAACCTTGGTTTAAGACACTTTGTGCAAGTATGAATATAAATCCCATCGTAAAGGTCTCTATATGCCGTACCACTTGGAAGAAGGCGTCTCAGTTGGTTGGCACGATCCGGAGTTAAAGTGACATCAAGCGCATCAATGTGGATGGGGCTTAAGTTACCCATCTCAGTGAAAAGCAGAGTTTTGTTGTTGATTCGAGTAGGTGTCCCAAAGTTTGCTTCCATGACTCGCACCATGATGATTGTTCGAAGGGTCACTGGGGAAATTGTGCTACCAACTATCATAGTAGAATTTTGGCGCATCTTCGCAAGCTGGTGAGAAAGCTCATAGTTCTCGGCCTCAAGATCTCGCACACAAGTGACAAACGTCCTCACTAATTCTTTCCATGTGGAACGACCTTTTAAGCCGTCGCAGTCAGAGCTATATGCTGGTGTCCAGGAGCAAATGTCCCGAGCAGATCGGCGAAGTTTTGCAGCTGCTGTACTCCGAATATCGATGTCTTCCAGATTTGCCGCGTCGGATTGGGAGGTTTCTTGTGTGCCCCATTCGGAGCCCGTACAGCTCTTTCCGTGGCTTGGAGTTTGATTTTCCCGCTCCGGATACTTATCTAACTCATTAAAGAGGCCCTCGAGATGGGCTTCAGCATCTATTCCTGAACGAAACTGTTGCATGGAGGACTTGGACCAGAGCCATGCATCGTTCTCTTTGTCAGCGAGGGTTTGCGTGTTCCGGAAAGGGAAAGCCTTAGAAATCGTCTCCGTAACCTCGATTTGTTTCCAGTCAGCGGTCGACATCTCGCCTAGGTTGTGATTAGCGACAGGAAACTAAGAGAAGAAATTTGGAAGAAGCAACGGCGAGTGATGACCAAAAACGTAGATAATAACGAGTGGTAAAGAGAGGAAGCGCAGTCCATCGGAACATTACCCCGCACTCCGCTTATCGTGCACGTTCACGTTCCACCATTAATAGACGATAACGCTAAGCTCAGACCGAATAGTAGGCGGTGAGCAATAAGAAAAAAGGGTATCATATCTGATATTATATTAAAAATTGTGCTATTTATAATATCAGCTATACTATAAATAAGTGAAATATATATTAAATTCAAATCTTGATAAACAGTTTCAAAAAGGAACTATGCGTAGTATAACTTAATTAAAACGTTCAGATACGGGAGTGCTGTTTCAGCTCTGGAGACTGCAACGATGTCTCACGTGACCGCAGGCGAGGTTGGCATTAAACCACCTCTTCTTGCCTCAACTAGTGGCATTCATTCAGATACAGAGATATATGAATGAGATCATACCTGGAGGTTCACAGGGACGGACGTCATGGAAATTTGCTGAAGCTGCCTTGGTTGTGTTCTCTCGAAATAATAATTTGTGGCGCCAAACTATTTTGATCGGCTGCCGGATGGTCCAACACACCACCAACGATTTTTATCTTTGACTTTGGATTTTCCTTCTTTTCTGGCTCGAACCGGTCTGAAGGAACCTTTCTTTCCGCCCCTTCGATTTATCGCCTCCTTTCGCGCTTGACATCCCTTTCGGTAAATCACTACCACCTAATGCAACGACCTCGGAACATATACCTTCGTGAAATAACTCAATGAGCGCACGACACATGTAAGCATGGTTTGTTCGGAGTCTAGAGTAGTCATTATCATGGAGTTTCTCTCCCCAAACACCCGCCCGTCGAAACCATCAACCTTGTTGGTACACTAATCGAGTTCTTGGACGCCTCATTAGTAGTGCTATCAGAGCCACACGGGAGGCCGTATTGTTGGCCGTATTGTTGGCGAAGGCATATCATAGCATCCCAGAGGCTTAGAGAGCCGCCGAGGATGCTGCCAAGGTCCGAAGACGATCGGAATCAATTTTTTCGCTCTCTGCAACAAGCTGTCCAATAGCCAACCATGCAAGGAGAACATTGATTTGGGTGCTTGAGTTTCGATTATTTCGACGACATCCGGCGGTTATACTTTGGAACTTTTGAGTATTCGAATGTTGTAAAGGCAACCTCATCTGCAATGGTCTGGATATTCGCAAGCTTTTGTTCATTGAATACTTTGATTGGATTATGTTGGAGACGAGTTCATCAACAGCAGGGGCGGCCTTCGTTACGGCACTTGGCAAAATTAAAATTAAAAAATGGCCCCTTGTAAGAATGCCACAGTTTGTTTGTTCACATTTATATACCTCCTCCAAGCAGCCTAACTACTTCGTTTGTTCGTTCAGGGAATCTCGCTTAACTCAAGGGTTAGCTAGCAAGCCGGCAATGAATCATGCTTGCGTACCGCACGCGAGTGGTGACGAGCAGTAAAAGACTAAAATAAACAATCGCTATTATGACGCAATCATGTATGCAATAATTGTTGGAGTCGACAGTGCCAACACTGTTTTCAGCGGTTAATCTAACAACACAGGTTTCATCTATCATGGCATGGCACTGAGTCATGACTCTTGTCTTTTTGACAACTTAATATATGTCAGTTGCTACCGTGGAAGTATATTTATGATCGGATAGTTGAACAAGAACTCCTTTCAAGCCCTTTGGTCTTTAGAAGACACCACCCTATCGTACCACCATCATCATGCAGGCGTTCAGTGCAGTTTCTCCGGCAATGTCTGGATCATGCGGCTATCCCCGCCGTTCATCTTCGGGAAATGAAGGAGCAACGGACGTTCGCGCTACATCTGTGACTATTTCTAGATTACCTTCTCCTGTTCAGAACGAGGATGACAATGACTTCGAGACGAACAGCCCAACCGAAAGAGAGTCTCTTCGATCAGGAAGCCCAGGCAGTTACAGAAGCTACAGTAGTGCTACAGTAGTGACAACAACATCGGAAATGGTGCGACGACACAAGATTCTGGTCCATCTGGACCAGCTAGAAACTACAGGAACGTGCATGTTCTCATGTTGGGTTGGTCTGACGAGACCACCGGAACGTGGGGTGACCTGGACAGGCTAGCGACTGTCTTTGAATAGGTGTACAACTTCACAGTGATTCGATCGATTCCCACTGCTAGGAACAGGTGCTGAAACGTACCTCCATGACCAAATTCAAGATCTTCAAGCGAACGGAGCTTTACAGGATTCTCTTCTCGTTGTCTACTACATCGGCCACGGAGCCCTGGATGCCAACAAATCACTTACGATATGGGGTCTCGATCCAGGGTCAGTCCAGGTCCATGTTTGAAGGGTATAATGACTATACTACTACAGGGAGCTCCAACCTTAGCATCCACACGTCAACTAGCCACGGATTCAAGAACAGCTTCAAGTGATGAGCAATGATGTGCTGATCTTACTCGACACTTGCTATTCAGGAGCCACTGTTGCTCTTGTCGACCCCACCAAATCCCAAGGCAGAGCTGAGATCATCACGGCATGCGGCTATAGCGAAACTGCAAGAGCCCCGAATGGCGTCGAAACGCAGGCCATGTTGCACAACCCGACATTCACCAGATCCCTCATCAGTGTGCTGAAGCAGAAAGCCAATGCGAATTCACCAATGACGGCCACATCTTCACATCTTGCCATTGTTCAGGATATCATCGATGGAAACTACACGATGGGAAACAAGGGTATTGATGTCCTCCCGACAGCGGTACATTATTCCATAGGCAACGATTAACAGGCATCAAGTATTCCATTAAAGGTCATGGAGACGGTACCACCGACAGCGGATGTACCAATCAATTTTGGTTTTTCGGTCAACGGGTTCAGAAGCATGAGGGGCATAATCCAGAGTATTCAGCGTATGGCTGTTTCGGAAGTGGTCGCGCGTCGACAGGGCTTTGAGGAGTTAAAGCGCATTTTGGGAAGCGGTGCTGGGACTGCGAGTAGTTGAACTGCATGCTTTGATTTCTCCGAGGCCCATGGAGCCATTCTGAAGTTACTGTTTCATGTTCTATTGCGCGCTGATATTCAGTATTTTGGAATTGGAAAACACCATGTGTAAATTTATCATTGCCGAATTGTTGTGAAGCCACTATCTATCTCAAAATTGTAGAAAAGCAAGACTCCCGGACGAAGATGTAGTCAAGGCTTTCCACTAGAAGCCTACTACTTTCGGAGCGTGGTGCGAGAATTCCCCAGTCACCGGAGAATCTGTGTATGACGTGGAGATGACAAGTCTCTGTATAGACGGCAAACATGAGAGGACCTGTTGGAGGGGTCGCTGGTTTGTTATGACTGAATGTGAACAGAACATGAGCACATCTTGTACCATCGACAGCCGGTTCTCGTCAAAACACGCACTTTTGACCGAAGTACAATTTGGACACAGATGAAGAGTCTCTTGAAATGTGTATAAACATAGCTACAAGCGACTGCTACTTTAGAACTTCTAGAAAGTAAACTTGATATCAAAGCTCCAACTGCAGAGGTCCCAAAATGGCCAGCCAAAATTCTGCCAACGCAACTGGAAGCGGACATCAATCACTCACCAGCAGCAGCTCCACCAACGCAGCCACCGCAATCCCAACTTCAACATCTTTCCCCCACAAGAAAGTGCTCGTCCTCCTCCTCTGCTGGGAAGATGAACAAGATGGCGTCTGGGGCGAGATAATCCGACTAGAGACGGTTCTCAATATTCGATACAAATTCGAGACAGATTTCTACCGCATCCCGCTCAGAATCCAGACTCCCACTTCCTGGAGAAGTTCCAGGAGATCAAGGAGAAGGCGGAGATGGAGGAGAGCCTGGTCATCTTGTACTATGGCAGTCATGGACGGATGAGCAAAGATAAAGAGGGCAAACATTGATTCGAATTGTCACCTCTGGGGCTAGAACATTTGATGCACTTGTGAGTACTTCGGTTTAGAAATATTAGCCTTGAAGCTTACCGAATAGCTATCCTCTCCAGAACCAAGGGTTGCCCCCATATAAGGGGCCCGACCCCGCCAAGTTTGTCTCCCCACTACGGTGGGCGTCTGTAGAGACCGCTTTAAAATCGTTCAAGAGCGATGTGCTTGTCCTGATTGATGCCTGCGATGCATCAACTGCTTTAGCTCAATTTAAATCGGACGGCTCGTCGAGAAGAATGGATTTCATTACTGCCTGTGGAGGCTGTGACGGGTTGACACCAATGCCTGGAAAATACACCTATGCCTATCGACTAGGCTGTACCTTTACAGAAATGATCACCCATGTGCTGGAGACGAAAGCCGATGCGAAAGAGATGTTCACTGCAGCGAATCTTCATGTCAGCATCATGCAGCGGATGACGGAAGTGAAACTGGCAGCCGGACAGGCGCCACCTACCCCGTTCCATTTATCTGTTGGTGCCATGAATAACTTGCCATCCCCAAGTATTCTGTTGAAAGTAATGGGGGAGCAAAATGCCATGGGTTAAGACACCGACGCTGAACAAATAGTAAGACTGGAGGGCGAGGTCTCGGAACTGAAAGCTAGGCTGCTTGAAATTGGTGAGAATGGAGCAAGCGATTCAGGGTGATGTAGTCGGCTTGTTCTTGCGAGTTAGAAACCTCATGACGGGCCGGCGGTTGGGGCAAGTCGAAAGGAAGGGGCTAGAAGTATCTTTGCGTTGATTTTGAATTTGGCACTAGGATCATGTTACCAGAAGTTTTGAGCTTTCTGTATTCCGCGCGCCTCTAGAACAAGAACTCTTCGAAGAACTGTATGTTCGAATCGAACGTGAAAAAACAAAAGTAGCCCCCGGCCAAGGAGCGAAATTATTATGTCATAGTCGCATTTGGAATCACAAGTATGGTTGAACCGGAATCGGAAGCGTATTTGACAATCTTTTGTAGAGAACCCTATGAGACCTGTACGCCAGGGACCTGAGTAGTTACACCAGTGAAAACAAAGAACCTTATTCCTAACAAGTATGAAAAACCCTGAAAAGCCACGATGCGGTGTATCTATGTAGTGGAGCGAACGTAGCGACCGACAACGACGCAATGATCTCTCTCGAAGGGTTCTGTGGATGCGGTTAGCTCTGCTGATATGACTGGATTTCGCAGAGAATTTACCCAGGGTCAACTGTTCCAAAGGCTTAATTCTCTCCTCTCTCAATTTCTGGACCTCTCTAGCGAAAACGGCTTCTGGTGCAGCGGTACTGTCGATACAGTTTGCCTTGATGGAAACAACGATACCACCTCCGACCTTCAAGAACAAATGGGCGTTCAATCCAACAATACGCGCTTGATCTGGCTGGGCAACATCTGCGAAGATAACATCGACCATGGAAACCAACATTCTGTACTTGAGCGGGTGACGGGCGTCCTCGATGATTGGGATAACGTTTGTGCGGTGAGTGGCCATGTTGATCAGATCACGACCAGAGCGGTGGGAGAATTCGACAGCGAAGACAGTTCCGGTTGGGCCAACGATATCAGCGACGTGAGAAACGGAGGTTCCGGAGGCGGCACCCAGGTAAAGGACCTTTGCTCCAGGCTTGATGAAGATCTCGTCCAGACCACCCAAGACACCAGCAGCCAACTTACTTCTGAAAGGATTCCAGACACGGTATTCGACCTTGGTGACACTTGGGGTTCCGTCTGCGTTTGCTGGGCCGGAGTTCTCGACGCTGATGCGCTTTTCACCGTAGACTGACTCGCCTGGGGAAAGGTTCTTGGTGACCAACATGTCTTCCTTGCCACGAGCGACGAAGATACCAGCATGACGATGGGGTTCCTGCGCACGTTAGGATATGCGCTCTTGCGATCTGAAGCTTCAAACGTACAATGATAGTCTTTGCGCCACCCTTTGCTCCAGCTCCTCCACGTCCTCTTGGTGCACCACGGCCTCCTCGAGGTGCGCCGCGTCCACCGCCACGACCGCCTCTGCTATCACCTCGACCTCCTTACCCTCCGGTCAGCTACACTTGGTCTTATAGAGATGCGCGAAGGCACTGGGGAGTTCTGCGACTCCGAATATCCAATCGCTGGGACATTTGAAGTCGCGGGGATGTGAAACTGACCTCTGCCACCACCTCGCGAGAAACCACCTCGCCCGCCTCTGTCACCGCCGCCGCGTCCACCGCCAAATCCACCTCGTCCTCCACGGTCTCCGCCGCCGCGGCCTCCTCTTGGTGTGTATGCCATCTCTGGTTGTGGGGTTGAGGAACAATTGGCGTTTAGAGATGTTTTGTTCTGGTGATGGAGCTCGAGAGGTAAAATGGAAATTTTATTTTTTACCGGCTCCCAAAGCTCCCAGCCATTGGTTGGAGGCGCTAAGGGTGGGCAAGCGAATATGCTAAGCCGATGATGGAGTAGCGTCCTTGGTTAGAGAGTGGCTGGTGTGGTTCTCAGCCTCACTTCGGCCAAAACATATTCCTCTCCGCTCAGTCTCTCATCCTGTAATAACTTCTCCTTCTCACCTTCCTGCTCTCATTGTCAAGTCCTCGAAATCACCGTCACGAACACCTCGAAAATATAATATGATGATCCTAATCAAACGGAATTGATACCATCGCCTTCGCCTCCCGAGTCAGGATATCTCGTAACCATATATCTGTCTCTCAGGCTCGAGCTGGGTCATGCAATCCCGCTTGCATTGGAGATCCTCGTTTCTGTGACAGGTATCTTGGACCATTGATTATGGTTACATTCGCCTCCCCCTAGGACACATCGCTCAAATCACGAGCTTGGAGTTTCGTCTGCACATGCCTTCATCTGCGTTTCATTGAGAATCAATTTTAAGAGTCACATATGTGGTGCATCTTTCGTTACCACTATCCTGGCTGTAGGAGATTCACACATTTTCATCTTATGGCTTCTTGAGTGCGACGCTACCAGATGAAGAGCCTCATTTATCCATCTGATGTCTCGCGCGGGACCCGGAGATGCTATCTACTTGCTCGATGCTCACCTTCACATTTCACGCGCCATTCTGCTCAAGCTGCTGCATCCTGTCCGATCCTTCGGACGAGAAGTTCGATATACCAGCGTTACACTGGTATCATCGTGGCTTAGACCTCGAAAACTCGTGCCATAGGTCCATCCTCGAGGTCTATGGCTCGCACCAAGTGTCATGTCACTTCCATGTCTCCGTTGCTATGACATCTGAAGTTTTCTCCCTAGCGGTCCGTTCCAAATGCCCCAATTTTTGTTCTCGTCTTATCGCACGAAGCATGTCAATACAACGGCTAGCCACACCAAAAGCAACCAAAATGGCCGTCTGTCACGATCAACGTTGCGAAAGTGCCGACATGTTGTCGTTGATACCAAGCGGGTTTCGATAAGGTCTCGAGAACGACAGGGTTGGAAGCCGCCAAGCCAATGCGCCTCAACGTTTCACCACTCTGTCAAGGTCCTCAATTGGCCAACTCTGTTTTAAGCTTCTTTTCCAACAGTTTCCTGCCATCCCTTCTTCACACCCTCCTTTGCCTCGTGGGGGCTGTGAAGGTGCATGGTCCGACATCAGATAAGTCAACAACCTTTGGAGCCGGCTTGGCGGTTATGCTTGTGTCGAGTTCCCTTCGGTGAATCATACCCACATCGGAGACAGGCCATGCTCTTGGGCAGGTTGACAAGCCTCGATGAACGCATTGAGCTCAGATGAGGAAAATAGAGGGGCCCATCCTTGATCTGCTGAGCCCAAGTGGGATTCTCCTAGGCTCCTGGAGGATGTTCAAGAGACGGAAAACGATGGTTCCGAATAGATCATAGCCAGGGGTAGATGACGAGCAAGTCAGTGGGCAAGTATAATAGCTAGACAATGTCTACTTCTGGGCTTCTTTTATTCATCACTGCATTCATCCTCCACCTTCCCTACCCAACTCTCTCATTCTTTTCCCGAGCGCCCCAGTGGCCGCCACAATCTTTTCACCAAACATTATTTAATTTTGAATCTTCAGTCTATCCTTCAATCACAATCATGCTCTTCAATACTCTATATATCTTCGGCCTTGTGGCAATTGCCTCTGCCGGTAAGTTCACCATCTTCGGGATATTAAGCTGGCTAACATATTCTAGCACCTCGTTTGCATTCGAGATTTGAGAAGGAAGTTGGAGCACCTGCAGCGCGGGGACTCCAATGGACTCCTCGTTCGATCACTCCACGAAGCAAGAACTACGTCACGAATTTTGTCAGCGGCTTCGACAGCACAGTGATCATTCAACAACAGACCATCACCATTCTGCAACTTTCGAATGCTCAAGCACTCGCCGAGCAACAACGACAAGCCGAGCTTCTGTTGGTGCAAGCCATTCAGCAGCAACTCATCGCTCAGCAGCAATTGCAGTTTGCCATTGACAACATCCGCATCAACACTTTCCTGAATGTCAACCCTAGCGTGGTATGTGGTCATTCGGTCAATAGGAGAAATGCATCTAACATATCTAGAACACCGTCGCTGTCATTCTCACACAAGTGAACGACAACCGAGACCAGAACAACAGAAATACCCGTTACTTCACGCGCCAGATCCAAAGCAACCCTTCGGCATCCGAACAAGTCTTCGTCCTCATCAACGAAGTTTCTCAAATGAACATTGGTGATTTCGATGTAGCTGGTACTCCTACTGCCGAAGCTGCTGCTTCGCCTTCGGGCACCGCATCAGCCGCAAGCTTCGCAGCGCCACAGTTTGGATCCTACACACCTGGCGGCAACATCTCGCTCCAAGCGCAAGGAATCAATCTGTATCCCTTCGGTGTTGCAGCGCCATCATTCGGTAACTCAAGGTCATTCATCGACCCAGCGTTGATCATCCAGCCAAGACAACAGCTCTTCGTCACAAACCAGAATCAAAATCAATTCAACGTCGTCATCATCGCATGATCATCTATCTCACCGGGATTTGAAGACGGAGAATATATGATTTTGGAGTTTGGGCTCGGCGTGGGTAGATAATGCCTATTGTTTCTTTCGTATGTATGTATAGATAATGAGGGTGCTCTTCATTGAGTTACCTGTCGTTTGGGGGGGTCTTGAGTGGGTTGGTGGGTGGGTAGAGGGGAATTCCTTGGGATAGGGCCGACGGTAGAACCGAGGCTGGAGTTTTTGTTTTGTTTAGCCCAGTTGCATGAAAGGAGATGGTCAGCATTCAAATGATTTGTTGCCTCCTACAGTAGTCCAGAATGACAATAGTCACTTCTTGCTTCTCAGTATCTTGCTTCTGCCGTCTGCTGCGCTTTCTATACTACTCTTTGTTTATTTCAGCAGTATACCTCTCATACTGCAACCCCATCAATCATCCAGAAAGGAATACAGGGTACAAGGGGGTCAGTTTAGCACAGTTCATCCCCAGCCCCAGCCCAACCAACGTCCCCAAGAGGAAGTTATGCATGCCATCTCAAAATTTTCTCGGCTAAACCCCACGCTCGTTTCAAAACCGTCTGGTCCAAGTTCCCATCACATTCTGACACATGTCAAGTCCGGTTCATGCTTGAGCGTTCATCAAGGCATGAACATGTAGTTAAGCAGTGGTCTATGCGGAAAATTCCCCCGCCTGCCCTGGCAAGGTTTCCGCCTGGGTAGCGCTGGCTTGATCTCGAGCCTGGATCCCGACCCCGACCTTGAAGACGTCCGTTTGTCTGAATCACTAGCAAAAAGTTGCGATAAGACTAAATCCCATGACGGGGATATTCTTGCCAGAGAATAAGAGATATCGGCTCCATGAACCTCATCTCAACGTGAAGGCGTTCAAAAGACCTTCTAGAACGTCTGTCGTTGAAAGCCACAATAGTATCCCATCATCCCACAATCCCACATCTCCAGATCACGATCCCGATCCCGGTCCCGATCCCCAAGTTCAACTACTCCAACGACTCCAGGTAATTTGGCTATCTAGTACGGAGTGCAGTAGCAACCAGTCCTCCACAAACAAACTCCCCAGTTCCCCAGCATCTCCAGCACCACTTCCCAATTTTCCCACGCATCTCAACGATGTCTCCCCATGGGCCCTTCGGCTCCATCCATCAAAACACGACTTAGTCGGCACAAATCGGGTTTAACACACCCTCTAACATCCTCCCCACACTCCCTCAACAAAACCCAACCGGCGCTTCTCTCCTTCGGTCAGTCTAGAATCTCGCCACAACCCTCGCTGAAAATCTGCACCTCGAAAAAAATCGCGCAGATCCTGCCGAGATGGCTCACGTGACAGGGTCTCGCCTCCGCCCGGCCTTGACCGAAGGATAAGAGAAGGGTCTAGCCGGGTTTCCCCATGCAGCCCTAGGAGGAGACAAGGGGGGAGAGCAAACTGCTGCGCGGTGCAAAACTTGCGGAGATAGTCTGTTTGTGATTGGGGGATCGGGAGACGGCGTTTGGTGGGTGGTGCTGGGGGGTTGGTTTTGGTTGGCTGAGGAGGATGCAACTGAGGGGCAGTGATCAAACGATGATGAAAAGACAGGGGGGAGCTGGGGAGGAGAGGCAGGGGATCTGTGAGTGAGAGGAGGATGGCCGGATGGAAAGGTGGGAGGAGGAGGAGGTAGGGGTTGGAAACTTGCATTTTGAGGGGCTGAGGGGAAAACCGTGGGATGGGATAGCGGATGGCGGATGGCTGATGGAGGGGAGGCGTGGAATTGGCTGATTTGGAGTTGAAGCTGAAGCTGCCATCCCACGCTGAAATCACCGGTTTTTCTTGCTGCATCATACCTGCCTACCTACAGACATACATAAGTATAGCTTGTCTCCCCACTACCCAAGTTCTCCAGATACGTATTCACTTATCGTTATCCCACATCTTGAAGTACAGTACAGTCATTGTACTCTCTCAACCTCACATCATCATATCATCTGTCCTGCCTGTCGCCGGTTTACATCAAGGCCGCCTACCCCAGCTGTACTCTACCCGTTACCTACCGACAAACAACCTTCTTCCGCCTACCACCGAAACATATTTTCTCTCCTCTCTCCAATCTACAGCTCGATTTCCAATTCAATTCGAAATTGAATTCGTTTCAAAACAGAAAGACGAAGCTCGCATTTCAAAGCCGATCTACGTCCGTTTCGTACCGAACACCCACTCTGCCACCACCACAGCCTCCTTCGCCTTGCGCAGAAGATACCTTTCAGCCGACACACCCACAATTGATCAGCAAAACGGAAGGAAGCATACAAACGAACACCTTGCCATCGGATCGTACAAAAGAAACCGAATTCTCCCTCTCTTCACTTCCATAACTCGGACACTGCTCTGTACCTGCATTACCAGTTACACGGCTCTGCCACCACTTCCACCCCACCACACCAACAACAAAACTCCCCGACACAAACCTCCACAATGGGAATCTTCAACCGTACAAAGCGCTCCTCAACCTCCTCCTCCGCAAACTCCACCGCACCAAACAGCGGCGTCACGACCCCCACTGCAGTCGACAACCTCTCCACATCACCCACATCCTCAACCTCTCCCCCCTTCCCCCTCACCAAAACTCCCTCCCGCCTCGGCCTCACCAAAACCCTAACATGGGGCAAGAGAAGCAAAGAAGACAAGCAGCGCCGCCGCATCGAGTCCTGGGAGAAGGAAGACCAGAACGAGTGGGACGCGCCCACGGCGCGCAACAGACACGGCCGCAAGCTGTGCAGCAAGAAGGAGCAGGAGGTCCTGCGCGCTTTCGAGTGGAAGGTCTGCCGCGATAGTATGGATGGCGGACGCAGCAGGAGTTGTTTCAGTGGTGTCAGTCCAGGCTGTAGTCGTATGGGGAGTGTGGATGATGGACATGTGGGCTTGAATTCTAGGACGCAAGGTTCCGCGCTCGTGAGGGAGACGAGCAGGAGTGATACCTCGGGTGAGGGATCGAGGGTTAGGTCTGCGAGTGAGGAATGAGATGATCGTGTTATGTTATGAACATGGTGTTTTGATATATGGGATGGATGGGTGCATTGGAGTAATATGGCGCTTTGGTGTTTGCTTTGAAAAGACGAGTTCATGGATTGGAATATACCTGGCTAGGTACCTGAACTCGCTCCGTACATATGGGAAATGGGACGGAAAACAATGGGATCACAAAAGGACGCGCTGTGTTGGAATACATATGCTCAAGACAGATAGATGTCTGCATCAAGGTTAAATGAGTTTATACTACTATTGTATAATATCAACCATATCAAGAGTACTTCACGTTCCCGTGTCTGTGTCTGTTTACTATTGTTGTCCTTGCTTCACACTCGCGATCTCCTCACAACCGTATCTAACAACCACTTTGGAAAAAAAAAAAAAAAGTCTTTGTCAATGATGGTTTTTGGGAATTGACATTCTCCAACATCCCCTTCACCCAGCTAATTTAGATTACCTTCCATCTCACACTGCGAGCTGAGGTGATGGTGAGGTGAGATTCCCCCATCCCCATCCTCCCTCGTATCTCGTACTCGCAAAAAACAACAATCGGCTCCCATCGGTCTTTGCCCCTCCCTCTCCCTCACCCGAGCCGAGCTCTTGTTTTGTTCCGTCGCCACCACCAACCGTACGTATCTCGCTTAACAGAACAGGTTTCTTTCAGGGGCAGGGGGCTGGGCTGGGCTGGGCTGAGTTGGCTCGTCATCTACGATCAACCTGCAGACAAAGCTGGAGCTCGACCCCGCAAACATGACGAGTTCGGATGAGAAGTGTTGCGGTGCACGAATCGTCATTTGTGGTATTTATCCGGCGGATTAATGAGTGGGAGTTTATCACGGGTGGAATGGAATGTTCTGGTATTTCTTGGATTTCTTGGATTCTTGGATTTCGGAGGAGGGAGGGAGGGAAATGTATGGGGAGGTTAGGGATCAGCTCACTTAGTTGAGACTCCACTCTACACTACAGTCTACCGGGTGTGAGAGGCGGAGTAATGCGTAGAGGCGGTCCAACTTCCAAGCTCAATCAATCTCGAAGACAAAACGTCACGGATCGTCATGTTGCAGCCGTCAAGTTGAATTGGCGAATACATGGCTTGGATTCATGCACGGAATGTTCTAGCGTTCAGAACTACTGTCTGGGGGCAGGTGGTTGCCATCATGGATTTTGGTACCACGTTGCTAGAGGGTTCGATGAGAAGGCTTCTAGAATGGAAGATGGTCAGGCCAAGTCTAAGGAGAGGACGATCTTGAATATCTGGCGGCGTGGGTATGAACGGTGTGAAGTCCTTTTCCGGCACCAGCCGAAACTATTCAATCTTCAGTAGCCGGTCATTCCAGTACTGCAACGAGAATTGAGGGCTTATCCATCTGCTTGAAGTATGACAGCTGTTGGCTTGCACTTGAATCATGGTGTCTCAATTTGAAAAGAGGATGAGGATAACCGAGCCCTATGAAGCGTTCTAATCTTGTCCATACAAAGGATCGCAAGGAGAGGCTTGGCAGGCATCCAGGTATTTTGCTATTGTGAGCTGATGTGGTTCTTGCAGCCTCGAGGCTTGGCTACAATTTTACAGAAACGAATCTCGTATACCGATAACAAGATACACACTTGATCCCCTATTACCCCTCCAATAAGAAGTGGAAGGAGGGGGAGGTAAGATGCCATCGCATCAAGCGCAAGCGAAAGTCAACTACATAATCTCAAACGTCATCTCGTCAAAACAAACGTCACAAAACTCCTCCCAGGTACATTCCCCGTGACAGTCCCATCAGTCGCAAGAGTAGCAGGCGTGAGTATTATCCGTAATCCAAGCCGTAACATTCATCCCCACGAACCCCTTCACACTCAACGTAACCGCCTGCACCGCACTCCCCGTATTCAGCACCGGCACAACCAAACTCCCACTTGCACCCTCATTCACAAACGCACTCGCACTGACACCGCTCGGTGCCCCAGTAGCAGACACCCGCACGGCGTTGGGTCTGATATACCGACTGAACTGCGCGAAAGCCCAGACGCGCTTAGAGACCTGAACATCTTTCGTGCTGTCGTCTATCTTGATCATCTTCTCATTCGTGTTACCCCATTGCGTACCAACCCAATACAGATACCCCGAGCAGTTATTATTAACAAGTGCATTGTGCAATGTACTAGCCCATGTCATCCCATCTCCCGCACCGCCATTCTGATACCAAGCCGTTGTCCACTGGCCGTTCAGATCGGAATACTCGCTCTGCCAGACCTTCAAGGCGGTCTTTAAGGGCCCGTTGAAGTTCGAGGTGTAGGTGTGTGATGTGATGACGCCGAGTTGGGGCTCGCGGATTTCAGATGTGAGACTTTGTTGATGGTGTCGCTCCACCCGGTCGATTCGCAGCATGTTATGGCGATGTGCGAGAGGTTTGCGGCTTTGAGTGTTGGAGAGAGGACTTTGATGAAATCGGCTGCTTGGGTTCCGGATGAGAGCATGGATGCGTAACTCGCACTGGAGTGAGTTTGTCGGTGTTGTTTTCGTATCATGCACTATAAGTCAACTTATTACCTCCTCTTTCGGGCTTTGGAAGAGAACAAATACGCGCTTCCCAAACTCATCTTAACTCGTCCCGAGTACAAAACACCTCACACTCATCACGGAGAAAAGGCAAACCAGAAAGTAAACTCACGTAAAATCTGGCTCATTCAAAAATCCCAAATGCGTAACCCATACCCCCTCACTCTCATAAAACCTAACATACTGCACGAGATAATTCACATACGCCTGTTTCCAATCTCCACTCGCACAGCTCTGTCCACTAACACCACACAAATACCCGCCATTATTCTCATTATTATTCGTCTTCATGAACGGCAGTGCGCTCCACGCATTTGCATAGAAAGTCTTCACCCCGTACTTCTGCGCCTCTTTGCTGACGAATAACTGTCCGCTGTCTTTGCCGTCCCAGGTGTAATTCGGTGTTGCGGATGGCGAGGACATTTTTGTGACGAGGATCGAGTTCATTAGACCTGAGCGCGAGTCCGATGAGGAACCTATGCCGTTTCGAAGGATGGAAAAACCTGCTCCGGTGGTGGTGTTAAATAGGACATCGAGGACGGCGCGCTGTTTTGCGGCGGGCAGGTTGACGATTTGGTTGGCGCGTTGGAAGGCTTCTGAGAAGCCGAAGCCGTCGATCGTTTGGAAGGTGTTAAAGACGTCGATTGTGAGTGTTGTGGCGCGTTTCTGGAGTTGGATTTCTGGTGCTGCGAGGGCCAGAGGGAAGGCTGGTGCTAGGATGAGAGGTAGGAGACGCATTTTCGTGATGCTTGGATGAAATCGACTTGGGGATCGTGACGCTATTTATCTCGCATGGATCGAGAAGATGGAGTCAAAGGTTCGTCTCAAATTCCAACTCGCTAGGCGATTGAAGAGAAATCATTGAAGTGAAGCTTCGTGACTACGTACTGCCGAGCATAGGCAATATGAAGCATCCATATTGAATCTCGAGATTAGGCACCTCGCCCACCTCATCATCCTAACCTGGAGCAATTGCATCCACTCTTGGCAAGTCATCTCACAAACTGTTATGAATGGTAGATGAAAATGTAATTATCACGACGGGTTCGGCACTAATTGCATTGCTAGGTTCTCCGCATCTCGCCTGATCGGAGACCCGGATGTAACCGATTGTTTACCCGGTGCTGTCGCCTTTTTGTGGGGCCAAGACTAGAGATCGGACTGCAATTGTGTGAGATAGAATGTAAGATGGTAGATAGTTTGCTCTTCGCTTAGGGAGACTAGGTTTACTGGATATGGTAGCCCCACAACGAGATGTTTTGATGCTCAAGAGAAGCTGAGCGAGGCCCCTTTTTAGCCGAGAAAGGCTACTGTCGCTCCGGAAACGTCGCTTCACTGTTCTCTTAGCTTCGAACAACAAACTTGATCCTCATGACCTCAATTTAAAATATAAAATGGCTGTCTTGCATACGCACAAATTGACAGGAGCACTTGCGACAGTCCAGACCGTGGAAGGAGGGTTTCGTGGAGGTCGCATCGAGTCGGGACTCGCAATTGATCTTGAGCTGCACATGCTTGCCCTGTCGCAACGTTATGTGGTGGAGACCCTTTGCTTATCACTTAGATGCAAAAGGGACAGATTTCAAGATGGCTTACAGTTAAGCAGGGGGCTTACAGAATTCAGTTTTGGTATGTAAACAGAGCAACCGTGAGGTGAAGTAACTTTGCAACTATAAAAGCAGCCGAGAAAAAAATCCTCTACTATCACCGGGACAGGGGGGTACACTGAACGCATCATACTGAGACATTCGGTAACCGTCGAACGGGACTTTCAGCTAGACCAAAGTATTGCATGTGGACGGTGGCACCCAGCTCGAGTTATATCCTGGCCGCTGCTTCTTTTGGCCACCAAACCGAATGCCGAACCCTTGTTCCTCTCAATTACTTTACAACTGAATTCGGAACGGCCCAGAGTATTGTCATTTTGCATAGACAATCAATGAATAGCAAACAATGACAGGATCTGCAGATGTGTAGTCTGTCCGCTCTGAGCCTCGTGCATGCACAGACGAGCAATACTGTAGACCTGCAGAAAGATCCGCATTGAACGGTAGTGACAACAGTCCAGTATTGACAGAAGATCCAGCTTTATGTCTCACGGACTTTATGATCCTCCTCAATGTGCCCCGTTCATGGAGATCATGGCCGCTTGGACCATGGACATTCAGCGATGCATTCCAACTTCCAAGCCTATGTATCGTTTTGCAACCACAAAGTTGAAGCTTGAAGATCCACAGCTCGTCATTGTTTCTAGCAAGAATTTTTGATCGTACGACTTTAGGTGATTGGGGTGTTTGGCTTCATGAGCCGCCACTGGCAGACGTTGGATCGGGATGGTGTGCATGGACGGCTCCAGCTGTTGCGTTGCGTTTGCCCAAGATTTGTGTCTTACAGTTTGTTGGTAGTATTGACAAAGAAAGAAGTCCGAAACAAGGATACTAGTCCTACCAAATCACTTCAGCTTGGGAAGTACGGCCCAGGCTATTAATCTAGAATCCGAAACGTCATGAGCCTACACTGGGGACGCACATTTTCAACAAAATCCCACAAGCAAGAAAAAGAAAGAAAATAGCTGAAAGTCCAATAGGCACGAGTAAAAGCACGAGTAATCAAAGCAATATTTCTGTGGGATGGCCTTGTTCGATCGCCAACTCGGCGACTTCGATGACCGAATGGGAAGCAGTGCGTCTGGCAATCAAGCCACCCGCTTGGCGATCCTAATTCTCTCGCCGCGTAGAGAACAAAACTGTAGTAGTAGGGAACTGTACTGTAGCAAAACTTTGGGTAGGAGATTCTACCAAACTCTCTGGCAATCGTATGTATCCCCAAAGTTGAGACAGCAGACTGGTTTTGACTGCGGGGCGAGATGTCATGGCCGGTTGATTGAATGTTCGCGAAGTGGAATTAGACAGTATTCTTTGGCAACAATAGATTATTATGAAGCCCTGTATGGTTGCACAATAGCGGTCTTCAGGATCCGATTGCCTGTCATCCACGATCGAGAACCCAACGTCTTGGCAAGAGCAGTCTTCAGCTCCAAACTCGCATCAAATTTCACCAGAGCCCTCCACCGATAATATCGAAATGGGAGGATCGATCCAGGCCACTTTAGCTGGATCACTCGGCGACAATGGTTTCTCTGGGGCGTCAATGATAGGACTGGGGAGCGTCTGTTCCGCCTGGAGCGCAGTTGCCGCGCATTTCTTGTACTGTACCACGCAAGGTTGTCTGCACAAGTGCAGAGGGCCAGAAGCGTCACCAGAATTCTCTCATCTCGAAAATATCCCATCAGATATTCTCGCTTTTGCCATAGTGCAAAAAACAAAATTTTCATAGCGTCAGCAGTAGGATGCTCTCAGCCTCTTCCGAAGCCCCGAAACAGTTTGCTATCGTACTGCAACCTTGGTGGAGGTGGGATTTCTTACTGGACGGTACACTTTCCACTTGAGATGAACCTTGAAACCCAACAAATTGGGAACAAAGTTGCATTTATTCGAGATTCCAACTTGCAAACCTCCCTGGCTCGCAGACCATGACATGAAATTGTTCCAAATTTGGACTTTCGGGCCGTCTTTCTTCCAATTTTGGACCAACTTTGGAAGATGAAGATATCTCCTCCCTTTTCAAGAGTCAATGGTTTCTCGTGAAGTAAGGAGTGAGCTTCTTTAAGAAACCACAAGAGGTGTGGCAGAAACCTGAAGTCTGTGCCAGGGTGTTTGCGGTCGATAGCGCGCTAAGAATAGGATGCAGCACAAATGTGCCTGCAAGGATGCTGCACCGGAACGGCAAGAGAAGTTCAAAACTCAACTTTAGTTGGATCCAATGGCCAAATTGACGGGGGATTTTGGCTGCGGCAGGCGTGCTTTCATACGATGGTGGACCTTCTAGATTGCATGCTAAGCTTAACCTTGAGAAGGGAATGTTTTCCACGATCGAAGTCAAGAAGTTAAAGGTTGTTATTTGCTAGGATCCCAAAGTCCTGCATGAGGCTTGACTTGAGACGAAGACCAGCCAGTAACCAAACCGATTAAACACAGGTCAGAGGAGCGGTGGAGATGGACAGCAGCAAACAGTTCGGCGCGGAACCGGTTAATATCTCCGGTGGATGTCCATACGCCCTTTGCAGAAAGTGACGTTTATGGGCTTGTTCCTGTATGGACTGGCTTGAGACTTCAGTTGCCGCTACTGTACGGAGTG
This sequence comes from Leptodontidium sp. MPI-SDFR-AT-0119, assembly GCA_020726505.1. NCBI lineage: Eukaryota > Fungi > Ascomycota > Leotiomycetes > Helotiales > Leptodontidiaceae > Leptodontidium > Leptodontidium sp. MPI-SDFR-AT-0119. The sequence goes on from JAHLEZ010000023.1 coordinate 421,798, forward strand.
CTCCACTCTGGGTTCTGTCCATGTCGCTTCGGTAAGAAGCAGCTTTTTGTTTGCTTTTCCGCTGCGTGCCAGTTATAGGCAGACGCATCCCGGATACGGGCCACATTTGGATATTTTTAGTGACTAATACTGTGCAGCTTGTTTGCTTGCTCTCTCGGAATCGGTTTTTATTCGGCCTGATACAGACCGATGAGGGGAGGCCTGCAAATGCCTCACAGCTGCAGATCTACTTTTCTGTCACAAAGTCTTTGAAAAGAACTCACATAATTGCTTGAACATAGGATAACAACGGGCCAAACCATGAAATATACTGGTAGTTTATGTAGATATATTTGAACTCTGAGCGGAGGTAAAGGATCAGCGAGCAACTCTAGTCCACTAACCACCTGCACACCACATGGTCACGGCGAGACAGAAACGGGGAGGATGCAAACCGGCATTTGCAAACGCCATCAAGCAGCCAAAGACGAACGTTGGGGGATTTGACTTTTTGATGCGTGCTGTCAAAAGAAAGGAAGTATGGGGGCAGCTGCATGGCTCCGAAGATGAGTCTGGACCGCCCGGACCACCACCACCTCCAAAGCGGCACCTACCAAGTTACTCACCTCACCACCCACACAGGCAGATAACCAAGGCTTTAGTAAACTTTATTGGATGGTCCGGCCCATTAGTCTCAACTCTTTTTCAAACGCAGAGCATCAAATAACAAAACGACCTATCGGAAAACTCCCTGTAAATATCCTCAACACAACGCCAGTTAGTTTTGTTTTTCCTATCCCCCAGTAAAGTTGTCAGTACTTTGCTGACTGCTGGCTGCTGGCTGCTGGCTGCTGGCCATACTCCTTCCTCTTTGCTGGGAAACACGGCACAACCACTCTAGACGGCAAATGATCCAGTCCGTTGCAGCAGTCACCCTCCCAGGCCTACAGAGAGGAGGATGACCGATCTGGATATCCCTTAAATATGGCACATCTCGATTTGGATCCTTGGAGCAACATTGTTCAAAGTTATGATCTCCTGCCGTGTAACTGGTTACCGCATGCCCGCATAGCTTCCGTTACCCCTCTAATTACAGGGTCTAGGTGGTCTGAACCGGAATTTGGGATCACTTCCGCACCACAACCCCAGCATAACTCCCGACGCCTTGACAAGGGCCAAAGTGAACGGCCCAAGATAAGGTCAATGAGAAATATCTACGAACGGGCCAGCTGGAGTATTCGGCTCAACAGTGACTTCGGAAACCGCCCACTCATGGTTATTCTGACAGCAAAAGCGGAGACTTGTGAGGTGTGATGTGGGGGACAGCCATTCCAGGATTGTGCTGCCCTGTATTGTACAATCCACCAGTGAGTTTGGGCTAGGTAAACTTTCCGCAATACGCTGCAAGGGCCAAATCTGCAGCTGCACAATTAAACGAGAAATAGGCGGCACCTTCGTGCCCAGGCTTCGAAAAAGAAAAGAACCTACTTTACCAATCACCGGGACTTGATTCAATGCGGTTGTGCGCATCGAAATGATGTAGCTGCCTTCCAATAGCGATTTCTGGTAACCAAGATCTATTGACGCGGTGAGGTACTTCCAGGACTCAACAATGACTGGCTGCCACCATGTACGGGGTCTTATACCCTGCCAGGTTTCTTTCTTCAAACCTGCTCCACATTTGAATCTATCACATGTCCTTTTTCCCTATGGGTAGTGGCAGACAAGCAAAGCCTGGATTTAACGGAGTTGTGTCCGGAGATCGTGTCGTTAGGACTCGAGACAGCCCATAAGTAGAGACCACCCAGTTGCTTCCGAGCCCAGCAGATGTTCAACGTATCCATTTTCTCTCATAGTCTGTTTCTTCAAGCATTTGTTCACATTTCGCCTGTCTTCCAAAAACTATACCCAGCATTCACCGCCTTAACCACAACAATCGCCATCTATCAAGCGTCAAGTCAGCATAGTCGTCAACTCAATCATGCCTCTCATGCCACCTGGATCACAAACGGGTGTCTACTACATCCCTGTTGGAAATCTTCCCTGGAATACCACCTGGAAGAAACTGAAGGACCACGCTAGGAATCGACAGCCAGACGGCTCTGCTCTGGCTATAATTCATGCAAATGTTTACCCGGGACCAACATCTACAAGTGGATGGGTCAGTGTTCAAGGGCTGGCCGATTTTCGTGCCGCAATTTGTAAGCATACTAACCTCCCCTCTGAACGAAACTTGTTCTAACCGGAAGTTAGATCATATGAATCATGTGGCGATGGAGGATCCTCCACGAGCTTCGCGTACTTTGCAAGCAGATAGCCGCAATGAGACACAACCAGTGATGCTTGGTGAAGGCTCCGCAGAAAGCTCGTCTCCAAAACTCCAGCGTGTGCAGCAACAAACCAAGTTGCAAGCGTTACTTCAGCACACAAATGCACCCAGTCCACGAGAGACCTTTGGCGATGTAAGATACAAATTTGTTGAGTTCTCGTTTAGGAATCAGTTGACTGACAGAAGCTAGTGGCAACATCAACATCCACCAACTCGTAACTCTACTCCCATGTCAACATCCTTCTCCGATAACTCCTACTACCAGCCACCATCTCCTCACTACAATCACACTCAGCCTTTCAACGGTTTCATTTCCCAGAATGAGTATATCCCGTTCGCTCAACCTGGAATGGTTCTTGCACCGATGTCAACAATGTCACCAATTCCGGCACCAATGCCACAGCGAGTCTTCCTTTTTCCAGCTGGACAACAATCTCAACCGATGCTACAGCTGTTCACATCCAATCCTCCTCAGGCGGTTGCAGTACCTCAATCGCAACAAATGCTACCTCCCCTAGCTCCCCCAGCTCCCCCACCCCAACCAGATCCGTCCCCAAAAGTCGTCAAGACCGAAGCTCGAAAAATAATCATCACCGGGCTCCCACTCACAGCCACTCAGAAAGATGTTCAAGAACTCATCCAGTCTGTATCATCGACCTCAAGTCACAGCTTCAAATCTCGTCATCACAATACTCCCGACGGAACTAGGTATTACCTGCAGCACTTGGAGCTCGCTAAGCAGTCTAATGGTGCCCCCAAAGGCCATGCCTTCGCCGTCCTCGAGTCCCACTCTACTGCGCAACGCACAATTGATGCTTTGAATGGCCTTGGCTGGCGAAGTAGAAAACTTCAAGCTCGGTTTGCCAAAGAGGGCATGGAGTCAAACAACCGTAGCACAAGGCATGGGAAACGCTCCGAAGCGGGTGCTAGAGAAGTTTACGATTCTGCAATTCCCAAAAGTGCAAAGGGCGAGGGCAGAGAGCCACATCTCCCCAGAGGCATGCTGCAAGAACCGCAGTACCGATACTTCGGGAACAATACCGTCATGGAGGCAGATGATCATCTCGCTGCTCAATATTCAGCTATCCAGATTGACTGCCGGGGAGATTACTCGTCGTCCTCCTCGTCGTTGGCATCAGTGTCCAAGAAAGAGGAAAGTATGTTGAGCGTCAGCAGTCTGAGTAGTGAGGGCGAGAAAGAGAGGGACCGGAAAATGGTATCTGAGGGTGCGGGAAGTCATACACCGATGGTAGTGGACGGTAGTTCATGTTGCAAGAGAAGTCGCTAGAACTTATTTTCTTCTTTGTTTTTGATTCAGGCATTGCGAGGTGTTGATGACGATACCCTCTTTCCTTTTTGATGGTGTGGTGGTATGGCTGAAAAGTGTGGAGTTCTTCTTGGCTTCATTACTTGGTGTTTGGTGCTTGGGATACCCATTTGTGTTTTGATAGCATTCTATTTATGACCTCATGACTCTCTTCTGTCCACATCATCGTCCCGCCGCTCTAGTGGTGACTCTGGTGAGATTCACGAAAGCCAACTGGCTTCCTTTGTTCAGTACACAACAGCTAATTGTTCCCAATGACTGTGCCTTGGTACCAACCAGGAACAATGCGGCCATCGAGAGAAATGAAAGTTGCTGTCACACAAACTCAAGCTGGTTCCTTTGAAGCAGATGCAGTCAGAGCAAGGCCAAGGGGACCTCGCTGTACTTTCTCCCACGTAAAGAAAAGAGCACAATGAACACCAAGTGCAACTTAGCTGTGATCACTACCTAGTTATGCCAACAGACTACTTCTTACTCTACCTATTCACCGCCATTGCCTGGCACGTTCCTCCTAAAAGCCAAATCCAGTCCGAGAGGCGGCAGAATATTGTGCTAGCGCCATCGAGGACCCCTGCAAGCGAGCTGTTTACTTCTTCCTCCTCCCCATAACAATTTTCCGTCCTTTCGAGAACAACCTCCGACGGTCCTCACGCAACACAACATACCGCGACAGCTGGCGTGTCATCACGTCTCTAACGCGGTTTTGCACAGCTTGGCTTGTTACGTCGACAGGTTGGGTGGATCACAGTCATCTCCTCACACAAACGTAAGTATTAACGAGTTCGAGTTTGAGTTGTGAAGACAAATCTTTGCTGACTTCGAACGTGAACAGAAATTACAACCTGTCCCTTATCCTACCATATCCAAGCAGTCCCATTCTCCAACACCTATCCCGACCACACACTCCCCCTCCCGCCACAATGCGGCACAAATACTCCACCCACTTCGCCTTACCTCACGATGTTGAGCCCCGTCGCGTCACCAAGTTCTTCGAGCCCTCCGTCGCTCTTATCATCAAGTCTCTTGAACCCAGCGGTCGTCGAATCAAGATTAGGCGTTTCAAGAAGTTCAATAAACTACCATTGGAGGTTAGGAGACTGATCTGGGCTGAGGCTGCTCACCTTCAACGCGTGGTTCAATTTGGCCCCGAAGCTCGTTCTATAGACAGCTTCCACCACGCCCTTAACTTGAGCACTGGCCAAAATACATTTGTATCATTTTGTACAGAAGCCAATCGCGTACGCGTCAGTGCAGGTGGAAAAGTTCCTGCAATGCTACAAGTCAACCAGGAGGCCCGAAGGGAAGGACTACGATACTACGAGAAGCCATTCGGAGAGATCTTGACAAATCCGGGCTCTGGTCCATATTTCAACTTTGCTGCCGATATGGTGTACTTCCAAGATCCCAGCGTAGGTGCCGCCTTCCTCGGAAGCAGAAGTTATTTCAGTCCTATACTGGTGAACCCTTGTTCTTGTTCCCCAGTATCTCAAGAATTCAGAGAGCTTATCAAATCGAAACTGAGACACTTGTCCGTTCGCACGCTAGACGCACGCTTCCCGAATCCTGATGTTCGGTATAAGCTATCTTTGGGCATGTTTGTGAATCTGTACACCTTCACGACGGGAAACTTACTTTCTGTCCGAACGGTGGCGGCGCAATCAAATCCATCAACGGAACCTCTGCTCTTATGGAGAAAAGACAACGAGTTGGTTGAGGCCTGGGACACAATGCAGAATAAGCCTGACATTATTTTTCTGGACTCGACCCAAATGAACCAGCTTCTCAAAGATCCGATGGTCAAGTCCAGAGCAAAGACAGCCCCTAAGAAGTACATCAAGCCACTCTAATCCTCCCAAGACACTCAAAGAAGGTTTAAGCGCACAGGTAAGAAGAGTTCCAGAGCTTCGGTCGTCTATTCAAACTCTAACATGGATACAGCCTCTCGACATTTGTTCCCTGACTCTTGCGTCTCGACACTCATCTCTTGTTCTGTGCCCCTCTGCGTCGGGAGGTTGGTATCACAGGAAGGAAAGGGATATTGATTGGTTTGGGTTTGCATTTGGCGTTCTCATTTCATTATAGGGAGACATTCAGCAGATGCGTTTCGTTCGGGAAGCTCGAGTGGGATGGAGATTCATTACCGGCAGTACAACCTGTGAACATCTCGCAGAGCATGGCTTGTTACCAAAAGTTAGAGTAGAAACCCCCAATAAAAGCTGTAGAATAAAAATTTTAACGTCCCAATCAACGAACTTGAGCTTCTCGGTGCACTTGCAAGTCGAAAGTGTCAGTCAGGCCATGCGCCTGACAGGGTCTGCATGAGGAATCGAAACCTTCATCATGTTCCATCTTTGTATGCCAGGATAATATCGGTGGCCTCTTTTTAAGTATAATATACACTTTTCTCTGGTAACAGTGATGATTAGGGTTGCAGTAGGGGTAGAAAAAGTGTACAAAAACAAATGCCATATATTGAGACAACCTACCTCCCATTGCTGACGTGATAGACTGGCTAGCAATGCAAACAGGTCAGCCTCCGAACTCTTTCGTAAAGTCTAAAAACAAATTCCAATTACAAGTTCCAATCCCCAGTCTTCCTGTTCATGGATCTGTGTCACCAAGCCGGCTGAATCCGTGATGATCACCACGCCACCAATGCGGCTGTCGGCCCCAGGTCGTACCCCGCCATTTCAAACTTCACTCCACCGTCATACAACATCAACACGAAACACCATTCCGGTACCAAGATGCAAAGTCAAAAACCTAGGCAACGGACCAAAAGTATGGTCAGAGGTCTACTTCGAAGTGAGCCCCAAGTCCTGGGCATGCTGGGCTCTCATCTGCAGTGGACACGCGACTGTCTTGAAACAGCTTCAGGCTGATGTAGCACAAGGTACTATGGACGAGCCGTGTGTTCAAATTTCCTATAAGTATTGCTTGACGAGCTCTCAAAAACTGCAGATCAACAGATGAGGATGTATGAAGAGAGGTGTACTCGCTTCCAGTCAAGCATGGCAGCATCAACAGTAGCGAATCCGCCCTTTCCTTTTCCGTCGTAACAACACCATGCGTGTCACCTCAACCATGCATCTACCCGTCCAAGGTTTCTCTAAGGACAAGTGCAAACGCAAACCTCGACTTTCCGAAATCTCCGACTTGTCTTTCATTTCCATCTATCATCCAATTCCCGTCGAGTCATCTCGATATCCACTCGTTATGATATCCTCTCGCCTGGACCTCAGTCGTCAACGCCACAGATGTCTTCTGATCTCCCTCAGCCTTACCCTCCTCATCATAAGCTGGAGCACTCTCCTCTTCCCAGCCCAAACCACAAGGCCAATCAAACATACTATCCTGCCCTACGCAAAGGCACTTCTCAACACCGTCACAGCCCACGATGATCTATCAACCCAAGACATATCTCACATAGCTCGTCACGTCGGCACACCAACCTTCGAATACGCCCGCCGAAAGATCCAAACTCACCACACGCCAGCAGAAGAAGAACGGCCGTCACTCATTTCCATCCCCCAACCTCTCTTGCCCGAGTTCCACCTCCTTTCCAAAGACAACCTGACCCAGATCTCATTGCCAAGTCTCCCTGTTTTGGCTCTCAATGTGCCTCTCTCACATCAAGTCGACACCTCCATTCTCTCATTCGGAATCTCCACCAAAGTCACACGTCTAAAATACGCTCTTCCCCAACTACAGCACTGGCTCCCCCATTCCAACGCCCAGCTGCACGTCTCAATCCCACCCGACACATCCCCCTCATCCTCCAACACCTTCCAAGAAATCGAACTCGCCTTCGCCGCTGCATCAATAAACCTCACCCTCCACATCTCCTCCCTCCCCTTCGCCAAAAGCTACTTTAACCTCATCAAAACCCTCTACGAAGCGCGCACCCCAAGAACAAAATGGCTCGTCCTAGTCGACGACGATACATTCATCCCGTCGCTCCCCCACCTCACACACCACCTCTCCACAACATACGACGCTCAGAAAGAAGTCATGATTGCCGCCCTCTCAGACAGTCTCACGCAGATCGCACAGCTAGGCATGCTCCCTTTCGGCGGGGGCGGGATATTCCTCTCAATCCCTCTCACAGCATCACTCATCCAGCCAGAGATCTGGGATGCGTGTCTCGCTCTGCCAAACGACCAAGGCGACCAGATCGTCAACGAGTGCTTGAATGCCTATTCGAGCGTCCGACCTACTTTCGATCACGGCCTCCAGCAGATGGATATCAAGGGCGATGGGTCGGGGTATTTCGAGAGCGGGAGGAGGATGTTGACCGTTCATCATTGGAGGACGTGGTATGTTGTCGATGTCACGCTAGCCAGTAACGTCTCGAAAGTTTGTGGTTTCGAGTGTGTGTTCCAGCGTTAGGTGTTCGATGATGATTTCGTGCTCAGTATTGGCTTTTCGGTCGTGGAGTATACGAATGGGATTGAAGAGGGTAAAGTTGATTTGGAGAAGGTTGAGAAGACTTGGGAAGGAGAGATTTGGAATTTCGCGCACCATATGGGACCGTTGAGGGAGCCGCTTGCGAAAGAGGAGAAGAGGACTGCAAGGCTGGTGGAGGCTAGTGCTTTGGAGGGGGTGGGTGTGAGGCAGGTTTATATTGAGAGAATGAAGAGTGGGGAGAATGGGGAAAGGGTAGGTGGGGATGTTGATCGGGTCGTGGAATTGCTTTGGCTGTTTTGAGAGTCGGTGTTGCATGAAACGGGATAAAGGTTGGCATTTTCTATAATATTTGCATGTACAGCTGAAGAGATGGGCATAAAATGTAGTTGGGGTGGGTAATAAAGTCAAAATAAGGAAGCTTGAACTTCGCACGGAATAATATATTCACCACATTGTGTTGTGGTTCAAGGTCATTGTGGGAGCATCAAGCCATCACCATTTTAGACTAAGAGCACATTCTTGGAAATCAAATGGTATATTCGCAAGCTATGGTTGAAGCAACGCATGCAACAAAGAATAAGGAGAAGCAACTTAGAAGCAAAAAGATTCGTCATGGGTCGTCTCTCCATCCGATCCACGTTCTACCAGTGCCTCCCAAAATGTCAGCCCTCCCGCATTCGCTAACTAGATTTAATGGACATACTGATTCCTGTCAGTCTGGCAGCAAGTCAGAGCCCAAACACAGGAACTTTCATCAACTCCCTCAAGGCAAAGTCCAATTTCTTATCTTCACTTCCAGCCGTCAGAGAAGCTGAAACCGAATCCAACTTCCATGGTTCGAATGGTACTAAGTCTGCGGGACAGACTGTACCATTTGACGGGAGAGTGCCATGCTGGAAGTATGATCGGATAGTGCGTGCTGTGCAGCGGGATGGGCATGAGAGGGATGTATGCTTGTGACGTTAGTCCCTGCTGAAGAAGTGTGTCTTAAAAAAGAAAGGGGAAATCAAAATTTCAGAGATTTATTTGGGCTTACACCATAAGAGTCCTGGATCATTACAACGGATCCGGGAAAGCTTGCTGAGTTTGCGAGGGCGCTGCGGAGAGGCGTGACATTATCTGCTGTGTTGGCAATGAAGAGAATTGGGTGAGAGGTGTTGCCCTCAAATGGACCTGAAGTCGAGTTAGAACAACAGAACATTTACTTTCAGGAGACGTGGGGTCTGAAAGTACCAGTATACTGCCACTTCGCCGTAAACTTCCAACCCACGCATCCCATAACCATACTTGCCATCGAAGCGCCAGCACTCTTACTCAACTCCATTAACTTCCCCACATACGTCTTGAACTCCTCAACGCCGCCTGGTATTGGCGCACCGTCTGAGCACATGATTGCTTTACTGGCGTCTGCTGAACCCTCTGCTTCTGGTACCTCGGGCGTGGGATTCTCTGGGTCGGTGGGATCCTCCAAACGGCTTTCACACGATGGAATCTCTTCGCCGCCTTGAGATGTAAGATCTAAGAACGGTCGACCGTCGCCTACTTCCAGAGCTGCGAATGCTTCGGCGAGGGATGGAAACATGACAAGAGGCCTGTACAGAGCAGACGTGATCAATCGTTGAACATTTGAGTAAGAGATTATTTCGGGTCGAGAATTCGACGAAGCCGATGCCGGAACAATGACAGGGTGTTTCCTGATATCTTCGAGGAGTATCGATACCCGAATCTCGATGTCTTTTGGAGTTGATGCATAGAAAGCGCAGGCTTTTGGTCCAGCCAAATGACAGAAAGCGTAGAAGGAATTCATGACTTTGTCAGTATCTTGCAAGAAATGCGTTCCAGCTCCCGAAACATAATCTCGTGCATCAACATTACCGTCGTTAACCATCCTGCCGACCTTATCGGGAAAGAGACTTGCGAACGTCGTTCCGAGGAAAGTACCGTAGCTGAATCCCCAGTACTTGAGTTTTGACTCACCAAGCTTTTCCATGATGTGCAGCATGTCCCTCGCTACGGACGGTGTGCTCACAAAACGAGCGGTGTCTCCCAACTGGGTTGCGCATTGTTGAGAAAATGCAGATGCATGGGCATAGCTGTCATAGATTGTGCCTGGATGTGCGTCTAGGACTGGTGGCTCTTGTAGGTCCCAGAGCACCGACGAAGTGGTCGTCGAAGAGGCATTCCAGCAGTTAATTTTAGGGGTAGTTGCTCCGACTCCACGGGGATCAAAGCTGATGATATCCTGAAAATAATAAGCACCCTGTTTCAGATAGGTAGGTAAGAAAGAAAGACAGGAGATAGCTCACGTGGTTATTTCCTACCACAAATTGGTAGTACGGCGCGAGTCGCTTCACGAACCAAGCTCCACTCCCACCAGGTCCTCCAGGATTGATAAATACGGGTCCATTATAGTTAGTTCGGTCCGTTGCATTGTACCTGATGATGGCAATGGTAGCTCTTCTGAGATCAGTCGGATCTAGCCAATCGAGTGGAACCTGGAAGTAGTAAATTAGGGAAGTCTAGATTACTTCTTAACCGTTGATGACTTACATCTAGCCTAGCACAATCGTACTGCTCATAACATTGGTACCATACCAGGTTTCTCGAAGGTTTAATCTAGGAATTGTCAGAATGCCTTTCCATTGAAAACGCAGCGAGGGAACGCACCTGGCTCCATTTCCACCCCGCTACCCCAGATTTCACCCCACCAACATCCTCGATATGCAACCATCCCCGCGGATCAAAGACTGTCATAAGTTGCCATCCAAGAGCTAGACCAAGAATGATGCATCCGAGAAATTTCAAAACCAAACCCGCCCAGAACTGCCATCGCTGCACTCTCAGGTACTCCCTCACCGTCCCTGACCGGCGGTGGCCACATGCATAGCGTCGTCGCTGCTCCTCGCGATATAGAAGGCTCGCCTTGGAATCCATCGCGGTGAGCGTTATTGTATCATCTAGTTCTTGGCGGAGTTCAACACCTTAAGAGAAGATGAAAGCTGAGTGTATGGGTGTATCAGAATAGAGAATTGAGGTTGAGAGTTTCGAGGAAGGCGCCAAGGCTTGGCCTTATCTTATCTGATACAGTACTGCACTGTTTCTGCAGTGGTGGTCAGCAGCCCCTGAGTGGTTGGTGAGATAGGCGAGGCAGGGATCCTGTGCTTTGTTTACCTTAGAGCCGGGTTCTGAGGAGGGATGGCTTAGATGTATGCGGATTTTGCGGATGGAAATTGAGAGACCGAGAAAGTTACAATTGCATTGAAATAGCAGTCATTGATGATAAAGTCAGCTGTTCAGTAGATACTTTTGCATTAGTATTTGTGTAATTGTACTCAATGTCCGACCTCGCACTGAGAACAGCAAGCTTCGCTGAGTGGCACAGGCCTTTGGGTTACACAGCATCCAAGATCAGATCTGGATGGATCTTCCCGAGAGTAACCTTCTCATAAACTTTCCAAGAGTCAGCGGCCAGTGAAAAAAGAGTAATCTGTCAGCTTCCTCTTTCGTCAAGGGTGGGGGTTACACAAGGGGGCCGCCCCGCATTACTCCGAGGATGGATAATCGATAGTGAGGTTGATGAAAACAAAACTCTTCTCACTCAGACGTTCGGAATTATTGAGTGAGAAGGAGGCATTTTGCACGTCGAAAAAACAAGCTTCTCGTAAAAATCATATGTCTTTTGAAAATCAACGCAATTGCGGGCATGATTCAGAAGAAAAGTCTCAAAAACTTTACTCTTATGGGGATTCAGAAATGTTCTTTCGGAACAAAACGATGTCGGCTGTTGGTGCATACAGTAGAGGAAGTTTGCAGAGTAACTTTTATCAGTAAGATGGTACATGTTTCGACTAAGCCCTTCTGCTTGCGGACGTCGATGACAATATCTAGCATCTCACGCATGGGATGAACGTGAATGATCGTCAATGGCATGCTTCAAGGAATCGATTTGAAATTACCCGTTGGAAAATCTACCAATATCGAATCTGACCTCAGGCACGGTTGAAACGATGATGGCTTTTGACTTTTGAAGTACATTCTCTTGCTTGGTGTTTTCTCTTAGAGTCTCAGAATTAGGCAGCCAAATACAAGATTCCTCTCCAGTGAGCTGCAGAGTGTCTGAAACTGAGCGGCATGAAGATTGTCTTCTACCAACTGCCAGAGTGAACAACGCGGTTGCATAATCCGTCGGTCAGGTTCCAAAGCTTGTCTTTGACCTTGTTCTTGAGCTCCAGCTGCATCCGCTTCACTCCTCTAGGCAAAGGCGTCAAAGTAGTTGTTCCCTTCTCCGAGTGGAGTTTGAGGTATGACGGCACAGGAAATTTCGACGGACCAATTGCTTCTCCAATAAGTCGCTCCCAATCTTTATTACATATCTCTTTTCTCTCTCGTTCGACATATTTGGGAAGACGACGCCACAGAGTTTCCTTTCCCGATTTGTACCGGGCTTGCAGAATTCTGCCAAGGTGGAACTTGAACTGAGTGGAGCTCAGCTGTGCGGTAGTGCAGGTGCCAATAATCTCAGTCCTACCTCCTTGTCGTGTGGGGGGGAGTCGATAAACACATCTCTTTGCTTGGTGGCACTGATTGGCAGTAGTCGAGGATGGTCAGTACATCAGATGATGCAGACACCAACTGCCGCAATATTGGACAGCAGAAAAACCTTCGATGAAGCAAGGAGCTTCTGTTCCTTCCATGCTATTCTCACATTAGTCAAAAATCTTCAAGAGGCGCCAATGTCTCCGGTTCCTTACTCGCCTAGCCCCCAGTACAATCCAAGTCGCTCCTGATAACCCCCATGTCCGTGATAGTACAGAAGAAGCAGAGTATCCGGATGGGAGTAGATTTCGATAAACTGTTGGATGAAATTCCTCATGGACGGTCCTGGGGCCAAGCTTGGCTTTCGGCAGATTATCACTTCGAGTCCATAGCCTTTACTTATCGTCCCGGAAAAGATCCCGGCATCACAATCCTCATGACAGTTGGATCATAGTCATAGTGCCTGCAGTAGCGACCCTGCCAAAGGAAGTACAGGCATATTTTTCGTCGGTATTGCTTTGACTCCATCTTGTGGGAGGCTGCATTTTCCCAATGCTTGACCAATGCAGTTTAATGATGGCGAATTGACTTGAGTGCATATTTTATAAATTCGATTGAAAGTTCATAATGCGAGAGCTCGAATAAATGTGGGACTCACAGAAGTTACTTGTACTATGGTTTAGTAAAACCTGGACCAAAGAATATTGCTGCGATGATGACCCGCTAAGCCTCACCATGTTAGAAGGTTCAACTAGTTACCGGAACTAACACACAGATTTCTACCATCCTAGAACCTTAGAAAAGCAACTTAATGGCTGGGATTTTGGTAGTAAAGAAATAGGGAGCTCGGAGAAAGTAGCTGCTAGTGCTCGCCAAACGAAATTTTACAGTAGGTTTGAAAGCGATGGCATGAACCTTGTGGGTCATCGTGGTCAAAGGTTCCCATCGACTCTGCATTCGTTGCTGCTCACTCACGACCTTCACCCGCATGATGTGAATTGGATAGCAATCGTGGAGACTTTTAGTATTCTAATCTCAGTCCATCAGGGGACTTGTGTCAAAGTAGGCTTGGTACACTCGTGCACTCCTAGCGACGACGAAAACTCATTCGTTGTATCCACCCCACATCCTTCGCTTCGATACCGTTAAACCACAGCCATCATATATACAGAAGACTCCAAAATAATTTTACACAAGATCTACCTATTGAGTATTCCCAATCATGCCTAACATCAATAGATACGCCCAGTAGCCTCTCCAGCAACCGCCTTCCAACTGTCCAAAGGCCCATGCCCACACAACCTCCAGAACTTGGCGATCAATGAAGATTTAGCATATCGAGGCTCCTCAGCAAACATAGGCGTTGTTACAACCGGTGTCAAGACGATCGAAACCTTCGGAGAAGCACCGTGCAGCTGTAAGTACGCCGCTTCTGAAAATTTCCTGCGTGCAGGCAGCCTTCGACCTCGACCAAATATTCCCTCGGTGAAGCGGTCGATACCTTTAGGGAGATCGGAATTGACATGACGTATGGTGGTGTGCTGGCCCGAGACGAAGCGTTTTTCCAAGAGCGAGATGACTTGTGGTGCGCTGCGGAAGAACTCTGAGTTAGCATTGCCCTTCTAAGATGGAGTATTTGTAAATTAAAAGACATTTCCCTCAAACTGCCAACCATAGTCTTGAGATTGAGGGAAGTAACACCAAAGTACTCACTACTCAGCTGTTGTCTGCTGACCCACGGTACAAGCAGCAATGATCTCCGTTGTTCCTCCATCTGAAGTGCAATTGATCGCCATATTTGGGTGACTTGGTACGGCGTCGCAGCAACAAAGAAGGATAAGGACATCAGACGATGCACGAACTAGATCTTCGAGGACGTAGCGGCAGGGGAATGAGCTGTGGCTGTCAGCAAGGCCTGGTATCGGTCGACTGTGAATTCGTCAGCTACAGAAATTACGCACAGAACCACCACAGGAAAGGCGCCACACCTGCTAGCCATCCAAAGCAAACCATCATGTACGCTATATGATCCATGACCTCCATAATACAGAAGCAGCAACGTATCTGGATTCGAGTAGCCGCGAATGAAGCTGCGAACCTTGTCCCTAACTGCCAGCATTGGGCTGTACAGTTCAATTCGGTGCACGAATATATCAAAACCATATCCATTCGCCAGCACACGACGCAGACTCTCCATCTCTTTGTTAATACCCATCGGATCTTGTGCTTTGCCGGTATTTTGGGGGTCATCTGCCCATGCGAGGAAAAGAGCGACGCGTTGTTTGTATTGTTTGGGTGCCATAGTGTGCTTCGATCTACCGGTGCAGGCTGTTGAAAGAGAAGTTTCTCTGGGCAGACAAAATTCGAAGATGAAAAGCCCAGGAGGTTCCTAGAGGAAAGTTGGTGGCACGCGTGGTAGAGGTCAATTCGAGACGTGTTTGTTGTAGTGAATTTCCATGGAAGGTGAAAACCTCGCTTAAGGAAAGCCACCAAAACATGATGTACACTATGGTGAACTCTTGAAATTGTACGAATCTCTAAAGATTGGCATTAATTTTCTGTCCTTAGATGCTGTTGAAGCCTTAAAAGAAATGTCTTTCTTATCGTCTTGTGTTGGTTTACGACCCTAAGACACGACTTTGACGGTTTGTTCCTTTTTAGACAGTGTCAACCGTCAAGCTGCGTGCTCACCATAATTATTTCTAACCTTCCACCCGCTTCTTCTGTAGACCCGTTAACTAATCCTTGAAGTAATTTTACATCATGTGTACGGGCCGTATGCTTCCTACTTTCTATCGCGCCGGGTATCCCATGCTCTCTCCGAAATTTTCTCGAATCTCATCCTCCTACTCTGTACACCACACCAATCTTCGATTGGACCCTTGATATACTTGTCCTTCATGCGATGCGACATCGTCGACATCTACGCTTGAGATACTCTGCAATTCCTCTCCTCCAGTATTGGAGTTGCGGGCGGCAGAGAATGATAGAGAAAACCAACCACGGCTTCCTTCTTCAAGCCCAGTCCAAGTGCCAGAGTCTTGACCAGCTGATAGAATGCCATACAATCGCTCCACGAGGTGTATGTGAGAGGCCCAATGCAGCTTCGGAAAACCTTCCCCATGAAAGTCCGAGACTCCGATAGTTGCGCCAATCTTCCCATCATGGGAGTCAGAATGACAGCCATTTGACATTGACATCGATATCGATTAAAGTCCTTCTTCTTCGCAAGACCATGCTCTAAAGTGCGAGATATTTCTCTATCCACTTCATAAAAAGCTATCTTCTCGGGGCCGTTATCTTAATACTAGATCTCTAAGGTTATGTTGCCTCTGTGAGGCTCTTATGAACGAGAGACAGGGGGGGGGGGGGGGGGGGGGGGGCGGGGTATAGAGTGTGAGGACCAGAACGCGAAAGTCTTGTGTCAGAAATGGCGGGAATAAGAAACATATGGTAATCTGCTGAAGTCTTAGGATCTGTTTAAGCCGACTAAGTTCAGTATCTGGTTTATGTTCGCAGCGGGGTAAAACTTTGTAGAAATTCAGAAGATGAAGTGAGAACGTGATACGAGAAACACCACCTCACTTTGTAGCTTCTACTTTTTGGTGGCCAGACGATGAGAAAAGAGAAGTTTGGAAATAAGAACAAAATTAGATCTTTCATTCAGCAAGTTAACGGAAAGGCTTTCGTGCTGCTGTACCCACAGGGAGTACTTTCAGCGTATATCAGGCTCCTGCGGCGTATTTCTAGCGAGCGCCTTGGCTCCTCCAGGGAATGAGACCCAGCGGTGCTAGCCCTTGCAGTAGCGAAACTGAAATCCAAGACATACAGCTTCTCACGAATGATATATCTTTCGCTTAGGATTTTCCAATGGAGCGCAACCACGCCAGCGCATACATGCCGTCAACGTGCGGGGTATTCATGCAGCTCCCCAGATAGTATCACAGGTCCACTGGCTCTGGAAATCCCAAATACCTCCATTGCCAGTCTTTCAGTGATCCAGGCTTGTATTACTGATGCTGCCAGAAGTGGTGGTTAAGGGCATAAAATTCTGGCCACCGTACAGTACACAGACATCCACCCATCAATCACAGCGGACCTCGCCTAAGAGACCTTCCTTGTAAGCTTAGTCTGCGTTCTTCACATCCATCTACCTATTCGGGTAAGACTCAACGTTACATGACAAGACAGCAACAAACATCAATTTTTCTCTCATCTTTACGCGCCTTCCACTCCTCCTCCCACTCATCCTCATCCTCATCACATACCCCATTACACACGCAAATAAACTCCAACATGTCAAGTCCACGGCATCACAGCAACTGGGTCGACGGCGCCTACCAACCCCCAACCGTAACCCGTATAGCCGTCATCAACCCAGCAACAGAAGAGACCCTCGCAACCATAGACTCAACCTCCCTCTCAAGCGTAAACGCCATCATCCAATCCTCACTAGTAAACTTCTCCAGCGGCATCTGGAGCAAAGCTGACGCCTCAACACGGTTCTCCGTCCTCTCAAAAGCAGCCACACTCATGCGCGCTCGCCTGCCTGAATTCATCGCCCTCGAAACCAAACAGACAGGTCGACCCGTCAGGGAGATGAGAGCCCAACTCGCGCGCATCCCAGAATGGCTCGAGTATTTCGCCTCGCTGGCACGCACTCACGAGGGCAGAGTGACGCCCTTCAAAGGCCCCGTGGTCAACACCCTCACGCGCCTCCCCCTCGGTGTCGTCGTCCAGATCACGCCGTGGAACCACCCACTCCTGATAGCGACCAAGAAGATCGGCGCCGCGCTGGCCGCGGGCAACTCAGTTATCGTCAAGCCGTCCGAGTCAGCGCCCATCTCGGTCCTGGAGATGGGGAAACTCTTCCAGGATGCTGGGTTGCCAGATGGGACCCTTCAGATCGTTTCTGGGTATGGGAGGGAGACGGGGAAATTCCTCTGCGAGTCGCCATTGATTGCTAAGATTGATTTGACGGGGGGTCTTCTCACTTACGCTGCTATTGCACCTAATGCTAGCAAGAACCTCATCCCCATCACCGCTGAGCTGGGTGGCAAGGCTCCGGTGTGTATCTTCCCGAGCGTACCCGTCGAGAAAGCAGTCAAGGCAGCGTTGTTTGCGAGTTTCATCGCTAGTGGACAGACGTGTGTTACTGGAAGCAGGCTTCTAGTACATTCTGACATCTACGACGAATTCGTCAAGTTACTTGTTGAGAGGACGAAGGCGTTAAGGGTTGGAAATCCAACAGATGATCGGACACAGATCGGAGCTGTGATCTCACGCGCGAGTGTTGAGAGATGCTCTGCTTTCGTGATGAAAGCGGTTATGGAGAACGGAAATGTACTCTGTGGTGGTGGGCCGACTCGCGTGGATGGGAAGGGGTTCTTCTTCCAACCGACTCTGATCGAGACGAGTGCTGAGAGCAACTTGTCCTGCAATGAAGTCTTCGGTCCTGTGATTGCGATTATCAGGTGCAAGTCTGAAGAGGAGATTATCAAAATCGCGAACGAGACGTCTTTTGCTCTGGGCGCTTCAGTATGGTCAAACGATTTCAACCAGGCGCATAGGGTGGCAGAGAGTATCGATGCGGGAATTGTGTGGATCAACGGTCATCATTTGAATGATCCTTCATCGCCTTGGGGTGGATTCAAGGAAAGCGGAATGGGCAAGGAGAATGGGATCGAGGCATTCGAGAGTTATACCAAGGTCAAGAGCACGGTTATCAACTATGGCCAAGAGCCAACGTGGTTCGACGATGAGGTAGAGAACGCGAGATATGGATAGACCTGGTTGGAATTTGCTTTGGTATAGACTACTGCATCGCCGCGCTGAACGGCAACTAGACGATTTGAAATCATTAGGAAACTTGAATTTGCATAGAAATTTGTAACACAAATACTCGGCGAGGAGATCTTCGCCCGAAACCAACCATCTTTCAGGCACGGCTTGAATTGCAGGAGTTCAGATAATCCCGACCGGTGCCATCAAGACCTCGAGAGGACAGTGGCGACAACTGGGCAGAATCTCTCAATGAAATGTCCAGTTGTTGGAAGGTAGAACGGCAACTAGACTATCTGAAATCATTAGAAAACCTGAGCTCGCCTACAAATTTATAACTCGAATACTCGGCGAGGAGATCTTCGCCGGCAAACCAGCTATCCTGCAGGCATGACATGAAAAGCAACAGTCTCAAATATTCCCAACCCACGCCATCAAGATGACGGGAACAGTGGCGACGAGTGCACAGAAGTCTTTCGATGCAATTTCCACCAGTCTTGGAACGATGGCGGGTTTCCCCTTTTAATGACTGTAGGACGACGTATTTCCCCTCCACGAGCTCGCTCCAGCTCATCAATGATTGTCAAGCTTTGCAAGAACCAGCCATAACAGACCACATCCAGTACCAAAAGCGGATTCACCAAAAAAAAAAAAAAAAAAAATTGGAAATTTTTTATAATTACAAAACAGATCATTAATGATAAAGAATGAAAAGGTACTAACTTGCTGACCCCTATCCTAGGTATATTTTGCGCATATCTAAACCACCACATTCGTTCTCTCAGCACCGGCTGCTTCATTTCTGACTCCCCGAATTTCAGGTAAGAGCGGGGTATTTCCTCACCAAAACCCCCCGTAGTCATGACTTTCAGCGCACAATTCCAGTTAAGTGCGGGGTAAAATTCCTCACTAACTTCACCACAACCCAAGGCACTTCAGGGCCTGCTCGCTAGCCCCTCAGCGTCTTCACTCACAACCATCAAACATGCATGCATGGTTTCAATGGAAAGAATACTCGAGATGGTAAATCTATGATATTTCTACCTAGTCCTCTAAGCCGTGTGTACTCATTCATTACTTTTATTTCGAGATAATTGCAGCAAAAATGCCACCTCGCGGCTTTGTGATTACCTCCCTTCCCACCAATATCATCGCTTTGATCCTCCAAACTCTCATCGAATCTAAGGAATGGCCTTGCGACCATGTCTCTCAACCCACTCAGCGGACAACTTTTTGGTCGATCTCTTCTTCATTGGCTTCTTGACTATTGGCGTAACCACACGTCTCTTCTCACTCCTCTCTACGTCGACAGCTCTCTTTGGCAGACCTCCTGCAACGCACTTAGCGCCGTTGAACGCCGCGTTGGCAGCAGCTTTCCACAAGGCCGTGACATCCGTGATCATAGCTTGCGTGTAAAACAATCTGCAATCGGTCTCTTCTCTCACGAATTGTGCTGGCAGGCCATCGTTGAGGTTGTCAGGAAGGATGTTATCCCGGACATTGATACCGGTGCTGGACGAACGATTGATGGGATAACTGGTCAGTCGGCGAAGGATTGCAGTTTGAGCTTCCGATGCAGTACGGAGAGCGGTCTGCGCATAACTGAAGATGTCTGACCAGGCGA
Source organism: Leptodontidium sp. MPI-SDFR-AT-0119 (assembly GCA_020726505.1). Lineage (NCBI taxonomy): Eukaryota > Fungi > Ascomycota > Leotiomycetes > Helotiales > Leptodontidiaceae > Leptodontidium > Leptodontidium sp. MPI-SDFR-AT-0119. Next base: position 441,781 of record JAHLEZ010000023.1, read on the forward strand.
GGATTTGAGCACCTTTGATGCCACCAACACCTTGAATGGGACCGGGTTGAGGGCGGCCACCCATAGCAATGGACTTTACGCCTGCTTGAGTGCGCATAAACTCAGCAAAGAGGGTGCAGGTTGAGGCGCAATATCCGTCAAGGAGCTGTTCGTCAGTTAGCATTGATTCGAAGAAGTGAAGAAGTGTGGAGAGGATGCACCATAATGATGTTCTCAGCTGCGAACGGTTGGGTGAAGTTTTTCCTGCTTCCATATCCAGTCACATCCGTGCCTAGGCCAAAAGTCTCGTTGCTCGTGGTCAGTGGATCATCCAAGTTCCATCTCATGATCTCCGTGTAGTCGACCCCATTAATAACATTTGGACCAAACTTGTCCTTGTATGACGAAAATGGCTGGTTTGTCAGGTTGAGGTCATAGCGATAGTTGAAAGTACTTTCATACTGGTTGATGAGATCTGGTGTGGCTGTTTCGGCGTTGAAGTTTGCAGAATTGGCCGAGTAGATTTCGGCAATTGCAAGGAAAGTGTCACTTTCTCTCCATCGGGAGTATCCATCCTGGATGATTGATGGGAAGAGTTGTCTGAACAGATCATAACCCTGAAGAATGTAACCTCCACCGTTGGCGCTGAGATCAATAACGAGTTTGGTCTTTCCATCTCGCTTTGCTGCTGCGAAGAATTGCTCGGCCACACTCTGGAACTCCACAATTGACTCCGACTCGAAAGCGAGAAGACTGATAACAGCGACATCTTCGAATCCTGTGCCATTGAGATAATAGCCAGAGACAATGCCATCACTGGTGATCACGACTGGAGCTGGATATCCGGGAGCAACAACTGAAGGGGCAAGTTCTTCCTCTTCAATCTCCTCTTCGGCCACTTCGGAAGCATCAGCGGCAGAGAAAGCTTTAGGTCCAGTACAGAATTGGGTGTAGAATGAAGCTCCATCGGTGACAGCATTAAACAGTCCTTTAACCTTGGCAATATTCTCTGTAACGAGAGTGGTCCCGTTGGCGAAAGTGAATGTTGTGTTTGATCCAGGGTAGATATATCTAGGGCCTGATTAGACGGGAATGAGAAGGAGTGCGAATAATTTACCTGATACGACCGCCAGCTGAGAAATAGCCATTTCCAATACCACCTGCAGTGAATGCCTTTTCATAGAACATCGTGTTGTAAGCTGCGTCTGCATCCTGATTGAAGGATGCCGTGAAAATGAAATCAGCCACATATTTCGATGCTTCGACTCCATTGATCTTGGTCACAACTGAAGCGGTAGATGGAGAAGCGATAACGTCCTCTTCAAATTTGTCAGCATGCATCAAACTTTGACGAAGCTGAACTTACCGTAGAGCTTAATCACAGGCAAAGAAGTTCCATCTTCACTGATCGAAACCAGAGATCTCTTTCTGCCCCATTCAAACGCCTTGGTAAGTGCATCCGGATAAAAGACAAAATGACCATCGTGTCCCCTCGCAAAAACCTGGTACAGATCCTCTTGAAACTCTGCAAATCAATCAGCCAATCGTCCTCATGTCCTAGAACTGAAGGTCATACCATATTCATTAGCATACTTGTCGGCTTGAAGATTCGCCTTTACAGATGCCAGGTATCCAAAGATGTCATGTGGCGGGTAAAAGTAATCTGCCGGGGGGTTCTTCTTCCAGGCCGTATCTGAAACCATATCAGCAAACGGATATCGCCTGTTCATGCTCGCTCTACTTACCACTTTGCCATTCAATGTATGGTACCATGCTATCCACCAATTGAAGGGCGGCTGTCTTGTTCAGCGGGACTGAATTCAGGCAGTCATGAGCCAACTCAGCCGCCACTGTTGGGGTAGCTGTCAAACGGTTAGTTAGTGGGTGATCAGAAAACCGAATTGTCCTAACCTACCAGATGGAGAGGCTGCTCTTTGGACCGAAGACGAACTGCTCACAAGCGCACATGCTTGAGTCAAGCTTGCAGAGGCAGGCTTCGAAGTAGAAGTGACTGAGACAGAGGTGACTGAAGCGGATTTTGTTGAAGTAGCAGCGACAGAAGAGACCGAAGCGGTAGTCGCAGCGATACAATTGCACGCACTGGACAATCTTGCTGAAAGAGGAGCATTTTGATTCTCTTTGCAAGCATTGAGAGCGTATGAAGGGATGGCCGTGGCAGCAACACTCCCCGCGGTGAAAGTGGCACAGAATTCTCGCGCAGCTCCCAGACGACCCGGGCTTTGAGTTGCCCTCAATGCACGGAGACAATTGTCCGCTGCACAATCACCAGCAGCCAAAGTGGCGAGGATGAGGGTGGTGAAGGCGTACCTCATGATGGAATGAGTGAAGGACGAACAAACGAATGACTGGACTGGAACTGGGACTGGATGGCATGAACTGCAAACGAGGGGAGTTCGATGCCTCAGTATTCAGAGGATGAAGAGAGAGTGGAGGGAGGAGAGGAGGAGAAGAGAAGAGAGGAGAGAGGGAGAAGTGGACGAGAGGGTGACCTCGTTTATACTTTATTATCAAAGTACTGTACCTACCCAGGTAGGTAGGTCCTTCCTTCACTTGACGTTATGTTCCTTCCATTCACTTGATCCCCGTCCTGTCCTATGGCATCACGATTCACGGCAGAACAGGACCCAACTAGAATATCCGTACCCAGGTAATAGCGCAAGGTACCTTGCCTATCCCGATCCACATCCATGCCCATCCATGTCCATGTTCCAAGGTGGAAGGTCCTGTACCTGACCCCGCCCTGAATCGCCAAGGGACCTTCTCAAAGCGGCTTGGGTGCATCGGTGGGTGGACAAGCATTGCGGCTGTTCGCAGAACCCAGACGGCCGATCGTCCATGCCAAGAAGATAAGCTTGAACAGACGGTGTTGTTTGTGTGGAGAGATGCACAGAGATGAATGCACCACGAGAGAGAGAGATTAATTTCCCCTGAAACGGCCATGGCTGATTGGTCGATGGTGTCAGGCACATGAGAGAGAATAGAGATACCTCATCCATACCCTTACCTTACCCTACTAGAGGCGCATAAACCTGCATAGGTGTGCATATTCTATGCACATCCTCATAAGGAAACACGCGCAATGACCGCGAGACTTGACGCGTTGGTTGCTCATCCATCCATACTCCGTACTGTCCCTACCTAGGTAGGTGAATGATTGGATGGAAGCCCGCATGCAGACGAATTTTCACCTGGGAGATTCCCTCCCTCGCGGAAACAGGCAGGAAGGAAACTTGCAGCGTACAGCAGCGGTCAGGCGTGCAATGCAGGATTCCCCCCAAGCCCCTCGAATCTCGACAGAAGCACGGAGGCACAGGCACGTATGTATGGCTATGTAATTTGCTCAGTCCTCCCTGCATAGAGGCTGATCCACGATGGGAAGGTCGGTGATGTTGACTCGATAGCTAGATCTGGAGTTTCCCTTCGAAGAAAGGGGCGGCACTTTGCTCCGTCCGGGTGGCGTTCAAGCTTCAACGGCCGCCCCGAGTCAAGCCACACTTTAAATCCATGTCACATGATGGCTTGGGTACTTTGGGAATACATACACGAGACTTCGTGGGTAAACAACGGACAAGGGATATTTCTGCTTTTGCTGAATTGAAATGTGAGGTGTTTATCCGGGTCTTGCCTCTTGATATGGTTGGGAGAAGTGAAAGGACAGAATGGAGCCTTTTCCGGCTCAACGATGATCTTCTCTGACCACCTGACATTTGTATTTTTATTCTTACACAAGATACCTAGGTAGATCTACCATCCCATCGTTTATACGCTGATCGTAGCTGAACACAGGGTTAGTTAAGTAAGAAATAAAATAGATCGAAAATACCCCCAAACGACATCGTCGGTTCTCTACTGATATGAATCTATAAACAACATTGATGCTCTTTTACAGTTTTGGCTCCTACAACACCATGGCCATACTGTACTGTAGCTTTCTAAGGGGTATAATACCAATGCACACTCACTGTTCGTATTCCTCCAATCCAGCTAACTCCGACCTCTAACATCAATTCTCCCCCATCAGGCTTTGCAAGTCCAAGTTAAACTCAGGAGAAAACTCCAATAAAGTATTCTTCAACGTCCCCATTTCTAAAACATAACTCCACAGCATAGTTAGGTTCTGCTCTGCTTTAGAACGATTCCCCCTACCAAGCGTCCAAAAGACACTGTACAATCCTTCAAGAGATGACACAAGACATTCCCTTGAGTCGAGTAGAAGGAGGAGACTGAGAAGCTTCAGGTACAGCTGGAGGAAAATCAGGGAGAGAATCCAGAAAGCCATCTAGAATCCACCCTCCCTGTGCAATAGGTGGGCTAGGGTTTGCCTGGCCAGTGGCCCAGAAGTTGAACAGCCAGAGGAGTCTGAATGATTCGTGGAATCTCGACTGAGTCTGCGGTTTGCATCTCATCACCAGAGCCCAAATATTCAGCTCTGAGATTACCCTCGCCAAGAACTCCATCTAGTGATATAATACCAGAATTCCCGACCAGTTTGGAGATTTTGTCGGACTCGTTTATTCCATTCTTTTCGGTTCCTTCGGGAGAAGATTCTGTCATCTCGGTACCCTCAACGAAGGCGTTCTCGGGCTCATCAGCAGGTCTTGCTGGGGGCACTGCCTGATTATTGCTGGAGATATTGGCCTCGGCATTTCCCACCGTTAACCATGGAGCCTCTAGAATAATCGGAGCCTTAAGATGAGCTACAAGTGGTACCGTTCGCTCAATGGCCTCAAAATCACTAAACCGCATCATCTGCCTCCGTCCTGAATTCTCTGCATCCCCTACAGCCTTCCTCTTCCCGTTTACAGGCACAGCACTGAATTCTTGTTGTAGACTTCTATCATGCACCTGCTGCCTCTTGAGAAGTTGAGCTACATACCACTCAACTAACTCGTCTTCTTGTCTTCGGAGTATCTTTTTCTTTTCTTGTTCAGAAGTGCTAGGTTCCAGAGATTTCATCTCGTGAGCATGGAGCTTTTGAAGTGCAATGCTAGTCGACAGCGTTTGATTAATAAATGGTGTGCGAGCAATTCGTGGTTGAGGGAGCAGGAAATGGAGCAGACGATGTCTGAATAGGCCCAACACCCCGGGACTTGTTAACAGCTTGAGCAGAAGTGGAAGTTCCATGAGAACCTGGATTAACAGCCCGATCACCAGACCGGACTTTCACTCCGTATCCACCCTCCTCCTCCTCAACTTCCACACTTCTCCATCCACCATCTCCTCCTCCTACCAATCTAACTTCCCCACGTCCACGAGTACCGCTCTCCCGTCTACCTCCTCGGCTCATAGCCTGTCTCAACGGTAAAGCCGCATGCCACTCATCCCACTCATCTCGCTGTCTCATAACCACTTCAGCACGTTCCTGTGCAGTAGTATTCTCATCCAGTCATCTCCGTTCTCGCTCAGGCCGACATTGAAGAGCGCTGCTCAACAACATGGTATAGTTAACTGCTTATCTTGGATCGGCTATGGCTGCCTGTGTTCTGGCGCACCAGGAGAAGAAACGTCCAATCTATCAGCACTCTCCACCATCATCCTCAACTCCACACCCCCAGCACTCGCATCTTCCTTCTCGTCCTCAACAAGCTTCTTCTCCAACTCAACTCGATCCTTCCAATCCCCATCCCCCATCTTCCCCAGCATTCTCGCATTTTCTGAACCCAGAACATCGCCTAGTTCCCGTTTGTCTTGGAGATTGTTTGTGTTGTATTTATAGCCTACGAGCTTGGCGAAATCGAGTCTATGGCGGGTGTTGAGGAGATATTCGTGGTTTCCTCTTCGTTCGATGAATTGTTTGGAGGGTTAGTGGAAGTCGATTGTGAAGAAGGGGTTTGGGTGGTTGGCGGGGAGAGATATGCTACCGGCTGGAGGGACCTATGATGTCGAGGTATGATGTGAAGACAGTACTTCTTGGGCGGTAGATGAAACTGGCTTGCTCTCTTGTTTGCCCTCTCCGTATGCGATGTTCTTGTTGCTTCTACTACTTTCTCTGCGGGTGTTCCTGGGACCTGTAGTGGACTCTTCGGGAACATTCCTAGAACGGTCTCTAGAAATATCTCTTCCAGAATCTCTGCCAGTACTTCCAGGCTTACCGGCCAAGGCCGCCTTTAAAGGCAGCTTTGTTGGTGGCTCTTCCTTAACACCTCCAACCCTCTTCCTCTTCGACCGTGTCACTGCCAGTCCCACTGATCTTTGGTGACTCCCAGTCATGAATATTTCTTGGCACTCGGAGTCTGGGCAGACATCGTATTGTCTCTCAGATACGCCGTCCGTTCTTGAGAAATTCCTCTCCCGTTCCACATTCTCATCAGCATAGGGGCCGATGGTGGGCGAGGGCGTGGACCTGTGGGGATTAGAATTGGAGTTGTACTGGCTGCGATTCCTTCTTGGGTTGGGAGATTCTGCGTTGGCGTGATGATGGCGGGCTTTGATATTGGAGTAGGGAGATATATGGTTCTCTTATTCTCGGCTGAGAGTCTTTTAGAGATCTTATCGAGGAAATCACTAGCGTCACCGAGGTTAGAGCCATGATGGACATCTGTTGGTGGAGGGCCGAGGTTTGTGACACGCCAGCCAAAGGATCAGCAAGCTGGATTTGTCCCAAGCTGAACCCATCAATGGGTAATAACGGCCGCACAACTTGAACAGGTACCGATACAGCGTCAAAAAACTTATGTACTTGTACTTGGACCGCTGGGGTTAAGACTGGACTGGGCATGGGTTTGGAATATCCAGCGTCGTCAGCCTCGTACGCTTGTCCTGCATCCCCTTTGCTATCCTCAATTTCCGCACCATTTCCCAGCCGCCCACCTCCGAAGTCGAAATTCGGATTCAAATGACCCCATTGGTGCACCGGCGGTACCGCGATACCTCTCGCAGCGTCTGCAGAAGCTCGTACGAAAGCCGCCCACTGCATACTTGCTTGCGCGGTGAACGGATCCATCATGAATGATCTAGGACTCATATACATGGTGTGCTGGAGGAAGGGGGACATTTTCTGTTGATACTATGTAGCTTCTCCCCATTCCATTGTATTTGATTGCTGCTGTTGAAAAGCACCATGGGGACTCGGCGTGCGACTTGGTGATTGGAAAGGTGTTGAAGGTGGACGCGATGGTGGCTGCCTATCAATCCATGAAGGAATCCTCTGGAGCTTCTCCACTTCCTCCACCATCCTGTCGAAAACTTGTGTGATTCTGTGCGGACTGGCGATGTTGAGGCTCAGTGGTATTTATTTACCTCGACGGCAGTCTCCTCGTGACCTAGCCGAGAGGTGCTAATGAAATATCGGGACCTACCTATGCGGTTCTAGACCTAGCGGTCTGGTTGAGGACGAGAGGATAGAAGAACATGGGTTAAATCCCATTGGAACCCTCGGTGTAGGTAGTCTGCTGTCATTTGTATTCATTGGGGAAGTGTTGAAGGCATTGTCATCTTCGGGGTTCTGTTTAGAAATTTGGAAGTAAACATTGAGACATCAAAACATCATCAAATAAATAGAAGCTTCAATGAATGCATTCGATACAATGAACTAAGTATTTACTTTAGACGATCAGGTCTATCATCAGCCCTTATTTCCCAAAGACCACAGCTCCTTGAATCGACTTCTCTTGGTCTCAACCAGTATTTTTGGCTCCCCCGCCTCAACAATACTACCCTTCTCCATCACCACCACGGTATCAAAACCCATCACCATCTCTAGCCGATGACTTACCATGACTATAGTATAACTTTCAAATTCTTCATGTATGATCCGTTGCATAGCTCGATCCGTTTCTCGGTCGACATTAGAACTGACTTCATCCAGAAGCAGAACCCCGCCAGGTCTATCACCACCAACAGCTCCAAACTCCGCTGTGAAGTCTCGAGCACGAATTCTTGCCCGCAATACTGCACGCGCTAGACTAAACAGCTGTTTCTGGCCTTGGGAGAGCATCTCCACCGACATACCAGATTCCAACCCTCCTCGCTGCTCAATCGCAGACCACAAGCCAACAATCTCAAGAACTGCTTGGCATTCTTCTGGAGTAGATTTGTTGAACGGATCCAGATTTGACTTAAACGGCGTCCCATCAGGCAGAAATACCGGGTCTTGAGGGATGGCAATGATTCTCTCCCGGAGCGTGGAGCGGCCGATTCGATGCAAATGGATATCATCAATGACAATATTCTTCGAGCAAGATAACAGAGGATCCAGAAGCCGCAGGAGGAGTAGAATCATGGAAGACTTCCCACTTCCACTTCTCCCACATATCGCCACTTTCTCTCCTGGCCGAATAGACAAGTTCAAATTCTTGATCGCAAGACTCGACTCGTTTCCAGTGCTAGCATACGAGGCTGATACACCACTAATCTGAATGGCGCCTCGCATCGGCCACTCTCTTGGCGGGATCACATTCTCTCCCTCCAGACTCTCGGGTTTGACGTTCTGGCTGAAGTTCTGGCTGAAGTTCTTCAATCTGGTAACTGCACCAATCGAAGTCTCGATTTGCGTGAACCACCGAATGATATAGTTCAGCACGTCTCCAAATGTCATGAGTGTGACCAAACTCGCTCCGGTGAAACCGCTGCTAGCTCGTAGCTGTGTAGCTAAAGTAACGACACCTACTGCGAGGAGCATCACGAGGATTTGGAGGGTGAATAAGAGCCAGCGTTGAACCATAGCCAGTAAGTACGCAGGTCGTTGCGAAGTATTGAGGAGAAGATTGTTTGTTTCGATGCCGTTTGGAACCCACCCGAAAGCTCGGAATGTGGCCACGTCTTTGATGGTATCCAGGAAATGGGTACTGAGCAAGTTAGTTCGACTGTCTTTCCTCTTCATCCAGTCTCGTAAAATTGGGGTAGAACAACGTACTACAATGGACTCTTAGCTTCGAGATCCAAGAAACGAAGCTGTCGTGATGTGCGAAGATAGAACTTCTGGATACCCCATAGAATGACGAAAAGCACTGGATAGCTCAAGGCCAGCCAAGGCGAAGCAGTTGCTATCACAGCCCCCATCCCGATAGCATTACACGAATCTAAAGCCAGATTCGTTACTGCAATCGGTAGTTCATTGTCAATGAGCGTCATATCCTGAGAAAAGAGATTCGTTACGAGTCCCGTATCCGTGCTCGTGAAGAATCCCAAGGGTGCTGTGATGAGAGTGCTCAAAGCTGCTTTGTGGAGTTTAGATCCGGACACCAGGACCATTGTCCTGTAGCAGATGAGGAAGACGAAGAAGACCGATCCTACGTAGCACATCTGGAAGAGTGCATAGAGGCCAACGTAGAACGATTTGGATCTGGATGGGTGGGTGGATGAAACATCTTTCGACCAAAACTCGAGCCACACATTGCCCCAGTTGTAGAAGAATCCCCAGCCCAGCCCGAAAACGATGAACGCGGTGATAGAGGTCTTTCCTAGGCTACCGAGGTAGTACTTGTATACCGTAGAGTCTCCAATCATTCGCTTCTTCTCATCAACATGGCCAGACCCAAGTTGCTTTGGAGTGGTTGCTTGGACTTCGCATTTGATACTCTCATCCGTTACGACAGTCGATGTAGTTTCAACCGAAACGCGATCATCTGATGCAGATATTCCCAAGCTATGGATGTACTGCTCATTTGAAAGGAGATCTTTGAATGAGCCCTGTTCGGCAATTGTACCATTGGATGCCAAAGCCACGATATGATCAGCAGATGGCAAATGCCGAATCGTATGTGTACACAACATACAAGTCGCATTTCGACTTTGAATGAGCCCATCCGATCCAAAGACTCGACGAAACACTTGATCTTCAGTATCTGCATCTAGCCCGCTCAGAATGTCGTCAAAGATGTAGAAGTTTGAGTCCAGGTACAATGCTCTCGCCATTGAGACTCGTTGCTTTTGACCACCACTCAACGATATCCCATCGCTTCCTATTATTGTTTCGTCGCCTCTGGGGAGGATCGCAAAATCGGGCTCAAGGATTGTCGCGCGGATGACTTCCTCGTATCTTGCTTTTCTGAAGTCCGAGAACCCGATGATGTTGTTTTTGATTGAGGTGTTGGAGAGGTACGGCACTTGGTCGCAGTACCCTATTCGGCGAGAAACAGTGCTTGAATCTATGATGACTTGACCTTCGACGACAGGCACTTCCCCGAGAAGAGCTTTGCATAATGTCGATTTGCCCGACCCCACGGGTCCAACGACGAGTGTGAGTTGTAATGTTGGGATATCGAGGTTGATCTTGCTCAATGTCATCTTGTCTAACTCCCACCCAAAGGAACCATCCGTAATGGACACAGCAGATCCAAACTTCTGTTCAGTCTCATCATTGGATCCTCCAATGATTTCGGTCTCAAATCTTGGTGTACGATAATCATGTCTAGGATCTTGTTCCAAGAATTCCTGTATTCGTTCGAGACAAGTGAACGCTGCTAAAAGATTCGGGGTATTCTGAAAGATGTACGACAGAGGATCCGCGAGAAGCAACAGGTAAGACATTGAGGTGAAGATAGTCGTTGAATCGAGAGTCCGAGACGTGACTGCGAAAGTCATGACGGGGCACAAAGCAATAGGGAGGAAGCCGAATGTTATTGCAATAACGTAAACTGCTCGAAATCTAGAAGCAGCCTTCAACTCATCCACCCTCATTGACTGAATCAAATCCTCCACAGGAGCAGCAAGACCAGAGATCTTCAAATGCTTCATGTTGGAAATGACATTCGCCGTTAACCCAACTCGTTTCTGGATTTTCTGCATCCAAATTTTCTGTCTCTCTCCCGTGTAGCGATTGGCAAATGCGCCACCGATAACACAGCAGAGGACCACAATAAGAGGTGCTGCAACAGCAGCTCCAAGTTGACGTTGAAGAAGCCAGCTGGCGAGTGCCACTTCAACAGAGTTCCCCCAGAACTCATGGAGGTTCAAGAATCCGAGTCGAATACGCTCGACATCGGTGCTCATCAAAGTGACAGCTGCTGAGTCCCCAGACGATGTCAACTTCATTTCAGTCGTCTTCAGGTAGATCGCTCCCCCAAGTGCCCCTCGACATTTGCATAAAGTCCGCTCATGAAAATACCAGTAGAGAGACGTCGAGACAGCGATTCCCATATAGATCAGAAATGCAGCTCCGATCAACCCGTATCCAAAGTTGTTGGGTGATTCTTCATCTGACTGCTGGAGATAGTCGAGCAGGGTGTTGATGAGGAATGGCTGGCAGAATCGGAAAGCAATGAGCCCGACACGAGGGACTACAGGGAGTAGAAGTGAAATGGACAGTGTTTGTGAGAGAGCTTTCGCAAGTCCGAGACCGTATTTCCTGCCTCTGGTGCTCGAATTTTGAAGATAATCCCTGAGCTTCACCTGCAAATCCTCTGTTCCAAGTCTCAGATCCAGTGTGAAGAGGTCATCGAGGGTCAATATCGTCCGATACCCATTCCAAAAAATGCTGTACAACCAAGTATAGGCAGCAAGGCCAAATATCCCCGTTGTTTCTTCAGGACTGTGCTGCTTGGAGTTCCATTGTACTTGATTCGACTTTTGTTTGGACTCGAAGAGAAGAAGGACCATCTTAGCGACGATGCTTGTGGTAAACAATCGGCAGAATACGACATCCTCAGAGCTGACTGCAGCTAGCCAGAGGGTTCTGGCTCTAACAACATCGAAGAGGGTTGTAAGCAGCAGAAATAGTTGTATCAGTGCGGATGGACGTGGTGACCGTGTGTGTTCAAGTCCCGACAGAGGTACAATACAAAGCGCGGAAAAAAATGGCAGAGCGGTCGCAGATGTGAAGACTACATCTGTGTTACTTGAACGGGCGCAAGTTATCACTAGGACTAGATATATGGTACTGGTCGTAAGGGCAGATGCCTAGAACCAGTTTAGCTGGTGGCCGTCAAGCAGAAAACGACTGTCATACCAATTTGCTGTTTGCTAACCGGCGCCATTGGACAACTTTTGGATGCCGACGGAGGAATAAAACTCTGGGAATGACAACAGCAGCAAATATTGAATTTGGGACCAAGGAGAAGAAAATGTTCTCGAATCGTATTGTGAAATCAAAGTCATCTCGGCAGTGGCGCACGGCAGGCCCAACGGACCTATCACCGTCACATCCCGAGAAGTCCATGACGACGACCAATCAATCGCGTCTCAATCAACGATGTAAAAGATCTTTAGATCTCATGAACCGCAGTGTATCAAATAAGCGGAACATTCGAAGACTTGAAAATGTATCCCGGATCTCCTCAGCTGCGAACATCAGGCTATTTGCAAATAAACTGTTGAGGCAGCACATTGCCACACTCGATCTTCTCAAATCAAGATGCTTGTTATTGTATTTACAAGCAACCCTGGGCTAGACTGGTAGACTAACGTCCCTTGTCAAGATATGGAAGCTTCCCCGAGACACTTGTCTATCTTCCCGCGAGGCACAGTCCGGTTGCCTCCACCAGCAGCTGTCAAATCAATCACTTAACCGCGATAACCTCGTAAACTCACCCCACCCTCCTGCCCTATTGCCAACCACCATAAGTTGCATAACTATGAGTGTGGCTCTGATGCCAAGCCAAGATAAGCCCTAAAGCACGACGACGAATGCACGTCGACTTTGCCAAGAGTTGAGGTATGTAGGAGAACGGATGAAGCTGTCGACAACGCAGAAGATGGTGAAGCGACGGATCTGTGCCGCTTTTTCACAGAAAAAGTTCGTTGTTATATGGTAGGTTCTCTGGTAACCACGAGTGTGGGCGCTCAGCACCTGCACCACCTTCCCAAAACAATGTAATCACGGCGATGATCCCTCTCTTCTCGGGTTGAAGATTTTTGCCGCTGCCGATTCTCCCAATCATAACACTAATCCAAGGAACATACAGAATCTCAGGGTTACAGAAAATTCCGTTGACTGATTAATACTTGGACCAGAAGCACGAGGCGTCCCAATGTAGTTCATACCGATGAAACTCTGCAAACTGTGCCTTGAATCTGCAGCGGGCTCCCGGATGGCCAGATGCCCAACCTCAACGACATGGGTTGAATCAATTGAGCCCACTAGATGGCGATAAACAACGCCCCGTCTGCAGGCCTTCCAAACTATTTGTGTAACGGAATGGTTCTTTACTTGTCCATCGGTACGGACCGCATGACATTATCAACGTTGGAGGAGACCCCATGGAGTTTAACATGCGGGCCATCGCGTCGGTCCAGATCTTCGCCTCCCAAGCACAGCTGTTAACAAACGGTTACGACCTCCTGAACAAGGATAAATCCGAGCGTTATGTTCTCGCAATGGCTAGCTAAGATTTGCCTTTATATCGTCTCATCTTGTTTCTTAGTTTTCGAATGCAGCTTCGGCAATTCCGTCAGTGAAATCCGTCGTTCTTCGACACCATCTCATAAAACCTCCATCTTGAGAAATGGCACAAGGCGGCACAGATACAAGCGAGAAGTTTCGGTGGATGCTTCAGTGGAATACAAACCTTCCTCGACCTGTGGAAACCCCTGTACACACGCTCATCAAGGCACATGTTGCCCAACACCCTGACTCCCAGGCGGTATGTTCATCAGATGGCGATCTCACGTATGCTGAGCTTGATGATTATTCGAATCGCCTAGCGAGTAAACTCAGGGGTAAAGGCGTTGGATCGGAAGTTGTTGTTCCAGTAGCTTTTGAGAAGTCTCGATGGGCTGTCGTCAGTGCCTTGGCTGTGCTGAAAGCAGGCGGCGCTTTTCTCCTCTTGGACACTTCTCAGCCAATTGCTCGATTGAAGTCCATTGTCGAGCAAACTGGCGCTCAATTGGCCCTTTCATCATCGACATTCAGCTTAGACTGTAGAAGTTTGATCGACGAAGTACTTGTGGTAGAGGATGAGAGCCTTTCGGGACTTGGTGACGACCAATCTTCATCAATTATCGAACCTAGCAATGCTGCCTACTACATCTTTACTTCTGGCAGCACTGGGAGCCCAAAGGGCGTCATCAGTAAGTACTCTCGCTAAAGCTCCTTTCAAAACAACATAGAGTTTGAGATCGGATGTTGGCACTGACAAAGTTCCGGGTTGTAGTCGAACACTCCCAACTCTCAACTACAGCAGTGTTTTGCGGTAGGAGAATGGGATATGAAGCAAAGCCTCGAGTCTTCCAGTTTGCATCTTATGCATTCGATATGTGCATAACGGATATTTTCGCGACACTGGTCCATGGCGGGACAGTCTGTATCCCATCTGACTCGGAGCGAAATAACGACATAGTAGGTGCTATGCAGAGGATGAAAGTAACCAGCGCAAGATTCACACCTTCACTAGTGAGCAATTTGGCTCTAGAAGAGGCTTCGTCATTGAAGAGCTTGATTCTCGGGGGAGAAAGCTGTCCCGCCGCATTGGCAAACTATTGGGCTTCGAAGTTAAGGCTTATTCTGGCATACGGACCTACTGAGGGATGTGTAGTCTGTATTTTCTCCGAAGCGAGTGATCACGAATGTGCTGCAGGAGAGATCGGGCGTCCCGTCACTTGTGATGCTTGGATCGTCAAGCCAGAGGATCCCAACGTGCTTTGCGAGATTGGAGAGACGGGCGAACTTTTGATTCAAGGTCCAAATGTTGCTAGAGGATACTTGAATGACCAAGTGAAAACTGATCGGCAATTTGTACATGATCTGGCGTGGATGCTGCAACTCAACGGCACAAACTCTGAACCTCAATATAGAGCATACCGAACTGGAGATCTGGCCAAACTCACAGATGATGGAAGATTGTGCTGGGTGGGAAGAGTTGATAATCAGGTGAAAATTCGAGGTCAACGGCTGGAACTCGAGGAAGTCGAAAAGCGCCTACATGACTGCTTGAACGAGCTTGGCGTCGAATTGAGACAAGTTGTGGTAGACGCGGAGATGCTGCCGGGTATGGCAAGCAAGCAACTTCTTGCATTTTTATGCTTGAGAACAGAGGACTCGGTTGGATATCTGGACTGGGATACCGAAGACCCCTCGAATCCCGCTCTTTGCACCAGTTCGGAAGAGCAGACACGATTTCTGTCGATTGTGTCGAAGCTCGAAACCGCAATGAGAACTGTTCTTCCGGCCTATGCAATCCCATCCGTCTGGATCCCGCTTCGTGATGTACCTTTCACTCTTTCCCGGAAGAGAGACCGCAAGCGGCTACGCATAGCTGTCTCTCGTCTGTCGGCCAAGCAGCTTTCGGTATTCTTTCGGCCAGCTATGTCGAATCTATCAAACCGCAGTGACGTCCTCACAGCAAACGAGTTAAGCCTGCAGAAATTATGGGCGGCAGTCTTTGGAATTGACTGTTCCAGTATCGAAGTCACCGACAACTTCTTCTCAATTGGGGGCGATTCGGTTTTGGCAATCAGACTTGTAGCTGCTGCCAGAACACATGGTCTTGACTTGAGTCTTCAAATTATTTTCCAGAATCCACTATTGACTGATATGGCGCAAGCTACGGAGATAATATCGGGCCAAGACAGGAAAGAAGTTGTAATCCCACCCTTTTCACTGCTGAATAGCAGTTGGGATGTCCACGACGTCCGGCAACAGGCCGCGAGCCAGTGTGGAGTCGATTACCTCTCAGTCGAGGATATCTACTCATGCTCTCCTATGCAAGAAGGTTTGATAGCACTGTCTTCTAAAGATGCTGGTACATACCTCTTACGCTTCGTCTTTCATATGCCAGAGGATGTGGATCTTGAAAAACTTCATGCTGCTTGGGGAACTGTCTCGAAGCGAACCCCTGTGCTGAGAACAAGATTTGTCGACTACAACGCAGAACTATTACAGGCTGTCATTGACGAAGAGATTGATTGGAAAGTAATCAAGCAGGATTTGGACAACTTCCAAGACGATGACGAGGAAGTGGACCGGATTCTTGGCAAGAGAATGTCACGACACACAGTTCTTCGGCCGCATGGGTCAAAGGCACCGATATTGGTTTGGACGATTCACCATGCTCTCGTTGATGGCTGGGCCGAGTCCAACATCACAGCGTCGGTGGAGGATGAATATCATGGAAATATATCTTCCTTGTCAGCAACGCCAATGTTCAACAGGTTTATCAAGCATCTCGGAGAACAAGACCAAGATTCCGCCAAAGCATTTTGGAAACAGCATTTGGCCGGCGCCCCGATTGCAACCTTTCCCCCGCTACCGCATTCCACATATGTCCCAAAGATAAAGCGGTCGAACCGAATCGCTGAATTGACAGCTGAGCAAGGTGTGGAGCTGGACCACAAAATCACATTTGTCAAAGGCGGATCGTCAACAGTTGCTACCATGATCCAAGCTGCCTGGTTCATCTTGGTGGGAATCTATTCGAATAGTTCTGATATCATCACTGGCGTTACACTTAACGGACGAACAGCGAAGCTCCCTGGTATTGACCAAATTGCTGGCCCAACAATATCAACAGTTCCGTTCAGGGCGAAAATCAACCGATATCAGTCGGTGGAAGAGTACCTCAAGTCAATCCAAGACCAAGTCCTCAACATCCTCCCGTTTGCGCAATTCGGACTGCAGAACATCAGACGGCTGAGTGAAGATGCTGTATCCGCTTGCAAGTTTCGAAGTCTGCTTCTAGTGCAGGCAGCCAATAGGCCTGCAGATTCAAGCAAGCTCATCCTAGAAAGGAGCTTTGCATTTCCTGTTATGGATTTTGCGATTGTAATGGAGTGTGAAGTTAGCAAAGAAGGAATCGACATGCGAGCAACATTCGATCACAATGTCCTCTCTCAGCTTCAAGTCAATAGAATGTTTCTACAAATGGAGGATATTCTGCGACGGATCATGTCGCGAACACCATCGATGCGTGTGCTGGATTTGCAAAGCATTTCTGAAGCAGATATTTCACAAGCCTTACAGTGGAATGACAGCAGATACCCTCTGAAGGATGTTTCTTTACGTGTCCATGATCTGGTCAAACAGAACGCAATGGACCATGGCTCTAGAATTGCAATACATGCATGGGATGGAGACTTGACTTACGAAGCCCTCAACACCCGCGCAGATTGCCTTGCTGCCCATTTACAAATTCATCATGATGTAACCTCGGATTCATTCGTCGCGGTTACGTTTGAGAAGTCGAAGTGGGCTGTCGTCTCTTTGCTTGCAGTCCTCAAAGCTGGAGGTATCTGCGTACCTTTGGATCCCACGTCTGATAACAGCACGGACGCCATCTTCGATGCTCTGAATGGTACACCTCAAATTATCTTGACTTCTCGATCACGTTTAAAAAAGTACACATGCCCTACGGCGGTTCTAGAAATCGATGAGCAAATGATCGAAGGCCTTGATGATGCTAAATTTTCGAGCTTACAGCCCAAATCGAGTGCTGCTGCATTCATCCTGTTCAAGGCATCCAAATCCGATATTCCACAACGCATCGTCCTTAGCCACAATGAATTTTGTTCAAATCTCTTATCCTGGGGCAAATTCGTTCAGCGCGGCACACAATCTCGGGTGCTCATGAACGCTGGATGCACATCTTACAGCGGCATTGCAGAAGTGTTTTCAACACTCATTCTGGGCGGATGTCTCTGTATTCCAACGGGAAGCACCAAGGGCTTAGCCGAGGAGATGAGGTCTTTGAATGCAAACGAGTTGTCAGTGACGCCAAGTCTTGCTCTATGGCTTCGGCCAGCGGATATCCCGAGCTTGAAGACTTTGATCACTACCGGAGAGCCTTTGACTAAAGAACTGATAAACACCTGGCATGACCATGTCAAACTTGTCAACCTGTACAAGTGTGCAGAGATGACTGGATATTGTTTCGGTGCATGTGACATCCGACGTGGAGATCCTCCTGGGAATATCGGACAGTGGTCTGATACTTCGGCATGGATAATACATCCCGATGATGCCAACACACTCATTCCTCTGGGAGGAATCGGGGAGCTGGTGGTTGAAATCAAAAGTCCTTGGCGAAAGGACCTACGCACTCGAGATACATTTCTTGAGAATCCGACATGGGCAACATCGCTCAAGCAAGATATGAACCGAGGGCTCATCAGAACTGGAGACCTGGCGACCTATGATACTCGTGGCTCTCTAACTTTGGTGGGTAGGAAGCGAAATGATATTGAGATTGATGGTCATCGCGTAGACATTTCAGATGTTGAAAATCGACTGCAGGAAGTTGTGCCATCATCTGTAGCGGTCGCGGTCGTTTCCATACACTCGAAAGACAACAGAAAGTCTCAATTAGTGGCCTTTCTGGGATTTGAGTGTGATATGGGAGAGAATGCTCTAGACAGCTTCCTTGCCCAAACGGGCAGAGACTTCAAAGAACTGCTCAAGATTGTAGATTCTGCAGAGACCAAGCTCAAATCATTGTTGCCAAGTCACTCCAGACCATCTGTAAGTTCAAGCAGATATTCATTACTTGACTGCAACTGACCTGGTAGGAATACTTCCCGGTCCGCAGCATACCACTGACTGCTTCTGGTAAGATCGACCGACAGAAGCTGGAGATTTTGGGCTCATCTCTTACACCTATCCGACCACTCGGCTTAGATCGCCATACCGCAGATCTGGATACAAGATTACCCCTGACAAAGATGGAGAGACGAATTTCCGAATTGTGGAAAACTTTACTTGAAGTCGAGGATGTTGGGGGTGAAGACAACTTCTTCCAGCTTGGCGGTGGCAGTGTACTTGCTATGAGATTGGTATCCATGGCTAGAAGCAACGGGCTCACTTTGACTGTCAGCGGAATTTTCAATAAGCCAACACTGAGAGAAATTGCTTCGACAGCACAGCAGAAAACTGACACGGCCGATATCGCACCATTTGCCCTGCTGCCAGGTCTCGACATCACGATTCTCCGCCGCCAAGCTGCCTCTCAGTGCAACGTGGAGCCACATATGATTGAAGACATCTATCCGTGCTCGTTTTTTCAACTCCATTATGTTACTGGGTACCCAGAAGCATGCAGTGACCCGAAAGTAGACCCGTGGCATTGGCAATCCCAAGGTGCTTACTCGCTTCCACCACATCTCGATCTCAACAGATTTCAAGACGTCTGGAACATGGCGGTTCGACGACATCCAGTTCTTCGCACACGACTGATCCACACGTCGTCGGGTATCCTCCAAGTTGTACTGAAGTCTTCTAAGCAGATGAAATGGAACAGTGGCAATGATCTGACGGAGTATCTTCTGCGAGATCAAGTGGACTACATGACATTCGGCCAAGAACTTCTCCGTCTCGGAATTGTTCAATCTGAGGCTTCAAATGAGAGGTTCTTCATCTTCACAGCTCAGCACATCATCTACGATGCATTCATGCGGAGCATGCTTTTTAAAGAGGTTGAAGCTGCATACTTCAAGGGGCACTTCCCCGATACTCCTCTACCGAGGATGAACAAATTCATCAACTACATCACACAAACAGACAAGCAAGCAGCGACAAAATTCTGGACTTCGTATCTTGAAGGTGCTGAAACGAAACCATTTCTCAATACTTTCGATACATCTGGCGGTATTCTAAATGTGTCTGAGAAGAGAATGACGACGGCCAGTGTGAAAACGGGGCAGCAAAGCTTGGCAGAAGTCACACTGCCAACAATCATCGAAGTCGCCAGTGCCCTTGCAATTGCACATATGGTGGAGTGCCGAGATGTTGTGTTCTATTCTGATCGCTCTGGTCGAAATCTCCCCGTGGAAGGCATTCAAGACCTCATTGGACCGACGACTCTTTTTCTTCCCGTTCGAGTTCACATTGACCCGAAGCAGAAAATACATGGACTGCTCTGTCAGTGCCAGAGGATAAAGAGTGCTATGATACCTCACGAACATCTTGGCTTCTTGGAACTAAGAGAGATGGATCATCTGAAGGCTATGTTGAGGAACTCTCTGAATATAAACATCACTCCAAAGGGTATAGCGTCGAGCAGCAAAGGATGGGGACTGGAGCTTCAAAGCTCCCATCTGACACTTTGCGATGACCCTTTCGGGATCAACGTAAACCTGCACGACGACAGAATTGACTGGCTGATATATTTCGATGAGCGATATATTTCCGTGGAGAAAGTCGAGAGACTACTAGACAATATCAGACTTGTTTTCTTTGAGCTTGTAAATGCGGAGGATGGAGCGGCCGTCGCGGGGATCTTCGGAACCCTGACAAATGGCCTGGCCATGTGAGTAAAGAAAAGGACGGGAATGAATCATGATCAAACTTCCAGGCTTACTCCACGTTGTTGACCCCTTTGGTGAACGAGGATCAACCCATGCCCAACCACCAAAACATCTCCGAGAGGCTGCCGAAGATTAGCCGAGAGAACTAGCAGCACTGATTGGCCAATTGCTTCGCTTCAGGCAATCCTCCTTGGTGAGTAAGCATTCAGCATCCCTCCCTTCACATCAAGACATCATTTCTCTCTTACTACGACTGAGATCATCTCGCCCTTAACGTAGTCCCGCATTCGTCCTCAAATTTTTGAGAGTTTATAAGCATGTTCCAAGCGAGTGGTCTATCATACGACCCAGGATTGCGAATCGACTAGCCCCGGAAACCCACAAGGCATAATATATGCGACTATTGCGTAATACCTCAACAACCTATGATAGGAACTTCTCCGCGAAATACATCGCAGAATCCATAAGATAAGGATATCCGCTATCATGGTAGTGGCGATTATTTCGGACTTAAATGCCGGAGTGGGATGTGGTGGTCAGGACTTTCGTCTTGCGTAATTGTGCCCAGCGATGAGAACACTTCTTGGCACCCCAGTCAAGATCAAACTCTGTAGTACAAGTACAGCCTCACTTGTCTTGGGATTTGCTTCTACAGGTATCAACCATCGAAGCCAATTTCTCGCAAAGACACTATGGGACGGCCCGACGATGACATTCGGCCAATTGGCATCGACGAAGAAGCTGCACGGAATGACTCCCAAGAACAATTGGTGGCTAAGCCCAGAACTTGGAAAAGCTATGTTTGGGATACATGGGAACTTCCGAAAGAAGAGAGATGGCTTCTATTCAAGGTCGATGCGTTCGTGTTAACCTTTGCCTCGGTACGTGCTGCAACTACGATCGGAGCCATTTCCAATGCCTACATCCTGACTTCTCAATATAGATTGGATACTTCCTAAAGAATCTCGACCAAACAAACGTGAACAATGCTTTTCTCAGTGGCATGAAAGAGGACCTGAACATGTACAGCAATGAACTTGTCACCTCCGTTTCAATTTGGACCGTTGGATATGTCATAGGTCAAATACGTACGTCCCAACTACAAGAGAGCTCATGCCAAGTCCCCTTCCGTACTTTGCTTTGTCGGATCTTGCTGATTTTTTTGGCAGCTTCTAACTTACTGCTGACGCGCGTCTCCCCACGATGGGTCATCCCCTCATTGGAGGTTGGGTGGGGAATTGCTACCATCTGTACTTCACGAGTTACCAGCTACAAGTCACTCTACGCACTTCGTTTCCTGGTTGGACTTTTTGAGTAAGCATACATCTAATTCTTTGATAGTTACATGCTAATCGTTTCCCAGGTCTGGATTCTACCCAGGTATTCATTACATGCTCGGATCATGGTACACGCCACGCGAGATCGGAAAGCGAGCAATGATATTCTGGCTTGCTGGATCAATTGGCCAGATGTTCAGTGGTTTCTTGCAAGCAGCGGCATACAAGAACTTGAATGGCGTTCACGGCCATGAAGGTTGGAGATGGCTGTTCATCATCGATGGCATCATTACGATTCCTCTGGCTGTCATGGGCTACGCTTTCTTCCCCAATCTTCCACAAGGCGGTGTCAAAACATGGTGGACTACTCAAAAAGAGCACGAGTTGTCGATTTCGAGATTAAAAGCAGTGGGACGTGCAGGAAAGCAACCTTGGACCCGCGCCAAGGCTAAGAGAATTGCCCTCAGCTGGCACACTTATGTCCTTCGTAAGTGTCCCGATCCCTCCTTGAAAATGCTTCTGACACCTCCCAGCTATGCTGTACGTCATCTGGAACAATGCGAATGCACAGCTAGCAATGGGTTTCTGGTTGAAGAGTTTCAATTCAAAGACCCACCCTCCCGTGCCAGGAGTTACCTTTTCGGTTCCTGAGATCAATAACTGTAAGTTTTACTGAGGAGCAAGACTTCAAATCGATACTGAGAAGATATATAGTGCCACTGGTAACCACCGGAATATTTGTGGCGATGTCTCTAGCCTGGGCATGGCTTGACGACGGACCCCTCCGTGCAAGGCGTTATCCGTTCATCTATCTTGGAGCTGTCATAAGCGTGAGTCGTATTACTTTCTCTCATCTCACTCTTTTCCTACCCGCTTTCATCCATATTTTGCTTGGAAACTAACAACTTTTGAACCTAGTTGATATTCTGTGTCTTGTTACGCCAACTGCCTCTGTATTCTAACTTGTTTCAACGGAAAATGATATATTGGTTCGCGAACATCGGAGTAAGTGCTGACTATTGGCTCAAGAAAAACTCAATATCATTACAGATGTCCAGACAACTAACTACGTTTCTAGGCAGGTGCAGGTCCACTCATTCTGAGCTGGATCAACGAAATCTGCTCGGATGATACGGAAAAGAGAGCTTTACTTGTCGCTGCGGGTAACGATCTTGCCTACGTCGTACAGGCAGTTGTATGTATTGAGTGCTTTTTCGAGCGGTAATGAAGCTTACAAATTTCGCAGGCCCCCAATTTTGTTTGGAAGACAGTAGAATTCCCAGCAGCGCGGAAAGGATATCTATGGTCAATTGTCCTAAATATTCTGCTCAGTAAGTTCAATCACTCCTAGCACAACGAACCTGACCCCCCCTCCTAATGGAAGCAACTGCGTCTAACATCTTTCTAGTCTTCTGGACTGCACTCATTCAAACCCTTCTCTGGCGTGACAGAAAACTCGCGGCAAAATCTGAAACCGCAGGTTCATTGGCGGATAGTGACGACCTGGCGGCTCCAGGAAGTGACTATGATGAGAAGAAGGCGGTTCGTACAGAGATCAGTTCGCCCACTTGATCAAGAGACTTGTGCTAGAGGACTACTTCACCAGGCGGGGTACGACTCCTAGATTGGGTTTTAGGGATGTAGGCAAAGACGAGCAACTTCCAGACCGTTGACAGAAGGGCGCGTGAATCCGGGTCAAGGAGGATGATATTACCTTCTATTACTGAAATAAACTATTCATTGCCTATCAATCAAGTCAGATCTCCGAATTCACCGCCGTCTATGAATTTGCACGCGCTCGCCTTACCGCCTCGCCCGAACGTCTAATATCTTGATATAATTTTCTCCTCGCCAAACTCTTCGTCAGCCAAGATACCACACCCCGACATCGAAATGGGAGGTATTTTGAGCAGCAGGGCGATCGTCCTTTAGGATATAGAGGACGAAGCCCCTCAAGTCAACAAGGTGGCTGCCCATGAAATGACCGAAGGCGAGCTCGCTCAAGCCAACAAGACAGCCCTAAAAGCCAAGAAGGAGAGAATTGACCAAGCCCTGACTGAGCTTCAATAGGTAAGTTTGATTCCAGGATACTGAGAGCTCCGAAGAGGTAACAACAATTCAGAAGTTTGAAGAGACAAAACTGATGATCGATCGCGAGCTTGCCAACAGCAACACCACAACTCCAGAATGTGTCAAAGCAGCCGAACAGGCCATCAAGGATATCAATCTAACAACAACCTGGGCCTATCACACAACCGAGATGTTGAAGTCGAAGTCGCAGCGAGGGCAAGAAGACCACCGATATCGCTATGCTCAGTCTCGATTCGTAAGACACAACATCTTCGCCTTATTGCATGAACATCTGCTAACTTTGGAATAGATCTCCTGCAACACTGCGGAGGGGATTCTCAAAGCGATGGAGGACGATCCAAAATACGTGCTCACCATTCGACAAATGGGCATCTTGAAGGAGCAGTTTGATATAACGACGATTGCATACGCCAGGTCTTGCAGGAGAAGGTTGATACGAAAGATGGCGCCTGTCCTCAGAAGTAGATTTGACATTGGATTTGAACATCTAATGCTTGCGATTGGGATAGGATTTGATGTGGGCAAGATTAGCAAGTCCATTGAACTAATGGGTGGATAGTTTGATATGCAGTTCCCCAATACAAAACGCCATTGAACGGAATGCTCTTAAAGAGTTTTGGCTTGCACTATCACTGCGATGATTTAATTATTTCGACAAATTATTTGCGTGTGTTTGCTCCGAGGCAAGATCTGGACGGTTCTTTCCAATTGCTTTTCCACAGTCTCAGTGGTGGAGGTTTCTCGGGATTTTTGGTCAATTGAAGTGAGTAGGAAACAATTTGCTTAGATCGCAACTATTTCCAAGATCTGATGTAGAACATCCTCAACTTGTTTGGCATTTTTGTCTTGATGTCGTGGTGTAAAATTCAAGTGATGATTGCATATTTGGGTTTGCACATCCGGTACAATCGCCCAAATCCTTCAGGGGGCTTCAGGCTACTCCAGGCAAGTGCGGGGTAATTTTCAGCTCAACGCGGGGTAACTCATCGCCAACCGCGACCGCTGGAGGAAAATCATGAGCGCTAAATTATAGGCCGTGTTTACCACAAAATGGCCGCCGCATCATCAAACCAAATTGGCAATCATCATCCAAAGGACCCTTATTCATAATTGAGTTGTATATTTACCATCGGGTGCTCTAAGAAAGACTTTCCTGATTGTTACGGCAAAACGGATGGGAGCAAATTTGAAGTACTAATTGTCTGCAACTGCCCCGAGGCCAACAGTTTGGAGTTTTGCCTCGAAGGCATGTTTGTATTAGTAAATAATCTAGTGGCTAGGTGCTAGAAAAGCTATCCCTTCGAAGTACTTTTCCTGTACTACTTCCTAAACAACGAGACCTTCAACGCGTGATCTATTGCTGGAACAAAGTGTTAGGAGGGCCTCTCTACTATTATTGTTGCAAAGAAGAGAGGAGCAAAGAGAAGAGGAAGGTTTTTGCTGGATGCAACCATTCAAGGAATAAATTCACAACACAAATAACCCAAACCAAAACGAAATGGTCAACCCTCTTGATAAAATCTAAGACTTAGAAAGAGATAAAGGTATCTGCAAGTCTTTGTCATTCCTTGGAGATTCATATCAATCGACAACTGGATAGGAGTCTTTGCAGAAAGACCACAACTGGCTGGTGAGCCACCATCGGAACCCCATTATTTGACTGGTGCCTTCAATTTGAATTCTGCCTTTGGTGTGTTTATATAGTTCTTCTATCTGCAAATCTACTGTTAAGGCTCTTGACTTGCTTTTGGGACTCTGTGTATAGTTTCTAAATTTAATGGAGCTCTCAATCCAGGTTTAGTATGACGCATGAGATTGTGTTCCTAGGACTACTCTCTCCTGTAAACAATCAGCACGTAAAATGATACCGATGCCGATGGGCCAAGCTAATGGTGAGAGTATTTTGCTGCGCGGTATCTGCCAATCTCGGCTAATCCTATTCAAGAAGTCAACAACACTAACAGACTAGTCCTAGTCTGGTGCTTTACTTTGTATCGAGTGGGGTCAGAAGCTTCACTGCTTTCGAGTTGATTGGATGCCCTTCTAAAATATTAGAATGACTATAAACCTGAGAGTCTAGTCGGAAACAAACTACAGCCAGCTTTCCTTTCAACGACCTGCAGTCTTGAATACCAAACCTGAAGAGAACCAACCCAAAGAAATGCATACCGGAAATCTTTGAGGTGTACTAACCGACTTACACCACAACGCGCTCTTGCTACTTTTTACCACACTTCGCGAACACTAAGTAGACTTCCGCTGGTTCCTGGTATCCTAATTTTGCTGACAGCGACTCAAGGCACCTCAAAGCCTCCCAACATCTATGCGGCTCTCCGATCTACTATTAGCCCCAACACTCAAGTCAGTCATAACATACTCAAATAGAACCTCCACGACAGCGAGAACCAGTTCCAATGGCACCAGAACACGAGATTACTGGTGGCGCGCATGTCAACATGTCTTCAACATTCATATGGCTCAAGCCCGATATCGTTAGCAAGCTTCAGGAATTTGATGAGACTTTCGCCCTGTATTTACTTGGTCTTCTTGAGCACGAAGCGACATCCATTCAAGGAGAAAGGCAAAGACACGGCGAAGAGATTTTTCGACTTCAGTCAATAGGTTCTTCCGGGCAGACACACAGTACCACCAGCTACCACATTGAAGCATATGATGGAGCTTCTACCAATTGTGACAAATCCTCCAAGGAGAATTCGGTTTCGGGGCTCGAGGAGAAGGAGGAGGAGGAAGAGGGACCAGGACTAGAGGTCGACGCAACGATGGCGTCCATGCAGAACACCTTTCCTCCCGCCAGAGAACAAACACTTCAAAGCTGCGACGATAGCAGCTGAGCTTCCTCAGCCAAACCATATCTGTGGGATAGAAAACTGACCCAAACCTCGTCCACGAACTGCTACGCCTGCGACGAGAAGCTCCAGAAGCAAAGCACGGAAATAATAGAGCTTCGAGCGAAGATTTAGGACAACGCTAAGATGTTCGCGAACTTCTCGGAAATTGCGGTGCGAACAAGCGCTGCCCAAGAAAAGAGGCTCAAAGACGTTGAGGAACTACTTGTCAAATTGGAACAGGAAAAGAAAGAGTTGGAACAAAAAGCAGCAGATGATACCCTAGAGACCAACAAGGATAGGGAAAACTTGGAGGAGTCGAGGAAGACAACAACGGGCTTGACTCTGAAGCACACTTCGGCCACACGATACGAGAACCATCACCAGAAGAAGCTCGCACTGGAGCAAAGGAGGAAATACGAAGTACTTTCACACTTGGAAATCGTCGCTGCACTTGCCAAGGAACGTTTGGTCCAGGTAAAGTGTCTTGAGACCAAGTTAAGATCCAAGACACAGTCGAAGCTCGACGAGATCAAGATATACCAAGGGCAGCAAATCATATCAAAATCCACAGCAAATGAAAAGGCCAGAATAGCGGATGATCAAAATCCAGTGGCCGAAAATGAAGCACAAATTGCACCAGACCGAGCTCAATCAGCAGCAGATCCGATACCAGAAGAAGACAAACAGTTACAAAAAGACTACGACGTGCAAACAAAAGCTCTTGCCACAGCCCAACGCTACCTTCTCATTCTCGAACCGGTGGTCAAGATGGCAGCCAAGATTAGATTGCGGTTCTGGGTCTCTGGAAAGCCAAAGATTGGCGATAGAGAAGTGATCTGCGAAT
Source organism: Leptodontidium sp. MPI-SDFR-AT-0119 (assembly GCA_020726505.1). Lineage (NCBI taxonomy): Eukaryota > Fungi > Ascomycota > Leotiomycetes > Helotiales > Leptodontidiaceae > Leptodontidium > Leptodontidium sp. MPI-SDFR-AT-0119. Next base: position 468,951 of record JAHLEZ010000023.1, read on the forward strand.
CTGGTAATCGGGCGGCACATGATGGAAATTTGGAGACTGACATGGCATGGCATGGCATTGCTAGCTTCAGGATTCATAAAAGCGGACCGGCTGAGTGTTTTTAGGTTGGTGTATGACTTCGATCCCTGCCGATATATCCCATCCTACTCGGGTTTGGAGGATTTAGAGCTTTCCAGTACTGCGATCGACTTGCTCGACATGCGCGCAACCATCTCAACTCACATTCTTGTTGAACCTACCGATCCCGATGTTGCTACAGCCGTCACAAACTTCCTCTCCTTGCATAATGAGTGGAAGGTAGTATGCATCTACGCAGGTCGGAGGGCCAGAGGGACATGGGACCAGGACTCGAGGATGGGACGTGGCGTCTGTAGATAATGAGCCGAGTATTGAGAAAATGCGTGGCTTTGTTGGACAGGTTCGACGTTATGAAAGACAGCTCAGAATGCGCAAAGAGTAACACTTCGACATTCCTGGTCGGAAAGAAATCAGCATCAGTGAAAACCTTGTCAACAGTTGTACATCAGATGTTTGGGTTTTGTCCGTTGGAGATTCCATCCGAGCCAGATATGTTTGGTGTTTGACAGTGTAACAATGATGGATTTCAAGAAGGAGATAGGAAGGTCAAAACAACTTCAGGTAAATCAGAGCTTCGGCAGTCAAGCTTGATAGATAAAGTTCCATCATTCATAAGACTGGGATAGGCATATGACCAATTGCCGTATTTACCAGATAATCCGTGGTCTTTCTATCGCATCAAGTGTTGAGACAAAGTAACAAGTGGCCACACCAACCTTAATGTGTACTCCAATGCCAGCACTCTAGTCGGCCGAGTCAAGACCGTGAAAACATCAAAAAAATTGAAAGATTTAGGCGACAGGTGCGATTATATTCGAAGATGCATCGATGGTAAAGTCCAAAGGGTTCTGGGAACGGTCTTTTCAAATGTACTGAAGTGAGAACAGTATTCTTGATGGGAAAAATGGCGCAACAACAGGTTTCTCGATACAGAGGAGAGTTGTGGATAGAGCGGGCATGAAACTTAACTACGTTGAGAAAGGTGAATTAGAGGATGGGCTGTCTACCTTGCCAATAGGATATTGCGTCTACTTGTGTGTGTCGCAAGCCAATGTAGCAATGCGAATGAATTGGAGAAGAAAAAGAGAATATGGTGGAGACTTTTTGAGACTTTTCCTTGTCCTTTTGAATACGACAAGGAACCACTCCTGGCATCTAAGGAGAGTCATAAATTAACGAGATAGTTTAGTTAAAGGGAGAGCGCATACAGCCTTGTGGGATTCTCAAATTCACATTCGCCAAGTTGTTTGTTGTGAATGCTAAGCGAGGACGACCTCCGCCCCCTGTCCACGACATTTCTATACATACTTGCGACATCGCCACCCGCCAAACTAGGCACTTGCCTGCAAGGCTATGTAATCGGTATTTCAGAAGAACTTGTCGCAGCAGCTCTTGTACTAGTGTCTAGCCTGCCCTTGTACCCTAACCCATCTTCCTCGATATCCAACAAAAGCTTTCGAGCCCGCATCCTCAAATTTTCCCACAAAACCCACAACCAAGCTACATCTTCACACCCCGCACCAGATTGACCGTTTCCTCCAAAGTCTTTCGAACAGGTTAATCTTTGCTTTCATCGCGGCCCGCATGTCCGACTCCAGCGTCGAACTCCAACGAAACAACGAGGCCTCCTCGCAAGCATCTCTTCATATACCACTTCAATACACGGACGGGGCGTAGTCACAATGTCCGACAAAAGCACCCAAACCAAGTCTTGCTGCGCAGAATGTGAAGTCAAAGATAACGAACTTTCCCGAGTTCGAGCCGGCCTTGCATCTACTCTAGCCTTTCTTGAATGTACGCAACAAGAAAGCGACATGTGGGAAGATCTGGCTCGCGAACGAGAAACAGAAGAAGCCTGGGCACAACTCGATGCCTTACAGGAGAAATTCGACTCGCTTTCAGTCCCATCTGAGTTCACTCTCCAGACCCTAGATCTGAAAATGGCACAATTTGAGGAGGCGATGCTAGAATCGGAGAGAAACACCGAGAGCTTGACGCTGGAGAACACGCGATTGCAGCAGCGGTTGCAGGAAGCCATGCGAAAGATCGCTCCGCTGCCGACAAAGAAAGATCTTGATGAAAGCCGAGAGGAGGTCAACCGCTATAAGAAAGAGGCACGGGCTGCTCAGAACCAGAAAAGACTCGTCGAGACAGCTATGCCAGGAAAACAAAAACTACAAGCCAGGATCCAGCAACTGGAAGGAGAGGTCAGGGGTCTGAAGAAGGTAAATGCTGCAATGGAGGCACTCGAGGTTGAGTTGAGGCTGGTTAAGCATTATCGAGATGCGGCGAAGGATGAAGGCCTGAAGCTTCGTGATGAATTGTCAAGTGTGGAAGCTAATCTGGGAAGTTTGGAGTTGACCGCTATGCGATTGGAGAGAGAGAATACGGACGAACGAAAGCAGCATGTCATCACCAAGAACCTCCTAAGAGAAACTTCCGATAATCTGCGCATCGAAGTTTCCAAGGCCAGTAATTTGTTGCAGCAACTCGCCACAGCACAAGAAATGGTCCACCTCGCTGACCACCCACTGGACTGCTATGCCAAGATTCGACGCCGACTCTTCAGTCACAACCGTAGCGACAGGCACTGGATCAATGAGGAAGGCAACAGAATGGCTCACGATGGCGACCTTGTTGCTGATGCTTGCATAGTCCTACTCCACAAGTTGTCCCCCACAGACGCGGACTTCATGAGCGAGTACTACCCACCAGGCTCCCTGGGCACCGTCACCTCTGCCGCGGATGCGAATCGGCTTCGCTCAAGAGGTTACGCTCAGGAGTTGGTCGATCTCCGAGCATCGATGGCTTTGGAAGACACTTCGACACGTATCCCAGCCCTTGCGGAGGCCTTCCAAAAGCTCGATAATGCGTGTATGGCGAAGTGGGCGGAGCTGGGGAAAGAGAGCATGGATGACGAAGAGCACTGCCGGAGCTTCAATAGCGATGGCGAGGTCCACGAGATGATTTTGCAGATGAGACGGATTCGGAAAAGAGCTGCGGGAAAGGCTAGCAGAAGAGTGGCGTATGAGGAAGAGCCTCTTGTCTCGGGTGAGGTGGCTTCTGTGGGCAGTCCTGGTGGTGTTGAAGGTGACTTGGGGGAGAAAACCGCAGGGGAAGGGTGGTAGGGAAGTTTAGGGAACTGCGCGATACAACTAGAGCCGCCTGACGGGTGAGAAGTTCTCTCATAAGTAGGAGTTATGAAACAAATATGAGAAAATGAATATTGAAATCCAAATAGTCTCTGGTGACTTTGAATATGGCCAGTTGCGAAAATACGCGGCGTAGGAATACATCTATAACTCACAACTTCTGTGCTCGCACATTGAAGATATGTGAGTGCAACTGCCCCTCAGAGGCCAACACGCACTTGCTTGTTCTGAGGTATGGTTTAAACATTCAAGCGGATGTCCTAATTGGTGCGTTCCAAACATCGCTCTGACTAGCTGGATGGCTCTTTCAAGATCTCAAGAATGTAAGCAGGATTTTACCCTTCGTTGTATAAAAGTCCCTCCTGAGGCACAACCGCATTTTGCAAAGTGACAAAAACCTTTTCCCGTCGACTTCGACAGCACCTGGTGTCCAGCTGCTTCATCGCACCCAGCCCGAACAGGTAATTTCAAACAATCCCAAATGCGGAACGACAAAGAAACTAAAGTCATGAACATCCCATCGAAAACCATATAGAACTCATCAGCCTCCAACTCCACCAGGGAGCATGGATATGCCAGGCGCGGCCATGGCCACCTAATCTGTTTGGATTCCAATGCACGTGACTCTCCTACTCTCCGCCATGAGCATCATCACCCCAAGGACCGCAGTCTCTCAATATCTTGCAGACGGAGACTTGAAGAGAGGGCGAGAATGCCCGAGCCCGGAAAGCAAAAACCGAGTTCTCTCTAGTACCAGGAGATGCTAGCAGTTGAAGGTGGCTCGGTGACCTGAGTGTTGTGAAGCTGGTGGAGATGTGGATTCGCAAGTATCGTGTTTCGACGTGTACGGGTTTTGAACAGGAATTTCTCCTGTCTGCTGTATTCCTTTTGAATGTGTGGAAATCAGTTCATGCAGTTGGAGATTCCAGAGTCCAAACCCCTCGGGATCTCTGCCGTCTTTCAGATGGTTGAGTTGTGGAGTTGGTGAGTAGAGATTTTTGAAAAGACATTCTCTCGGGATTTGTAGGTGCGAGATCGCACATCTAGCGATGCAAGAGCTGCTATGCCCATTTAGACCCAGATCTATAAAGAAGCCCACTCAGGCTGGAAGTGGCGTGATGTCATGACGGCTGCATGTTGACTGCATTACATCTCAGCGCCAATACGGATCTGGATGCAGAGTAAGCCTCAGCTTCGAAATTGCCATGAAGCCAAGCCCGCATCACAATACGATACGAAGCCTCCGACATATTCGCAGAGAAGCCAGCCGTATTTGCCTCGGATCAAATGAACCTTAGGCCTGGGAATAACTTCAACCAAGACAAGGCCACTCGTCAGCGGCGGCGGATGATGGACATGGCAAAGTGTGGGGTAAAAGAGAAGACTAACCGTTCAAAAACTAGATGCGAGACCGGCCAAAGAGAAGACAGATATTACAGTCTTGATAGTGTATGTAGAAAAGCAACACCAGGCAATACAAAGTAACAGGAGGAAACCGGCAGATCTCCATGCCGCCAGGTGTGCACCAATCGAAAGACCGGACTAGAGCTGGAATTAAGCCTCATTAGATTGAGCGAGCGTTGTTTGGGAAAGGTTGAGGTTATTCAGAAGCGTAGCTGGCCAATAGAAAGGAGGCAGAAGTTGCTTATTTTTTGCAGTGGCTTCGGACCTCGCAGCTCCCATCGCTCCCAGCAGCCAGGCCTGACAGCACCACCCATCCACCAGCCCAGCCTTCTGTTCCAGGGCCCACCGCTCCTCCCCACATTCAAGCCCACTCCCACTGCCACTCGCCGAGGAAACTTTTGGAGCCGGAATCAATAGATAGTCTGACTCGATCCGCCCATTCCCTTCCGCTTTCTTTTCCCTCTCCCTCTCCCCTCTCACCTCTCCCCCCTCAACACCACTCAATAACCACCATTTCCTGTTGACAGGAGACTCGATCAACAGCCTCAATCGCACTCCCAGCACACCTATCCCACCCCATCCGCAGCCATGGACTCCGTTCTTCGTCAATCGAAGTCCATGTGTCCGTTCCTGAAGAAGACTTCACCCGCCACCCTCCGCTCCCTTTCGACCACCGCAACCCGTCACGCCTCCCCAGGCGGTGGCAGCATGTCCAATCTGCAGACCATTGCTCGTCGCTGCCCCATCATGGGCAAAGCCCTCGCTGTGCAGACTGCCAAATCGTCAAAGGTGGGACTCGGCGGCGTCGCAGCTCTGGGTGCTATCCGCGCTTTCTCTGGAAAGGTCAGCTCTGGCAAGGCGAAATTGCACACCAGCCGTTCCCACGAGGCGAGAGCTTTGGACGATACATTGTTTGGACGTGAAGGTTGGTTTATTTACATCCCTTGTTGCGAAAGCGAAGAAATTACCCCGCTAACCCCATCATCAACAGTCCCCTTCAAGCATGCCAAACCCACTCGTCCAGTCCAGCACAAGAACGCCCAAAAGTTCGACTACGAAGGATTCTACAGTGCCGAACTCGACAAGAAGCACAAGGACAAGTCTTACCGCTACTTCAACAACATCAATCGTCTGGCAAAGGAATTCCCCCGCGCCCACATGGCCAGCAAGGAAGACAAGGTCACGGTCTGGTGCTCCAACGATTATCTAGGCATGGGCAGAAATCCTCAAGTTTTGAAATCCATGCACGAAACTCTTGAGGAATACGGAGCCGGTGCAGGAGGAACCCGAAATATCTCCGGACACAACAAGCATGCCGTGAGTCTGGAGGCTACCATTGCAAAATTGCACTCCAAGGATGCGGCATTGGTCTTCACTTCTTGCTATGTAGCAAACGATGCTACTCTCGCGACTCTGGGAAGCAAACTTCCTGATTGTGTGATTCTCTCGGATAGTCTCAATCATGCGTCTATGATCCAGGGAATCCGCCATTCCGGAGCCAAGAAGATTGTATTCAAACACAATGACCTTGCTGATCTCGAGGCCAAACTCGCTTCGCTCCCATCCGATGTCCCCAAAATCATCGCTTTCGAGTCTGTGTATAGCATGTGTGGCAGCATTGGTCCAATTGAAGGAATATGTGACTTGGCCGAGAAATACGGCGCTCTTACCTTTCTTGATGAAGTCCATGCTGTTGGCATGTACGGACCACACGGAGCTGGTGTAGCAGAACATCTTGATTATGAAGCTCACATCAATGGAAAGCCCAAGGGAACAGTTATGGACCGCATCGATATCATCACCGGCACTCTAGGCAAAGCCTATGGATGTGTTGGTGGCTACATTGCCGGTTCCACCAAGATGGTAGACACGATCCGTTCCCTCGCTCCAGGATTCATTTTCACCACTTCCCTCCCTCCAGCCACCATGGCAGGTGCGCAAACCGCCATCGAATACCAGATGGAGTACCAAGGTGACCGCCGCCTTCAACAACTCCACACCCGCGCCGTCAAGGATTCCCTCGCCGAACGCGACATCCCCGTCATTCCCAACCCATCGCACATTATTCCTGTGCTTGTCGGCAACGCAGAACTCGCTAAGAAAGCCTCCGATATGCTTCTTGACGTCCACGGCATCTACGTGCAATCCATCAACTACCCCACCGTTCCCGTGGGACAGGAACGCCTCCGCATCACCCCAACACCAGGCCACGTCCGTGAATTCCGCGAGCATCTCGTTGGAGCTCTTGAATCCGTCTGGAATGAGCTTGGTATCAAACGCACTTCGACCTGGGCAGAGGAAGGCGGTTTCATCGGTGTTGGTGAAAAGGGTCTTGAACTCCCAGAGCCGCTCTGGACTGACGCTCAACTGGGTGTCACGGAAGTCGTCAAGGAGATGAAAGCTGCTGGACCCGTTGGCGTCATGGAAGCCCTTCTTGAGAGGGAGACCAATGCTACGGCCAAGGCTGTCGCTGCTGCTGCTTAGGCTTCGGCAGCAGTGATATCTCATTGCCCGTCTCTTGTTGTGAGAGTTACGGGTAAGATGCGGGAGAGGGGAGCTCATCGGACCCAAAACCACGATCTTTCGAGCGAAGCGAGGAAAATATGTTGATTGATGGAAGCGAGCGCCAAGTACGTCCCGCTACGTATTTGATGCCTTACGCTGAAATAATGCAATGCAAATTATGATTGATGAGATCTCTTGGTCTCATCTACCCACACTTTACTGTTCCCATTCTGCATATTAATTGTGATTCGTGACTTCCCTGTTTCCTTGGTCGAAGGACGGTACAACTAAGCAGTGTAGTAGCCACACGGCCTTACTGACATTACAATTTAAACTAAATCTCCTTGCCTCTCTTTCCCTCTCTCTCACATTCTTACTCAGCTAGCCACAACACACCACACCAGAGCACCTTTCATTTCATTCAAACATCCGCCCCAATATTCTCGTCAACTACCTTGACAAACCAACCCTCTTCCATAGCTACCTTGCTAAGTAAACAAAACATCAACGATCAAATGCACTTCATAAGGAAACCGAATTTCAAAACCTAACATAATTCTATCTTCAAAATCTCAAAGCTTGCGATAAGGTGGGCCATTCATCCTCATGAGAATAAATAACTAAACAAGCAAAAAGGGGATTGATGAATTAAAAGACTCTCTCCTCTCTCCTCCTCCTCCTCTCTCCACCTCCTCTCTCTCCTCCTCTCTCCTCCTCTCTCCTCCTCTCTCCTCCTCTCTCCTCCTCTCTCCTCCTGTCCTCCCCCCGGCCCTCCTCACCCCCTCCTCATCAACGAAATTCTACTACACACTCAATACGTAAGCTACTCGACACAAGAGCAAGCTACTTCTACAGTACCAACAAAGAAAAATTAACCTTCGCTCTTTTCATATCTTATAAAGAGTCGACCCAGCCTGGTTAGTTTTGCCCTCTCACCAGTCAGAACCGAAGCCGAAGAAAAAAAAAAAAACTAGAACCAGAACCAGAAAGCAGCGAGTAGTGAAAGAGAAATGGCTCATTTATAACCATACATATGAAGAAGAAAAAACGAAATATAGCTAAACTGGACTAATCTGAGCTTGAAAAATGAATCACTTTACTTACCTGAACCGTGATAAGTTTGAATGTTTATATATTAGATTACATAGTGCGAAAGCGAAATGCGAATGAGAATGTATCACACACATACATAAGCATGGGAGAGGAGGGAGAAGGAGAAGGAGAAGGAGAAGGAGAGGAGAGGAGAGGAGAGGAGAGGAGAGGAGAGGAGAGGAGAGGAGAGGAGAGGAGAAAAGGAGCGGATTGGAGCTAGGCAAATAACTCTGCTGTTCCATCTTTTTTTTTTCACATTAGGAAGGTTTAACAGCCACAAGGATGAAGAGGGTTTGTTACAATGACTACATACTCAAGTATGCATGAGAAGTCAAGGAAGTCAAGAAGTCAAGAAGTCAAGAAGGACTGTAGAAATAGACGTGCAAAAGAATGAATTCAAAGCTATTTTTATTTGATTCATGCTACTTGCTAGTGATATTCCTCTCTCTCTCTCTCTCTCTCTCTCTCTCTCTACCTCTGTCATTGTGATATCTATACTTCCAATTTCGACCCCTCCAATATCGAAGGCAGGTACAAGTAGGCATGATGCAAAAGCCAATCCAATGCACCACCGGGTACCGTACGGTTATACCCCTCTATGCCAACCCAATGCATCTCCATCTCCAATAACGCCCTTGTCAAAACAAACGGAACACCATCCAGCGTCGACTCGTCGAGCTGAGTTCATCTGGGTATAAATCTCTCATCGCATCCCTTCCATACTTGGAGGTCCCATCCACGCTGTTGCTGTAGCCAATCTATATGCATTCCAAATCCATGCGTTCCAATCCAACCAAATCAAATCAAACAGTGTCGCGGGGACAAGCAGTGCAGGGTATTCACGCCAACCCATTACACAAATCCAAAGCCCCTTCAACAGCAGCTTCCAAACTCCCAACGCGCTCCTTCAACCCCTTGTTCTCAGCTCTCATCAACCCAACAGTATCCCAAGCAACACTTGCATCCTTGCCTCGACAGTTACTGCATCCCTCTTCACCCATACCAATCCCCTCACACGGGTCCCGTTCTCTTTCCACCTCGGCCTCTACAACTGTACTCCCCATCCCAGAGAGTATCTTCTGGAAGGTACTCCTCTGCTGCGTCATCTTCGGGCGTCCAGGGTTCTGTCCAGGATTTGGTACCACACGGGCAAAGCTCGCCTGCATGATCTCGGGTGTACTGTCCATCGTGCCGGCTACACTGACACTGCTCATCGTAAAGGTCGGGCTTCGACTGCGGGAGAAGACTGAATCAGCTTCGAACTCTGATCCGCTATCACCATCTGTGCTGAGCGAAGACGAGTCTCCACTGATACGCTTTCTCCTGCGTCCTGAGATACCTAGATCCTCGCCCGTTGTGTCGATAGAGATATTGCTGTTGGAGCCACGCTTCATGTCCCGCTCTGCTCTTGCCTTGACGAGTGCGATCGATTGTTCGCGGGCCAGCTTTTCTTCCGCTCGAGCTTGTTTCTCGGCTGCGAGTTGGGCGGCGAGGTCCGTTATTGAAGAGTCCTTCATGGCCATTTGATGTGCCATATCATCAAGCTGACTCTTCAAACACTTCGCTCTTGTTTCTGCCTCTTCCAACTCCTCGCTCATAGCCTCCTTTTCGGCGGAAAGTTCGTGCAGGGAGAGGGTGCGGAGTTTGTATGAAGTTTGGAGTTTGAGGAGAAGCCCTTCAGCGTTCATGAGGAGGTTCTTGAATGCAGCTGGGGAGAAAGGATCATGTGGTGATGGCTCACCGTTTGGGAATAGTGCTGCCGTGATGTCGAGAGTGAGGAATTCATCGTCGTTGAGTTCTGCCGGTATTTGAACTGTTTGTTGGGATTTCGAGGGCGATTTTGGTGCGAAGAAGTTGAACATCCCACCTGTGTTCGTCCTTGGAGGGCTACTTGGAGATTCGGTCGGTCTCTTCTGCAGTTTCGCTGCTGGTCGTTGCGGACTGGCATCTCGAGACGTGGTTGAGACTTCTGGTTCCATGGTGGGAACTCCGACTGTGACTGGTGCCGAAGATCCAGTAAACCAAGAACTCAGACCTCCCCTTCTATCAGCTATCTTAATAACGCCCTCCTTGTCTCCGGTCAATGTAGCCATAAAGTCACCCTCAATATCCACCTTTGTCGGACTCTCTGGACCGGTCGAGTTGGTTCGAAATGGTAATAATGCTGTCAGCGAGCGCTGATGGGTTCGTGGTTGTCTCGCAGGGTACGATTCCTCTTCCGCGGATAATGGAACGCTTTTCGGGAAGGGCCTCGAAGTGAGAGCAGCCGCAGGAGGTAGTGATGGTATTCCCAAGTCTTCCTCTTCCCCAGAATTCGTTCCTCCAATATCAAGCGAGTAGTAATCCTCTGCCCATACCTGCCCACTGGAATTCCTACTCGTCGCCGCAGATATGTCCCTCGCAGATATTGTCCTCCTGGCAGGAGTATTGGCTCGATGTTTCGGGTTGGATATGGCTGATGGAATGATGTTGGGTGTAAGGGATGGAGTCTTTGTCTTTGGTGAGGGTGGAAATGGCATTGTCCAGGCAGAGGCTGGAGGCAGTGTATTGTCCGTGGAGTCGAGTTCCTGTCGCATGAATTGTCTCGGCCGTTCCTCCCCTTTCCAGTGGTGCCGATGTCTATATTTCGAGAGGAATATGGAGTCGCTTCTGGGAGTTGTTCATGCACAAATTGGATGTGCAAGGATGGACGACGGTTGACGGTCGTCGCACGCCGTGTCGCAAGTACGCAGGGAATGACGGCGGTGGAGATCGGATGATGGGGGAGATTGACCGTGGGCGGGTGTTCCGATGATTGTTTCGCAGATCACCGAAGGCGGAGAGAAGAGACAGACTCGAGAAGGGAGCGACAGTGAGGTTGAGTCAAGTTGAGTTGATTGCAGTGGAGCTGGGATCCAGCTGAATGTTGTGATGAGCTGGTCTCTGCGTGAGAGAGAGAGAGCGGCGACAGGAGACCCTGGAAATTGAGGGTGTCGAGTTGAGTGTCGCTGGTGGAAGAGAGAGGGGCGGGGCTGCTGGCTTATCGTGACAGCGGTCCGAAGCTTATCGATAGGGGCTGATGATTGGGCTGGACCTGGATGGATGATGATGGCTTGGACTGCGATGCAATGCACTGTAATGCAGCACAATATTGAATTTTTGACAGCACGGGTATTGAAGATATAAATCCACTCAGTGTCTTGGAAGTGAAGTTGAAGTTGAAGAATAATGCAGATCTGAAAGCCCTCGTCGAGATTATCCAACCCTTTAACTCTCTCTCTCTGTATGTATTACTGGAGGCTGGAGACCCAGGGTTTTCATCTTATGGGCACAAGGCAGGCACTTGGCTCGCAGCAGGTGGAGGTGGTGGTGTGGCTGGCAAGTTCAACCCACCCCACTAAAGCCCACTAAAGCCCATTAATTCCCAGCGTCCTGCCAAATCAGAGGAGGCTAAGACCCTGACTGACCCCTGATCCCCCCCTACCTGGTACTGTAGGTAACCTGAAAGCAGTGAAAGCAGAGCAAAGCAGCGGCACAAAGCAGGGGCTGGATCGAGTTTTTGCTCACGAACTCATCATACCTAAACAACCAACCACCACCTATTACTACATGCATATCTGCGGCTCCTGTTTATTTATTATTTATATGCGCGATGATGCTGTGTATTTCCTTTCGCAGACTATGAGTGTTTTATCGCGTTGTTGTTTTGCTTGATTGCCCGCTCCCGCTCCATGCCTGGCCTCAGATCTCTCGCCTCAGTGCGATCGATGATTCGGAATGTACTGCACAGACGGTGTCTGCGTTCCACGAGGAGACTCGTGATAGTACAATCGCTCGAGTGTGCAGCGCTTGTTGTTACTAGTATCGCACTATGCCATTATTGCGACGGATCAGTTGCCATTGTGAGCAACCAAATATCTGGATACTAAGCCTGGGCTCGCTCCCAACATCCCTCGAACCATGGTACAACCAGCGCCACGGCTGATCAATAGTCAGCATAACTTCAGCTCGCGACAGCAATCGGTTTCCTGCATTACTCCTCCTATAATTCCCTATACCAACTCTTCCTCTTGCATTTACCCGTTTGGACCGAGATCTTCCGGGTCGACAATTCTGCCTTGTGGGAGCTTCAAATCCACAGACAAGGTTCTGCGCATTTGATGACGACTGCGAGGAACAACATGACATGCCACCAAGTCTCAACGTAATCTGCCAAATGCCTTGCTCTTCAATCCTCTTCGGGTTTCTGAGCTTTTGCTGTTGGAATAAACTTTGGTCCTAAATATAGATTTGTTTCGTTTCATGATCTCCCCATAGTTACCAATTCCAGGGTCCCCTCCGGGCGTAGTGGGGGTTGCTGTCTTTATCTTCTCACCAGTCGCCTCTCAGTTATGTTCTGCGTACAACTGCCACTTCTTGTCTTGCTTCCTTAAACCTCATGGGACGATATATGTAAGAGATAGCAGGAAATGGTCTCGAAACAGCTGTCTAAGACGCATCAATGATTGCTCGGCCTCCACGGCAGTGGCCCCCGGAGGGAAAACATCAACATGGAGGAACCAGAACTCGGAGTTTTTGACTGGACTGTGCAACTCTACAAAACCATCATCTTCAAATAATGTCTATCATGAACTTTGTTTTCCCAGCTTCATCTACTACTATCTCAGCACAATCTGACGCAGTGGGTGTCGATCTATCCAAACGCCAGGACTCTGCGTCTGGTTTCCAGGCTGGGAAAATGTACATCCCGACGCGCCGATATTGACCTTGCTGTGCATGGGTTTTCTCCAACATCAACCCACGGTGCCCATTCCTCTTTGCTGCAATTGGAAGCATATAAAAATGCATGACCTCCACCGTCGTTTCCTTGGATCCAGGTTCACTTTCATCCTCATCAGTTGTCATATCTTGTCTCGCATCCTGGACATCGCTTGTATCGCTACCGCCAACTTCTCTCGCCGTTTTTGATTTTGGAAAGTCGCTGTCAAGCAAGATCATTATTCGTACTTCTTCTTTGTCAACAAGCAGCACCACTTCTAGAGTTTCCGCGCCCCTGTACTTGATCTTGGCGGAGTGCAGGTACTTGCAACTCATTCTGATGACGGCCCCCTTGACTTGTCCAAACGCGCCCGATGAAGCGTATTCCACATTTGAATCGCAAATCTAGATACACAGCTCAGTGGAATTATCAAGTTTCAGTTCGTATGGGGCATATAGCGCACAAGGTGTCCCCAACGACGCCCAGGACCAAGAGGGTGCAACATAGGGTTCATTCTCCGCCGAAGGCCTGCCGTACCACAGCAGCTGCAGTTCCAAGTCCCTCCTCCACATGCCCGAGAAGTATCCATCTCCAGTCTGGGCTTGAATGGCTTTTGCTAGTCCTCCGATCGCGACCAGTTTATCGGTAGCTCTTGTCAGGCTCATGCTGGAATAACGTTGAACAATATTCCACCAATTATCAAGCGTGATTTCTCCGCTCACGAATGGACTACCTGACAATTGGGGGGGGGGGGGGGAGCTTAACCAGGCTCCTCATCATGCTTAATTCGATAGTTGTCGACTCGCATTTGGAATGCTCGCGACAGTCCCAGAATATCTGATGCTCATGAAAATACAAGCTGCGTCGAGATAGGTATCTTTCTTGGAGCACCCAACCCCGACCAAACAGAGGGGTACGGCGAGGAGATAGCATATAGGCGGGCAAGACATCGTACAGCATTTCCACGCCATTATATGTCAATGTGAGCTGGCTTCTCCATTTTCGATCCCGCTGAAAGAAACAACCAACACTTCCGTCCTCAGCGCTTACTGCTACTATGTTCAGGTCAGAGCCTCCATACACGTCCGTCATCAAAGTCGACTCTCTATCCCAATCGTCTTTGTCGTCTTGTATGATGCATAAGGAGTCGATCCAAAGATAATGGAAACCAAGACATCGGGCGATAAATACGGCATCTTGGAATGTCTTTGGAAGTTCCTCCTGTGGGATGTCAACACGAAAGCTTGTCAACTTACTTTTCACCAGGCTCAGAAACACCTTGCTTCCCCAGCAGTGGCTCAGCGTTGCATAACGGAACCGGCCCACCAAGTCCTTGGTTTCCCCCAACTGCAACGACGTCTCGTTGATGGCAATCAATCGAGTTGGAATTTTCAGCTTGCTCTCTATCGACTCGCATTTTTTGTGGGTCTCGATGCAACTCTGAAGCCACTTCCGACCAATCTGCAAGCCATCTAGGGTGCTAGGAATCGTCTCCACCGAGTCATAGTCGAGTGCTAAAACAAATATCGTCGGTGATACGTCCATAAATATCTTGCGGGGACCTCACCTGGTTCGTGAGCTGGGACCATGTGAATCTCAAACTGGACAAATTCGTGTAGTTTGAAATAGTTAAAACCGTTGTCCGGTTGCTCAAGCGTGTACGGAATATACAGTCTTAGTTTTTTATACATCGTACCCGACTCGTACTTCATCCAATATGCAAAGCCCCCTCGTCGATCGCCGTCGTACGGAGAACCCCCCCAGAATCTGTCCGTAGTTATTTCGCCGGCCTCAAACTGGGCACATAAACCGCAGCCTTCCTTCGCGGACTCCTTCAACGAAGCAATGTCGTCGTAGTGATCGAATTTATGTTCTTCCGTTTCGTGGAATTGGTCCCGCTGCTCTACTAAACTCTTGCAGAAATATCATAGGGACGGGGGCGATCTCAAAGGATGGTCAATGTTATTGTTGATGATGTACGGAGGGTGAAGTATGAGTCGGTCCCGTGGGTCTGGTTTGCGCTCGTACGAGTCGCTCATCCAATAGGGCGGCATTTTGCTCTTAGAAGTGAATGAAGGAGATTCAAGTACGTGTTGAGACTCTGAATTGTTCTGTTCGATGCTAGGGTCACGAAGTCGTCACTTCAAAGGCAAGGAGGGTTCACGTTGCGTCGTTGTCAGCTTCAGGTCACTAAATCAGGCGACATGATAAGCCACAAAGGAATCCGACCAATGACACGCAATCCGATTCATATCCAAGAAATTTTCGATCATTCTTCATCATTTCATTTTCTATTTAAGTTATCCGAATCATGGGCTGCCCGAAATTCCCTTCAAGGCAATGCAGAAACTCCAAACTCCATCCCAGAATCCAGACATCATGCATATCTAACCAACGGCGGATTATTCCTATTCATAAAAGTCGTATACGCAGGCGATGGGTATGCGGGAGGAGGTGGGCCTCCCCATGGCTGCTGGCCCATAATGGGCCGTTGTGCGGGGACTGGAGCTGTCTTGTTGCGTCTACTCCTCCGGCAACAAGCACATATCCAACAAGCGAGGATGATCAAGACAAGACTCCCAAGACCAACCGACAACCCGATGACCAGACCCCGATTTCTGTCCACCCAAGACGAAACATCATTATCATTATCTCCATTAGAAGAAGAGCCACTCGAGCATCTACCACTATTGCAAACCCCTCCGTTGCAAGGCGTGCCATCCAGAAGATTCCGATTCAGCTGGGAGCAGAACTGCGAATTGGTGCTCTGAGAGCATCTCAGTCTGCAAGAGTCATCATCGCAAGAATTGGTGTAGTTCCCACTTGTTCCCTGGATGATGACCTGTTGACACTGGAGGTTTCGACTCGTACATTGACCCTCAGCACAGAACTGGCCAGCAGCATCACCACACGAACCACCATTCGGTTGATAAGCATCAGTAGGACATGATCCAGATGATCCTGAGCACACTTCTTGAAGATCACATGGACCCCTGCTTGCTCGACATACTGTATTTGCTGCCGCAAACTGGCAGCTATTACAACAAGCATCGTTTGCGTCGTCGCACACTGCATTGGTTCGGAATTGACAGGTGCCAGGATCGCAGCAAGAGTTTGCACCACACTCCTCCGCTGTTCCACAATCACACTGCTCGCCACTCTCCACGATGCCGTTTCCACATTGAGCTCCGTTGATCGTTGGTACGTCGACATTGTTGACCAGACATCTTGTTCTGACGGCGTTGCTTCCCATCATGGAGCAGATGTTGCCGATTGTGCATTGAGAGAACTCCGACATGTCCGTTGAGGATGTCGGATTCATCAAGAATTGGCCACCTGCGTCGCATCCAGACTGTGTGAAGGGACAGCACTGAGAAGATGCACCGGCTGCACAAAGACTCGCATCACAGTCATGGACAGCTCCAAATGTATGACCACTCTCATGGCTAAGCAAGTCAGCAAGTATAACTCAAAGGAAAGATGCTGACTTACGCAAATACCTGCCACTCTCCAGGTGTCCTGACAACCACATTTGCACCCGTCACAGACTGTTGGCCGGAGCCTCGAAGACTCGACACGCACAGCTGTCCCAACCAAGCAATGCCGACTGTTCCTCCAGACCGACAGGTACTCATGAGAGTCCAGTATGCATTATCGTCGTTCCTGGTCCCTCGCCATTCCGAGAACTGCTCCAACTTCGCTTCAATATCATCGTTCTGTGTGCAAGCCACGTTCCACGGCGCAGAATCAGCCGCCGACGAAGGGCACTGTGCATCACTGATCGTCAGGTTCTGCAACCCGATGGTGATGTTGAACGTTCGCTCGTATACATCGGAAGCAGTGTTGACCATGGAGATGAGATTTTGTCTCACAGCCTCTGTGCTTGCGAATGATGCTGTGTACGAACAGTCTGTTGCTATTCCAACTAGTGCCACACGGCCCGATGTTGGACATCCATCAGTTGATCCGATGCTATTTCGCAGATCTCCAAACCCTCCGTTTCCTCCAGGGATGACTTGACGATTCGCGAGAGATCCCAACGATGCACTGTTCCATGTCATGCCGGCGACGCCACCCCGTGCGGATAGGGGATTTTCGGGTCCAGTATTGAAAGCTAGTCGATCGGACTGACACCTCCCTGCCTCTCCATCTCTCTTCTCCGCAACAGCCATATCCGAGTCCCGGTAAACAACCATCCTCTCCTCTGTTCCCTCATTGAAGTGGAAGTCTGTGTCCCGTTTCGTCTGCATATAGCTACTCTGTAGCTGGATGTGATGTTGATTTCCAAAAATGCTGAAAGCTCCCTCCACCAAAGGCGCGGCTCCGTCTCTCTTCACATATACTCTCGCCCATCCTCCTTCCAACCATTCCCCTGTTACCGACTCGATCCATGCTTTACCCTTGAACACTTTATGTGCTAACCTATCGATCGGCTCCGCATGGCGTACTTTTCCTTCACCATCCAGATATTCGACATATGCATTTTTGCCTAGAATATTGTGGTTTGGTTCCAGAGCGAGTTTGACTCTTGGTGCTTCATTCTGCAGTGAGAAGGTCAGGTCAAAAGAGGAATCGTGCTTTATCTTTTGTGTCTGGGTATTGATAACTGCATTCTCGACTGCATAGACATGACTGATTCGATCTCGAGCCTCTGATCGTGCTGTGCAACTGTGAGCAAGGCTTTCAAAAAGAAGGCTGGGGCTCAAGAAAACTCACCATCCACCTCAGCAAGCAAAACAACAGAAGCGATAGCCACCAGATTAAACAAACTCAAAACCTTCATATCTAATCTAGGATCTCTTCCCGACGTAGTCACTTTAATCCAGCCAAACGCGGGGCACACACAGAGTATTTATTACATCCAGAGAAAACCCCCAAACCCGTCAAACACGCCCGAAATACGAACCACATCTGACAAAGACACCCTTCGCCAAGCTCCGGCACAGCAAAAACCCAGTACACTGGGTATCTCGGAAATGTCGTCACAGACTCACCTCTCCAAGTGCATCTAGAATCGCCCTAGACGCCGTGTGTATGGCCAACACCCCGCCATGAGTACAGTCGTCTCAGCATTCTCACCTCCCTCGCCACCCACTCGCTCCTCGAGGATCTGGGCGCCGGTCTTGGATGTGTGCGTAACCCAGCGAGGCGAAGCTCGAAGCTCGTGTTGTTTTTCCTGCAGCCAAGATCCTAGCCTCGCTTGGCCATCTTCCCTCCTCCTGCCTCTCTGCTCCCCACAACAGCAAAGGTCGGATTTACCAGTCGGATTTTACAAATACTCTTTTATTGTATGGCAGGTAACCTGACACCTCCCGCCCGTGGAGTTTAAGCTTCAATTTTGAGTTGGTTGTGATTTGTGATCGTGGAATGGAAGTACGTCTTCTTGTGCTTGGGGGGTAAAGCGTTTCGGGGCTGTGCTGTGTGAGCCGGTGGGTGAGTTTAGGTTTTTCGACTCTCGACCTCTCTATATCTTCGGCCGAAAAGAGCAATTAAAGACTGATGACTCCATTTTTCTGCTCTCATTCGGACCGTTGCAGGGAGAAATAATACTTGCACAGCTGAAGATATCGCAAGATGGTTCCATACATCGTCTATTTTGTCTTTAGAGCGGACCTTCACTCACTCTCTTTGATGCGATCCAGCAACTACCGAGATTCTTGGCATATGCACGGTGCTTACGGCCTCATCGCCGTTTTTTGTTGTCGTCGTTGTCGTCTACTGTTTGATCGGATTTCATTTTAGAGAATCCGAAGAAGGTGACGACGACTCCAAGTCTTATTAATCTTGGTCTTGTTGGTGTTGAAAGCGTCAGATCCGATCTGTAATGTCAGGTTGTTGGTCATGGGAAAAAGGTAAAGCGAATGCTGTGACTTACTTGTATTATACTTTCCAGCCTCCCTCAAATTCTTTCGGGTGGTTTTCCTTCTTACTCCAGGCGTCTCCTGCGTTCTCCATGTTCGACCTATCCGTGAAAGCCTGAAGGATGCAGATGTCTGCACATAAGTAAGACTGCAATATGGTATCTCGACCCTCCAATATAACATACCGATTCCATCAGTGACGTGATGTTCAGATCAGTCTCCCTGTGCCCTTAGTTCTCATATTTCAATACCTCCCTTTCTAGCCTTGAACCATCCTAGGCAGGGTTTCGGGGTTGCAGAGAAGCTATGGCTGCTTGAAAGGTGTTCAAAAGGTGCCGCAGCTTGTCGAGTTTCAACTAGACTCCCTTTTCCCTCCTAAGCAAAGGGTGCGCAAGAGCTTGCACCACAGAGGGTCGCTTTTTCGGGTCCACAGCCAGCAGGTTCTCAATGAATGCTATACATTCAGGCGGGACATTCTTCTGCTCTAACTCCTCGCTAAGGGTAAGAGTCTGAACTAGATTTTGCGAAAGAAGGTTGTCAGCGATAGCCCATTCCGTAACATATCTGTCTTCAATTGGACTTTCCAATTTGGCTCCTCGAATTTTGTGAAGCTTTGCAATACACCAGCCTGCCTCAGTTACCTCTTGGGGATGGTTTGTTTTGATGTTGCAGCCTCCGATACCAAACATAATCCTTGCGGACATCCAATGAGCGAGCTAAGCGGATTAGTATCCTTAAAAGCGAAAGAGTGAGTGGGCTTACAGACACGCCAAGAGACCATATATCGCATGCAGGGCTGGGATTTTCTCCCTTCCATATCTCTGGAGCTCGAATTGCATCGCTTTGTAGCCGCGTTTCGCCATCCCCCTTAGAACCGACACGCGTGGCTATAATGGTCAGTGATCTTACATCGCCGAAGGTCATTTAATGACTTACTCCACCCAAGGTCCGCAAGCTTGACGACTGGCTTGGGACTGGAGAAACCGCTCATGAGAATATTGTTTGGGTTGAGGTCTTAGCGCAGAGGTTGGAATCAAAACATTGGTAGCGAGGTACTTTTTCGCCTCTCACCTGCGTGAACATACTGCCCCGTTCCATCCATATCCCCAAACACAGCTAGAGCCTCCAAACAGGATTTCGCGACCGTCTTAAAGACATTGGACTTTGCTTGAGTGCTTGCTTCCTTGGTTTCCCAGAGGGTATTATCCATCCATTCGAGGACGAGACAGTGGCTGTCGTCGTTGTTGATGTATTCGCGTAAGGAACGAATGTACGGAGACCTGGTAATGCAACTATATTGATACGTGTTTGCTTCATTGATGAAGAGAGTCGGGGTATCAGGCGCTACTTTGAGAACGACTCTAAGTCGTGTAAGTAATCTTAGGGGTGGCTACTGAGTAAAAAGGGTGGCACTGACGATGTATGCGTTCCAACCACATTTGCTTGAAAGATGTTCTGCGCGAGGGACTTGACGGCCTGATAGGAACCTTTCCGACCTTTTACAACCTGATTTAAAACAAGTCGTGGCATGCTGTTGAGGATAATACTCTTGATCGCCTCGTGAAGTGTGTGACCACAGTTCCGCCGAGGTAGCCGCCGGCACGTGCGTTGAAGGAATCAATATTACGTAATCAGACCCTCCCCCGGTTGTAATTTTGGTGTCTTTCGACCTGTGTGCTAGCCTGGCTAGCACGACACCGAAAGCTCTCTCTTCAGCATTAGTATTCTTCTAATACTACATTAGCGTACTTAACAAATGTAATAATTTCAATCAGTTACAAGGCACTATGCACCCCCCTCCGTTCCCTCGGGGTAAAGCTAATTAGACCTCATTAATCGATTACGAGAGAAAGCCTCAGGTTGCAGTACAGGAAACACGTGCATTTTTTCGAACCAATCAAAACGCATCTTTTGAACCAATCAAACGCTAGCGCGAAAAGAGGTCCAACAGTAATGGAAACGCATATTATTTTTGGTGTATGTGTCGTACCTCCTTGCTTTCGGTATACATCACCAAGTTTTGTTTTGTTATCATTTTTCAGAGTTTGATACATCACCAGGAAATTGAGATCATACGGAAGTAGGTTTGTGAAGCACAAAAATACCATGAATGAGAATGAAAAGAGATGACCACGAGAACTTCAAGACGCACAACGAGGTTCCGAATGGGTCTGATGGTCGACAACTAGACACCCATTACGGCCGGGCGGGCATGATTGCCTAAGCATATAAGACCTCTATGTCAAATACAGGCGAACCAAGAACAGGACGTAGAAGTTTTGCTAGACAAGAGTTCGAAAGATGTGAAAGGTCCAGCAATTGCCTAAGAAGTGCAGATGACATTTGAATAACTCTCGGTATGTACTTGACATGGATATGGAGATTCCCGACTTACTGATTCTGCCATATACCAGTTGATAGGTCTAGTTGACTTATAATTAATGTCATTGAAAGTAGAACCAACAGAGCTATCAATTTAGTGGGCATAGAAGGCATATCCTGCTTCAGATGCCATGGTTCACGCACTGCATAACAACTAATCAACCATTCCAGAAACACAAAAAAAGTCCATCCTCATCGGAGCTGAAATGAAGCCCAAGCCACTCAGAGTATCAATAAGCAAGACTATACAAAGAAAATTCGTAACATCAATGGCTGCCTAGCCCCATAGAAGAAAGTTCACTCCATTAATGAGACCCCAACTTCAACGGGAAGAACGACTCGGGCATTGGCTCGATATGCCAGCTCTCATCTCTTTCTTCATCCAAAGCCTCGTCCCAAAACTTTTTCAACTCATCAGGGATATCCCACCCTAACTTCTCGTTCCGCAAATGCATCCTCACCAAGTGTCTCTTGTGCTCATTGTCATCCACGAACTCGTCTCGCCGGTGCAACAGTGCAAGGTTGTTGACGAAGTGTATGTCACCCGGTTGAAGTCGTATTTCAAGTCGACTCTTCTCGGCTATGGAGTTCATGATGTCCAAGGCTTCCTTCTGTCGAGGTGTAATGGACGGGATGGAGGTTGGACGAGGGTAGAAATCGTTGCCTTCGAGGGCGAGGCGCGTGAAGCAGAAGATCACTCTGTCATCGTGGTGGAAAAGGATCGGGCGCTGATAGAAGTAAGGCCTGCAGGTGTTAGTTCCGCCCCGAAGTATGGGCTTGAAAGTTTGTCCACATACAATGCAAATGGCCAGTCTGGCGAGGCCAGAGTGGAGATCACATCAGGTCTTGTGCACGCCAGCTCGTTATAAATATTGTGTCCCGAAGCTAGTACAAACTTCCCACCAGAAACAGCAACGCCTCTTGTCTGAAAGCCCAAAACATCTGCATCTGGGTCGGTATGAAATGGCTTCAACCTGTCAGCTCTTGGAATCTAATCAAATGCTCTTAGCTTACAATGCTATCCATCGAGTACCGCACATGCTTGGACAAGTGTTCATTGTTCGGATCTGCCGTTACATGAACTGATCGGAGAGTTAGAGAAGCCTAGAAACCATAATAGGGGTTGTCATACCCAACATGTTGCCAACTTCGTCTTGACGCATCCGCCGTTCAGCAATGTAGCTCTGGATCCCCAAGAACACGATCATGCCATCCTCAAGACGGTATCGATCAGGTTCCAGTCCACGAAGAACGCAGAAGCCCTTCCCATTGTGTACATCGTCCGCAATAACGTCCAAGGTGCGTCCTAGTTGATGGAGAGGGAAGCTCTTGCGGTTCACGAGGTTCCCATCGAGGCGAAGGGCTAGAGAGAGTCAGTTCACTACAATCCCTCAATAGGAGCAGATACCCATTACACTTGAATGCTTCAAGAGCGCCGTCGAGTTCCTGTTTGTCTTCCACTGTCAGATTCACAACAAAGCGGGCTTCGTCGGCGAACTCGGCAGCATCCCAAACCTGGCCAGTCCTGAGGAACGGAGGGAAGCTGAGTGGGAGGGAGGCAGTGTTGGTAGTTGGAGTGCTGGTGGAGCTGGAGTGGTCTGTGGTGGTGAATGATTCAAGGTTACGATCAGTAAATGGGGAAGACTTGAAGCCTGCCGTCGCCATACTGGATTTTGCTGACTCTTCGCCTATAAGTGGGCCGTGTGTTGTTGTTAGCTTGAAGAACTAGTAGAAAATAAAGAGTTCAGCCGGGGATATGAGCGAGAAAGTACCGCACTGCGAGTCGTGGATATCGTTTCTGAAAAGATAGACAGGTTATATACTCGGGAATGGTCTGCTTTTCACTCATAGGCCTCAGCAGTCTCAGAGGGGGAACACGAGTAACGGCAACAAGAAGGGGGAACCCTTTTAGCCTACAAGCTTCATTGCAGAGCCTCAGCTCAGGCCGAATTGGTAGAGCTGCATGATTGCCAGCGCTGCAGGAAAAAGAAACACAGTTTTGATTGCTTAATTGAACACATTTAGCTACCACAGCCGGGCGATAACCTGCCACCCTTTCGGCTCTCTCCGCAGCAGAACCCTTGCAGTTGCCAACGATCTTCCTCTTCCTCTTCCCGTCCCTCATCCGATCCAATACAAACAAATCTCTCGCAGCCGCTGCAGAATGCACGGAGCCACACTTCTGTTACTTGTGGTAAGCTTCTATCATTCGTCCGTACCACGTGGTTCCCAATCCTGCTCGAACAGTTGAGAGACAAAGTAGTGCTCATGGTCACACGAGGATGGTTTCCGTATATCTCTGTATAGGGACTCTGCAACGCCGTCAGACTTGCATGTGGTGTGGTGGGGCTTAAAATACCGTTGGCTTGCACATGTAAAGCAGTCTTTTGGATGTACTTCACTTGGTAGGGGTCAAGCGCAGCCATTGACACCGATTCTTCGGCATTCCAGTCTAATGCAAACGGACGATGCCCCTTGCAGCAGTAGTGGTAGTACGCTAGGAGAACATTGGCCCCCATATGGAGCTCCGCGATCATGTCTGACATTGCAAATTTTGTCTGTGCTGGTTAGAAGAGTGAAGAGGTGGGTGGAACAATCAACATACCTTGAGACCATGTTTCTGGGCATATACGATATCTTGCTTTGTGATCAAAGATGCGTTGTGAAGTAAGATGAACGTGCAGAGGTAGATACAAAACCAGTTCTGCGGCTTGTGGGCTAGGACCAACTTTTGCAATTGCTCGAGGATCATTGTCCTGAGAGGATTCAAGATCCCTTGCATCAGAACAAGTTCTATTTGAGCACCCATCTATGGATGTCAGCATTATACATGCAGTTGTACCAATGCTCCCGGGAGGTATTGTAGTTGAATGGAGGAGAAATGGGAGTGAACGGGAAAGAAAGGCCAACGCACAACCGGTGGAATTGGAGTTTTGCCTGGCATTGGGCTCGAATGATCCATCAAATCAAGAGATATGTCCAACCTGTCATCTCCGACGATTCGTTCTGATCTGCAAAGCATTCGTACCGCAACCCAAAGTCTGAGAACCATACCGAGGAGGATGCGCTCTTGTTCACTCTATGCCCCGTTAGCCACCCGAATAGCTAAGAAAATGCGGCTGTACCATGTGGTTCTTTGACGCATAGATAGCCATGCTGTAGGTATGAAAGATAAGAGGATCATCTTTATCCAGTGTGCTCACGAAGAACTGCGTTCCCTCCCTGGCGATGTAATCTCTATATGCTCTCCCCGCCTCCTTCAAACTTTCAATCGCATATGGGGGAAGAGTCACAGACTTGGGGATACCCGCATGTTTCCATGTTCTTGAAAGGCTATCTCCCTGGACAGGGATGAACTTTCGTACTCGAAGAGTGATGGGATTAGGGCTGTAGCCCTGTGTGATCTTGATGCACCTGGTCTCAGAGTCTGCCCAAGTAGAGACATCATTCATCTCCATCGACTCCCACCTCTTGCTCCAAATAAGGTCTACCACATAACCTTCTCTGAACAATCTTGCGTCGGGTATCTTGTAGCGGAGGCAAGGGAGGTGGACAACTCGAGTATTCGCTACCTTTTTGCAGGTAAGGCAGACTCCGCGTGGGTCGAAGGGGTCGGGGACACACTAACGCGAATGTCAGACACAGGTTGGATAACCAACAGGTAACATACTCTAGTGCGCTGCATCTTGCATCGAACGCAGGCATTGTCCTTCCTAGTCTGTGCTGTTTGTGCCCTGTCAGTCAGGTCTTTGAAAGGACCACGCTTCGGTCGATTCGAGTCATCATCAATGCTGAATTCAATAAGCGGACAGTCTGAGGGAGTACTGTCCCAAGACGGCGACGTCTTCTCAAGGTTTTGTTGTGAAGCCACATGGGTAGCAGGTACGGCCCCTGAGTTCTCGGTTAGAAAACTTGGAGGGGAAATATTTTGGTCGGTGGGTATGGAATTCCGCTGTTGGCAATATGTCATGCTCGGTTGTGGTGCAGGTGGTCTAGAGAAACCAAGGTGGATGGGCTGCAATGTTGAAGGAAATTGAAAAGGGGTATCGCAGGCAAACATGTCATTACACTAATGAAGTCAGCACCCACTTAGAAATAACATTTTTGAGATGTTACCATGGAGTTATCATCTGGGTCTTGATTCGATTGGTCATATCCCGGGTTGGCAAAGACAGGAGAGCCAAAAGGGACTTCTGAATAGTTGGGCGGCGTAAAGCCATGTTGAGATGCCGAAGAGACCATTCCATTTGGCAATCTTTGGGGCATTTTTGTTCGAGCAGGGGTCATTTGACTATCGGGACATGGAGATGCCAATTCATCTGTAGTAAAAAGATTTCCCAAGCAGGCGGCCCAACTGGCTGCTGGTACGTCCTGTCCAAATGGTTCGCTTCGCGAAGAGGTGCTAGATGACCCCCACTCGTTCCCCATGACTCCTTGAGAACCGAAGGAATCCTCGGAGGATGACGACAAATAGGAGTTGACTTGTTGCAAAGATGTGGGTTGACTCGGACGGTGGGGATATGTAGTAGATACCGACGATCTCCTTATGGAACCTATAGCAGCTGCGAGATCAGATGGATGAATGTGAAAGAACGATGCTGTATTTTCAATTACGGCATGCTGGTCTTCTGTAAAGGCATCGTAAGTTGTATCAAGCTTGAACCTTTTGGTCGAATCGCCATTGGCCAGAGAAGAATTGGACAAGCGGCGTTTGCGTGAGCTGTCCTGAACAGGAGACGTTAGATCGAAGGAGATACAGGAAATAACCGAGGCCTGTGCTACGAAACAAAGCACCAGGAGGCAAACCAAAGCATTCCAGGACAGGACAGGAGAGACAGTTCAAAATTATCCTACCATGGCTAACGGGAGGGCGCAGGGCCCGGAGTAGCGGTCTACAGTTGGCTAAATGGGCGGGTCGTCAGGAGGAGGAGGCTTGCTACATCTGTGATACCTTCTCGGTGGGTGACACCCATCGTTTGGAAGAGCTCAAACCGACAAACCCTTGCAGTCAGCAGCACGCGCTTTGCCGCTATTACTAGTCTGTAAGGGCAGGCAGAATTAGATGTCGTCGTCGGGAGATGTGGTTGGAGTCAGGATGATCGTGACCTGGATGTTGGACGTTGGACGTTGGACACGGTGTGGCGCTGTTGCCGGGTCGCTTGCTGGGATTTAAGCGATCATGCAGCCCTTCTCACCGGGTTCGCTTGTATGCCTCGATACAGCCTTTGGTGGCAGCGCTCCCGTGGTTTCATCATGGGAAAACAAATCTTATTTCAGCCAAGAGAGAGAGAACCTCAACCGGGGAAGAGCTCTAGCACTCGGGATAGACGTCTACTTCAACGGACGCATGCCGGCATCTCACAACCCAAAAGTATTTGACCGAAAGTGTTCCACGACATGTATCATGGCTCAATATACTTTCTAAACTGCGACACTCTGGGCAAACATTGAGAAGAAATCGACACTGACCGGTTCTGTGTGGGTACACGCGATCATAAATGTTCCAATTACATGCTGTAGATAGAGAGGGTGGACCATTCAAGGACTTACTTCTCTTATTTTCGGTTGCAGTGGAAGAAGAAAGCCAACAATGCGACAACAGCGAATCCAAGTGGGAGGGAAACGGGTCATCCAGAGATGGTATATGGGAAATGCCCTCCGTCGTGGAGTGTAACGTAACTCCGATTTCATTGTGATTTGACTCCCATCCAAAGCATTCATCATGGCTCGAGCGATAACCTTGACTCCAGAACTTGCATATCGATCGATATCTCCTTCAACTGCATTTTTGGAAGCTCACAAGTATCCAAAAGAGGAGCATGCAGATGCCTACTTGCCTTGGAACGAGTCTCACTTGAACCCCAAGAACAGAATTGACAGTCTTACACCAGTTCAAACACCAACATGGAGGATCGACGGCTCGACCGGTCTGGGAACTCAATTTTTCACCGTCCCAACATTCATCTCTCCCTTGCCTCCTCTGCGAATCGATACTTTCCTACCTGATCTAGCCTATTGGCCAGCAAAGCTACGACTTGACTTGAACCTTAACGAGGCTTTCCTTTTCCAAGACTCGAGAATAGTTCACTTCGATATCTGTCAACACGTCCTCCGGGTCTTGGAATTCTGGTCCGCCTCGATCTCCAACTTTGAAAATATGTACAGAGCATTGCCTTTTGGATCTAGGATAATGTTCGAGAATATGTCAAAGGACATTCGGAGTATTCGGATCCGAGTCATACGCACGCACGATCTCGAAAGACAGCTGTTGCCCTTGGCAGCCCTGAAGCTGAACAGACTCAATCCTCTGCCGGAAATCTTGGACATTTCGCAGCTGACCCTTATTCGACGGTTTCAAGATAGTGCATCTTTGATTCGGATTATCGGGTCGGATGAGAATGATGTTGCAGTTTTCAAAACGCTGTCCGATACGCCAAAGTACCTATATCATGAGTTGGAAATCCTCCTTACCATGTCTGAACATGCAAATATCATCTCCCGGCCTCGGCATATCGTCACCAAGCACTGCGGGTTTGGGGGCAAGGTTGCCGTACTGGGATTCACGATTCAATATCACAAACAAGGGTCTCTTCGTGATATCCTGCCGTTCCGAAGCCTTCATGGTGCCCTTGCCTGGGAACATCAGGTCAAGTGGGCATCTCAGGTAGTGAAGACATTACAGCATATCAAAGCGAAGGGCCCCGGATGGTACTGTGATCTTCGTCTGGACAACATTCTCCTTTCCGATGCAGACGATGTGATCTTAATTGACTTTGAGCAACGAGGTGTACTTCCTGCGTTCGCATCGCCGATGGATAATTACCTGCAATATGTCAATGCTCTGGTCAACGAGCCATCACTCGACATGACAATGAGGAAGGAGTATATAGATCTCTATGACCTACATATCAGACCTTTCGTACCGAAGAAGAGAGACCAGCATCAAGGATGTGTGCCATGGCTGTGCATGAGTAAGTCGGAAAGAGAGGCCTCGGAGCTGTATATGGTGGGAAGACTACTCTGGTGTATTTTTGAGGGTGTCAGCGCCCCACAGAAAGAACTTTGGATGGAGTATCTGCATGAGCCGGATATTGCATTCCCCGAGTTCCGCCGTACTCCGAAGCAACTGAGGGAGTTGATTTTGAGTTGTACACCTGGCTGGACCGGAGTGGACAAGTTGTTGCAACGGAAAGCCTTCAAACTCAAGCTCCTAGTGTCAAGTGACAGTAAAGAGCCGAGGAAGGAAGGTTTTCTTGGAGACTTGGTTGAGATGTGGCAGAGAGAGCTGGATCGCGCCAGTGCCTTTGTGAAGAGTCGGGGAGACCATACCTCAAGTGCTAATGTAAAGAGTCATAAAGGTGGTAGATTGACGCTTGATGATGTTTTGCAGAAGCTTGAAGATTGTGTACTTGTTGGTGAACACTCCGAATAGTAAGCTGTGAATTTCCCGGACTCGCGTTGTTCACTTAGTGTGAAATAAACCTAGAATCAACAAAAACTTTTTACTCCTCGTATTTTGTTTATCATTCTCAAGCTCAATCACCCTATTAAACTACCCCATCAGTGAACTGCTTTGAGCTGAAGAGAAAGGCGTTGAGGTGCCTCGGATATGAGCAGTACAGTGTGGTGAGCCTAATCTAGACCATTCAGCTCATTAGGTAATTACTCAATGCTTGATACCATCAAAGCGCTTTCAATACAAGTAATTGAATCCAAAGGAAACTCCTCACTAACTCATTGAGGTCCGAGACAAGCACACGCCTTGTCTTCAGAATATAACTTGGCTAACACTGCCCTCGGTTAGCAGTTCGAAAGTAAACACAAGGCCACAACCTTCAGCTAAAAGCACAACATACTTACTCGAACGACTTAGCACAACCTTTAAAACGCCTTGTATTTGATTTCGGTTTCATTGGGCCTAAATCTGGGTAGTGTTCGAATTCTCAAGTCCCAGCACGGTTAGTGTCGCTGGGGGCGAGGTAGGGTAGGGCAGGGTTTTCCTCGCACTGGTCTCTTTCCCCCATCAACGCCTCATCAACGCAACGCAAGATTACAACTACTACGCCATTGTCTTCTGCGACTGTGATCGCCTCTTTCTTTCCTCTCTTCCCCGCCTCTGGGTCCGATTTCAGGATCAATTCCTCACTCTCAACAAGCTAGAGCGAACAAGCCTGCGGTCTTCAGCTACGATCTTAGTTCCCTGCCTCAATTAAGGCACATCTCTTTCAATAGCGACGAGCAGAACAGTCACATACTACGAGAACACCACCCTCTTCAACACCTCTACCTTTCTACGACAACCTACCACACCTTGAGCAATGTCGTCGTTCGCCAATTTCCCAATCCTCTCCGAAGTCGACTATACCACCTTCGCCTTCCTTCCATCGCCCTCCAAGCACCTCCCAAATCCCTCTGGTGCCGGTTACGCCTCTTCTTCAACCATTGCGATGTCCTCCACACACCTCGCAAATCTCTCCGAATCCAGCAGCGTCTCTGCTCTCCTACCTACACCTTCCAAACACCTCGCAAACCCACCAACAGCCGATTACAGCTCTTCCGATCTCCTTGAAATGCTTTCCAAACACACCGCAGGCAATTCCAGAGCCAACTATGCCTCTCCTTCCTCTATTAATCAGCTCTCAACCCTGGCCCTCAAAAACTCTAAACTACAGTCGCAGCTTACAGAAGCGAAGCAACAAATGGTGTCCAAGGATGGACAGATCGAAGGCTACAATACAAAGGGATTCATTTCAGGCATTACGGAATTGAAGGGGAAAGGCTTCAGAGTTGAGGGAGAAGGTCAATGGCAGGGAAACTTGGTGGGAACTGGAATGGAGGAAAACATTGGGGCTGCGGAAGTGATCTTGGGATTACAGCGTCATGCTGGGGATATAAGCGTAGAAATTGGAATGATCCAGGTTCGTGGGGGCGGGCTGGCAGCAGGAGATGATGGTGTAGGACCTAGGAAGGAGGACTTGTCTGGTTCTGAAACAGATGGCGACGACGAGGAGGGCGGGGGTGACATTGGAAGGAACAAATACTTCGATTTTCGGGGCTGGTAATACAGCAGAAGGTTCAAACGTCAAAAACAATGGTCTAAGCCATGGATTACAAAGCAACACAGAGGATGGAGAGCAAAGAGCTGCGTCCACAGGCACAGGAACTCCAGAATTCGACCTAGCTGCGGCTCACCAGGAGATCTTGCACCGACTTCAAAACATGCCATCCGGCTATGGGGGATTCCCATGGCCCATCTCTCGACCAAAGGCAGCCGTTACCAATCTTGCAGCTCTTGCTGGGTTCGAACATGCGCTCAAAGAGCGCCTCGCATCACCCGAAGTACGAACCCAGCTCCTTTTCATAATTGCCTCTCACGACGTCAAACTTCGCTACCGACACCTTTATGGCGGCGTCCAAGGCTCTGCACACACCAAAGCAGGAAATATCGCGGCTCATTCCGGTGATATCCTCGTCGACATGGCGCATTTTGCGCTAGGGAACATCACAGATATTAAGATCCTGGCCAATGTCTATGGAGAGGGAATGCTTGGATTTCTGGCTGCTTTCGCCACTCCAGGCCCGTGTTTTGTGTCGAAGAAGGAGATCCAGATCTTGAATCTGCACGGAAGTATGTTTGCAGAACTAAATGCAACGGAGTGGGGTTGGTGGTCACGAAATGCCGCCGCTGGGGCACTGGCAGATTTTAGGAAGCTGGAGAAAGAGGTCAGGGTGTTGCGAGATGAGATTGATGCGATGCATGGGGATAGGGCGGCTGCGATTGAGGCCTTCGAGGCAAACGAAGAAGTTGACACGAAAGTCAAGGAGATGGTGAAGATTGGAGACAAAATCAGAGCTTTCCGGGCTAGAGGAAAGTAAAATTCCAGTAAGGATTGGGCATTCATTGGCTAGTCGTTTGGGAACTAGATACGGCTCTAGGACGTGTTTTTAGAAGTTGTGTTTGTAGTTATTGCTTCCACAGATGCCACCGAAGCCACAGTAAGGAATGTGTGTCGCAATAGATACCGAATGCAAACCATCTATAATCAAACCCACTATTCGCACCCTTGACTTGACCCGAACGCCGAAGTGTTTGATGAATTTCATCTTCAAATGGAGCCTTGGTATCGACTTGGTCTGGAAGAAACTTCCTCGCTCAGGCGCGACCTTAAATTCTGCGAGGTCCTGTGTTATCATCTTCGTCAAGGCGCCTTGTTAAGCGAGTTGCGATGACGGGATCGGGGTTATGAGGTTGTTCCATCCGCTACTTTCCTCATCTCTCAATTGACATTTATAGAGAACCGGCGTAGGTGGGTACTCCGTGTCTTTGGGTTTCGGAGTTCTTTTGCGGAGCCGATGACTCCTTATCGGTAAACCCTTCCTCTTTTCGCTTCATCCCACTTTGTTTGTGTTCTCACTTGACTGAATGCTGCGAATACCTCATCACGGCTCTCAAGTGGGTTCATGATATAAAGTTTTGAAGCTCCATCTTTTGAACATGTGCAGATTTTCACATAGATTCCAACGCGATGCTGAATATTTGTCTGATTGGCTGTGGCGGCATTGGGACGATTGCTTCACTGGTCCTAGAAAAGTCCAAGCGAGCAAAAGTCACAGCTGTCTTACGTTCAAACTACGACCTTGTGTTGGAAAAAGGCCTGGATATTGATTCCATTGATCACGGCAAGCTCGTTGGCTGGAAGCCATCTGCGAGTAAGTACCCTTCTCCCGTATACCTGCCAAGTTCTCACGAAACCAAGTTGTGCGAAGCGTTGAGGACGCTGTCCAAGGAGGACCATACGATTATGCTGTCGTCTGCATAAAGGCTCTACCTGATGTCTATTCAGTGCCAGAAATCATCAGCCCTGTCATAACCCCGGGTGTCACTTCCATTGTGTTGATACAGAATGGCATTGACATCGAATTACCCTTGATCAAGGCGTTCCCCGAGTGCACCGTGATGTCGGTAGTCAGCCACACTGGAACGCGCATCACTGGAAATTTCGTGTATCATGAGGATCGCGAGAAATTGTTCATTGGCGCCCATTTCCACCCTGGTCTCCCAAAGCAGAGGCAGATAGACGACACAAAGCTTTACGTCGAAACATACTTAGCAGGTGGTCCAACAGCTTGCATTTATGCAGAGGATATCGTATTTTACAGGTGGCGAAAGCTCTTCTGGAACGGTGCTTTCAATACTCTCTGTACACTCACTGGACTGGATGTTGGATCTCTCCAGAAGGGAGGTGGAACCGAAACACTTCTTAGGCCTGCGCTGTTGGAAATCTATGAGGTGACAAGAGCCGCAGGATATATTTTTCCCGAAGACATGGTCGAAAAAACAATATCCGATACACCGCCGACGAGTCCGTTCAAGCCCAGTATGCAAGTGGATCTGGAGAAAGGAAACCCGCTTGAGATTGAGCCGATTCTTGGAGGATTGTTGAGGCACGCAAAAGAATTAGGTGTTGCGACACCAATATTAAGCACCGCGTATAATGTGCTGAAGCTTGTACAGTGGAAGCTGATACAGGCGAGGAGATCATGATGGAGTTAGGGGCCAGCTGGATGAAAACACAACTCCAGGTAATCTGAGAAATCTAGCTCTTCTCCGTGATCTTCTCCCCACTGCTTGATTTCTTACTTTCTGTGCAACTGGTGCAACTGTTCGCTATGGTTTGTTGGATTTTGTGGCCCATGGCTTTCGCAAGGCCAGTGATAGATGGCAACCAGGAGATCACCCTTCCTCTTACAGGACAATCTATGCCCATTTGACTCCCACAAGCACACAAAGCCTTCCTGAGGTTTCCTCGAAATGAGGTAGGAGCATAGTAAAGATTGGTACCTAGCATGAAGGAACAAAGACTTCCACCATGATGAATCTGATATCGGCTTACACCAACCATCGCCTCTTCCCAGCAGGATCCCTGGACAGTCTGCCAATGAATCTGCACGACTGATAGGTTGTTGATATTTGGCAGGGATATGGGAAAAGAAGGGTTTGCAGCAGCTTCCTAGGTCCCATAGGCATGGTAATACTGGTAACTGAATTCACTCGCGGGAAGGCACGACACCGACTTGGTTTTGGTTTTCCAGGCCAGCGAAAGTCATCTTGGCGGACAGGCGTATGTTCAAGACTAGACAGCTGTTGCAGTTCATACCCACTGCAAGAACTCAAAAAGAAGAAATCAGAACATTGATCACAATCTCAAACAAGGATGCGATCAATTATAAGTGAGATCCAATGTGCCAGGGAGCCTCAGGCCGTCTACATGTCCGCGGAGGATTAGTCAAAGTACAATTACTGCCACGAACTCTCTCTAAGCAAAAGGGCCAATTATAATTACACCTTATGCCTCAATATTACAACTATTCATGATAAGTTTTAGTTGAGGTCGTGGGCAATGGGAGGAAGGCCAAGACTTGCGACGAAAATGCTTGCGAGCCAGCCCGGCGATACAATCAATATTTAGTTAGAAGCCATGGCGAAGTCATCAATTGAGAAGACCCAAACTCAAGGAATAAATACCAAGCCTTGGGCTGTGTACTTCTGAAGCAGATTGCGACTGAGAGAGATTAACAAGAGCGTGGTGCCCTAAGTCTGGGACGAGAAGAGCTCATTAATCGCTTGGGTTTCTAGCCCTTTTCACAGAGACAGACAAGAGAGTCGTTTACTGACTAGTAATATTTATCAATCTTAAACTAAGAGAGACAATATGTTATCTTACACGGTTACCCGAGTGGTGGGAGTAGATTCGCGACTTCTGTTAGAGTAAGAAATAATATTTATGGCCGAAAGTGCAATCTCAGAATCCATGACTTCAATTGGCGCAAGAGTTGAGATTGAATGATTGTTACAAACTTTGATGAAAGTTTTGCTCTCAATCAATAAAGCTTCGTCTGGGATTTCTCTGACCGAGCTGAGCAGGGGCATTTTCTCCTTGGCCATTTTCGCTTACCCATGTAAACAAAGCCGCAGCGTCTCATTACCAGGATTCAACCCCAGTCGCCCCATACGGGAGATCGCGTGGAACGCAATTTACCGCACATGCGATCCTGCTTGTGGCAAACTCTCGACAACTGTTTATGACCTGATTCTGAACCTTTTGTCTTCAACAAACCTCTCTTCACTACGCCATATCTCGATACGGAGTCAAGCGAGCCGACAACCGAATTCCCTCTCCTCATTCCTTAAGTAAGTCCCCTCAACTCTGCCATCTAATTCGTCCCTTATCTTCCTCAAAGCGCCAATAAATATGCTTTCAACACGAGACTCAGTCACTGCCATGCTTTCAGAGCCCAGAAGATGGATCTGGCTGATCTTGGCAAGTCTCCACTGTGACAAATTGCAAGCGGCTGCATCCTTTTCCAAAGCCGCACGGCTCACAATGGCGCAAATATAACTCGATTCATCAACACCCTGTCTATATAGCCATCCGTGTCACTTCAGCACTTACCGTCCGGAACTCGCGTAAATGGCGTCTCCATACCGTCCTATCCTTATTCGTCTGGAGAAATACGGAGGTACATTACTGCATGTCAGTTCATCCCCTTTCGACCGCGGCGACCTGCCCCTTTTATCCATATTCGTACATCCAGATTTGATTCCGGGACAGGCGCGAGTATGAACGTGAGACAGCCGGCACGGGTACTATCTACATAATATGTCACTTTTTCCGCAGCTCGAACCCTTTTTTTGCTTATTTATGTCACATCGTCTCTACCACTGTCTCGTCATTCTCCTTGTTTTCGTCCGTCATCGCGTCTGTTTGTTAGAGCACTGCCTTGCCGTGAGCGATGGACCCGACTGTTAGTCCTGGCCCGGACACAAGCTTTGCCCCCAGGTATCTGATTCCGTGTGGGGTACTGGCGGGTCTGGCCCTTGGTCTTTGCGTGACGAGGATATACACTCGTTCTCGACCTATATTCCATCTCGCTTTGGATGATTACTTGATCATCGTCGCGGAGGTACGTCTTATTTGTGAAGTTGTTGAGATGATAGCTGATAATTCAAGATATTCTCCCTCACCGGCTACTGTCTCGCCTGCGCAGCTGCCTCCCATGGATGGGGTCACCTCTCCATCTACATCTCCGCCGCGGATCAAAAGATTGCTTTCAAGTGCCTCTTTGCGTTGGAACTGATATGGGTGTTCACGATCCCGTTGATTCGGATCTCGGTGGCGTGCTCGCTTATGCGATTCGGCAATTCTAGACTATGGATGTGGACATTGTACGCCTTGATTGGAATCCAGTCGGCCATATCAACTGGCTGGGTAATTCTGCAATTCTTCAATTGTAAACCACTAAGGTCGTTCTGGGAGCCTGTATCTAGTATCAAATGTTGGCCACGCGATGTCACACTCGTATATGGCTGGTTCACTGCTTGCAAGTCCTCCTCCCATTGTCCAAGATTGGCATAGCTGATGAAAGCAGGCGTTTTCATCTTCATGGATTTCACACTCGCCACCATGCCAGTGAAACTTATCCGGACACTCAATCGGCCTCTTCGCGAGAAGATCCTCATCGGATGCCTAATGGCGATGGGACTTGTAGCCACGATCATCGCGGGAATAAAGACGAAGACATTCAAGAATGTCTACCTTGGAGATCCACTATCCACGACTGTGGACAGTTCGATGTGGGCTAAGCTGGAAGAGCTTGTGGGTATCATTGCAGCTTGCATGCCTTGCCTCAAAGCCCCAGCAGAGAAGCTTCTTAGAAGAGCAGGGATTTTGCCAGATCATCAAGACTCGATGTCGATGCCTAGCTTTGTTGACCCTCGCCATTTTAATAGAAATGCCCCGCTGGGGACAACAGTGACGCAAGTGGGAGCTTTGGGACCAACGCAGACGGTCGATGTAGGGAGCCAACAAAATATACTGGAGAGTTTGAAGGATACAAATGGGAAAGATGGGGTGGTAACGCGTGTGAAAAGCTTTGCGGATAGCGGGAGTTTCAGGACATATGCGATAGGGTCAAGGAGGGAGCAGGATGTTTAGGGATATGATTTGGGGACTGGCGCATGGAAATACGGGCAACATTCTGATTTAAAAGAACTGGAACTGGGGATATGAAATGGATATGGAAATGGGCATGTGCATAGGGATTCTTGCTACGGGAGCAGGACATCACCACTGGAGCCGCTGGACTCTAAATTGGTTATCCAGGAGGAGAACTCTGTGACAACCGGCAGGCTCTTTTGAGTCATAAAAGGAACCAAATGACAGTGGCCCGAGGAAACCTGGGCACAAAACGAGAGGGCCAGAAACATGTTTGACATGCAGAAAGCTATTCCGCATATGATTCGTAGTTGCTGGGTATCATCCATACCTCCAACGCCCATTTCATGCCAGTCGTTTCTATCGCAATACTGTGGCAGCTACATGCGAACCTGAATGAAGTGACTTTTCCCATGCTCCTAAACGCCATATATGCCATGTAACCGGGCCATCCAGAGGTTGCGTGGAACTTCCTGTGCGATACTTGCGAATGCCGTCCTTGAGCATTCCACTTCGTACCGCTCACAAGACAGCATCAACCTCCATCTGATCGTCTGTGGACTTCTCCGGCTTAGCCTTTGCCTTTGTCGTCTTTGGCGCATCTGTGATCATATCCATCAGCACTTACTCTGTCCCAATTCCATTGCCATTCCCATTCCCTTCCTTAAGCCCTACTCACCAGTCATCTCCACCTCTCCTTCCTGCTCCATCGCCTTCTCAATCGCCCTCCTCCTAGCATTGTTCTGTAACTTCTGCAACTTTCTCGCCTTCTTGCCCGAAACGGGTGCTAAGGGTCCACTGGTTGGGTGCAGGACATCGCTTCTTGCTGTTCCACGAGGGTTCTTGGAGACTTTGTTCGCGGCGTTGCGCTTTTGGACTTTTGCACGGCTGGCGGTCTTGCGCTGCTTGTTGGGGACGTTGGGATTACCGCGAGAAGGCATCGTGAGGTATGGGAAGTCGTAGTGGTGTTCGTGGAGCGGTGTTGTGGTGGGAGAGGATGTGAGTTGCTCAGAAGAATTGAAGCTGCAAAGGTCAAAAATATTTCGAGATGCTTGGCGAGGCGGGTTCCAATGTTTGGCGGGGTGAGTGGTGGCACGCACGGCACAGCCACAGGAACCTCGTCACTCTGGGCTGGGCTGCCTCTTCCTCACTGTCTCTGTCTGCCAACTTCCACCACAACAACATTGCAGCATCGTGACTAGCAGCAGAATTACAGCGCAACACTCGCTCAATCTCTCTCCTCAAGCACATCGATACCCTTCCAACCCGCCACGATGTCTTGGGCCGGTACATCTGCCCCCTTTCCGCGCTTCCAACCCCGCTGACAGGTTGTAGGATTCAAGAAAAATGTCAACCGGGCCACGACCCAGGTGATGATGAAGACAGGACATGTAGAGAAAACAAATGATCGCGATTACGAAGTCGAGGAACGGAGATACCGGACTATGGAGGCGGCATCGATGCGATTGCAGAAGGAAGCAAAGGGGTATCTGGATTCTTTACGAGGTGAGCGGATCTGCTGGCGTGGGATGATTGAAGTGAAGAGACTGATGGGTATAGCCATGACTGCCTCCCAAATGCGAATTGCAGAGACGATCGACGCTTTCTACGGTGATGCGGGTGCGAAAGATGGTGTCAGTAGGAGTTACAAGCAAGCAGTGGAGGATTTGGATGCGGAGACAATCAAGGCGCTGGATGGTCCATATCGGTATGTTCGGAAGTACAATAGTAGGGCATATCTAACATCTGTAGCACGACTGTTCTAGAGCCCATTTCGAGATTCTGCGCCTATTTCCCAGATATCAACGAGTGTAAGTGCTTGCACTGAGTCCATATCCGATTTCCAAAACTGACCATGCCCAGGCATTAAGAAACGGAACCACAAACTCCTAGACTACGACGCGATGCGAGCCAAGGTCAAGAAACTCGTCGAGAAGCCCGACAAAGACGTCACCAAACTCCCCCGCGCCGAGAAGGAAACCGAGATGGCAAAAGCAGCCTACGAGCAACTGAACGAACAACTCTCCACCGAACTCCCACAAGTTATCGACCTGCGTGTACCCTACCTCGATCCCAGCTTCGAAGCTCTGGTAAAGATCCAACTGCGGTTCTGCGCCGAGGCGTATTCGAGAATGGCCCAGGTTCAGCAGTACCTGGATGCGGATACAAGAGAGCAGTATGCCCAAGGACATCTAGATAGTCGTGTGGAGGAAGTTTTGCAGGAGATCCGGGATTTGAGCATTAGTGGCACGGTTTGAGAGGGGGTGTAATACCATGGTTGGAGTATGGCGTCTTAGAAGAAGTATTAATGAGCTGAATGCGATACTTTCAACAAAAACATGATACTGGACTTTTAGGTTGACTTTTGTGTCTTGGGACTCTCATCCATGAATGTGGTTATGACATGATTTAGCAAAGCACATTTCGGAGACTAAGCTTCAAACGTCAATCCAACGGTCCGTTCCTTTCAAGGGAACAGATGGTACATCCTGACAATGCCAGGAGGGAACCGAGTTAATGGATTTCGAGTTGAATGCGAGATGACAACATGTGACCCCAATCTGTTGACTGCTCATCTCTTTTGTTCTGTTCCAGAGCGTTTCTGATGCCCTCTGCCGGTCGTGGGTGCAAGAGGGCAGTGATGATTCAACCTCGAGGCTGGCTAAATTCGTCTCGGCTCTTTCTCAAAGTAAACTAATGTTCTGAAATGATTTAGAGACTTTAAACAGTCACTTCATGGTATCAGACTGTACTGATTCATAATCAAAGGCAAAGCAGTGGTATTAACGCAACCTAAAATCCGAACCAACACCCCTGGCTAGAAACTACTGTAGCAAAGTGCCATTACCCCCCATCTCCCCCGAGGCTTTTCCTTAAAGTCAATGTCCTGAAATTATATAGCGACATTGAACAGGCTCTCATTCATGGAGCGAGCTTCGTACTCTCCATACCCATCGACCTAAGGCTTCTTCACACTCCCACCCTCCACAGCGCCCTGGGCCATAGAAACAAAATACGTCCTTGACTTCGCGGCCCAAACCATCAAACTTGGAATCTTCCATCCCATAAGCTGACCAACGCCACCACTCGGTCCAGTAGGCACGAACTGCGTATCCTTGAACGGCTTGAACTCCTTCTGCGTAAATAAACCCTCCTTGCCGGCTGCCTTAGCGAGGTCGATTCCGATACTGGTTCCGAGAGGAGCGACGGAGTTCTGAGCATCCACCACGCTGCCACTGCTGTAAGATGTAACATCTCCAATGGCGTAAACACCGGGCTTGTCGGTGCGGAGAGTCTTGTCGTCTGTGATTACGTGACCAGATTCGTTGAGCCAGGCAGAGGGCAGGAAAGTTGAGTTTGGCTTTGGCCCTGTCGCATCGATGAACACATCTACAATTCTTGATGATCCGTCGCTGAGGGTCACGGTTGTGGTACCATCTGCATTCTTCGCGGTGGAAGATAGCTTGACATCGTTCACGGTCTTGACACCCAGAGCCTTGAGCCTAGACTCGGCTGCTGAGCTGTTTGAGGGGAGGAGTCTGGGGAGTAGACGACTGTTGCCCGAGAGGATGGTAGTGTCATGCCTGGGAAACTCGGCACCGATTTCGCCAGCAGTCTCAACACCAATCGCTCCTCCTCCTGCAATCAAGACGGTCTTTGCTGCCGCCAGGGCCTTTCTCAGAGCAGAGATCTCAGACTTCAACTTCTCCTCACTCTCATTCAACTGCCACACTGGAGAAGCAAAATACGAGCCCGTCGCGACCACGAGACTATTGTACGTGATCTTCCCACCGTTGCTGATCGAAACGATACGTTTCTCGGGGTCGAGCGCGGTGGCCTTTCCCGTGACGAGCGTGAACTGCGCGGCATCGTACGAGGCAAATTCTTTTGCGATGGGAAGGAATACCTTCTCGTCTGGGATGAGCTTCTCGCTGACAATCAGGCGTGGAGCGGCAATGTTCCAGAAGAATTCAATGTTCGGAGTGACAATAGTGACATGGTAGGAGGTTGAGGGCGTGAGTTTGGTGAGCTTGGGAATGACATGTCGGAGGAGGTAGTGTGCGACGTTGATCCCGGAGTGATGACCTCCCAGAATGAGGATCTCGTGGGTAGACATTATTGAATTAAAGTGGTGTTTTGCTTTGCTTGTCCGGGAGGTTGTGTGGTTGTTTTGGAGTTGGGTTGAGGTGGGGTGGGAAGAGGAATGGGTTGGTAGGTACTTGGCTCGAGGAAGAACAAGAGGAAGGAACGAGCGACGAAACAAAGGGATCAGGCTGGATATATATATAAACACCGACTTACATTAGCTGCGGTATTCACCTCCCCGTCATCTAACACTTGTCGCAAGGCAGGGCAACGAGTCGCATCGTCCGTGCTTTCAAATCAGCTTGAGATGAGACAAGCTGGCGGTTTGCGACCCGGACACCGCATAGCGTACTGAACAGTCCGTAAGTACCAAGGTAACACCCCCAGCCACTCCGTGCCTCAGCTGCGGGAGCCCGATATACAGCGGCATCAATCTTTGAGGATTGGTTCGGCTTAGCCCAAGTTTGGAGAATGGTTGGATGCAGCGTAAAGATTACAGAAAGCCGCAACTTACGCGGCTGGTTGACGTTGGTGCTTATGGAGAGGCAACTGTCAGCATCTGATCCGTGGGCAAGGAGGAATATCACCTGCGTATATGTCAGTATGATGGTCCGGTGTGAATGTCCAAGCGAGGTCGTTCAAATAACCTCCGCTCCGGGGGGTTGATTTTTAATGATACGCACCACCGGCTCGCAGGACAGGGGTTGAGGACATTCATGATTTTGATTTGATTATTTCTAGCTGATTTCTACTATCGTACGAACCACTGTAGAAGGTATTCTAAGACGACTTCTCTGTCT
Source organism: Leptodontidium sp. MPI-SDFR-AT-0119 (assembly GCA_020726505.1). Lineage (NCBI taxonomy): Eukaryota > Fungi > Ascomycota > Leotiomycetes > Helotiales > Leptodontidiaceae > Leptodontidium > Leptodontidium sp. MPI-SDFR-AT-0119. The sequence goes on from JAHLEZ010000023.1 coordinate 510,045, forward strand.
TGAATACTATTGATTCCATTCTCAATTTGCCTCGGCAGTGCTCAGATATACATCACTATCCCAAAGATCCTCCCCTTTACCTCCAAGAATCAACTGGGAGGCAAACCAGCTATTTTATCACAGCGTCTTTTTCTCCGTCTCTGCCTTCATTCCCCAGGTCTCAACAAACCATCCCAGCCATGCACTAGCCCCCAACCCAACAAAGAGCCAGAATTGCGGAAACCCCTCCTAAAGAAAGGTGTGGTAGTCAGTAACCGATCCCCTGTCTTCACTATTTCTGAAATGACAATGGAATGCTGGAAAGGAAAATAAAAACATTCCCAGAATTTGGCTCTCAAAGAAAAATTGAAGAGACTCACTCCAAACTCCGGATCCACAGCCAACGTGCCCGGATACAAAATAGCACTCAAACCCGTCACCCAATAAATACTTCCAAACACCGCAGCCGTAAACAACGAATCCCTCGCCATCTCAATAGAATTCGAGCTCATCGACCGCCATGTATAGAATAGAGTGGCCAGACCGAGCCCGAGGCCCATCGACATGGTCTGGCCGTTGTGGAATTTGGCGTGAGGAGGCCATCGCGGGTTCAGCACGTGGGTTTCATTGAAATCAGCGATGAAGGGTCCGAGGATTGAACCGGCTGCTGAGAGGGTGAGGAGCGCCTTTCCGAGCATTTTGAGAGATCTTAGATGATATGATCTGGATATTATTATCTTGTATTTGATGATATGTAATCAAGGGATGGTGGTCTCGTTTTGTAGATATCTCTGAGCGTCATTGCGCTAGTGGCAGCCCATTCAAGCTTTCGATCGGAATGGTTCCTGTGGTTCCTGTGGTTCCTGGGAACGAGGCTGACAATTCACATCCATAAACCCGACAGACATAAGCACATTTCGCACCACTATAAATAACTAAATGACTAAATGACCGAATTCACCGACCGTTGATCTTGGACCCGGACTTCCCCAAATCTGTGTCACGACCCCTCCGATCACGAGTCTTAGGTCACGAGACCTGTCTTTGTCACCTAGGTACACGATTCACGATCCTGCAACAAGCCGTTGAGATTCTGCACATAGCCATCGACGACGTGCAACAAAATCCAGGAAACGGATTTGTTAGGAATCTTCTCGTGACTGGCGTTCCTCGTATAAATTTTAACAGAAAACTCAGAAAGAGGTAGTGTTGACCAGGCCCAGAAGATGTAGTTCTCTTCCTCATCCACAGTGAGCCTCGGAAATGCCACTTTATCATCTGGCAACCGTTTACCACCTGTGGCTTTTGATACCAGCTGACTAGATGGATATTTTATTCGTAACACTTTGAGATAGTACTCTTTTGATTCCTGCTCACTTCTTGCTATAGATTTCTGTCCTCCTTTATACCGTTTCGGGGTGTTGTGGCTCCACAAGGACAAGATGAGGCCGTGGCCAGGACCCAGTCAGCTCATCTCTATTCTATGGAGGAAGAGAGCCTTCTTCACTTTCGATTGACCGCATTTCTCTCATCTCATATAATACCATGTCATCCTCGTCTCCCATTCCCTTCCTCATCTTACCCATCAGAGGGCTCGTGTCGGACGAGAGCCCCTGCATCCCTCAATACCCCGCCTCTCCCGCCTCGGCGATGCTCTCTGAATGGCCAACCCCAAGCCACGATCTGCACCTTAAATCTTTGTTGCACGTCGCAACCGTGACCCTGTTGACCTGGCGCCATAACCACTCGGCCATGATCTAAAAATAGTTCCGCTTGGGGAGGGCTTCAGGAGAAGAAGTCGCCCGATACTCGCTTCTTTTGCAGTGGAAGAGCCAATGCTTTGTAGTATATTGAAAATCAGGGCATGGAAACCATATTATCATCTGGTGGAATTCCAGAAGGTTGTCGTGTTGAGTCTAAATCCTTGGAAATCGAAGCCCTTCCAATCAAACTTCACCCCTCCTTTCCGTGCTCACTCCGGATGGTGGAGAGTTCCTCCCAGGATAAACTACGTATAAGATAATCGCCATAACTCAAACCACGGATTAATTCATACTCCAGCAAGGCCTCTCCCGCGATCTCAATGCTGCAGGTAGAGGGCCCCCACACCAATCGTCGGATAGTCATCTACTGCTCGCAACACATATGGAAATCAGCCCTAAATCCCCGCAGGACCTGGTTGCACTTGGAGTCCAAAGTTCGTAGCTCGGCTCAGCTCAACATTCGGACAACTCTCAGGCTGCTCTCAAGTAGAATATCTCCAGTGCTCCGAGTTTTCTCCATCGGGCAAAATATCGGTATCGATATTCTCCGCGCGCAAATTTACTCCCTGGTCCTTGTTCTTCTTCGCATTCTCCCTCTTCATCCAGATGCCAAGGTACAGGACGAAGCAGATGCAAACTACATTGCAACATGATGTGGCGATCAAAGTGGGGATGTATCTGGCCATATCAATGAATGATTCTCCTGAAAGGACACTCGCTGTCCGTACTTTGGAGAATATTCTTTCCTGAAAGTAGCAGCAGATAGGATTCCTGCGATGTTTCCCAGGCCAACCAAGAACCCAGTGTTCGCTGCCCTCGAATTTTCATCCATGTTATTGTTGCTATGCCATGAGTGGACAAGGCAACTGGGTACATACGACCCGGCAGCCATCATGAAACAGGCAAAGTATACCACTCCGTTGTTCTCCAGAACATCAATGGTCGCAAGAATGATCATGCCAATAAGGGATATCACCAAAGCAAGTACAATGCGGTACATTCTCTCTCGGAAGTAGCCGGAAGACTTGGCGATACACAGGAGCACGACGAACCGGACAGAGTTAGGTGCCACGGTCCACTGGTTAGTTTTGACAATACTATAGCCAAGCCGTTGAACAATCTCTAGAGTCAGCAGACCCAATTATTGGACCAAGGGGACATACCTGTGGTAGGAAATTCGAAGTCGTTGAGAAAGCAACGGGGTATGTGAAGAAGATCACAACCCATATCGGGAACTTCCAATCTTTCCAAGTCTGAAATGCTGCTTTCATGCTGAATTCAAAGTCGGCTTTCCTTGGCGAACCTCTCAAGCTTCTCGCCCGAGCTGCAGCTCTCTCTTCCTCGTTCAAAAACCTAGCCGATTCGGGGGAAGCGGGCAGCCAGAACAGAGCAGCAACTCCGACCACCACTGTCACCCCCCACCTTCGATCAGGAACAGTCATTTTCATCCTTCAATCCTGGACTTGATTTGGAAAACACGGAAGGCAATCAGTCTACTGAATGCTGCTGCCAGGAGAGCAGTTCTGAAGAAAATGGCAATCCGAAATCCTAATTCGTTTCTCTTGTAGAATAGGGTCAGGTAAAATACAACACCGACAAAGAACCCAGCTTCGGGCTAGAAATCTCACGAAAGCAAACTTACCAAAGTTGCCAAGCAACCCCGCCAGGTCCGCTGTCGGGGTGTTGACTCCAACGTAAGCGAAGAGAAAGATACCTGTCATAATAGCGGATCCTCCCATCATCCAACGTCGCCCGAGCCTCGTGTTGACCATGAATGCTTCAGCAATCGGACCAACAACACCAACTGAAGAAACAATACAGTAGTTTCTGTAAGTGAGGTAGAGAGAGGATTGTGTCGTAAACTCCAAAGCGAGATACGAAGAGAAGAAGTTGAAGTAGAGGGATACGCAATGCCTGCTGGAGTTAGAGAGATTGATGGTTGGACAGGAGTTGTGCATACCAATAGTCAATCATATGAACCAGATCAATCCAGTATGCAGACACAGTTTCTTGTTGGCGAAGAGCTTCGAGTACTCAACACCCTTGAAGTCTTTGAAGTTGTCCTTCATTACTTCAACAGGTGATAGACCTCGTCCCTCTTCGTAGTTGATAGCAAGACCAAGTTGAGCGTCGGTGTCTTGTAGCATGTCGAGAGCAAGTGGCTCCGGTTTCCCATATCTTCGAGCAACGAAGTTTACAGAATCGACTGCTTCGGCATCGCGACCCTTGGAGAGCAGGTATCTTGGACTTTCGGGCATCTTGAAGACGACGATACGGATGAAGGCAAAAGCTAACGTGAGGGCGCCTAGGGTGATGAGGAGATACCGCCTGTCGGTTAGCGAAAGTCTGCAGTGTTGATCAAGGAACGCACCATCCCATGCTATCCGATCTCTTGCAAGCCAGGTGCTACTTGCAGCACAAGAGAAATTTGTTTGGAACACCCAGCCCAGAAGGCTGATAATGACTTGCCCAAAGTTCAACCAAGCACTTAAAGCTGTCAAGAGCCATTGATGACTTCCTGGCACGAACTCCAGAAATATCAAACTGTCGACAGGAACGTTCCCTCCCGCCGCTGTACCGATGACAGACCAAATGCAACTAAATGCAACTGAAGGCGATGAAGTTCTGTGTTCCAGCGGCTGCGCACGCGAAGATACCTCTAATAAGAAGCGTTACATTGAAAGCTAGCTTACGACGGATGAAGTCTGCTGAGATTCTCCAGAAGAATGCACCGACAATAAGACCAACGTAGTAGGCGACTGAGGTGTACGATATGACGGTAATGTCTGAGAATTCAAACTTAATGAGCGGTTGAACGGTCCGGATTCCTTGAGACCAGAAGTTCTCGGTGATCCACCCGAATCCAGTGACTACAAAGAGTTCCCATTGATATCTAAACTATCAGATATGAAGAAGTGATGATCTGAGTTCTTACCTTCTTATACTAATCTCCTCTAGGCATTTGCTGACAAGCTCTGACTTTAACCGGTATGAATTACTGCGAGCCGCCATAAAATTCTCGATTGGCTGCATCGTCAATCTTCTCAACGCTTCCGTATGTCTCGTCTAGCTGAACTGGCTGGATTGTATCTTTCTTGCCTTCCACCATTGTCAAAGGATAGGTGCATGAAGATCGGCAGCCTTCTCAAGGAGGTGGCGTGTGTTTTAAAGCACATCCATTTCCATTTAAGATGCAACGCTCTTATCAGCAATGGAAGCCCAACACATCAACGCAATCGAGGTCTTACTACAGAAGATAAGGATCCTTGGTACGAAAGTTAGGCATGAGGGGAGTGGGGGGATAGAGGCCAATATGGAGCGGCTGAGGGTGCATGACCCTGTTAACCCTTGATTGATTGTGCTTGCTCTAACTCCGCACACGTGGAATGCAAGAAGCAGTGAGGAATTATGAGTAAGAATCCGCGGGGGGTTCTGATCCACTTTCGAACTCCTGCGTTCTTGCTGTCCTTGCTGGACCGTTGTTTTGATCCGAAATTCGATCCGATCTCGCTCAGGGAAGGGCTTGTGACTGTTTTCGCAAAGACCGCACATTATTGTTCGTTGGGAGAGAGTTGATTTCTTGCATTTGGATTACTACTGATATTTGTTCTGAAAGCAGTTCTTTGTTCAAAGTCTACCCGCTCAAACGCCCAGTACGCCACTGTGTGCTGATCTCTAACTACCTTCTATTCCACATGTGCCACTGACAACTTTCTCGCAACATCCTCGACGTCACGTCCTTGATACGAATCAAGCTGATGAGTCTTGAACTTTCTGGCTGAGACCTTCTCGGCGAACAAGATATCCATTTCCTCAAAGGTACGTCCCCTGCTCTCAGGGAGACGGAAATATGCCCAAGCGAAGGTCAGGAATGCGGTGCTTCCCCAGATGAATCCTGTATATCCTCGAAGGTTCCACTCGGTAGGGTTCATGAAGTATGGTTGCAGAACGTTGGAGATGACGCTAACGATGTAGTAGGAGTTTCTAGCCAAGCAGATTGTCTTCTGACGGAGACGGGTAGAACCCATTTCAGCTGGGAGCGCCCATCCGAGTTGGCCAACGGAAAGTTGGAACACGAAGGTCCAGACGAGGGTGAGGACTGCTTGAGACATGCCGACACCGGAGATGGAGGTTTTGGTGTTGAGGATACCGATCACGTAAAGAGTGCATGCCATGGAGAACATGCCCCAAAGGTAAATCGTCCGGCGACCAAGGTAAGGCATGAGCAGGAACCAGGATACCAGTGTGCCGAAAAGAGCCATACCAGTACCACCAACGTTGAGCTTGTAGGTCGTATCGGTATTGAGGCCAACTTGTTGAAAGAAGTAGGTCGAGTTGTACGCAAATGACGAGCCGGAGAGAATCTGTCCTGCAAATGCCATACATGCAATTTCTGTTCGGCGACGTTCTGGGCCCTTGAAGCAATCTTTGTATGATGTTCCGGTCTCCAATTCTTGTTCGAGTTCGTTGGTGTGAACAATTGATGCGAGGATTGTCTTTGTTTCAATACCGGAAGATTTGCGAACGAGACGCTTGAGAGATCTTTCGGCATCTTCAAGACGACCAACTCGAACTAAATGCCATGGAGATTCGGGAGCGAAGCACAGGAGGGGGATAAGGAATGCAGGCCAGACCCATTGAATAGCTGTTTAAAGATTAGTCTTTGGCTGTACTTCCGGAGAAGTGAAACTTACCAAACGGGATCTTGAATGCCCATTGACTTTCAACGTTAACAAGACCTGCAAGAACACCAGCAGCGATCAGTTGACCAATGATGAAGCACTGAATCGGTGTTAGTTGAGAATATCAGAGTCTGTGGCTTAACTCACCATATTCGTGTAGCTGGTTAAGTAGACTCGAAGTGATAGAGGCAAGACCTCGGAGGCATATGCTGGAGCAATGGTTGCAAAGACACCCCAGGGGAGACCTAAGTGAAAGTTAGCAAAGCGAATTCGATTTGAATCAATAGGAATGACATACCACAGATCAATTGGCCCACGAGCAACACCTGGATATTGGGTGCAAAGAAGACGATGAAAAGAGCTGTCGAGAGAAAGATGAGAGCCCCGACAATAACACGCTTGACACCGAATTTGGTGACAAGAAATCCGTTGAGAAGAGCCCCAAAGAAGGCTCCAATACCAGATGCATTTCCCAGACCAGCCTGCCATGGTGCAGTCAACTGGTAGCCAACACCAGGGAAGAATGTTCCGTATTTCTTCGCAAACTGCGGGTAGGCATAGAAGTTTCCGATCAAGATTGTGTCGTAGCCCTCCATGATGACACACATGGAGACCATGAGTGCCCAGAAGATGGCAGTAGGGTAGGCTTTGATGGCTTCGAGTGGAGAGAGTTCGTGCTCCAAGATGGTTCCTTCCAGCGCAGCATGGTTGAGTTGAGAGCCTTGCATCCTCAAGTTGAGATCGCGGTCTTCTTGCTCGAGGCGAGAGGGGGTGACCTCTTTACTCGAATCGTTGAGGTTCTTCTCCATGATGACGATTGTGTGACAGGAGATAATAGTTGAGGAAGAGATGTGATGGGGTGGAAGAGATGCAAGATGAGGTTATTTCAAGTGGGAGAGGCTCTTCTTATACGTCCATGCTCTGCTGGCGACGACGTTTGAGGCTGGTCTGCTTTGCAGTTGAAGGCATTGCATGTTGTCGGCACGAAAGTCGTCTATGCGTTTGTTTGGCCGTGGGCTAGAGGCGGTCATTCCCCGCTTCACCAAATTGTCGGGTTAGCCTCCGCGTGTTGGTTTAGTGTGATGTCAATCTGGGGCATCTGGGGTAAGAAGCAGCATGGATTTGTCTCCGATTTCTCCCCGCAAAATACCCATTCAGGGCTTGTGTTCCTTGACTTTTCAGCCCATTGCGACCTCCAATTGACGGCGGGTTTGAGTGGCGACGAAGTGGCTTGAATGCTTCGGTTCTGGCATTCCCGCCAGTTTCCCGCCAGATGCGTACGGATGCGGCAATAGATTCTCATGTGCTATCCAATTGACCAATGCAGGAATGCCGCCGCCGGGTTGACGTTGAATTCCGCTTCAAACCCGCCGCTATATTTTTTGTTAACCTTACATAGCGGAGTTGCCAAGAGCATTTGGAGCTACACTTGTCCCCTGAAATTTAGCGATTGGAGCTCAGCTTCCTAGGAGAAAATACCAGCCTCCTTCAGTACAACGGTGGTGCGGTCATGACTCGGCTCAGAAAATCGGGGTTTGCAGGCGTGAAGGGTGTGGCGCATTGTTGATCCTCGAAGGCGGCTTTCAATCCCGCCTCAAAGATGGGAACCAGTGTGGGGAAATGTCTCAAGGCACGGCTCTTCGGGTCACACTCGGTGCTGGAATCCAATCAAATAGAACCGAAAATGTTCCAGATCAGAAAACATCCAATGCACACGCAGGCAAGATATCGAATCTGTCTGGGGCAGTAGTGGGAAGGCGGGGAACTGTTGACTCGTTTTCCACCTCCGCATACAGCCTTGTTGTTGAAAGGTACATGAATCCTGAGACCTCATGGACGAAACCACCTCTCTCATTATACTTGACTCGGGTTCTGAAGGCTGCTTTCGTCTTTTGAATATCTTGTAATAACGAGATTTACTGCTTGACCCCGCTGTCGTTCCTTACTCTCAGCCCTCCCCAGCCATGGCAAGCATTCGGATAGCCATCTCCCTCGCGGTATTAACTGGGCAAGCGATAGCTGTCAACAATGGTCTGGCAAGAACTCCTCAAATGGGATGGGTAAGTAGATTTATAGTGAGGGTATCCAACTTCTGACATAATTCCAGAACAATTGGAATTCGCTCGGATGTGATGTGTCCGAATCTCTGCTCCTCGATACCTCCAAGACACTCGTTAACTCCGGCCTTCGCGATGTTGGATACAACTATGTAGTCTTGGATGATTGTTGGTCCGATGAAAGAGACGAAAAGGACTTCTTGAAGGTTGACATGAAGAAGTTCCCAAATGGAATGAATGCCGTGGCAGATGAGATTCATCGGCAAGGGTTATTGTTTGGGATGTATTCGAGTGCTGGGGAAATGACATGTGCTCGATACGGTATGCAATTCGACCCTGTCTTCGAAAAGTTTCTGACGAATACTTAGCTGGATCTCTGGATTACGAAACGAACGACGCCACCAGCTTCGCCAAATGGGACGTTGACTACCTCAAATACGACAATTGCTACCACATGGGACGTTTCGGTACTCCGAAGCTGTCTTTTGACCGGTACAAGGTCATGGCAGACGCTTTGAATGCGACTGGAAGACCTATCCTGTACAGCCTCTGTAATTGGGGCGAGGACTTTAGTCACACCTGGGGAATGTCAATTGCCAACTCTTGGAGAATGTCTGGAGACATCTACGATTCCTTCTCCCGTCCCGACGACCTATGTCCATGTACAGATGCTGCCGATCCACACTGCATTGCGCCAGGATCCCATTGTTCTGTGTTAAGCATAGTGAACAAGGTTGCAGGGTTCGCTGACAGAGGACAACCAGGAGGATGGAATGACCTTGATATGTTGGAGGTCGGCAATGGAGGAATGACAGATGACGAGGTTTGTCTCTCCTCCTTTTGGAGCAATGAACTAACACTTGGCAGTACAAAGCCCATTTCTCTCTGTGGGCAGCGCTCAAGTCCCCACTCCTCATGGGCAACGATCTTCGAACTCTCTCTGCCAATGCATTGACAATTCTCAATAACCCCGCAGTCATCGCTATCAACCAAGACCCTGAAGGCCGTTCGGTTTCTCGTGTTCGTCGGGACACAGATGCAGCACCAGATAAGTACGGAATTGGAGAAATCCAAGTATGGAGTGGGTATCTTTACGGTGGAGACCAAGTCGTCCTGCTCTTGAATGCAGGAGGAAAGGATACCCGCATCACTGCCAGTCTTGCCGAGATCTTCTTACATGAAGGTCCTGAAGGATCAGCTCCACAAGTACAAGAAGAGTGGGAAGTCTATGATCTGTGGGCTGACAGGATGGATAATATCCTTGGCCAGAAAATCCTTGATGCCGACGTCAATCAATTGGGGACATTGTTCAAAGACGCCAACTGGTACAACTCGACTGAGCTTCCTTACAAAGATGGATTGAAGAAGAGCGATCCAAGACTGATGGGCAAGAAGATTGGAAAAATTGCTCCCGGTGGGAGCCTATCTGCTAAAGTAAAGAAGCACTCAGCAGAGATGTTTCGATTAAGAAGTGTTGGCGAAGGAGGAAAAAGAAAAGTTCATTCGAAAGATGAATTGTAAAATGAATAAGCGGTAGTCGTGCAATACTTAATTTACGCCACGACCGCCGGGTTTATCTCTACCTTTAGCTAAATCTATTCGTTTTCCCCGATCCTCTCACTGGTCGCACTGACACAGAGGAAGCTCTGCACACACCGAGGTTAGGCTATTGCCAACCCTGGATGCCAATTAATGACGGTCTCGTGTCCATTCTTACAGTCATCGGCAGTTTAAGCGTAGATAGAGAGTATTGCCCAGAGGACAAGAAACGTCTCTAGACCACCACCTGGGACCATCACCTAACCATGAGCATTCAACACGATAGCTACGAAGGTCTTGTTTTAGACATACTAGCCAGATCAAATCGGCTCTGAGCCTTTACCGTCGAATATGAAGAGGTGGATTTAGACATTCTCGCACCTCCGAAAGCGCGATAATGTTGGTTCTTTAGGACAGTCAGCTGGGAATTACAGTTATAAAAGTTACGGAGTATATCTCCAATTGAGATTATCGTGGTAGCATTGACCTTGCACAATATGAGATGTATTACGAAAGCATTACTATTAGCTACACTGTGCTTTCGATACTAGCCAAATTCGTCTCCGGTGAAGCGACAACTCTTGAGGTAGGTAAGGTAGGTAGGTTCCTGAGCCTTCGCTCCATGAATGAAAGCCCTTTCAAAGTCGCTAAACCATTTCAGAACATTAACATTAAGGAAAAGCCGAGCTCGGATTTAAGTAAGCCTTACTTGTATGGGTAGGAAAGCAACTCGCTTCATCGGAGACGAATTTGGCTAGCCTCAGTTTATGCAGGATAAATCTTCTATTCACATTGCGCATTGGTTTGCAGAGCAACGACTGTGGTGTACAGGTTGGCCGCCCTATTCTCTAGGCCTTAATCCCATCGAAAACGCATAGAACGCGATGAAGTGTTTGGTGTTTGGCATTGAATATGTTCCCTGATATTATGCATATTGGAAGGAAGTCAGAAGAGGATATACAGAAGGCAGAAGAGTGCTTGAAAGCACCATGGGAAGCTCTGACAATGAGGGTAGATAGATTGATAGATTGATAGATTGATTTGCGCATACGTCGTATCAAGGGTAATTATCTATTATTTTCTATCTAAGCGCAGACCCCATGTCGTCTGGATGCTTAGCAATGCCGCATTACAAGATTTTTCTAGTATTTTATATATCCTATATCCTCCTTATGCTTTAATCACTACTTCATATCTTTCAAGCATTTGCCTAATCAACTCTCTAATTCTATTAATTCCAATTAACAAGCCTCGAGTACAAATTCTCGTAGCCTTTTATACTACTTGTAAACCTTTGGATACTGTGACGGTTGGGAGCGCCCAGAGCCTCATTTCCGGCATTCCGGCTTACCCGAGCTTTACCGAAATTAGACGAGCCCATAGCGTTCCCCCTTTGCATATAGAGCTCTTCTCTCCTTACCTTCTTTCCTGCCTAGTTGTAAGAGTTGCGGCCATTGCTCCCGGGCACCTTAAGCGAGCCCCATCAAAATCAGACTCAATATTCAAGAAATCACAACACAATCAAAAATTAATAAAATTGACTCGAAATTAAAACAGTATTTTAATGAACAGTAGCTAGACCCTTTACTTTAATTACATCCTCTAATTTACAAGTCAATCTCTCGGTATAAGGCCGAAAGTCACGTGGATCGACTTGGTCCCAAAGCTTTTGGATCTCTACTTTTAACTCGTCGAGAGAAGTCGGCACAAACGGCAATTTCTTTAGCTCTTCTTTCATCCATCGCCAGACCTTTTCGATTGGGTTCAAATCAGGTGAAGAAGGAGGCCAATTAAACCCTCGAATGCCGTGCTCGAGTCGAGGTAATCGAGCATATCCCAAATGAACCTTAGCTCCGTCTTCCATAAAGATATACTCAGGTCCTAATTCGTCAAACTTCGGGAAAACAACCGGTTCGAGTACCTGATGAAGGTAGGCTTTCGAGTTAATTCCCTTTGCCCCTGGTTCCTTCTCTAAAAAGACTAATTTCGATTTCCAATCCCAGCCAAGAGCTCCCCAGATTATTACCGATACTCGTCCTGATCGATAAACGGATTTAATACAATCAGGACAGCGCTTTTCATCGACCCTTCGAGTAACCCAGATTCGACCAGTCTTTCCAAGCTCGAATATAGACTCATCACTCCAAATAACCTTCCTCCAATCCCCTCCATTCGGTTGACTTGCTGCCCAATCCGAAGTACCCCACCAGCGATGCGAAAACGCGAAATCAAGCCGTTTTTTAGCTTGCTTTCGAGAGATAAAGGGCCTTGGACAAGCTATACATCTTCGATAGCCTGCACGGCGTAGTGCTCGTCGAATTGTACGGACCGAAGCTTGAATATTCAAGTGAGCTTTGACCACCTCGAGAGATAACCGACGAGTCGACCAATTTTTTGCTACGTAGCGAATAATTCGACGAATCAAACGATTAGATATCAAGTTTTGCTTCATGGCTTTCCCTTTCCGTTGAGTACGAGATGATTTAGCTTGAATCTATCGTTGTATCGTGGTTCGTGGTACACCTGTTTGTCGCTTAATCTCGGGAACCGAATTTCCGGCTTTCCATAAAGATCGTACTGTTGACCGCGCAGGAGTACTCCATTCGCTTTGAGGTGCCTTTCGCCAAGAGGGAGAATAAAGTTGAGAGTCTATTTCGAGTTTGAAGATATTCTATAAGAGAATCGTAAAGATATAGATATTTTAAGAGAAGGTACTAGAAATTTGGATGCGGGGCAGACCTCGCTTAAGGTGCCCGGGAGCAATGGCCGCAACTCTTAGATTCTAAGAGACTCTTGTTATCTTCATATATTGTGTATTGATATGTGAGGCCGCTGTCACACGTGATTACTGTCCTTCCAGAGCAAGCGTCACAGATACTTCCTCTTGATATTATCCTTTATATCGATCGTCCCAATTATCAATTGAATTCAAATCAGGATTATTCAGGAGCTAATCAATCGGCTCAATTCAAATTACTTCAAAAACCGAACGAGTAAACGCAAAAGCGTGACCTTTTGCCTTATCTTATTAAAACTAAAGCTGAGTGTATTATTGAAGAATCTCTTGAACTCCTTTTCCAGACGTTACAAGGTTGGTCTCGACTGTGGGTGTTCCGTTGGCGCATTCCCACGCCCCACATACCGCTTCAGGTCGGTGATCTGGTCTGATTTGAACCTGCGTAGTGTGTAGCCGAATCCGCTTTGGTTGGGGACCCCCCAATCCTGTTCTCCAAATAAACGCCAGATATTTCGGCCGATTTAGTCAAAGTCACACCTCAAGAAAGCCAGCCTCTTTCTCTTTTCTTTTCCTGCAAATAAGTTTCGCATTGGTGGCAGTCGACTTCCAGGTGTACAGTAGCAGGCTTGAGTGGTCCCCTTCCACTCAGCCACCAAAAGTCGGGATGTGGAGATGTCTTCCGCTGCCGACCACCTGCTTGGAGCTGAGCCGATCAGGCGCGATCTACGGGAAGAGGGTGTTGCATTCGGATCGGCGAGTCGAGGCATTATCCTCCCTTGTCGGGGTAAAAAGGGGGAAAGGGGGGTCGTATTTGAGTACCGAACATTGAATGACGGTACTGAGCAGCCCGCACAATAACAAGTGCTACCTGCCATCAGGAGGCATACCAGCCAGTGCTCTTGCGGAATCATGGAATCATTCTCTGGAAACCCATGTTTATCTCGGAAGTAACACGTGGCCATCATTGCTTTTATTCTGCACCAACCGCCTTCAAAAAGCAAATCTCATCACGGGGAAGTGGTTCCTGGGGACGCGGTGTCGATTGGTAACGAGGTGGAGGATTGATTGGCCCACGGAAAACGTGGCACTCAAGCCACACGACCCTTTCCAGGCTGTCGCGACGCATTTGTAGTCAGCGGTGGCCGCAAGTTCCATGAGCCGGGATTTAGCTCAAGATTCGGGGCGTTCCTCGGATGTATGTAAGGCGGGTTGTCGCTGCAAGATGTTGAGGTTCAGTTGGCACTGCTCATACTCACACTATTCTCGAATGTGCTTCTAAGAAATGTAGTCAGAACTGCTTTGGAAATATGTCGACGACTCAGCAGGTCTCACAGGTTGGGACGAATGCTATCCCCGGGGCCATTGGCGTTTCGTTCTTGTTCGCGACAGCCCTGTTCACGTACGGCACCCGCGTGTGGAACCGGGTTCGTCCTACTTTCCAGCTGTCCATTATCGACTACATAATTACTGCAGCTCTTGTAAGTACCCAGACCTGCGCTGGTGGATGCTATGCTAACATCCTCTCCAGCTTAGCGAAGTGATAGTCCTCGCCTGCCAGTTCAAAGCCATAGCCCTCGGGTTCGGAAACCCTATGTCCACCATTTCGCCAGCGACCCTGGTGCTGATAAACAAATACTTTTTCCCACTGGGCCTTTTTGGGTTCTGGGCATCCTCTCTAGCCAGGATATCGATCGGGGGCATGCTTCTCCGCTTCGAGATATCAAAGGCATGGAAAGTGATTGTCTGGATCGCGATTGCCATCCAGATCGCCATGCCAATCGCAGCCAACACCTTCATGCTCCTCCAGTGCCGCCCGATACGTGCTATGTGGGAACAAGTGCCCGATGCTGTCTGCTGGTCACCTGGGAAATCACAAAGTTTCGGCTACATATATTCAGGTTCGCATTCGCCCGACTGGCACTTTCTGCCACAATAAGTACTAACATGTCGCAAGTCGTGGGCGTCACAAGCGATCTCGTCTTTGCCATCATGCCCATGTTCTTCATCTGGACACTCCACCGACCCACCATCGAGCGAGCTCTCGTCAGCGCACTGATGGCTCTCGGGCTCCTCGCCGCAGTCGCCGGGCTTTTCAAAGTGTACTACATCAAGTTCTGGGACCCGCGCAACACTGCTACGCTCCGGGATTGGATGCCGCTGTTCTGGTGGTATCGAGTCGAGGAGATCGGCTTGATTGCTGCCTCGTGTGCGCCGTTCGTTAAACCGCTTATGGCGAGGATTCTTGGGCGATTTGGTGCGCCGGCGTTTCGGTTTGCAACTATTGGGCTCAATACTGTTGAAGGTAGTGAGGGGCCTTCGTATGATGCGTCGAATAATAAGTCAGACCAGGCAGTGCATGTTCGGGCGGACGCGGTTTGATTGGCGTTGAGAGTCGATAAAGAAGGATCGGTTCCAGCTGATAGGGTGGTGTATGTAAAGTCTCCTTTTGTCTTTTTATTTGTTCATTGAGATTGCGAACTTGTTATTGCAGCTCGAACATGTTTTTGATAGGTAGTTTGTGACGGTACCAGAGCATGAACGAGGTCGAATGCGACTTGAGTGATGTGATTGTTTACAAGGAAGAAAGAGATTCGTACTTCAACCGCCACTATGAAGACATCTCATCGATGCTAGCAAGCGATCTGCCAGTCGCTGGTGGATTGTTTGAAAGTGTCCATTGTCCGTCAGGGTAGGAATGAGAAAGCCAGCACACAACGGCTCTGCTACTTGAGTTGATCTTCATGTTGTCATCCCGGTGGGCACTTCGATTGTAGTCTGTCTGCTGAATTATTTGGATAAGACGTAGAGGCGGGATACTCTTGATATGGAGCTTTGGGGTGCTCTTCGATTGCTCTTAACAGCAGGGCCAATGTTGATGATACCAGCGGCGGATGGCGGTAAGGTGGTTGTAGTAGAATACGTAACGAGCCTGGGTTCCAAAGTCCTGTGTTTTTAACGACACTTTCAGGTCCTACCCAACCTGTCGTCATCTTTACTACAACAAAACAAAACAACCACATATTATGTAGTCTTGCAACTCACAAATATCGTAAATGAACAGCTCTTGTTAACTAAAATCTAATTAAAATTTTAATTTTCTTGAAAATCAAATACCAAGAATATGCTTGAGCGGTGGGTTTGTTAGCGAAATGCCTCAAAAACACGGACTTTGGGTCCCAGGCTCGTAAGGGTCAGTGTAGGCGAGGGGCTAGGGCTCGGGCTGTGTGTGACTGGAGTCTTCGGCACAGCTTGGGTATCTACCGGCGTGGGTGGAGTTGGAATAGTTGCAGATAGATCCATGGGATGGTGCTTCGGCAGGGCGGGAGTGGTAGGTGTGGAGGACATTGCTGGCAGAGCAGGAGAACTTGTGGATATGACTGGAAGAGATGTGTCTTTGGTCTGCTTGAGAGGACAACCTTCTCCAAGGGAAGAGGCAGGCCTCTTATGAGATGACGACTCAAAGGAACCAACGTTCGCTCTGCATGGACGGCGTGAGTTCCGGCTGAAGTACTTCCATATGTAAGCTTAACTCTAGGCGAATAGGATGGGAAACATACCAAGAGGAGCTGAGCCAGCGCTAGAGGGCGATGATGGCATATTTCTCATATTTGTGAGAGCCGCCGCCCTTGGGAGAGGAGCGGACTTTAGATGGTGGCGTCGACGGAGTAGAGGCATAACCTGATTTTCGATTGTATCATTGCATGAGTGAGCTGAGACTCAGCATATATGCCACGCTCGACGTAGCTGATAAGAGAGCAAATTCGGTTTGATGATGCTTCGACAGCTTCGCTGCACCGGGCCGATTAGTTGACGACAAGTTCCTTGGGGCATCATGTTTTCGAACTAGCGAATTGAAGGTCGACAGAAGGAATAGATCTTGTTGGAATTTCAGCTCGGAAATGTTATCCCAAACAGTGTCTACAGCCCGGACGGTCGATTTTTGAAGAGCAGGCAATTGCGAGACCATATCATCAATTGCAGAGCAACTGTCAGACAGCGACTGGATGGACTCCGGGACATCACTAACGAGGTCATGGACTTGAGATACTTGGTCAGCCAGAGTCGAGTAATTGGAATGGAGATGTTCTTTATGGTGTCGAGTCTCAACGGTATCATCCTGTATTGACTCGATGATCCTGCATCCTTCCAAGTTGGTAATGGAGATATCAGTGACAAGTCCCAAGAGAGCCTTCATGGTCGAGTAGTTGGGTACAGCGCCCGCTGGAACATTCCAAACTGCAGTGTGAACCTCGGAGGCGAAATTCTTCGCATCTAGTACATGACTTAGGATTTCTTTGAGGATAATGCCGAAATTTTTGTTCCACAAACACTTTCCGGCATTGAGACCCTACTGCTCCTTGATTGAGAGTTGCTCTTGCTGGTCCTCGAGGGCTTGCGCGGCTGCCTGAATGAAAGTCCGTTGCTCACCACGGAATGCTGTGATTTTGGACTCGAATATGGGAGTGGTTGGGAGAGCTGAAAGGATTTCGGGTACACCGGCGGCGAGCCCAGCTCGGTTATTGAGGATCGACTGTACCGCAAAAACTTTGTATAGGATAGACGCAGGATTTCGTGCATCCGTGAGGGAAAGATGGATGGCCTTGACGTTGGTTTGCATCTCGTTAAGGTGGTCGATCCAGGTGGTGTTTTCAAGAAGGGTCTGACCGAAGATCGAAGGAAGTCCTTGTATGTCAGAGGGGGAACTGTAGGATGATCTGTATGATTTAGGACAAGAGAGTCCAATTTCTCAGCGACCGACTGAATCAACGAGAGGATGTTGTTAGTTGCTTTCTTCGCATCGAGAACCTCGCTGGGATGCGGGATGGGGAGATTCAAGATTTGTGCCAGTGTACTATTGACCTCGGAAAATACAGCCGAGGTCTGCTTGAGACTCCTTGAGCCGGAGGAAAATCGTATTGACAACATTCCCATGGGCCAGATTTGACTGTGTGAGAGTCTGCATCAATAATGTAGTGCAGAGGCGTACATCTGCCGACTGGCTGCCGACCTCTTCGGCGATCGACTTCATACTGGCAGTTGGATGGGAAGCTTCTGGATGAAGTAGGGACACGATTGCTCGGAACCAAGGACCAAGCCTGCAAAGTACCATATTCGCACAATGGTTGGCGCAGTCAGGAACCTGACGAAGAGTGTCGAGCAACTGAACCTGGTATGTGCTAATGCCCTGGAGCATCTGATGTGACACAATGTTGGAACACTGGTTTTCTGCACCTTGAGTTGTGACGAGGTGAGTTCGAGACATGGTTTCATTGCAATGCTGTACATCCGCCAGAATGGCTTTTATCGCTGATTGCATGGGAGAATGTGGTAGAACAGATGTTCAAACTGAAGTGTGAATGGCGTCGAGGTGTGCGGGGCAGAGGTACATAGTTCTGAGAGTGCGGAAAGAGCATCGAACTCTGAGCGTAGGGCAGCGAGGTCCGCTGAGTGCTTTGGCATCACATCTCGCACCAGGATATGAACATCCTTGCCTACATCCCCAAGGACAGCGATGATTACTCTCTGGATAGCAGGGACGTTGGCCAACTTCTCAACGTTGGTGCTGGGGGAGGCGAACTTGTCGAGTACCAGATATGATCTTGTTATCAATGTCTGGTTCTCTCTATGAACCCCATCAACAACTTCCTTCAAGATCTCCATTGCGATAGAAGGAGTAGTCTGTTGTGCGAGGATTGTTGGGAGCTAGGACGGTTGATCAGCAACTGCTCGAAGTTGAGATTCACACGCGGACGTGGCAGCAGTGGAGGCTCCGTTCAGGAACCGTTTGTTGATTGCCGGAACGAGACACTTGGGGGAAGACTCGATGGCGTCTTGGATGGATGCGAATGAAGAGGTAGACTCGGTAGAGAGTGACTGGATGCCGTTCTGATGTGGTAATGGAGGAGAAGAGTGATTCATTAAGAGCGAGTTTTGTAAATAGTGACTTCGTGACGAATGAGAAAGACTTTAAATCCTTTCACGCTTAAAAAAGTTATGAAGCTGAAGTTAGTCTAGCCCTAACAGTATACTAATTCGCCGCATTGCTAATTATTTGAATATTATGGGTCTACGCATAGACTAGAATTGTACATCATTTACCCTTGGTAATTAGAAGTCAGATTTTAGGCAGGGCTGCCCTCGCCTATCCCCTTAACTTCGTAACTGCCACGCGGTACAACCTTTTTCCAGGCCCGAAAGGCCCTGTAGCGATACCCTAAATTAAGCGAGGAACACCAAAATTCAGCGTCGACATCACTGGAGCCTTAGCGTGTAGGCCCTGAATGCGCTGTAACTATGGCAACCCTAGCGCCCCGCTTCAGCGCTGTACCCTGAAAAGATTCTTTATCTGGACATGCCATGTCACAGATTCAGCTCAGAATAGAAATCTGGTCTATTGTATCATTATGCTTTGTTGAGACCGTTGATTTTTGTTGCAATTATGGCTTCTAGTCTCTGACTCACACAGCATGTAAAAAGGAATAATTAATCAATCAAATCACGAGGTTTTGTTATGATGCCCTGAAATCCAGCCCACAAACTGTGATGACTAATCGCCTTTATCCATGCACATCGCGCTCCACCTCATGGTATCAACATCATCATCATCCACCACTATATCATGTCATCCTCAGACCTTGCTACTGCTGCTTCTATCCGCGACCACCCCGTTAATTACGACCGGCGGCTACGATTGATCTAGCTCCCCGTGTCGTTGCAAAAGAATACCAATTCCTCAAGTCAGCCCATACCACCCCAAGCAAATACTCCATCAAGTTTCGGCATCCTGCTTATCCGCCCGAGGGTAATGTCCTCCTTACTCTGCACGCCTGGGACCATGCAGATGGAGGCTTTCATTATGGCCTCGCACACAATGCATGCGCAATTATCGCCGACAATCGTTTCGACGGCTACTTGAGCACCTCTAACCTCTCTTACAGCAACCCCATCGTTGTCGCTTGGGACGATATCCTTCCAGCTGGCATTTGCGATTATTATTTTCATGTCCCTCATCTAGGTACGTATCTGCCAGACAAACAGGACTTTGGGGGGCATTGGCCAATCAAAGAAACAGAAACAGAACCTCTAGACTCGATGCACCTAGACCAATCGCCGCCGTCTCCCTACAGATGGCCAGTTGTCCCCTCTTTTCAAGACTGGAAATTTCCATCTACGCTACCACAATGCTGGATACGGTGCAACGAGACACAGGGCACATCATCGAACATCGCACCACAGTCTAACTTCATTGCTGCCATACGACAACGTGATATCCAGTGCCGAATAACTGCATTTCAGAACGGCACTAAAGTGGCGCACCTGGTCCCAGCGCACGAGAAGCCATGGTTCCTGTCCAACTCGATGGACACATGGAACAACGATTATTCCCTTGATTCTGACAGTCTCCTAAAAGACCTCAGCAATGCAGTACTTCTGCGCTCCGACATCACACAGCCTTCGATCAGCGGAAATTCGTCTTCTCTCCAAAAGAGGATGCGGGATTTGCGCTGCATATGCTTCAGCCAACATCAGATCTTGGGCCGCTCTACCATAACAGGCGGCTGGTTATACCGGAATGTAATATTGCATTCCTCTTCGCAAGATTCGCATGGTCGATCTTTCCATCTCTCACTGGCTTTCTCGTCAGGTCAGCCCGAGATCGTCTGGTCGTTCGTTTAGATGTAAGGACCGGTAAACGAATAACGGAGGAGGTACCAGCAGCCGTGCTTAGTCGGACGATTTCAGCGTCGCGTAGCAATAGCCCAACGAAGCGCTTGAGGGCGGATACAACTGCGGACGTGGAGGCTGTTTGGCGTTTGCAGAAGCGCCAGCGCCTGTCGAATTCCCCACCGATTGGCACATCGGATCTGGAATGCGATAGCTCAGCCCCACATCCTACCAACAAAGGAGAGAGTATTCCTCTGGTAGGCTTGTCTGATGAGCACGGGTCGAGGCACGACGAACAGGACATGCACGGAGATGCCACTCCGGAACATGAGGATGCAGCGAAATTCGTTGAGAGGAAATGGTCCCCACAAACCATTCCCAATTCAATCCATGGCCAGGACGAAACAAGCTTCCAGCATCTCTGCAAAATACATCTAGAAAAACAAAGACCGAAAGGCTACGTATCACCCCGCTTTTCATATGATCGGCGTCGCCCCGCGAAGGAGCAGCTGGAACTCATGGGTGTGGAAATTTTGACAGATAGCTTTTCTGATGATGACGATGGGTGTAGTAAAAATAATGTATAATACAGAATAAGGATTCGTCACGGGAGCCCTATTTCGAGGGGCTTCGAGCAGTAATGCCGCCCAAAACGCTATCCCAAGGACCCTCCAAGTCCAGTAAGCGTAAGTCCAAGAAGTCCAAGGATGATAATGGGAAATAGATGATGTAGTTTGATGAAGCAAAATAATCTTGGGTAACGACTCTATTAACTATTCATTAAAGCATCAGCTAACTTTAACTCTACAAGATATACAGCGAAGCTCATCTTGCATGGGGTTCTTGGGGGGTTGTTTGACTAGGGGACATGTATGTAGCAAGTCAGGGAGCAGCCCATCAAATCAATTTGAGAATATGACCCTCGTATGCTCATTGTGGATTGTGGAGTTCTATACAAAGAAAACTCTGGATAGAGCAAGGACTATATACACTTTTTCCGCCTTTCCTCCTATGACCCCCTCCACTCCTCACTTTTCAGACTTGAAGTTCAGCCATCCCAAATATTGACAGTGAATTGATCCACAGATCCGCACTTCCTTCTCACAAACATTGCGAGAAGTAAATGCTGCTAAATACACACGTGTATGGCGAAACACACGCCACTGGTCCTGTATATGTCGCTGGATCTCCACCACACTGTCCATACTGGGCTGCGAGACTCGTGTTCGTCGATACTACTTCTGAGGAGGTTTTAGTGGAGCTTGTGGATAGAGTGGTTGATGGAGTTACACTTGTGGTAGTTGTCTTTGACGATGTTGATGAAGTTGTCTTTTTTGTGGTCGTCGTGCTAGTAGTCGTTTTCTTAGTTGTCGAGCTGGTTGTCTTTTTGGTGGTGGTGGTTGAAGATTTGCTGGCCGAGACGATGCTGCCATCGACTGAGCAGGGGAAGTCAAGGCTGGAAAGCGAGGCAATGTTGGTGCAGAAATACTCGGAAGAGCCACTGGAGCCAACGAGCGAGGTTCCTGTTGCGGTGATGTCCTCGCAAATATCGCTACAGACCATGGAGACAACCTCTTTGCTCTTAGTTCCTGTGCCTGTGACACTAATGTAGTGAATATCGTTGATCAAGACCTTGGAGGGGTATGTGACGCAGGTTGAGGCGCTTGTTGAGTAGCACTATGGCTGTTAGCCCAGTACGCTATAATTAAAAATCAAGAAGATGTGCAGACCTGGTCGATGACAATTGGCAAAGCGCAGCCTTCGCAATGGAAGTCCTGGAAGGTGACATTCTGAACATATCCATTTCCACCTCCTGACGTCGAGGTTGCAGAGCTGCTGCCTCCCCAAGCCTTAATACGAGCTCCGTTGGAAGTGTTGACCATGGTGATGTTCTTCACTAAGACGTTCTGGATGATATCTTGAACGCCGGCATATTGGCCGACGGAGCCCATTGAAATACCATGCGAACCTTGGCAGTAGAGGCTCTCAATCAACACATTGGTGGCATTTGGCTTCAATGAGACGCAATCATCTCCATTCACAATGTAGCTGTTGATGATCTTGATGTTGTCGCTGCGGTAAACATCCCATCCATCTACAGCCGTCAGTTCAAAGCCAATCCACGAAAACAAGTGACTTACCAGTATTCTGTGCCTGAGTTCCGTCGGTCTGAATGGCGTGGATGTTGATGTTGTCGAAGGTAACATTCTGGGATTGGTAGACAAAGTTGTGCCAGAAGGGAGACTGGGTCATTTTGATATTCTCGACCAGGACATTCTTCGCATTATAGATCGTCCATGGAATTGGTCCAGTGGTGCCAGCTGCGTACCAGGTATCTCCACCTCCATTGTACGAGCCACCGCCGTAGATGTGAATGCCTTGACCTGTTGTTGTTAGTCAAGTATCTGAGGCACATCCTGCAGGGCTGGCGTTTTCGGAGCATAACTTACCTCCAATAAGCCACGACGTATATGCACTCTGGTATACCAATTGGAAACTACTAGCCTTCCAGTATGAGATTGCTGATGCGATTAGTCTGAGTGATGTGTAATATCAAGTTCGTAGGAGAGCTTACTTGGGGCGAGGTTTATTGTTCCTGACAGCTCAATGGCAACATTGTTCAACGCAGTTGTATTGAGGAAGGTGGCAATGGTGTAAGTACCAGAGAGTACGACTGTGCCTCCATTGTTGCAGGTTGCCAGCGCTGCCTTGATCGCAGGCGCGTCGTCACTTGTTCCTCCAGGCACCACGCATGTAGCAGAGAGTGCCGAACCGATCGAGCATGCCAGAACCAAGAGTTTGCGTAGAGAAGCCATAGTGAAGTAGTCTTGTCTTACTGTGCAAAGTACCTTCGATTTCGTCTTCGGCGTTCATATGTATATGCCTTGGCATTTGAAATTTTGACATGCCGAACCACGCCGGAGTTCCATGGAAGTTTCCCCGAACATAGATCACCTGTAAAGCGTGAATTAAATTCTGGCCGGTTCAATTAAGCTTTTCCCCTTTTCAATGGCAATATGCCGTTCCATGTCGGATTTTCAGGATCTTCCACCAAGCGGAGCAATGCTCGGTAGCGGCCGAGATTCACAGGCTAAAATACCCATGTCAAATGGATGTCACTTTATGGACCCGAGGGAGATTATTGGAGGAAGAAAGCTTCGAGGAATAGACGAGAAATGTGTTTATCTGTGTTTTTAGTTTCGTCTCCCGTGGCATCCGAACCGTTCGTCTCGAAGCTTGGTTGAATTAAGCTTTGCCTAGAGGGGCATCGCAACGGAATTAGGACGCGGATCTAGGATAACTTTTTTCTTGCTCACCCGAATCGAGTGCAAAGGTGGAATTCGTTTTCTTTTCTAGGCCAATTTGTCCTTTTTGGCCGTCATAAGAAGCCCCCACATGTGAGTTCAAGTAACTTATCAAGCAGGTTAGCGCTTTTGTCATACAAATCCGGTCGGAGAGTAATCCGATTCTAATGTCACCTACGGAGATAAACTAAAGTAAATGATTCGTTTTTTAGATTGTTTAGATTGTTTTGGCAGTACTACGAATGCCCCGTTTGTGAGTTCTGGTCACTCACAAGTTGCGCTGGTGCTACGATGCAGTTTTATATGAGGACAAATCCAATGCGAAAGCCACTTGCAACGCTTATTCAAGGCATCGTATTCATTTCTGGTTTCAACCTAATCATTCTGATAGTACTTAGATGACCCCGAAACCTTGCGTGATTGTTCCACATACCCATGAAGAAGCTTCTTATGTAAACTCAATCCCGTTGGAGGTATCGTCCCAGGACTCACATTTGGACTGTATAGGGTTTGTCCTTAGACTGTGGTGGTAGGTTCGAATCCATTGTTTGACGCGTGTAGAGGGGGAGTGGTGGACGTGATTTCTTACGAATGAGGTAGCTTACTAATAAAATTATACGTATTTTATATAAATATTATATGGCAAGACCCCCCATGCTAGCGCTGGACATGTCTCACCGGACGGAGGGATACCGCTTGCGTCTGCTGGATGATGGCTTTCTTCTTCCTTCCTAAGCTCAAGCACCGCTCCTGCCGTGAAAGCGACATCTTGTCCAACCGCAAGATTCCTGCCCGGAAGTTCAAGTAAACCATTATTGATGTTAAGAATCACGAGTAAAGCATGGCAACCAATAGAGAGGATCAAATACTTTGTGAGATTTTGCAGCCTTGATGACTGAGAAGAGGGTTTGTACTTCGGTTTAAGGGAGGCGGGAGACTATTAGCTTTACAGTGACGCGAATGACTAACGTAAAAAATCGTGATTTTTACCCGCGAGCCAATTTTCGTCAGAATAGGTAATCTCACATTGGGATTTCGACATAAGCATTTTCCATTTTCCGTTTTTGGGCCTAAGCGTACTTGAGGGAAGCGCTGACGAATATCATTATACTATTATACTGCATGGCATGGGAGGAGGATCAATGCATTTCTGGTTGCAATCAACTCTCAAGATAGAAATGCCTTTGAATCGAGTCAAAAACGAGATCAAGACACTCAGGAGAATATTTCGAGGCCAATCGATCGTCAAGGTCCTGATAATATACTCCAACTCCATCGAGGCGGTCGCAGCGGTTTAGCGCTTCATCTAGCAGCTCGATCCGATCAAATCTTCGCAAGACTTTCGTAAGTGTAGGTATAAGAAAATGGTGCGTGAAATAGGTGTCGGAGTCGATACAGGCCGCGATATGGTTAATCACCACTTCACGAAATTCGAGCCTGTCAAAAAAGCGACACAGCTTCCCCAAAGTGCAGGCAATGAAATTGAACTTTTTGTGGTAGCTTTCAAAACAAACTGCACGAATGTACGCACGAAGTATGGATGCGGTAGGGTCACGAAGCATATGCTCAATGCCTAGCGCGGGACAGAAGTCCTTATAGGAAGATGTCTCATCCTTCCATTCGAACATCCATTCTTGTTGGCGAGAAATGAATGATAGGACAGGCGATTCCATTCCTGCGCGTTCTTTGTACCATCGTAATTCGACGAAACGCCCGCAGTTGCTGCTCAAGGGATCTTGCGTGCTGCGACATAGTATGACGCGAGCTATTTCTACTAAGTAGGGTGCATATTCCTGCGTGTAATACGTCGATGCAAGGCGTTCTAATGGACTATATCGGGACATGGCGCGGCCCCCCGAAGCGGTTTGTTCTTGTAGAGGTTGCTGCACAATGTGCTCTGGATCCATGCATCGCTGTCCTGCTCCAATACAGAGTTGACATAACGGGATGTCTCCGCAAAGTTTGCAGTCGTAATATCTACCTTGGATCTTCTCGAAGCAATAGCTACAACGGAGAATATAGTACCCATAGGATTTTTCGTGGCGCTCAACCGTATGTATATATTGGTCGCTAAGCTCTCCTGGATCCAGTCCTTGATCAACAAGATACTTGAATAACATGCAAAGCCTGCTCATTAAAGAATTCGCCGGCTGACCAAGGTGCAAAATAATCTGTCTGAACACAACATCTAACAGAGACATATCGTGTCGAACTTGAGATCGGTCATATGGTGATGCGAGTCCGCTTGCAAAAAGTGTCCGCACTCGATTAAGATCTCCGTTCCGGCATGCGTCTATGATCGGTGCATCGTAACGCACCCAGTTGCAGACCTTCAAGACAGGATCGAACCTTGGCTCATACCGTGGAGTTCCATCGAAGGTGGTAACGCAAAACAGGCGGAGTCGAGTCAGAGGATCGCTTTTCGGATCCAAGGAGATATGCAGCTTTGTCTCGAGATAGAAAGAGTCGTCCGTACGGCTCGTCCTCCATTTCGTAGTGGTTTGAGTGATTATCACAAGGCCTAGTCCTCTTCGGAACCGTTGTTTTTTTATCTCTTGATATAGTACTCCACGAGCACGAAATATTCCTTGATGCTTCTGGATCATATTGAACTGGGGTGTGTTCATGCACGGTACTCCTTTGATCTTCAAGTCAGATGGAAAGAGGTCTTCCAAGACATAGTCCAAGAGAACTCCACGTATTGTGTCTTTCGCCATCTCGATGTAGTCCCCAGGGAGGTAGTCGCAATAACCAAATTTGAAGTTTGGATCCTCTTGGAAATCAGAAAGCATCGCGACGAAGCTCGGCGAGTCTGGGCTCGCCGAGCCGCTGTCCCCCGTACCCGACATCGAACCCCTCAGGGCGTTTGCCAACCCGACTTGAGGCTGCTGGAGCGTAGTAGACTCTCTTAGACCAACCACGGATGAGCGAGGCTTCGGAGACAAAGGTTCCCTCCCTCCTCGCCGTCGAGGCAGACCTATGGACGATACAGAGCCGACTGCCACCATTTGGCGTGTCTGTTCGACCAAGACCTTCAGTTCCCGAGTATCCGCCAGAATTTGTAAAGACTGTTCTTGAACTGCAGTTCTTTTCCATGGTCAGCAAGATGCCATGCTTTGAGGAAATCATCAACTCACAATCCTATATTCGCCTGGTTCATTTGTACGCCGGTGAGTAGTGCCCTAGCTGTCTTCAGATTCTCGACCTGCTTCACGATCTTGCCCTTCCATCGAACAGCTGACAAATTCTTCTTCCAGCCAGGACCTCCATCTCAGAGTTTTCGAATCGTACCTTCCAGATCCCGAATGCACTTGTCGCTGTATTCGAGAGCCGGCCGTAGCTCGACACTGGCATTTTCTTCACTGAGCGTCGATTTGAGATCTGTGAGACTTGCCTCGAATACGTCAAGTATGGATTTAAGGTCCTCGATGTAAACAGGTGCATCTTCCAGATCGTCCAGGAAAGCGCGAATTGCCAGACAGCCTTGCAGAACTTGGCCCGTAAAGCCCATGACACTAACGACAGTTGCCCCAAGAGCGAAGGCCTCAGCCATGATTGAATTTTCTTAACAGACCAAGACTTTGTTCTGAAAGGCTGCCAGAGGCCACAAGAAATTGTGGTGCGTGAGCTCAACAGAGAAAGGACGACGGAAAGAAACTTTTCTCGCGGAACCTTTGTTCTGGCAAGGCGTTCTCGTGGGGCAGATTGCCATGTGAGGCTGTCTGCTGTGTAGCATGCGCGATGAGTACTCGAGTAACGAGCCCACCAGCATGGGTCTGTGCGCTACAGGGCATTTCACAGCCAGATGGAAAAAAGTAATTCTTTAGTAAAATAATAATTCCAAAATCTAGTTAGGCGAAAGCCAGATTTGCTTCTTATTAATCGTTTGTTATAAGAACAAAGGAAAAGTATTAAGCTTTTGCTGATATTCTAGCCTAAAATCATTGACTTCATGTTTTCTAAGCGTAAAAGGACCTCGCTAAACAACTTGTAGCGCAGAGACTCGGGCTCGTAACCCTGAGCCATTCTATCATATTTCTTCTATACACACAACGTCGTCTGCATCCACCTGAGCTACCTAGTCTGAGCAAGTGAGTCCAAACATCGAGATTTGCGAGCACCAGAGACAAATTTTATTCCGCCTCGATGAGTGAGCTACTGTGGATAGGGGCCTGAACTAGTGAGCTGGGCCTGTTTCGACTCCTCGGTTACAGCTGCTGCCGCTTACTAAATATAGAAAGCGTTTGGGGAGCACTAGTCGCAAGTGACTGGTAATTCAGCCTTACCTTAAAAGGGTTTGTGCGGTTAGGGTTGGATTCTGGCTGACGGAGATTGTGGATGTAAGCCGGTAGCATATTTGGGTCCCCTAGTTGTAAAAGAGGCCTTTTCGGGCCCCTCGTTAAAAGGTAATAATGGTCTTAACTGCACCGCGTCACGAAAATATGGTAGACCTGAGCCTCACCAGAGCCGGGCATGAGCAAAGACGGCGTCAGTCACGTGAGCTCGAGATACCTCCTGCCCCTTATCCGAATCACGCCTCTGGACCCCCTCTATCACAACCAACACAAGCGAGCACAATTCCCCAATACATATCAGGGACGTCCTACCCCTCTCTCGAGTACATGCGGAAGCCTCTTCAACCACATTTGAGAAGTCTCCAAGATCCTCGCTCAGTGTTTGGGACACTTCGAAACTATTCTAAATTCTGCTACGCTGCTCGGTAGTAGAGGCCCATTTCAGATCAACTCGAGGCCACTTCCCTATCTCTCACACCGATGACATGGCCAAGATGTTTCCTTTTGTGATATCCGGGTCCACCTACTACCCTCGTACCAGCCAGATCGCTGCCATGGCCCCTAGCTTCGACTCGGCAGATGAAGAGTGGGATTCAATGAAGGTCAGGATGACAGTAAGAGCAATGATCCAAGGGAAGTAAAGGGCCAATGCAACGTAGAGACTCCACGACCATATCCTGCCACCCTCTACGACGAAAAGTAGGACTCTCGCCATCAAGTGGCTACATCCTGAACAGAGACCGTCAATTCCACCGCCTACATCTCAACACTGAGAGTGCAATGCCACTCTGCCTAGTCCCCATCATCAGATTCCTGCACGAGGCGGAATATCTGCCAAGGTGGCACAGATCAGACCAACAAGCACATCCTCAAAAGGCTTAGGGCCCATTATACTAAACACCGATGGCATCGGTCACATATCAGCCCAGGCATCGTCGCTTGACCTCCCCTTGCAGTTGGATCCCGTTCACTAAACTGTTGCTCTACACTCTCAACTAGCCCACTCAGATACCTTACTCGTGTCCGGGCTACGACCCAGAATGAGCACTAGCTTAGCAGATCCAAGGCCCCTTAGCCCTCGCCTGTCATGATACCCTATCCATCTACGACCTTTACCTATACTGTTCCAGAGTGGACAGCTCCTAAGGACCCTCCATCAAAACTAATTGCCCAGATTCAGCGAATATTCAACGAGAATACAATTAACACGGCGTTCCGTTATATGCACAACCACGATCTCCTTTCCAGCTCAGATACGTCCAACATTACTTCTCGGCTCGACATGTATGTCCAAGCACCTGACGCTCCCAACTCTGTAACTTATAATTACGTTCATTTGAGTAGCCGGGCATCCACATATCAGATTGTTCAATCCCATTCAGAGCTTCGAGGCCTCGTATAGGAAAAGCTGAGGCGTCTCGATGACCGGCAGAGGATCAGGTTCGGGACTGCTACCTAATCCCGTCTCCCACAAGATGTCTTTTGGAAGGACTTCCATGACGGAAATTACCTCCTGCAATAGTTCTTAGCCCACCTCGGCAAGACAATGCTCATTGCCCCAAGTCTGTATGAACTCGTTCGTACTGCTGGGGCTGGAGGGGTTGGTAGCAAGTCGGCTGTCAGGTCTCCTGTGCAGCCAGCTACGCGTTCTCGAATTGTGGAAGCCTGTCTGTGGTTTTCTTGTGCCTCGCTTGCATTCATGACCACGCTTGCATCGCACTGGGAGCAAAGTTTCCTCAGCAACGTTCCACAGAAATCACCGAAGCTTCCCAAGCTGCCGCAGCACATCTTCTCGTTTAGGCCATCCGTTGGGCCCTACTTCCCCAAAATTTTTGCCGAGACCATCTTTCGGAACATCCTTTCCATATGTACCTTGTTTGGGAATGTAACCAGGCCCAGATTTTGGAGGAGGCTTAGAGATGAGTGGGAGGTTGAGCAGCGGTCGTTTCTGGTCACGAATATGAAGAGGTATACGGCCAGACTCGGGTGTATGGGCAATACCAGTCCCATCAACTGATGATAATAGTCTTCACTTTTTCTAAGTCGTTGACCTGTCCTTTGAAACGAAGGGCGCATTTGGCGAAGGTGCAAGTAACGAGAAGATTGTCGACCTTTGGATCGAAGTAAATTCAGGCAGTTCGGGCGGCATCGGTACCAATCAATCTAAATAGGAACTGGCACAATCTTCCTGCCTTCGCTCAAGCCTAGCTACGGATAAACAGGTAGACTGGGTATATGCATGGACTCCAGATGCCTCTGTCAGCGACATCCTCACCCACTTCATCCTCACCGTCGGGGTTCGAGAAATAGTAAAGACGCTATCTCACATGCTGCTGGGCAATGACACGGGTCCGTTTGATAGACTGAAGAACCAGACTCGACGACGAATTTCGGGAGCGAGTTTCGGAAACAGGACAAACAACGTGAGTTTACCATATGGACGGACCAGAGGTCTGAACTGGAGGCATGGGAGCAGAGGGCTATCATTTGGCAGCTAAGACGATTATTAAATTGAAAGGTCGTATTGAGTGAATATACTCGCCTCCAAACTAAGGTCAGCATCCAAATCCTCGCCATCTGATTTTTCAGAGTGGCCCTCCTCCTCGTATTGAGTGTTAAGATTCGTATCATCAGCCATCCCGATCTGTGGATTGAAATGCGTGATGGGGGTCTGTGGTATAAAGCTAGAGTATTACTAGTGAATGATAAACTAGAGATATATGGGCTCTACGGCTGAGTGTTAGGCAGCGGTGAAGAAGTCGAGCAGCCCAAATGTTTGTTGACTTTGCTAAGCGAGATTGGGATACGCCAAACAAAAATAAAAAAGGTACGAATTTCGGTAAAGGGATGGCTATTCTGATTCATGGATACAAAAAGGAAGAGCGCAGTGGGGTCGTGGGTGATTTTAGACATGATGGATGCACTCACACGAGCATGAGATTCAGATTCAGGCGCGATTAATATTCTGTGCTGATCACAAGTAGCTATGGTAAGGAGCTAATGTGGAAGGAATTTGCAATAACCGTTGCATCAAAGTTTAGCAACCGGGTGAGCAGCACCAAAACGAAGTACTGGCTTATTCGTTAACATGCTGGCGGAGGCTATAGCCAAAGGAAGCCAACATGTCTCGAACCTCATTAGGAGTATACGAAGCTTGATAACCAGACGCCGAATAACTGGCCCCCAACTATCGAATTGATAATCCCGCATCCTCATACTCATTCTTCAACTTAGCCCATGAGTTTGCCAGTATTTGTGCTGCATCTGCTTGGTCCTTGGTTCGATAATACAGTTGGTGGTCTACTCTTGGGACGATCAATGCCACTTGCCACTTCAACCGGCTCTTCGACTACAATGCCGCCGTTTCGGCGTCTAATTTGGTTGCAACCTCTCTTGTATTGGGGGATGCGTCAATTTCCTGGATGATAAGGTCATTCTCTTTGGTGGTGCTTCGGCGAACCGACTCATCGTTTGACAGATCAGAGAGACCTTGCTGTGGTGGCGTTGAATATTTTCCATCCGGGAGCGGTATTTAAGTTGAGTTATAAGAAGGGAAGTGTCAGGGGAGGAGTGAAAGTGGTGGTGAGGAGGGGGCGATGGCCTGGTTTTGTGAGTGGATGGTGAGATGTTTTGTTTTCCTTCGTGTTGATCGAGCACGGATTTGTTCTTATAGAAGCAGTAATGAGTGCTAGAGTCAGAAGATATAATTGCGAGACTTTTTCTGTAGCAAATGTCATGTGAAATATTCAAACAAGCATCGAGAAGTTCTATTGGGCTACGGGATCGGAGAGAACACAATTTTCATTTTATATGCAGTTAGCTAATACATATATATATACCGAAAATAAATGCACTCAAAATTTACACGATAAACTGATTGTGACAACTCCCTCCCCTACATCCTTTCCCGGTGGCAATCAACACCAGCAGCGAAACATCCATCACTGCAACAGTCAACCACACCAAAACAGCCACCGTGGCCGTGAACCAATGGTTGCGCAACTTGACCTCGCCACCCTCGCTAGTGCTGACTGTCATATATTTATTTCGACAAGTAAAATAAATCAGGGGTGCCGAAACAAATGGCAGAATGGCACACAGGACGATCTGGGAGGCGTTCAATGCAGCGGTCAACCCATTCCGACCCACTGCAGCTGCAATGATAATACTCGGCGTGATAGAAATGGATCGAGTAATCAACCGTCGTAGCCAGGGCGAACATGTCCAATTCAAAGAGCCCTCGCTGACCATTTGACCGGCAATAGTAGCTACAATGCCGGCTGAAGTACCACTGAGGAGAAGAGATACTGCGAAAATGGTTCCAGCAGCCGGGGCAATGGCTTTTGAGAGCAGGTCGTGCACAGCAAAGAGATCAGATTCTTTTGCCATGTCCTCATCGTTGAGAGATGCGCCGGCAGTTATCAGGATAGCACTGTTGACAAAGAGGGCGAACGTGAATAAGGCGATCACGAGTTCTGCGACGGAGTAATTCAGGCAATTGCGGATGGCGGATAGCGATGGGCGGTATTTAAGGCTGAGTGTTGATGATGAGAAATTCGCTGGTTCTGGTGGGATGTTCCCTTCTTTGACGTCGAACTCGTGAAGGCGGGCCTGAACCACCCCACTTCCAACATAGAGGGAATGAGGCATAACTGTTGCGCCGATAATACCACAGCTGAGGTATAGACTAAATAAAGGCAATATGTCAGCATAACTTAACATGAACAAGGTAAGAGGAGCTAATACCCTTTTGGTTCCACAATAGAAGACGAAGGGAGATATCCTTTGAAAACTTCCGCGACTTGTACACCCTCGATGTAGGACAGCTGAATGAAGAAGCACATCATTACGCCAAGGACCAGGAGAATGACGAAATACTCAAAGTACCGAAGCTTTCGCATGGAGCCGGAAGTATTGT
This sequence comes from Leptodontidium sp. MPI-SDFR-AT-0119, assembly GCA_020726505.1. Taxonomy (NCBI): domain Eukaryota; kingdom Fungi; phylum Ascomycota; class Leotiomycetes; order Helotiales; family Leptodontidiaceae; genus Leptodontidium; species Leptodontidium sp. MPI-SDFR-AT-0119. The sequence goes on from JAHLEZ010000023.1 coordinate 542,985, forward strand.
AGAACAGTAGAATGATGAGCACATCGACCAAAGTGAGTGCGCATCCTGCGACCAGAGGAATATTCAGAAGAAGATTCAATGCTATGGCTGATCCGATGACCTGAATGAAGTATTAATATTCGTGTTGATTAACAGAGTTAGATATATTTACCTCGGTAATATCCGTAGCGATAATGGCGCTCTCAGCTAGGACGTAGAGGGTGTAGTTTAACCACCTGGGAAGGTGCTCTCTGCAGTGCTCGGCAAGGTTCAGACCTGTGACAGTGCCGAGTTTGATGCACAAAGTTTGCAAGAAGATGGCGAACAGATTCGACAATAGAATGATGAATAGTAATTTGAACCGGTAGGTGGCACCCGCCAAGATATCCGTGGAGTAGTTTCCAGGATCCATATACGCCACTGCGATGATGTATCCTATATATCGGTGTGCAATTAGTCGGGTGTACTCCGTTGAAAACATTATTCGGAGGGAACTTACCTGGCCCAATAAACTTTCCAAATTTCCGGATAACCCTCCAGGCGTTCTGCAAAATTCCAGAGAATGTCCTCCTAGCATTGGGGTCGGAAGAGCATTGGGTAGCATGCGCATCGGATGATCCCTTCTCGTTGATTCCAGTAGATGGAACTTTACCTGAACCATTACCTTTTTCGCCCTCTCGCATCTCGCTGACATTTTCGACATCATGAATGGAGCTGGTGAAAATCTCCCGAGGGGAATGCTCAAGTACAGTCGTTGTCGGCTGACGGCCAAGAGGCAGATTGGTGGTTTCGCCGCTAGCCGGGACTGAGATAGTGGTAGGAAGCCATCCTCCTTGTATGCTGGGAACGGCTCCATGGTCTAATAGACGTTGGGCAATCACTCCATGACCCTGGTAAGCAGCTAGCTGGAGAGCATTGCTGTACTGATCATGGCTACTGACATCGGCCCCACTCGCCAGCAGAATGCGAACAACTTCGTCGTGGCCTTCTGATGCGGCAGCTTCAAGGGCGCTGCCGAATTCTCCTCCTCTGATGTTGACATTCGCCCCACGCTCTATCAGTAAAATGATCATTTCCTCGTTGCCTTCACATGCAGCTGCTTGCAGAGCTGTCCCGAACTCTCCAGACAGAGCGTTGACGTCCGCCCCGTTGTCCAGGAGAAGTTCGACAACGTCCTCGTGTCCTTCGGATGCAGCTGCCTGAAGTGCAGTGCCATAGAATCCTCCTACTGCATTGACATCGGCGCCTTGATCTATCAAGAGCTGAACAACTGCCTCATGTCCTTGTCGTGCCGCCGCGTGCAGTGCTGTGCCCGATTCCCTGCTCCGCATGCTGCCAGACTCTCCGCTGATGAAACTGCCGGATTCTCTGCTCAACAAACTGGCAGAGTCTCGGGCCACAGCACTCATGTTGCTTACTTGGGTATTCGGATCTGCACCTCTGCCCAGTAGAAGTTCGACGACTGAATCGTGCCCTTTGTGGGCTGCCGCTCGCAAAGCGCTGCCAAACTCCCCGCCTTCCGCATCGATGTCGGCACCTCTATCGAGGAGTATTTCTACCACATTTGCGTGGTCTCCATATGCGGCGGCCTGTAGCGCAGTGCCATAGAACCCTCCCACGCTATTTATCTCAGCCCCCCTTCTGAGCAAGAGGTCGACGACTGCAACGTGTCCCCCATATGCTGCTGCCGACAAGGCATTTCCGCAGAGTCCACCAACAGCGTTGACCTCAGCTCCATTGTCCAAAAGATGCTGAACGGCTTCCACACGCCCCGAATATGCTGCCTCGTGCAATGTGTTTCCGTCTGTTCCACTTGGTACACTGGGCCAAGATCTGCTCGCGATGTCCATTGGTTCTAGCAGCGAAGGCGGTCAGCATCGGTATTTTGACACGGAGAAGATGGTGTATGCCATACCAACAGATGCTGCGGCGCAAAAGTCAAGGACGGACAACTCAAAACATCCCAATGCTAAAGTCTCAAGTGCAAGTTGAGGACCACGGAGTAAAATATTCAAAGGACGGGACGGGACAGGACCAGCAAAAGATATGTAAATGTAGCCGCACAGCTCTGGTCAATTGAGGGCGCCGGGATCGACCGCATCAACATGGCACCACCATCTCTGGCCTCCATACAGAATACACCATGGCGCAGCTGAATGCAGAATTTTGTGCACCACCGTCTGACTGCACCACCCGATTGGTCTGGCCAGGCCGAATCTCAGCCCGAATCTCAGCCCAAACCTTGGCGAGGGAGAATCAAAGACATGATATCGTGCACAACACTATTGGCGGGCTAGCGCAAGAACGAGAGGGTTTAAACGGGCCTTGGAGGAGATGATGGGTGTGAATGCCATCGCTCGACTTGAACATAGAAGTAGATGAAGGGACGCAAGTGTGAAGCGAGAACGTGAAGCGTGGGGTGTGAGGGGCGAGAGGGTTGAAGGCATGGAGTTCCAGACTTCCCGCCCTCGCCTAACTTCGTACGCGGCCCATCGTGGCAGCGCAGCCATGGCTGCTTGGTGGCACAACAGGGCTGCTTCCAGACTCGACTCGACTGCACAACATCTCCCACAGCCACCAACTTCTCCATATCATGAACCGTGAACTCAACCTTGACCCAGGGAGTCGAAAAGCAACCAAGCAACCACCTTCTCATACGTAGGCGACCTCGACCAGCTGAACGAATATATGAGCTGGAGAAGAACGTGTTGCACGACTCCACCACGAGGCAGAGCCCTGGCAGTTCCTCAAATCGAGCATTCGTTGATCACATTGCATTTCAGGCCTGGCCAGACCAGAAGGTATCATCAAGATGGCAAACGTTCCTTCTGCTGAAGAGTCTCCAAAACCCAAGGAGAAATACGAATATCGAACTATCCAAGAACCTGATCAATTCAGAGTGCTCCACCTTCTCCCGGGATAACACCACGAACCAATTCAAATCAAGCTCTCTCACCGCCCTTTATCTTTCATGCCCCAATGCGAGGCTCCCTCCTATAAATAGAGGTCGTTAAATCGAGATCACGAGATCCACTGTGAAGGGAAGGTCTTGAAATCTACGGACAACTTGTTCTCCTACCATTTACGAGGGTGTTCCGGGGGACAAGGGGAGTCTTATCGATGGAGTATCTATTATGGGAGGCAGACATTGTAGAACCTGAGTAGAAATTTCATTAGGGACATTAAGAGCCGAGTCAGTACTAACTAGAATGTAGATCTCGAGAGGATGATGGGCGTTGGACTAGGGCCATTATCGGGATGATTGACAAGAGGTCGTTGAACCAATGCAATGTAATCACTACTCGACTTGATGCGAAAGGTCGCACGTAAATACAACTTACATTTGTCTAACGTCAGATACATTAGTCTAATGTTCTGGAAGAGAGAAGTTGAGACAATACCTCCAATACCCACGCACACTGAGCGGTAAATCGCTGCGACGGAAGCCATGCCTGGAAAAGGTACTCGCGACATCCAATTTCATTTCGTCAGTTTCCAACCACCTCCCAATTCATTCTACACCCTTCAAATGCCCACTGCCTCTTGTAACGGGCTTCTCGTACCATTTAAACGATATAGACTTTGTATCTTGTGCGTTCGCTCCTCTCGACCTTTGCTCCTTTCGCCTGACAGGGCCGAAGCACTTGATTTTACTAGAAAATAACTCAGTCTTTGATTAGATAGAGCTTTCAAGTCAATAAGAAATCTAATTTCAGATCAACATCACCAGATATCCCATTGACGTTAAAGTGGAGTTCAGTAGAACCTAGCTTGTTAGTCATCGAACACGGTGCTGATAGCCCCGCTCTCTTCTGACACTGGTTATGACATCGAGACCATACCGACTATGCATGTTTTCTTCTCACTGTGCTTATCATATCCGCCCTCCAAACGATCTTGTACCTCTTTTGTCACTTGCAGAACGACTTGCGAAACGACCTGTGAATAAAGCTAAAGAAGTCCGACTGCGAACGTAACCCCCAGACTGATCGTCGACATGCCTAGCTCCTCCAGCTCTTGGACATGCAACAATTGACAAAACGCTGCGATTAGAAGTCAGCCGGTCTAAGTCAATTCCGATCCGACGATTGACAAGATCCTGCGAATGGAAGTCATCAACGAATTGTCTTAGACGGAGCTGGATTGCGGCGGTTATTATGCTATGGAATTTGGTGTTGCTATTAACCCAAGGTGGTCAGCATTGAGTCTTCGATTCCAAAGGGCCCAACCGCGCCAATGGATCACCAAGCCCCATTTTTAGAATACACGACAATTCCTGAACCAGGCAATGACGCCTAATTAATCACGAAGCAATTTCTTCACGAGACGAGAGTCCTTCTCCGAAACAAGCAGAGGACGACCCATCAGTCCAGAAGCCACTCGAGCCTCCCATCCCAACATCTTAAAGAGGTTTGACAGGGAGGGAGGATTGGGACAGAAGTCCATCTTGCGCAAATCAAATCTTGAATAGAGTTATCAAAAGATGTATACCTCGCTCCCCAGTTCCTAAAATTTGGTTTCCCCATCTCGACTTTGAACTAGCACGAAAGCCCTGGGCACCCAAGTTGAGTCCCGTAAACATCACCAGATACACCGCCAAGCTGCAAACAAGCGCCAATAACACCACCCATACCCTCACCAGCGATCAAACCAGCTGCAACTGCATATCCATAAATCTTGAAACTATGTGGCTTGAACTTAATCCACAGGGCAGCGATAATAGCACCAATTAACGCGGCATTAGTAAACACTGGCACCGGAACAATAAACGAAAGAGCGATTGCTCCCCAGTTAGGAAGATAAACGCGGTATTTATCTCTTGGACCAACAAGATAGAAATGACGGAAAATGACCTGGATAACGCTGAGAGCACCCATGCAACAAGCGAAGATTCCAGAACTGAGTGGAATGGAAATCCTAGGTTGGGTAACAGCTTCGGCAACTGCTACCCAGGCGGAAACGGATGGCGCGAAGAAGGGACATGTATCGTAGTCCTCTGGATGGAGAATACAGGGATAAGCAGAAGCAAAGAGGATAAACATGCCGGGCGCCATCCACACTGCAACAAATGTGCCCATAGCTTGGGCATACCACTGCTTAATAGGAGGTGTGCGGAGGAGGAATCCAGTACGAAAATCGCCTGTAAGGGACGTAGCTACATCAGCAGCACCAGCAGCGATACCACCAGCGATAAGGTTGAGCTTCTGGGCGTGTTGGATAGAGTATCCGTGGCCTGATGTAACAGCTCCGAAGACAAGTTGACTAGCTTTAGAAGAGGCAGTTACAGGAGGTTGATCTGTTACGGCGCCAATTTGAACGCAGAGGAATGAGAAGAAGAAGCCAAGGATACAAGCGAGTATTGTTAATCCTGGGTTCATTTGCTAGGGATGTTGATCAGCTTATGGGTTATCAAACTTAGCATTCCGAGTTTCTTACCCATTGAACAGAGTAAATCACCATAGCCATAACAATAGTGACAAGCAAGCCTAAGATCCACATCCAGTCTTTGACTTGATCCTTTGGCAGCGCAGGATCTGTCACGATATCTGTGTGGTGTTCGATTCTGTTGTGGTCTGCAAAGACCCTCTTGCCATGCTTCTGAGCCACAGCATTGATTCCTGTCTTGGATTGCTGAAACAAAGATTTAAATGCAATGTAGATGATCTTGTACTGTATAAGAAGTTCCGCCACGGAGGCGCAAACCATGATCATCACCGCACTATGAAGCGGGTTAGCACTAACAAGAAATCAGATATCTCGAGAATATTAACTTACGGCCAAAGTAACCAGTAGCGTGGAGAAGGAGTGCCAACACCGATATTTCTAAGAGAGGAAAAAGACACAAGAGGACTCCACTTCGGGTCATCTGGCATAGTCGCCACGCCAATACATTCACCATAGTGAACAAGAAGCGGTCCAATAAGGCCCCATGCAAGAACTGACCCAGCAAACATAGATATAGCAGAATTAAGGCCAATAAGCATGCCACTGCCAATAAAAGCCGGAGTCCATTCTATGTACCAGCCCCAGTTCTCGATATTAAGAGCCCAGTTCGTATAGCCGCTCCAGATGTAAATCCTAAATTTAATAAACATCTTGATTCTTAAGGACAAGGGTTAGAACCTACCAAGTGAAAATATGCCAATCATATAGGATGCCGATAGCATAATATGAACCTACTCTATGTACAAGGGCACCAAAAAAGGCGAGGCTTAATGCCTTTACCTTTGACATAGCTTCCCTGGCTCCGCTGCCTGTAGAATGCATTGTTCGAATGGTGATTGCAGTCGCAGTCGCTGGTGAGTGTTAACACGATGCGTAATAACATATACGTAGGATGCACAACTTACGAGTCGGGAATATTAATCTGAGCTCTCTTGCAACTTGAATAACAAAGAACTTCCGTAAGGGCGTCGCAAAGAAAAGGCCGAAGAACGAGCACATGAGAGTAAGAGTAAATATCTGTCCAATGTCTTGCTTAGGGTTGTTGCTTAAAAGGTCTAATCGGTACATAGCTGGTAGGGCGGCGACAAAGAGGCCTGTAATGCCGCCGGCACCGGTAGCAGCTGCTTGAATGATGACATTTTCCTGGGGACCAAATGATCCTCCAAGAATCGGCACTCCCGGAGCCCACTTGGAAAGAGATTTGATGATGCCGTATCCGAAGATGGCGCTGAATATGGTTGCGCTGAATCCAAATCCAGTCTTCAGGCCTATAGTCAATTAGGATTGAGGATTCATAGGAAGATAGTAGTCTACTACGATACCTAGATAAAGATTAGAGGCGCTAACAAGGGAACCGAGAACGATTCCAACAGCGACAGCTCGGATTGTAAGAATTTGATCCTCTAAGGGGGTCCCTTCAGCGACAGGGAATGGTTTGTAAAGATCTAGGATCTCTTCTTGTAAAGGTTGCTCTTGAGAACTCTGGTCGTGCTGTTCGTCCTCAGTAAAGTGGGCTGGGACTGTTTTTTCGTTCATCGTCTTGCTGTCCAGGGTTGCGGACTCGTCGATGGGAGCATCAGAGATGTGCTCCATCTTAGCTTCGAGTGTGTTGATGTCTGAACTTGGGATATGCCAACCGGCCTCGTGGGGGAAATGTCTCTTTGTATGTTTCTAATCTCGGGACATTCTTTGACCGTGGAAGAACAGCACTCCTAGCTCTTAACTTCTTAGGAAAACTTTAATAGAGGGGTCACAACGATTAATAGACCCCCATGCAAAAACCTCGCAATCGAACCAATGATCGAGCTGCCTTTTCGGTCTCAACCCCCCAGTACAAAGTGGCTTTCCGTTTTAAAAGGATATTTCGCCATATTGTACCCCTATGATGAAGAAGTTCCGATCGCATGTGCGTATGCTGGTCGAAAATAATTATAAGAAAAAGCTACCCGAATTCCAAGCTTTCAGGGAAATGCCGTAGATCATAAAACCTCGGAGTGCTACCACGAAGTGAAGTTGTCCAGCTCTTTTTGTACGGCCTGAGAGATACACAGAACCTTCATGGAACAAAGAGTGCGGGCCCTACTGTAAGTGGCCTCGAGGTAACGTATGTGGCTTGCATGACAGGTGAACTTCAGCGAGTGCCACCCAATCAACAGTCGCGAAAGGTCGTCCGCGCAAGCCACAGCATGCACTCCAGCTCTGCAACAAATCACGATCGTTTGATTCCAATCCAGAGAGCGGGAACTTGCCGAGGATTTCCTTTTCCGGAATTTAGTTTCAAATATCAACATACCCCGGACATCGCTATCGTCCAATAGAGATTAATACCAGATATTTAATACTCGGTGAAGGAGAAAGGCTGATTGCCGAAGACTCGCTCAACCCGCAATCAAGCTTTGCTGTTACTAGGCAGCAAATGGCAAAAAAAACCGAAAGCATGTCTCAGCCCCGCACCAAACGTGGGAGAGCTGAATTTTTACACTTTTTTGATACAGTTTCGGAAGCACGTCTCCGAACACGGTTCGGTGCAGCTTCGCTTCCCTTCGCGGCCGGCCCAACGCTGCGTTGGCAGTAAGTGGCTGTGAAAATGGCAAGGGAGCCCAAGCCACAACTCCACAACACGTTATCTACAAAACCTTTATTTCCAGAGCCTCTGCCCAGACTATCCTTCAATTGTGTTGCCTCAACAATATCAACTGTATCAATGGATCAAGATGTCATTTTTGCCCCCGTACTGCGCTCTGAACGTCTCACAATGACTCTTTATGATGCCAAAGATGATTCACAGTTTCTTGCAGAACTCTGGAACAACGTGGCCGGCTCTGTACCCCCATGGACAGACGAACTGCTGTGCCGATTCATGAAGAACACAATTCTCAGTCCTCATTACTGTCTAGGACTGAAGCCAAATCGTCCTTCGGTAGGTCTCAAATTCAATACGACCACAATTTTGGCAGAATCCCTCTGCTGAAGTCGTGTCCCAGGTCTATATCATACACCTGGGCTCTGAAACTGGCCCGTCGATCGGGCACATCAATCTCAGCGAGCGGCATCCTGACATTCCACCCGTACGTCGATCCATCTACAATTACATTCAACCTTAATAATGTCCGCCATATAGGATATTGGATACGCCATCCTCCCTGATTATCGCCGCCAAGGTTATGCTTTTGAAGCCGCAGCTTGTGCGCTCTCTTACTGGCACCATTCCTTTGGTCTGAAAGACATAGTTGGATTTTGCCATCCCGCAAACACCATTAGCAACAAGCTGATTCAGAAGTTGGGTTTCAGGAGAGGTGGAGAAGCGACTGTGGAGGAAGGAAACATATTAGTTAACGCATATGTTCTACCCGGAACGAGGGTAAGCAGTATGACGAAGGAGACCACCAGATTTGGGCGGATGGGCACTGATAAAACGGAGTGACGACGGTGAAAGCCTTTGATCGGTTCTGAATTCATGCTTTGTTAATATTACTGAATCAACGGGGCCAACCTGCATTGGCGGGACGAGTGGCCATAACTAGCAAACAAGGATCTCTTCAACACCTTTACTGCCCTGGTCGAAGATTGCTTATGTCGAGGAGCCTAGCATCTGGACATCCTCTTAGGTTCTGGCACGCTCGCTTCGAACTCTCTCGCAAACTCGCAGGTCTCCACTATTTCCCTTCGGCCCTCTAATCAAGCACCTTGTGTCCATTGATTGCTAAGCATGGCAAACAATGGCCAAACTTCTACTCGCTAGTCAATCTCGCAGCTAAGCGCAAGACGGGATTCCCTAGGAACTGTTCTTGCGCACGATGTCTTCCGCATGTACCGACTCGTGCACATGAGTTTTGACGTCGCCTCTGCTAACGAAGCAATACGGCTCAGTCTCTCGGTACTTGCTTCTCATGTTTTCCTGCAGTGGACAGTCGTGAGGACAACGTGTGCCAATTTGAAGGCTTCGTATCGATGTTATCTTGATTGTTGAGAGACTCCTAGTCGCGTACCGCCGAATCTTCATACTTGGCTCTTGATGATTGGCGCGGTCTCGGTCTTTGAGGAACAAGATTTGGCTTGGCTAGTGCCTTAGTTGATAGAACGTGTTGCTGTGTATGCGATTAAGTCTTGGGATGAGATGAGGGATGTTCTGAGGTAGTTGGTGTGGGTTCCTCTGGTACAAGCAAAAGCAGGGAAAGAGTTCTTCGCTGTGTTTAGGTCTGAGGTCTGGGAAAGAAACATCGGGGTATACCACGTAGCACGGGGGTTCAAAGATCATTGGTATGGAAAGGCGTCATGAGGTATATTCGATCTTCTTAGTTGCTGATTTAAGTGAAGTCATTTTTTTTTCTCAACCTGGGTCAAAAACACGTTGTGGACGCATGTTGACCCATTTTTTATACTTGAGTAGCTTAGTGGCAATAGAAACGAAATATCTTCTTCTACCCAAGGACAAATAAGTGCATCCTGAAATACAGTCAGAAGCTATCCCCAATCTTTAATACTGACATAGCAAGCACAAGATAAATTACTCACGAACTTACCAATCAGTAGAAGCTTCGGACTCGATAGCTTCAGCAGCGTGTAACGCCTGTGGAATTCTCGCTTGCCTCGCAATTTCATACAAACACCAAGTCGCATACCTTCGCGCCGGCTCCGGAGTCAACTTCCTCTCGGCCACAATGGTTAACGGCCAGATCAAAAAGCGCGCCGCAGGGCCGAAAGCCGTGCCTTCTTCGCCCAGAAAATGCGGTACACTGGCAAATATATTGCCAATCACTTGGGTACGGTTAGCTTCAGCTGTAGCTTGCAGAGCTTCGGCGTCGAAATCTTTGATGTAGAGGCATAGCTCGGGATGCTGCTTGGCCCAGGCTACATGTGCGGCTAGATGCCAGACTACCTCGTTTGCGAAAAGGCGTGTTTGGCGGAGGGTGTTCCAGTGTCGGGATATTCGATGATCGGCGTATGTATGGGCAAGGCCTTGATATGCCCATGATGGAATTCTGTGCTGTGGCATGGCTCCGTAGCGCCAGCTGTCCGGGAGCATGTCCATCAGAGCCAGCACCTGTTTATCTAGCTGTAGCGTCTCGTGGATCAGTGTTGGTATTTGGTGCGTGCCAATATGCTTCGCCGTCAGTTGCACTCGCAGGCTTACGATGTTGTCCATCAAAGGACCAAGCCGCGCGTTGGGAATGCTGTGATCGAGAAACGGCTTGGCTTGCTCGCAGAAGTAGACGAATTCATTGGGCAAGGGGGTGCTCCGTGCGATGCAGCTGCTGCGGATGTTGTTGCATGTCTGCAAGAAGAGTCTTGTGCCTAGAGACGTCTTCAGTTGCTTGGTACCGCGCAGGCGGATGAGTTGGACGGCGCCGAGGGTGTGAGTTGTCCAGCTTTGTGGTGAACGACGGCTGGAAAATGCAATGGCTTCGAAAAGACCTAGAGTAAGGACTGAAATGAGAGTGCGATCTAGAATAGCGGTATTCGGTGAGGCGAGTGCTGCGTTTGTTTGTGCTAGAGCTTCTGAGTAGTGCATCCGGGCATTTTCCATGAGCTTACTGCTCCCGACGTGAAGCGAAAGGCTTGCCAATGATGCGGCTAGAATGGTTGAAGATACTGCATCTTGTGCTATTGGTGTTGTGGTTTTGTATACTTCAGAAAGATAGTAGAAGGGAGAAGCTGGGATGTAAGAGGACATAAAATAGCCGAGTGCCCGATCGTCTTGGGATGGGGTGATAGAACGAGACGGTGATGGTAAGTCTGTGTGGTTAAAGGGTGTGACAGTGATTGGTTCAAAGTCATTTGTTGGTCTTGCAGAAGGTGGCTCATAGATCTCCCCATTCTTCTCCCATTGGACTTTTCGAGCTGTTGACTCCGACTCATCCTTGAAGAGGAGCAGGGCAACTTTTCTGTAACCGGAGCAGATTATGGACTTGCGAACGCATTGGGAGCAAGATGGTCGGGCGCGGTCACACTGTAGCAATGGGCGTTGGAGAGTGCTTCTTAGGAAGAAGGGACGGGGACGGATTGGCAGAACTTACTCTCAGTCTTCCCTTCCGGCATGGCCCACAAGCGTCTGAAGGGCGACCGTGGAACGGCATGGCATTTGGCAACGAATTGTGGACTCGTTTTTAGGAGTTCTGCCGTGACGAAAACGTGAGGTTTGGGAATGCAGCGCCCGATCTGGTGCGAGAGGGTGAGACTGCGTAATATCGCAGCCTATGGATGTGGAAGAAGTGGTGCACCAAAGAGACGACACCTTGTCACTAATTATGAACGAGACAAGGACCAAAAGAGGTATCGACTTTCGTGCATGCTGCGGTATATATACGTTGTCTCAGCTAAGGCTCAACGACGCCTACAGCCAGCATCACGAATGAAAAGGTAATGCTGCAGGGAAACCACTGGTCGCTAGGAAATGCAGCGATCGAGGATTTCTCTAGTTCTTATTTTGTTGTATACTTCGGCGTAAAGCTGAGTAGCTGAGCTTCCCCAAGTTGTAGGGGGTAGGGGACGACCTGAGAACCGATGTTCGAAATGTACTGTAGTTGCGGTGGTCGTGCGAGGTCTTTCCTTCAGCTGCTGACGGACCCTGGCCGATCGTTGCATTGCAGGGTCGCTTCCAAAGCAAGCATCCTTCCTCCCGCAGCCTTACAGTAGCGTCGAGTTGTCCCCCGCATTAGGAAAGCCGGTTTCCCCTGCAGGTCTGCGGCTGAGCCTCTTCCATCCATAGCTCAACGTCGTTGCATCAACACTCGAGAAGAATAACACCATGGACAAGCACTGTGAGGGTGCATTGCATGCTGCGCAGGGGCTGAGACGATGGGAACGATCGAGAGGGTCCGCAATAACCAATAAGGGAGAGAGAGAACCATGATTTTCTTGTAGGTATTGGAGCGCGAGGCGCTTTGCTCGGAACATGGTTCTAAAAATGGTCGTGGCCTCAGCCATGAACAAAAGGCTATCCTTCTCGGCATCTCTCATTTAAAAGAGAAGAAAACCTCACGCGAACTCTGCTTCTACCTCTTCAATTCTTTCTCTCCAAGCTTCAAGACACATTTCACTCCAATCAGTTGCAAGCCCGTTCTTTTTCAAATTATCTTCTCCCATCCATCTACTCTTCATCATGCACATCGACAAGCACGGCGATGTCTCCATCGCAGAGCTCATCGTCTTCATCCCATGCGTATTCCTCGGCATTGCAGTCTGCCTTCGGCAAGGATTCAAACGAACAGCAGGCTGGATCTTCGTGGTGATTCTGTCCGTGATCCGAGTTGCTGGAGCTGTGTGCCAGCTCTTGACTTATAACAATCCAACGGAGGGTCTGATTAAGGCGACGCTCATTCTCGACTCGATTGGACTTGCACCACTTTTGCTGACGGTCTTGGGAGTGTTGTCCAGACTGTAAGTATAACTTGAAGCGGATGGCGAATAGGTTCCTCTGGACTCGCCACTAATTCGTTTGACATCAGGATCGAATGGATCAACGCCTCAATGCAGAACCCAAAGATCAACACGAAAGTCTTCCGTATCATCCAACTAGTTATCGGCGTCAGTCTAATCCTCGGAATCCTTGGAGTCACCGCTCCCAGTTCACAAGCAGCGAACGGCACCTTCACACCACCCACCATCTCGAAAGTTGGCATAATCCTCAACATCCTCGTTTTCATCGTCCTAACCACAATATTCATCCTCTCTCTCCCTCACGGTTCCGCTTTGCCGCACTCAGAGCGGCCTCTGCGAATCTACATCCCACTTGCTTTGGTAGCAACTTTCGTCCGTGTGCTATACGCCATGCTCTGCATCTTCGTGCACAACAGCACCTTCTCGCTCTTTAACGGCAGTATTGCAGCGAATGTGCTGATGGCAATTGTGGAGGAGTTCTTCGTTGTTATCATCACCATCGCGCTCGGTTTTAAGCTGGGTCGTACTTGTGTTGAAGTGGAGAATGTGGTTGTGGATGTTAATCAGAAGGATGCCGATAATACCAGAGAGCTTTCTCAAATGATGTAAGGATGGAATGTGTTGTGCCCTCCTAGCATGGAATGTAGGACTGTCAAACGTTGATTCGGTCGATACAACAGGGGGTATCGAAGGAGGGGAGTTCGATTGGAGGCTGGAATGTCTGGTCGGAGAATTATCTCTATTTCGGAGGTGTTGTTTTCAGTAAATGAATCTGGCAGTCTATATCACAGCTGCTGGTCAGTGAAGCTCTATCTACGGCCTTAAAACAGATCTGCTACTGTACCTCTGCTCTACTCTTGGGATTTCATGATATCTTCATTCGGCTCATGGGTATCTTCCTGTGTTTTTGATTGATGCTTTGTAGTGTGTGTTGGGATGTGGTGTAGATGGGAGTTACTTTACTCTACCTTGGGAACTATTAGCAGTGCTATAGCTGGGCTAAGCAAGGCCTTTCTAAGCTGCAAGTAACACCAGCACTTACAAGATATAATTATAATCAATAGAAAATGCAATAATCCTAGGGTTGAAGTTGTTGATTTGTAATATAGGCTATGTTAGCGCCGAAACCTGGAAGCCTTTAGGCTATGATTACAGGGCTTCGCCATTGTAATCGCCGAAGGCTTACAGAGCCTTGCCACTATATGCGCGGCTTGTAGGGCCGTGTACAGGCTTTCAAAAGCTTATATATATAATATACCTAGCATTGTAGAATCGCTAGTTAATTTAATATTAATTATTAGAACTAATAGGTTATGAGCCCCGAAGCCGCATACTATAATACGCTATAGCTGTCACGGCCCAAGCCATCACGTGTATCTTAGCCCTGATGTTCGGCGGTACTATCGCACAGAGAAGCTAAGATAGGCTAGGAGGCCATTTTAAGGTCACGTGACGGTATGAAGCTTTTGGAGCTTTAGGATCCAAGGCTTCTGAAGCCCCGGGAGCGTAGGCTCCCTAGGAATTTACGAGTTATATAGTTAGTATAGTTTCTTAGGTAATAAAGCTTTATACTTAAATTTATATAATAGTTTAATTATTGCTTATAACGTTTTAATTCTTATTAAGAACTAAACCTCTTATGACTTTATTTCTTAGTTAATACTAACCGGTGGACTTGTACGCCGCGTACTAGTTAGAACTTAGGAATATTATACTTTAAGTATTTTACTTAAAGTATCGTTACTCGATTGAAAATGGCTTTTAATACTATAACAATTACAGGACCTTCGAAGGCCGAGGCTAATAAGGCAGGAGCGAAAGAAAAGGAGATTATTAATACGAAACTAAGCGCACTTAAGGTTTAGATACCTAATACCTACTACGGCCAACGAAGTAAGCTTAACTAGTTTATCCTTTAGTATAATATGTACCTTGCGTTTAATAGCGACAAATTCGATGTCTAGTTAAGACGAGTTCTTTAGATTACTTTCTTTTTAAGAGACACGACTATTTATTAAATTAAACCTACGTAAAGCGATTACCTTATTAATAACGTCGCTAGTAATTACTTTACTATTATAATAAAGAAAAGCAAAATTATCTTTAAGACTATTACCAGATTTACTATAATAATTAAGGGAATCTTTAGGAACCTTAATAAGATTAAGTAAGCGGAAAAGCACTTGCTTAGTATCCATCATTGGGAAATAATTTATAAGTACATAATCGAATTCTAGTGCTACTGTTGGTCCACAGGTCCCTGCATAAGCATACTTCAGTCTGGAGAAGGGGGTGCGGGTCAAAGTCAGGGGTTAGAGCCTAGCCGGACTAGTTTCGGTGGAGATTCGGTGGGGTTTCGTAATATATAGTCTGGCTCTCTTTACACTCTCTTAGAATAGACACAGATTTTGAACTATATATTTATTACTTTGTCGCTATACTCGTATTAGAATATATTTATATATACGGCGTAGTACATAAACCGGTACTACACTGACACTGATTAGTGGCAAGCTTATATTGTTAACCTTACTATAGACAGAAAAGGTCTCAGGCTATAGAGCGGATTCTAGGCTTCAACTTAAAGACTACTTTATTGTATTTTCCTTAAAGGGCATTTTACTTTTTCTAGATTATAGAAGGAAGGCAACTTCTCTCTTAAGACTTGACTAGGACGAGTGCACGTTAGAGAAGAGCTATTATAACACGACAATTACTTTATAAAGACTGTTAATTTAATATCCTTAAATCTAGAACTTTAAACCTTTAAGAAACCTATCCGGGAACTTATTAGATCACTTACGAATCGTATCCGACATAATAGCGGATACTTTAGACTGTACGCCGGAGTTAGAGTTAACTCTGGAAATATTTAATAACACGGCTATACTAGGAGAAACGCTAAATCTTAGTCTAACTTTTATAAGAGATACGACGGCATACTCGCGGAAGTTCTGTAAGTCTTTTTATAACGGCCGTATTAAAGGAGAGTTCCTTTTTTAGGACTTTTAGGAGTATTTTGAGGGTTAAATAATAAAGGAGTTTAGATTAATTAAGGTTACGGAACGCATATACTTTAAAGACGACTTACGAGCCTTTAGTGTGTTTATACGACGATAAAGGGGAATAAGGACAGTAGAGGCTTTAGTAGAGGTAGTGCAAGCTAAAGAAAATTTGTGGCTAAAGGATTAAATAGAGATGTAAATTCGGAATTACCCCGAATTAGTACCGAATTACATTTGGGAATTACTCTCTCGATCACCACCGCCGTTCTTAATAATACTTTAATAAAATTAAACCCTGATGTCTCTATAATATTAATTAGAGGTAATTATTTATTCTGTGAAGGAAGACACTTCTTTAGAAGGGTTAAGAGTAAAGTTTATAGAAACGATTTAGTTATTAAGATTACTTAAGATTTCCCTTATTAAAGAAGATAAGGTCGAGGATTTATATAGTGTAACCCCCTTACTTATAGTCCTAAAGAAGGAGTTTTCATTTACTCCTGGGAGGGATCCCCTAAGTAATCTCTACTTATAGAGATTAAATAAGTACGCGTTATCGAATCCTACACTAACGCTAGTAATACCCTTACGGGACGGGTTATTACTACTATTTAAGGTTCCTAAGACTACCGGACTATATATAGAGCCGATTCGGCTATTATAGTATGTTATAGATTTATTAACCCTAGACTAGGCAAAATCGTTAGTAAACCTTACTAAGATGTATACTAAGGAGCTCTAATATAGCGGAGACAAAGACTACTTAAATAAGAAGCTTTACATCTTCGCCGACTTGTGTTAGAGAGTATTAATTAAGATTAAGGTCTGGAACTGAGCCTTTCCGTTAATATTACGAGACGGAGTTAGTTCGTATTATTACTAGTACTTCTAGAATAAGGGGTACTTATTTAATAAGCTTGTTAAGACGACTCGCGAACACTTTAAGACGGAGGAGAGAGTTAATAAGTTCCTTAGCCGGTGGTTTAGTTTGACTTTCTTATTATTTTAGGAGAAGCCTTATTAAACAGGAAAACTAGTATTAACTTAATTAGAGAACTTCGCCAAGGAATTGCAAAGTATTTAGCTTAGCTTAAAAGACAATAATATATAAAACGACAAGACACTCCGTAATAAGCTTATATAGGGAGTATTAGGGAACCCCCTCTTTAAGATGGCCTTGTTTTAGGCACCTCTTACCTTCTTTATATTAATAAATAGTTTTCGCTCCGCTGTCAGCGTTAAGGTGATTTATAACTCAAGATCAAGGGTAAGTAAGTACTATAGATTATATATAAATCGCTATCGATCTTATATCACAAATAAGGCGGCTTATTACTTTAACTGCAAGATGAAATTTTTAAGTAGAAACAAACGTGGAGACAAATTTTAGCTTATACTAGGCTATATAGGCTATATTATCTATAAGAAAATAGATTATTATAGTAGTCGCCACTTTAATAAAGAGTAAGTAGTGTTAAAGGCATAATACTTCGCGGCGCGTAAGGCCGAAGGAGTAAAGGCCACAAATAAGACTTTTAGGAGTTACTTAGCTTATGTTGAGGGGATCGACCCTAATTTAGACTAGAACCGGACTACATCTAGACACTATTTAAGAAGTCACTAAGATACGGATTTAAATACTTTAATAAATATTAATGATTCTTTAAAGAATTCCGACGACGATAATAGTAATAGCACCGCAAACTTCACGACTGTATTTATAATAAGTAAGGCATAATATAATACACGAGAAGTTATAAAGCAACTTGAGGAGAGGAAAGCTATTTACATCTTAGAAAGTAAAATCAAGAGACTCGTTTTAAGTGAGGCTTATATAACGTAATAGATAGACAGATTTTTTTAAGGTTTATTAATTAACATAGGGGCATTTAATAAAAACACGGGAGGAATTAACTAGCTACGAGTATTATAGCGAATTTAAGATATTAAGTTTGACACTAACTAGGCGGGCTAGAGCCGGATTATATTTAGTGCCGGTTCGCGACCGTCCTTGGGGGTTACTATAGTTAATACTCCGGTTAGAGAAATAGACTTCTAAATCGTGGACGTAGATATCCTATTTTTAGTTTGTTTATAACAGTTAAATGCGCTAAATGCGTAATATAATAACTTGTGTAACGTCTTGATTTAGGGCGACAAGAAGCACTTAATTGTATAGAAGTATAGGCATTTATGACTACTTTTGGATTAATATTGTCAATTACTAGACACTTTTACCGGAACGATTAATATATACTACTTAACTAAATAAGAAATACGTCGGCTTTATAGGCGTTTCGGACACCCTTTAATAAGACGTCTTCAGTACTTACTAGATTAAGCTGGCCATGAGTATAATTTGGAAATTATGCTGAGGGTTAAGGAAATATGTGAGTATTACTAGAGGCATATAGACGCTTTATATAAGTTCCGTTTTAAGTTATAAGACGACGTCGACTTTAATTATATAGTCTACGTAGACATCGCGATGTTTGGAGAATGATATACCCTCTATATAGTAAATGAGGTAACAGGTTTTAGTGTGGCGAAACTACTTTAAAAGGCCCCCGGTTCCGCTATGTCTCGGGCCACTTTTAACGTATTTAAGTTAGTATAAATTGACACTTACTTAAGACCTTTAGATTTCGTCGTGTACGACTATAGCATTAATTTTAATTTTAAGGAGTTTTAAAGTGTACTTAGATCTGTGGGTAATACTCTTAAGTTAGTACTTATTAAGGCACACTATTTAATTAGTAAAGTTAAGTAATATCACCGCTTATTACGCCGTGTCTACGAAATTATCTTTAAAGAGCACCTTAAGTTAAGCGACGAAGATCGACTGTAAATAGTAGTAAAAGTAGTAAACAATATAGTTGGTCCTAATAGGCTAATCCCTATATTACTTGTTTTTGGGGTATACCCTAGAATGACAGAGCTGGATCCCTTAAATCCGTTAGTCGAGTAACGTGCGGTTACGATTAAGAAAGCTATAAAGGAGGTACAGAAAATTTATATTACACGTAAAGTTAGTAATACGTTAATTATATAAAACGGCCTTAGAACTACTTATATTCACGGTCTTTACCTTAATAATTAAGTTCTAGTATACTAGGAAAGTAAAAGATAGATAAGACCTTACGATTTTTTAGGTATAAAGGGAGAATTATATAAGATTAATATAAGAAATAAGAGAATACGTACGTTCTGATCGATTACAATTCGTCCCTTTAAGACAAACACTTTTGGCGTTAAATAATAAAAAGAAAACTTATTAAAGGATATTTATAAGTAATATTTAAGATCCCTAATTAAAAACATTACTGAAATAGTACTGAATTTACCCCGAATCATTGTTTAAATTCTATTTATAAAACACTTACTAGATTTACTAATTATTAATAATAATTATAATATTAAAGTGTTTTTAACTAAGAAAGAGACGAGGGACTGAGAGCTATTTATTAAACTTCGCGCTAAAGGGAAGATTATAGCACTTAAACTATTATTCTAATAGTCCCGAAGGACGGAATACGAAGTACTTATTAAAAGGGGTGTTTTTGTGCCTATTTATAAGGACGACCTTAGAGTAAGAGGCTACTGCATCTTTAAGTTAAGAATAATAGACGAGGTTAAAGGCAAGGAGACGTTAGCTCTATATAAGAAGTTAAGGCTAGTAATTTAATACTTTAACGACAAAGGGAAGAGAGAGATTTTGACTTAGTCTCTAATAATTTAATAATCTAGTTAACAGTTACTTATATTTTTAGCCGCTGCCGTTAAGCACTTAAATCGCCTCTGAAACTAGTCTAAATCCTATTTAGTTATTAGGGACATTACTTAAGCCTACGTCTAGGTAGAGATAAGGCTTCTCCGGGACATTTTTGTATAGCTACTAGAAGAGATCGTAGGAGATTTCCCTTTTAGTATAATATTTATAGTAGTGTTACTGTTATACGGTATACTTAAGTCTAGAAACTATTAGTTTAATATATATTATAAACATTATATAGAGAACCTATAAATAGAGACATTAATATACGACTTATATTTATTAATTAATACTAAGGAAAGCTAGGACTTTAGAGTCGTAGGGATGTAGACAGACGATACCTTAATTCTAGGAAATGAGGACTTCTTAGTAAGAGAGTAGAATGAGATTATTAAGGCCGGTTTTATAACGAAGCCGATACGGGTACTACTTCTTACCGAAACTATTACGTTTAATAAGTGTATTATTATTATAGACGGAGATAACCTTTATATATTTTAGAAGGGTTAAGGAGTAAGGCTAGAACTAGTTAACGTAAGAGAAGAGGACTATAAGAAGGCTTATAGAGAGCAACGAGCTTGTGCGGCCTACTTTATTATTATTTATTAGCCAGAAGTAATATTTAATCTCTTAGTTGTAGCGTAATATTAAGATCTAATAAAAGACGACGTTAAGGCCTTAAACTTACGTCTTAAATAGCAAATAGATAACTTAAAGAGGGGACTCTGATACGTACTAGTTGACTTACGGTCCGCGAAGGTTTACGTTTTTATAAACGGTTCTTTTACTAATAATAAAGACTTGAGTTTATAGATAAGTTTTGTATTAATAATTAGTGCCGAAACGGTGGGGGATATATAATTCACTTTAACTAGTAATATTATATATATTAACTTAATAAAATATAAGAGAGTAACTTGTGTAGTACTTATATCGGAGTTATATATTATAATAGCTAGTATTAATATATTAATCTCCCTTAGTACGACTATTAATATAGTGACTAATAAGCTTAGTATCTCACGTCTTTTTACTATTGTTTATACGGATTCTTTGTCCCTTTATAAGTGTATTATTAAGCTTAGTACGACGAAAGAGAAGCGCCTAATAATTGATATTATAGCCATTCGTTAATTATACGAGCGTAGAGAGCTAATAGAGGTTCGATGGATTAATGGCGCTAATAATCCTGCTGACGCTATAACGAAAAGTACTCTAAATAAGGCTCTTCGGGATTTTATTAACACTAATATCTTCACTATTAAGATAAAAGGTTAGGTTTAACGGTTAACCAGAGTTAATTTAGACTAATAACAGAGGGGTTTCTTATACTCGTTGATTTTTCTTGTATATTTCCTTATAACGCTTATTTTATTAATTTATTACTTGCGATTATTTTTATATTTAGTTAATTTACGAAGTCAAAAACACACTCGATTTAATTTTAAACACTCTCTAATTTAAAGTACTAACGGGCAGCCTTATAATAATACTTTAATAAGGACAAACTGCCAGTTTTATTATAGGGGGCTATTCCCGTATAATAGTATAAAGAAAGTGCCGCCACGAAGAACTTACTACGAAGTTAATCCGAAATAGGGCCGAATCCCTTACTTATAAATATCTAGAAGAAGTTCCTTATCCTCCTCTTCCGCGCTATAGCGGCGACTTCGGCGGAGACGCTTAGTGGGAGTATCGTCCTCACCGCCGTCCTTCTTATTACGCTTAGTGGCGGCAAAGGAGACGACGGTGAGGAGCCAGTTTAAGACTAACACTGTCTCTTATAGTAAAGCGTTAATACTTGGGAGTCTTAGTATTAAAAAGGAATAAAGGGGTTAACTTACTACTTGCGAGCTAGCTAAGCTAGCGATTTCCCGGCGTATGGCGCGCGTTTCTTTTAATAACGCTAGTAATAACTCCTTAGTAGTCTTTAGTGCACTAGCAGCGGCGACTAATAATGCCGAATTAATTAATTTAGCGGCAGTAACGATGGCTTCTTTATCTTTCGCCTCGAGGGCGGCAACTAGACAAAGGTACTCTTTAGTAATAAACCACGGAATCTATTATATATTAGTAATTATATATCTGGAGTATTTTCAGTGAGGATTCGGATACAATTTAAAATAGAAAAGAAAATAGGAGTACTTATTAAGTTATACCGGGACTTCTTCTTTACATAATATGCGTACTTTTTACTCTTAGGATTATTAAAGGAGTAATCGTGGGATAGGTTTTTTATAGTGAGGCGGACACACTAAATGCAGCATTTGCGGTAGGCAAGGTCGAGCGCTCTTGTGGGAATTAGTATAGGCATTGTTTTTAGTTAATATACTATTTCCTCACCGAACTATTTCCGAAGAGTATACTTACTTTTGAATTGTTTATTTAATTTGATATAGTCTTCTTAGAAATGTCAGTTTTTGAGTTATATTAAGCGAATTCAGGAGATCGGGAAGTAGTATACGTACGGTAGTTATATATGTGTTTACTAAAGAGACTCTAAACCTTTAAGGGAAGGCGACATATATATATCTATTACGTTGTACAATACTAAGGGTTCCTATTGTTACTAGTTCTCGCTTAACCTCGCTACTGCGCCTCGCCATATTCGGACCCCTTTCGGGGCACTTTCGGGACACTATCAGGCCGGAATTAGACGTTGTCAGATACTCTGTTATTTTATTTATTATCTTTTATGTATTACTTATTGTTTACTTTTACGTGTGTTAAAAATAGTTTTTTTAAAAGAAGTTTTGCCGGTATTAGTCTACAAGTCCTTGTATAAGTATACTTCGGTCTGGAGAAGGGGGTGCGGGTTAAAGTCAGGGGTTAGAGCCTAGCCGGACTAGTTTCGGTGGAGATTCGGTGGGGTTTCGTAGTATATAATCTGGCTCTCCTCACACTCTCTTAAAATAGACACAGATTTTGAACTATATATTTATTACTCTGTCGCTATACTCGCATTGGAATATATTCACATATGCGGCGTGGTATATGAACCGGTACTGCACCGACAGCTACGCAATGCGTTTGGAATAAACCAATGGCGGCCTAAGGGCCTAGTATTATAAGAGCCTTAAGGACTATATTAAGGACAAGCTTTCTTATGTACTTAAGTTTATTACCTTTAATAACTTAATTAAAATCGCGATTGAGATTGTGTCGTACAGGCACGGGCTAGTGCTCGGTTAGCTGTGCGCTACGCTAGATATAGTTTCTGCCACGTTATACCGCTTTTAGGAAAACAACGTGTTCCCTTGATTTCCTTATATATTCTAAAAAACAATTAAGTACTTTAATTCTCCTTACGTTAATCGCAAGGCTCTATTCTACTTTTATATTATAATTATAAGCCCCGTGACGAAGCTATTAAGTTAGTATTCTTCTTTTTATACTTTATAGACTTAAGTAAAGCTATTAACGTAAGGTTAATAAGTGACAAACAACGTTAGCGCTTTTTACTTATTAATAAGTGTAGTTTATACTATTATTTTCCCTTTAACCTCTCTAGAAAAGGGTAAATTAAGCACTTATACCCGAGATTCTCTTCTCCTCTTTAATAAATCTATCGAACCCTCAAGAGAGTAGCCCTCTCTTTGCTATAGTAAACTTAACTTTAGTCTCTTCCTCTAATAATTAAACGTCGCTTAATTACGATAGGCAAACCTAGACTCTATAGTACTAAGCCTTTAAATCCTTTTGTATCTTCTATAAAGTATAAACGTTTATTAATCTAGAATTATCGGTCGCTTTAAATATCCTCGAAAACGAGCCTTAAGTATAAATAATCGACTAAGTAAAAGTATAATAAGATAAGGAGGCTCTCGATTTTAACTTTAAGGAGTAAGTAAAGTAAAATAGAGACTAACGAGCACTCGAACTTAAGGGACCTAAACTAAGTGTAATACCTCTTATATTATTTAACGTTATTATAGTTGCTCTAATATATATTGCCTTAATAAGGGAGTATACTATTAAACACGTATAATAGTCAGAAAAGGCTCGAGCTTATAAAGTAATATATAAGTAGATTTAAGAGACAGTTAATCCTTTGATTTACTAAAGTGCTATTTAAGAGTATAAAATTAAGGAGGAATAGAAAGTGAAAAAGTAACTCGATAAGATGACGGATAAACTAAACGACCTACGATCTTAGACTTTATAAATACTCCTTAAGGTATTAAAGAGAGACTACGCCCTTTTAAAAGTAAGTAACTTTACTAAAGCTTAAGCTAAATATAAAGAGAAGCTCGAAATCGTCAAAATAGGACGAGTTAATCCTAAGGTGTGGATTTAAGAGTGGCAATTAGTTTACTAAGATATTCTATTATATAATATTCCGGACGTTAAGGGCCCCTTAGCGATTATTAACTTTATTAAGGTAATATAAGAAAAGCTCGCACTTAAATAAGCCCGCGAACGACTATCTAAGGTCCTTAAAGATAATGTTCTTAGGGTTATTTATAAGTACACGTTACTTTAATACGTTAATTAATTATTAGCGCTTAACGAAGAGTCTTTTACGGTTACTAAAAGAAATAAAATAGTTAGATTATACGTTATATTTAAAGGGAGATTAGATACTCTAAGAGTATTACTAGTACTAAGGACTTCTTTACTAAATACCTCGCTTAATACTTGCCCTTATAAGGTAGGCTCTCACCGACACAAAGTAATCGAGTGTTATAGACTTCGATATTACTACGACGGCTTAACTGGGGACAAACTATATAACTTACTATCCGCGAAGGAAATTAAGGAAACTCGAATTAAGCTTAAAAAGGAGTTTTCCGACCTTAAGCGAGTAATCGGCAAGAAAGGGTAAAGACAAGTAACAGTAAAGGAAATTACTAAGAAAATAACCTCCGAAAACTCCTTGTCTTTTCTAACAACCTTAGTAAAAGCCTTAGAGCTACTAAGGTATCCTAGTAATATTAATACTTATATAATTAGTCCGGAGTTACTTGACGAGGCTCTCGTTACTTTTAGAATTTATATTATTATTAATATAAATTGACACCCGCTCTTAGAGAGTACCTTACTTAATAACGGCGCTATTACTTATTTAATTAACTCAGTTACTCTATTAGAGCCTAGGACTTTTATTAAATCAATTAACGACGATAGTATTAAAGCCGGAACGTCGAGCCTTATAATTAAGGGCCAAAGTACTTGTGTCTTTAAGGGTGCTTTCTATGGCCCTAATAGACTAAACACTAAGGACTTAAGGCTTTTTAACGTTACTATTATTAAAGGATTTAATAGTAATATTATTTCAGAAGCTCGTTTGTTAAAGGCTAGACTTTAGTATAATAAGTTAGACTATACGTTACGCGTAGGATTAACTAAGAAGAGTATTATATTAAAGTAATTAAAGTAATAGTTTAACTTAACTTTCTTTAAATATAAGCCTTTTAATTACTCTTTAGCCTCTTTAACTACTTATAACTCTCTAATTCGCCTAACTTATACCTTTTTAATATTCCCTACGCTTTAAAGGAGTATCTAGTAAGGTTTTTAATTAAGTCGACGATATTTGAGACCGCGGCTAGACGACGTTAAGTTATAACACTTACGGGCAGGGCACTTAAAGAAGGAAGTATTAGAGAATTTAGTTAAGAATGCGTGTAACGTCGAGATTATAGGTACTACTTAAATTAAGTATAAAGAGTGCTCTTTGACTGTCACGTAGTAAGTCGTTAGTCGAAGACCTTCGGAGAGAACAGCTACCCGGCCTTTTTATCGCATTTCTTAGGACTTATTCGACTTCCCTATTAGATTTGATAGGAATAACTAGCTCTTGTTAGTTAAAGACTAATACGACGGGAAATTCTATAAATAACTCTTAAAAAACAAAGGGTTAATCGCTGTCTTAGGAGTTCTTAAACCGTTTAAGGCGTAGACGAGACATTAATTCAGACTCTTAATTTACAAAATACGTTAAAATAATAATACCTCGGTTATAAGAATCAATAAATTAACCGAGTACGAAAAGTAGTATACGGAGAATAGTATTAATATTAAGGGTACCCCTTTATATATATACTAACTTAATAGGGGAGCTAAACGTATAAGCAAGGAAATCATCGAAAAGTCTATTAAGATGCGCCTTTTAGTAAACCTACTAGAAGAACTTTAGACAGAAGTAGTTATAGCGGTAATTACTTTTTATAACATAAGTCCGGCTACTTAAAAAGGCTTTAAGAGTCTAAATGAGATCTTTTATACCTAGTTTAGGTAATATTTTCAGTACTACGACCCTAAGCTTATTTAGAAGTTCACTATTAATATACGACCTAACTAGAGCAATATATAGGCATACGGCTATAGAGCTTACCTTATAATCAAGGACCGAGAGGCTCTTTAATAAAAGAGAGTATTTAAAGTCAACTTAAGAGCGCACCTTAGATACTTAGTAAGATACGTCTCGTCTAATATATATAGGGTCTAAGTACCTTAATTACAGTGTATAATAGTGACTCGGAACGTTGCTTTTAATGAATCCCTTTTTTATTTAGGCTCTTTAAACGTGGAGAGAGCGGTCGACTAGCCGCGCTTAATATTAAGAGATCTTGCTAAAATACTAAAAAAAAAGAGGAGGGACCTTAGGACGCTAGAACCGATATAATTAATTGACTGAGTACACTTGACATACTAGAATTAATAATAAGTATTACCTTAAAAAAGGAATAATTAAGTTAAGTAATAAGTTTTATAGAAACTACTAAGTTTATAATATCGGGGGTGCTATAGCCTTTGATTAAGCTTTTAATTACGAGGGTAAAGTAATTAATATTACCTTTAGAAAAGTCAGGATTAATAAAACTCGTTAATAAAAACTCGGGGGTAAATTAATTAAAAAAGAGTATTAGACTTTTTACTTACGAGTACTTTAATTAAGTCTTAAAACGAGTCGACAAATTAAGACAGTTAGTGTCTTAAAGCACAACTAAGAGAAATGTCTTACGTAGTGTATTAAACTTTAAGAAAGATGTAAGAGTTAAGTACTAATTAATACTATAAGTTATTATATACTCTTAAGGGCTATACAACTAAGAGCGCGGTCTTAAGCGTTAAGGAGTACTTACTTAAGGTGCCGGCCCTAAGTAATCAGAAACTCCGCCTTAAGTAATAGAATATAAGGAACATCTTAACTTATTAAACTTAAGAGAATAATTAAATATAAAGTAATACTTTTTACTTCCGGCCCTAATTAATAATAACCTACTTAAACCTTTATAAAGGAAGAGGGTAGAAGATCGAGCAACTAATGACAGTCAAAAGACTTAAGTTAGTAATAAGATTACGAAACCGAATTAAAGCGTTTATATAGTAACTATTAAAGAATTAATTACAGAATCGTTAAACCTATTAAGTAACTGTGAGTATTTAAAAGATTTTCTAGGGACCTTTTAGCCTAATTAAGAGTTAGTATAAAGAGACGAAAAAGACTTAAGTGTAGTTTACGTTATTATTTTAGCGTGTATTCTTAAGAATGTCGAAATTCGACAACTAGTTAATCTCTTATAAATATACTAATCTTAATTACTAAAGGACCTATTAAATTAAAGAGACCTCAAGGATTACCCTCTAAGAGAGCACTTCTAAGTCGACGTAATTAAGGAAATCACTAACTTAAAGTCGTGTAACTATTAAAGAGTCGTCAAATAAAGCTTCACTACTAAACAACTAATATTATTAAAATAAGTATTTTACGTTAAAGTCGACTTATTAGGGTATTTAACTAAGTGTCACTTGCGAGTTATTATTAAGGGAGACTTATAACCTAAAACGTCAATTCTCTTAATATATACGGTAACCTTAGTTGCTTGTTCTTTTAAGACTGCTATAGTAATAGCAGCTTAATTTGATTTAGAGATAATCTAATTTAATATTATTAACGCCTTTATTAACGCTAAACGAAGCGAATCGAGTGCTCGCGTACGTTATTACTTACTAGACGGATTTAATAAGACAGTATAGTAGTAGAGGTTAATCACGCACTTTACGGCCTTAGAGACTCGCTAGTACTATAATATAGAGACTTTACCGGAACTTCGTTAAAGTTAAGGTTAATCCCTTATAAAGAGGAGCCTTATATTTTTATAAACGAGTAACGTTTAGTCTTTATTATCTTTTATATCGACGATATTTAAGTATTATATTATATTTCGGCTCTTAAAGACACTTAACCTATTATTAACGGCTTGAACACAGTATATAAGCTCACTAAAGGAGGACTAATAAAGTAGTTTTTAGGTGTTTATATTATTAGAGATTATTAAGTAAAGATTATTTCTTTAATACACGACACTTATATTTAAAAGGTTACTCTGCGATTTAACTTAGTAAATGGAAATTACTTAAGTACTCTACTACTTTAAATTAAGCTACTAAAGAATTAAAGGCAAGTAACCTTAGTTTAAATTAAGGAGTATTAAGAGAAGGTTAACTTAGTACTTTATACAGTAATTATATTACGCGTAAACGTTACGTTTGTAGCTTTAAGACTTTCTCACTTTTTAACTAACCCCTCTTTAAAGCACCTTGCGGTAGTTAACTAGACTATTTGATACCTCTTTAAAACCCAATTTTTAACAATCACTTATAGTTACAAGTTACGCGACTCTTAACTTATTATAGCTTTAAATACTTTATTTATAGACGATTTCGATACTAGGCATGTAATGGTAGCCGGTTAGCCAAGCCTTTAGCTCCATTACGATGCCTAATTAGGATTAGCTTATACCTCGGTAAAGCTCGGTAGAGCTCGGTAAAGCTCGGGACCTCGGATGAGCGATTTATGCCGTATACCCACTTAGTATTCGACTAAGTGAGGCTATGTAACGTTACTACGTAATACGTACGTAACGTATACGTCATGTAATTAAGCTTAATTAGGCATAGTCGACTCGGTATCGAAGATATAAGGAGAGCTACCTTCCCTCGGGGAAAGGGCTCTTCACTTTGATATTCGCGCTAATAAAGAGTTATTACCTGATTATCTGATCCCGTGACCTCGCTTATGGTATTAGGCTTATTAGCTTATTACTGTGCTATTACAAGGCACTCCTTTAATAGTTATATTATAATACTTTTTAGAGGTTTAATTTTATAAAGAGCGGCCTTATAAGATATAGTCACTACTTCGACTATATAAGCTGAGCTTTTAAGCGTTAAGCGCACGGCTAAAGAGATTATAGCTTTGTAGCGTTTCTTTTAAGAGTTACGTCTTAAGTTAAGGGAAATTTAGAGGATCTTTTGTAATAATTAATAAATAATATAATTAATTGTTAAGGAAAATTAGCGTATTTCTATTAAGTTACGCCACGTTAATATTCAAAATATATAATTACGCCAGGAGTTTTAAAAGGGCACTTTTTTAGTCGAATATTTACTTATAAGTTATATACCCGCTAATAGACTTATAAAGAACCTCTCTTAGTAGAAATTTAAGAATTTTATTACTCTCATTAACTTAGTAGATATTCGTGTTTAATTAAAGTAACTTATTATAAAGCCCTCGCTTTAAAACAGGTCTTTACACACGTTCTTTACTTTTCCTTTATATAAGGGTAGTTTAACTATGAGCTCACCCTATAAATACATAATATATTTTCTTATATATTTGTTATTATTTTATAAATTCTCTTACTATTTAATTTACTTCGAGAGCAACTAAGCTCGGGGGTGAAATTCACGGCATTTAGAAGATTTAATTACTCTTAATAGTTGTTTGTTTTTATAATAAAAGTAACGTAACGTAAGTAAATTATAAAGGGACACTTAATTATTTAGAAGTTCTTAAGCTTTACTTTATAAAAAGAGAGTAACTTAATTATCTTTAAGTAGTAAGCCCTGAACTTCCTTAGCTAGAGTAGCTAAGGCACTTCTAATCACACTATAAAGCTTATTAATGTGAGCGGCCGAAGCCTCTTTTTTAAGAGTAAAAGCTAGAGCTCTACTAACACTAGTAGGTCTACAAGTAGGCTCCAGAGAAAATAGAGTACTAGTAACAGTAGTAAGTTGCTTTCTAGTAACCCGCGCATAAACCTTTAGAGTACCGAAGGAGTTCTCTTTATTTAAAAGAAATTAATCGATTTAGCCTTAATTTCGCGGGAAATTTAAGATAAAATAATATACTAGACTCTTTAATAATAGTACCACCTTTATCTTCCTCCTCCTCGTTACCTCCTCCTAAGCCGGTTACTTTATTAGTAGTAGTAGTAACAACCTCACCTTAGAGGGTAGTAAAAACAAGAGCTCTTAAGCGCTTTAATTCCTAAAACAGTCAGTAATTACACGCTAAAAAGGAACAATTAAAGGAATTTACCTTTTTACTTACGTCGTTTAAGAGCGTAATATAATAAAGGAGAAAAGGGGCCTAAGTAGTAGTAAGAGCAACTTTATAGGAGTAGCCTAACAAGTAAGCGAAACAACAAGTACCCCGACTAATAATATTAAAGTACTCGCTAGTACTTTTAATTTAAAGGGCGCTATTAATATAACCTAAATAAATAACTAAACGCTCATTTCCCTTGACCCGGGGAACACGAGCATAAGTAACCGGAGCAGCCGCAGTAGCTCTCTTTAGAGCAAGAGCAGCCTTTAAAGCCTTCTTAGTATCCTTTTTCTTTTTCGCCTACTATAATTAATAATGTTTAAATTAATATATAGCCCCAAAATTAACGATTAGCTTAACAAAAATCAATTTAATAACTTATAATAGTAGCTAAACTATTAGCCTTAACGGCCTTAGTAGAGCGCACTAATACACCTATAGTATTAATTAATTAATTTATTAATTAGTTGATTAATTATTAATTAGTTAATTAGTTAGTAGATCGAAAGGTCGATTTATATATATTATAAAGAGGTTATAAGATTAAGAATTAAGTAGGGGATACGCTACTTCAAATAAGACGGTTGTTTACCTAACTTAATAGTACAAGAATAGTTATGGCCTAATTGTTTAGTTTAGTGTTTACTCTCGCTTAAAGTAGCTAATCACAATATTAGTAGCTTATAATTATTACTTAACTAGGGGGTGTGTCGTACAAGCACAGGCTAATACTCGGTTAATTGTGCGTTATACTAGTTTTAGATTTTGCTAGCGTATACCGCTTTTAGGGGAATAACGTGTTCCCCTGATTTCCTTATATATTCTAAAGAACAATTAATCACTTTAATTTAACTTACGTTAATCGCAAGGCTCTACTCCACTTCTGTACCACAGTACTATAATTAAGGAAGTGATTATTAATTATAATGCCTATATTAGGAACAAGTCATCTTAGTACATACCTTATGAGTAAATGATTATAATACTAATACTACTAAAACCTTGGAAATTTATATTATAGGACTTTATAAGGCTGTTACCGTTATTAAAGGACTAGGCCATAGGAGTTAGCTATAACATAATACTTATTATCATAAAGAAACTTACTAAATATATGATTTTAGTATTAGTTAAGTCCACACTTACGGCCGAGAACCTAGCATAGGTATACCTTAAAGAAGTAGTTTTTAAGCATAAAGTACTGTCACATTTTGACTATTTACATGCCTCACTCTTCTAAAGGCAGAGTGAGAGTAGGTTTATATACATAAGGGAGAGCTTCGAGAGCTTTCTATGTGTTTACAAATCAAGGCTTCTAGAGCCTTCGGTATCCACGTGATTCTTGGATCACATGATTTCCAACATAGCGCTTAGCTCCTTCTTAGAGTTAAGGTGGGCCTTTATAGTAAAGTAGATCCTTTTAAATAAGTTTATATTATTAATGTTTAGGGTTTTATTATTCTTAGAAGTAACTCGTATAACTTTAGTTTATAGATTCTAAAGAAGAGAGAAGATAAATCTTATAGAGGCTTACTTATTAGTGAGGTTATTATAGTTAATATAATTAATAGCGACCTCTCTAAATACCCGGAGGAAGTTGCGGCATTATTCGAGAGTAAGCTTACTGTCTTTTATAAGAGTCTTGAAGTTATACTTAAGTCGGTTAAGGTAACTATTAATATATAGGGGGCGCTTTATATTATCGCGCTAATACTCCTAAATTATAATATCCTTGAAGTTAGTATAATTACTCTCTTTAAAGCCTAAAAGCTTCCGAATAGTCTATATATAAGTTTAAGTAACGTACTTAATCACTTATTCTTTCTTAACTTAATTATTAGTGACTATATAAGTTATAAAGTATCGATCGAGAATTCAGAAGTAGTTACTAATATTAATTCCGTTAAAGATAAGGGTATTTAAGGTTCTAGTAATAAGTATAAGCTAACTAAGATAGATTTTCAGGTTCTTTAAGTCGTTTATAGTAAAGGTAAGACTAAAGTATTAGTATAGCCTTATAAGATTAATAGAATTAGAGCTAGTAGTCCCTTGCTTTTCTTTCTTTCCTTTATTCCTCTTTTAAGAAGTATCTAAGGTTTAAGAAGTAGTGTCCTTAGAGAGTATAAAAGTATTAATACTTAGCCTAACAGTGATTTCAAGTCTAAATAAAGGAGTTACTTTTATTAAAACAGAGTTAAGGGGCATTATAATATTATTAAACTTACTTATCTTAAGGTTACTATAATTATAGTCGATGTTTCTGTTATTTAATATCCTGTGTTGTCGTAAGAAGGTCGTAATAAAGTAAGTTAATAGTGTCGTCGATTAGAATATAGGAAAGTAACTAAGAATATAATATATTAATTGTTAAAGAAATATAAAGGAAACCTCTTCCCTTAAAACAGAAAGTATATAGGCTCTCACTTACTTTAAAGCGAGATAAGTATTGTTAAGAGAGCATAAACGAAAACTCTAGAATAAGGTGTAGAGCACCAAAGGCTGAACCCTTTGGGGCACTAGGTCTTCAATGTAAGGTGGAAAAAGTCTTCAATTTTTTTCTAAAATACAACCTGGCAAGACCTCTTATACTACCCTAGAGGCAGTTTGGTTCATGCCTTAGAAGCCTTAGGCTTCATAACGAAAGCTGGCCCTAATGGCCGCTTAACAGTATTAATAACCTCTAATAAAGGTTTAAGGCTGTGCTCCTTAGTTAACCCTTGGCGAACGCTAATAATTATTAAACTAAAACAAATACGCCTTAAAGCTTAAGGCTCGTATACAGAAATTATAAAAATAATAAAAGTAATATAATAAGGAAATAAAGTAAGGGAATTAACACTCGGCGTAAGCCACTTAGGCTTTAGACTAGCCTAGAAGTTCTATGTCTCGGCGAACACTCCGAAATATAGGCTTACTAATACTTTACTTAAGCTTCTAATATATTAATTTTAGTTCTATTATAGAGTCTCGACTTTTCTTAACGTTTAAAGAATACTAATTACGTTTAAAAACACTAGAACCTTCGCTGAGAATAGAAATTAATGCGAAGTAACTAAGTACTATGTCTTAGAACAATAAAATTAAAATAGTGGCCTAAGGGAGACAGATTTTCTAGTACTATAAGTACTCTTACTTTGTAGTTTTCCTTAGTTCCTTAGTAGTCTTCGTTTCTCTTAAGTCAAAGGTTTATATTCTTTATATTTGTCGTTTTGCCTTGAGGGCTAAGAGATAACTAACTAAATAGCTCCTTTAGTTTAGACAATTGTCGTTTTTCTTGACTCTCTTTATATAAGTTAATATATAGGGGCCTCACTATTATACTTACTTAGTTCCTCCTTTAATAATAACTCACTCCTTACGTAGGTTACTAAAAATATATAAGAGGAACGAACCTTAATTTATATAATAAGAGGGTAATATATAGCGAGCCACTAAAGGAGATTCTAGGCTTTATAAATAATAGATTAATTAAATTTAAAGATATTATATATCTAAAGAGTACAAATCGGTAAAGAAGGGGAGGGAAAAGAGTTTTAATAAATAAAATATATCTAGTGTTACGTTCTTGACGTTTTGTAATCAAGTGTTAGCTCCTTTTATGTGCGAAGGACTAGCGCAGTCATGTGACAAAAGAAATCAGCGGCTGTCCCCGCTACAATATTAGGGGCTATCTTATTTAAGTAACGATACTTTAAGTAAGGTGCTTAAAGTGTAACGTTCTTAAGTTCTAACTAGTACGCGGCGTATAAGTCCATCGGTTAGTATTAGTTAAGAAATAAGGTTACAAGAAGTCGGGTTCTTAACAGGAATTAAGACGTTATAAGTAATAATTAAACTACTATATGAATTTAAGCACGAAGCTTTATTACCTAGGAAATCATACTAATTATATAACTCGTGGATCTCTAGGAAGCCTACGTTCTCGGGGCTCTAAGAGCCTTAAATCGTAAAGCTCCAAAAGCTTCATGCCATTACGTAACCTCCCGCCAATCCTAAACGACCTCTAGGTTGGCCCGTAAAGTGGCCCTTTGGCCTATCCTAGCTTCTCTATGCGGTAGTACCACCGAGCCTTAGGGCTAAGATACACGTGATTGCTTGGGCCGTGACACGTTTGAGCTTGCATTTGCCTAGTTAGGCTCTCTAAGCGAATACACACGTGATAAGCTAGAGTAGTTATATAGACCTAGAAATCCCCCGTACAATAGAATCATCATTCACACCAGTATCACTTCTTTTCAGCTTTTAACTTAAAGTATATTTTATATAAACTCAGGATTTTTATCTTCATTATTTTAAGTAAGTAAAATCCCTTATAAAGCTACTTAAATAAATTAAGGCTTAAGAAAATAATACTAACGATTACGATAACTTTAATAATAATAAGAAAATAAACTAACGATTAAGAACAAGCTTTTTTAAGAGAAAGAGGCAATATAACGACTAAGGGCACTAAAGGCCTTATTTCTAATATACTAACTAACTAAGTATTACTAAGATTAAACGAGCTTATAATACTTCTCCTTTATATATAAAGCTTTACTTTTTATATCTTTTTTCTTACGTAATTATAAATTCTAAGGGACTTTAATTATCTTTACATATTATTTATTAAGCTATATAAGGCCGTATACATACGTAAGTACTATCTTTCTAAAGCTAGCGTCACAAATCTTCTTTATTACTTAAAAGAAAAGGTTCTATTTAACTCGCTAAATTGGAAACCCGATATTAAAATGGTACAAACTAGTATTAAGTACGTCATCGCAATAGGCCGACTTAACTAAGAGGTAGAACACAAAGTAACCTAAATGTCAAAAGCGTAACTTGTATTAAGACTCCCCCCCTTTCCCTTCGTTTTCCCCTGCCCCTGCCCCTCTTATTTAACTAACCTACTACGCACCCTCGTAGCTTAGCAGGTCTTGCTTCAACCGCTGAAAATAAGACATTAAACACTTAAAGGAATAATCTTCAAGCACACTTACTACTAACAAACCCACGGGAAGTCCCAACCAAAGCCACTCACATTCCGACTATTGGTCAATTATGTGTCGCTGATTATTCTGCGGCATTTTTGGGGGGTTTTGTTTTTTTGTCGTATTAGGAAAAACGGGATCGGCGATGTGTCCCGTATGGGCCCACTTCCCCGCGTGAAGACCGGGCAGTCAAAGCCTTATTTGGTGGCGTGGCAGTGAAAGAGACCCCTCCGTATGGGAAAGGCGGAAGAACCCGAAGAGGACTTGGCTCACGGTCTACGTTTTTATCCGCACACCAAAATAAATACCTTTCTAAATAGGTTAATATCAACACAAGCATCAACATGTTTCAATCAAAAAACTGATAGGATTATTCTCGAGCTTCTGTTAAGTATTTGTGTCTTTTTTCGAAGGGTTTAAATAACAGGAAAAGGTCGGAAGCTTGCGCCGAAAAAGGGGTCTCCAGCAGGGGTTCTGCGTTTTCGCTTTTTTGGTGTGCGGATAAAAACGTAGACCGGGAGCTTGGTTCTCGAGTCTCTCGCGGAATCTTCCTTTCCGTGGCTGTTGGGTGTGTAGTTTCCTCAAAAGTGGGCGCGTATGAGTTCGGCATAGTACTACTGATTCGACGGAGCCGACATTGATCAATGCCGCTATCTGCCGCTTCACCCTCCCTGTGGTATTGTTCAACGGCTTAGCCTCACTCGGATGTCAGCCAAAAGGACAAAGCGTCGGCATCGGGATAGGGATGCCGCGGACTGGTTCTCACCTTCTCGTGAGCTTTAGCACAAGTCACCCTCGAACCACCTTGCCTGTCTCTGATCCATCTAGTTAGACTATGGAAAATCTGGGGACTTCCTGGAGGCTGGTCTGAACGGACCCACATTCCGCGTTCTTCCCAAGAACAAATACATCCCACCCCTTGCGCGGTCAAAGCTTATTTGGTGGCGTGGCAGCGAAAGAGCCTAAGGGACAGGTGGAAGAACACAAAGGGAACTGTTCTCGTGTCCCTCGCGGAATCTTCCAGCTTTGTATAATATGCAATTTCCTTGAAGTTGGGCGCGGAGTTTGGCATAGTATTACTGATTTGACGGAGACGACACCCGCTATCATGTGCTTCAGATCCCCGTAGCATTGTTCGACGACTTGGGATGTAAGCCAAAAGGAAGTTGGTTTCAGCCCTCACAGATTAAAAGGTCGGTGGCGCCAAGGGGGTTCGGTTCCTTCCGAAATTCGCGCAGGATCCGGAATCTCGCCACGGAAGTTTGTTTTAGCCTTCCTATTGAAGCATCCATAATTTATACCTCCAACTCTGAATTTGGAGGTTGTCCAACCAATGGTAGATGAAGCTTTATCTAGGTAGCTGGATGTTCAAATCCTTAAAGTCTGCTTGGTTTGTTCGCATGCTTTCTTCCGCTCACTGCCTTCCCAACTCTATTTTCGAGCTGATGCTCTTGTTTGGAACGGCATTTACAATCGACGATCCTGCTTTCGAGATGACAGCTATCGAATACCCAGGCGTCGATAACGACATTAGTCCAAGCGCTCTGACGGCGATTTGGACAGGGGCATCCATAGCGATTATCGTTGTTGTTGTCCGGACTTTCACCCAAGCGAAGATCGTGGGTCGCGTTGGTATTGATGATTACCTGATGATTCTGTCACTTGTACGTTCCCTCATTGAATGGGATCAGCTTTAACAAGAGTAAATCAGGCCTCTGCTTTGCTCAACACTTCACTCATTACCAGCAGCATCCACTGGGGCACCGGAAGACACTGGTATTATCTCAGTGACCTAGAGAGGAAGATGGCAGTGAAATACCAAGTTCTCGCTGAAGTTCCGGGCATCGCCGCTCCAACCCTAGCACGAATCTCCTTTTCTCTCTTCGTTTTGAAGTTCGTTGGACCATCCAGGGCCAAGAAATGGATTCTCTGGTCTGTCATCTGGGGACAAATTATCAGTAACCTTATCCTTATCATTATCATTCTGGCTCAGTGCGAAATCTTCTCGGCACTTTGGGATCCAACGGTTGGGGGCCGGTGCTGGAGCCTTTATGCGCAGATATATGCCAGTTATGTCATAGGAGGTATGTTCCTCCAAAAGCTGTTGGCAACGATTATACTAACCTGAATAGCTATAAACTCATTACACGATCTTATACTCACATTTTTGCCACTCATGATCCTTAGAGTTTTGAATATGAGTCTTCGAATAAGGGTCATCCTTGCTACTCTAATGGGAATGAGTATTTTGTAAATACCAATGTCCGTTCTCCTTGACTTCTCTAATAACCAATTGGTAGTACATTCGTAGCCTCCATTATCAAGACTGTCGCGATTAGGAACTTTGGAGAGAGGCAAGATTTCACACGTAAGGAGAACCTTCTTCCACCGTCTTAAAAGGACTTAAGTTAACAGAAGTCTGTCTTAAGACAACGTCGTTAGCTTCATCATCTGGTTCACGATTGAAAACTACGTTGTAATAATCGCCGCCTCTGTCCCCTCGATCCGACCTCTCCTCCTCTACCTTAAAAAATCCAACTCCCAAACCGGCTCCTGCGCCCTAAGGACCTACCCAGGCCAAACCACCAGGCGCAGCCCAAACGGCTACGTCTCTCACCATAACGAGCATGTTATTAATATACCACATTCGGGATTAAAGGGTTACACACAAAATACGGCAGTGGGGTTGGCGGTTGGAGGGAATAAGAATATGGCTGATAACGAGAGTGAGGAGCATATTTTGGGGTTCCAGAATGATTCGACGGCGGGTATTACGAAGACTACGACTGTGAGGGTGACGTATAATGAGGAGGATGGGCAGGATCTTGTTACGGGCACTCCCGAGTCACGGACTCGGAGCGTGCTAGGACAGCACAGCTGCTAGGACCATAAGCTCAGGACGACTATGGGTCTAGGACAATGGTTCCAGGGGAACATTAGTCCTAGGACATATCTTCTAAGAGAACCTAGCACCTAGGATTTCGTTACCAGAGTCACATATACCGTAGTACTCTCCTATAGTTTATATAAAAATTCTATAAAAAATTTTTATTAAGGAATTTAAGGCGAGGGATATTTGCTAATTTTTTTAAGACAAATTAAAAAAGAGTTATGAATAATATAACTCTTAATTTAAAAAAAAAACTACAATTACGTATAACTACGATCTTATATATTAATAGCAAGTATATAAAACTAATAAGAGTTCTTTAGAATCTATAACTAAGTAAGAAAAAAGGTATAAAAAGTAAAGCTTTATATATAAAGGAGAGGCTTTATAAGCTTGTTTAATCTCGGTAATACTTGGTTAATCGGTATACCGGAAATAAGGCTCTAGGCACTCCCAGTCGTGACATAAAGAGATAGTTTTATAATAATAACTTATAAAAGAATTCGGGGCGAGGGATATTTACTATTTTCTTAAATAAATAAATAAAAAGTTGTAAATAATATAACGCTTACTTTAAAATAATAATAATTACGTGTAATTGCGGCTTTGTATATTGATATAACGTTCCTGGTTCTGACTGGTACGCGGCGTATAGGCTCGTTAGTTAGTATTAGCTAAAAAGTAAAGTTATAAGAGGTTTAGTTCTTAATAGAAATTAAGACATTATAAGTAATAGTTAAATTCTTATATAAATTTAAGCACGAAGCTTTATTACTTAAGAAACTGCTTTGTTTATATAAACCTTCGATTTAGCTAAGATCTTAAATCCCTAGATCCTTAGATCTCTTTAAGTCCTAAAAGCTTCTGGGATCCCGGGATCCTATCACGATCTAGGGACATCACGTGTGTCTGGCCCTAAGGCTCGGCGGCCACGCCGCACAGAGAAGCCAGAACAGGCCCGTACGAAGCCACTCCTTAGGCCTAAAGCGAAGGATAGGTAGTCACGTGGGGGATCCCTAGATCCCTGGATCCCTTGGTAAGCGAGGGGATCTAAGGATCTAAGGATTTAGGAAATTAAGAGATCCAGGGGATTCCTAGGTAAGACAAAGTTTTATATAAATAAAGTAATTTCTTAGGTAGTAAAGCTTCGTGCTTAAATTTATATAATAATTTAACTATTGCTTATAACGTCTCGATTCTTATCGAAAACTGTTGGTATCTAACCAAGGTCCGATACCTGATATCAGGGTGACAAAGAATATAACAAGTGAAGTTTGATCAAGTATATTCCGTGTGTCCCTTTCGTACGAAAGGGAAAGCTACCTTAAATACATCAAGTACTAAACCCCGTAGCTCGTATAAGCATTACTCGTACGAAACCAGGAGGCAAGGTATGAAACCAAGCTTCATCTCGGCCAGGAGAGACGACTATCTTTGGAAGCTGTCAGAGTAAGAGAATGCCCCTCAGCTAAGGCTATCCCAACACTGGCAACTCTTCTTTTGTCAGAAGAAAAACTCTCCTACCTTCCTTCTTTCTCCTCTGTACGAAGTGCGCGCAACCTAGCGCATTATCCCCAGCTCCTCTTCTTCCTTCGTACGAAGCACGTGCTCCATGTGACTTCGGCTCGCTATGTTGAATAGTGACCGCTTTGGGAAGGAACGACTTCGTTCCTTCCTCGTACGTCTCTCGCCAGCTGGCTGCTAGCCTTTTCCACGCACAAAAGAGATTTTCTGAATTCCCTCTTCTCTTCTTCTTCTCTTCTTCTTCAACCAACAGCAACAACAGCAGCAGCAACAGTAAGTCCCCTTTCTCTTCTTCGTACAGCTCTCCTCCTCCTCAGATATTCTCTGTACGACCTGAGATAGCCTCGTACGAATCGGCGCCTCTCTTTTCCGCCTTGCCTGCAAGGTAATCTGATTCGTTGTCGCTGTGTACTAACGAAAGGTCTTCCGTAGGCCACAACACCACCACCACCACCACCACAACCAGGTGAGTACTCTCCCTCGTACGAAGTCTACCCCCTCGAGACTAGCTTCGCACAGCTGCTGCAACCTTAGTGAGGTGGTACTAACGCCTGCGTAGCCACACCACACCACACCACACCACACAATGTTAGTCTTTTTCTCTTCATACGAGCTGGCCCTTATCCCCAGGATATAGCTTCTCGTACGAACCTCCGGTCCTTTTGTCTAAGAACTAACATCGTATAGGGCCCTTGTTCTCTTCAACGCCGTCAATGCCGCGCTGGCTGCTGCCAACGCCAACGCCCATCCCATGCTCATTATCGGCGGGCAGCAGCTGGGCCCGTTGTGTCATAATGCGTTGCAACAAACAGTCTTGGCCATGCCAGGACGTGATGTCGCCTTCGTACAAGGGCGCATCACACCCCAGCAGCTTATGACACATCGGCCTTCGTACGTCAATGCCCTCTTGATTCAATCGAGAGGTGTTGTCCGAGCTGTTCCTTGTGCTGAATGTTCCCGGCGTGGCTTAACGCCTTTCCCTGACTGTGCTTCGGTTCAAGGTCATTTCGGGGATAGCTGTGGTAACTGCAAGTGGCGAGATCATGCCGCTCGTTGTAATCCCCCTCCTGAGGACTCATCGTCCGAAGACGGAGGTTCAGGAAACGAGAGTGACGAAGTTCAAGTGGTTGCTGTGCGGAGGGCACCACAGGGACTCATTGCTGGACCTGTACGAAGGGGCTTGATAGAAGATGGGTCCAGAGATGCTCCGATTGTCTTGTAACTTCGTACGTATCTTTTGTGTTCCCTTTTGTTTGCAAGCACAATTCCTTCTCACAGCCAAGCTTCTGGGCATCGTACGGAGGCTCCCTTCAAGTGAATGGACTCAAGCTCATCTTCAACCTTTGCGCGGTGCTTGGGATAAGT
This sequence comes from Leptodontidium sp. MPI-SDFR-AT-0119, assembly GCA_020726505.1. Classification (NCBI taxonomy): domain Eukaryota; kingdom Fungi; phylum Ascomycota; class Leotiomycetes; order Helotiales; family Leptodontidiaceae; genus Leptodontidium; species Leptodontidium sp. MPI-SDFR-AT-0119. Next base: position 583,660 of record JAHLEZ010000023.1, read on the forward strand.
ACTTCGTACAGGAGCCTGTACGAAGGAAACCAATGGAGATTTCCCTTAATCGATTCGTTGTTGGATTATCGTTGGACAGTTGGTCGTTAGGTAGTCGATCGTCGTATTAGATATTATTTGTTTGGTCGAGAAATGCATAACCATCGTTTCGTACGGTATTCAAATGAGTGACTGAAATGAAATGAAAAACACGCATTTGACAAATGAAATCATCGTATCGTACGATGTTATTCCTCCCCTGGCTCTACTTTCTTTTCCCTCTTAACCCATCCTTCTACTCGTACTACAATCTGATTATTATCAATCAGCTTTTCCAAGCTTTTGTTCGGGTTTGACTTCGTCATCGCATCCGCCGGGTTGTCTTGACCATTGATCCATCGGATTTCTGCAAGTTCTCGTCGTTCGTACGATTGACGCAAAGCCATGATATCGATCATTAGCCGCTTCTCTTTCGTAGTGCCAAGCTTCACGAGGCATTCGTACAGCGAGAACGAGTCTGTACAAACAACGATTGGGATCGCTGGTATCTCAAGCCGCGACGTGATAATATCGATCGTACTCTTCACCGCGATTGCCATATCAACCCCGTTAACCATACCGTAAATCTCGGAAGCTAAGACACTTCGTGTTACTCGTTTGCTCTTCGTACTACTCCAATGAAATAGATTTCCAGAAAGAAGAAACGAGTCTTGATCGTTCGAATCGGGGTCGTCGTCCTCCGTGCCGAGAATCATTACGTATCCAAGCTGGGAACTTAAGTCCTTGTTATTCGCAAAGGATCCGTCGACAAAAACAAATAACTTCGTACGATGTAAGTCCAAAGGAATATAGTTTAATCCTCGTCCGATGTTTTGAATCTGCCACTGAATGCGCTTATTCAAGTTCTTTACGTCGGTATCCTCTGGTTCTTGGAATTGAGCCGCAACTGATAGGTCGTACGAAGCTTCAGGTTGGCATAAAGTTGCGATATATGCCCCTCGAGCCCGTTGTTCCCGATACTGGTTCGTACGGTCCGGTGCTCTTAAGTCAACTTCAGCTAACTTCTCGCCTTGCCCTTTCTGAAGGATTTGGACGAAGTCCTTTCGATCATGCACGATACATCCGTTGAACGCGAGGGGTGATTCGTACGATAAACGATCCTTCGGTTTTGCAGAGAAACCGGCAATCCCGAGTTCTTTCTCCTCCTTCTCTTGGAACTCGTTAGTAGCCAAGATCAGGGTATCGTCCGTTTGCATTCCAACTACTCCAAACGGCATTCCTGGTTGAGTAATCAGAAGGCATGGATCGTACGAAGACGTTTCCATATGCAACTTGACCTTATGATGTGTGTCGTACGTCCCCCACCAGTGTGTTCCTGATTCCGGGATACCGTATAATGGCTTTCGTACGAGCATGATTGTATCCGGCGAGTAGTTGCTGGCAATTTGCTTTGGCAGTCTCGCATAGATCGTACGATTCAGAAAAGTTGTCGACTGGACATACGCCTGAGTAATATCCCGAATAAAGATCGATAACCCTTTTCGTACGAGTGACGGATAGAGTGCCAGAATTAGTCGCTGACTGATCCGTTGAATCGTCGGAGACTGAGTGAGGATCTGTTCCTTTCCCGCGTCATTATACGCTTGGATCACGAGTCTGGATTTCTCGTACGGAGCTTCAGTTGTCTTCCCTTTGATTTCATTAACAAGCCGGGAATTAAAGATCCGTCCGCGATGTTGCCTTGGGTCGTATCGTACGAACTCAAATACGCCTCGAGCAATCAAGCTATCAATCTCCTTTTGTTGAGATTCTTCAAATGGAAGACCAGGGCTGGTGATCTTCCCTGCTGCTCGCATCGTACGAGATAGGTCTAAGTCGGATTGTTCTTTCCGAGTCAGGAAAACTTCTGGTGATCGTACAAGTCCCTTCTCGAGTTCCTGCTTTGTCTTAAACGGAATCAAGACAACTGGCCGTACTGAAGGAGACACCTGGTCTGATCGTACACGGTCCTCCGGGGCCTCGGCGATTTCTTCCGTGTAAAACGGCTTAACCACCGTCGTACGAAAGGAAGTCGGTCCTGAAGGCAATTGAACAACACACTCTTTCCCCGTGACCGATAATAACGAAAACGGGCCTGTCCATCCCTTTTTCTCCCGCCATACTTTCACTGAAGATTGTAATGGAAGTCGTACGGTCTCGGTAATATCAGGGCCGTTCCTTATACTCTGAGCATCTTTGATCTTTCGTACGGCTTGAATCTTTCGCAATTCCGTCATTGCTATCCGAACTGCCCTTGCTCTAGTAAGCATATCCGCAGATGGTGGGTCTTCGTACGAAAGTCTAGGATATGCTCCGAAAACTAGAAGTGTTGGAATCAGTCCGTTTGGACCAGCCGTATCGTTCACGGCTTTCACGGCCATTTGAAGGACTACTTCTTTTGCCAGGTTTTCGCTTCTCGTCTCGTCCCAGATGATCTCGTACGATCGGCGTAAAGGGGCGTGATACCGCTCAACCTTCCCGACACTCTGATGTGCCTCGACTGGGACTTCCTTTACATCGACGTTCATCGTACGAGCATTTGCTCTGAATTCTGATGATGCGAAGTTCGTCCCGGCATCGTGTACGAAGTAATCCGGGGGTCCAAGGTAAGTATCGATCCAACACGTACGAAGCGTAATCCACGTTGTCTTCGCTGAATTATCCTTTAGGAATCGAGCGGCATTAAAGCCGGTTGCCTCGTCAACTGCTTGAAGGACTGCTGCTCCTGAAAGATATAAAATATCCACGATTACAGAGAAATTGAATTCGATATCGTCTTTTAAAGAGAATCTGAATCGACCTGGGTTCTTCGTATGAAGCTGACACTGTTCGCAGAACTTTGAGATCTTCTCAATCGTACGAAGGTTTGTTTCCTCGTGTCCTGCTCGCTGAAGAACGCGGTACAGTTTCTCAACTGAAGGATGTCCAAAGCGTCGATGGAGTTGCCTAAGCTCTGTTTCCGTGAAGTGCTGGTACATGAACGTGTCTTTCATCGTATGAATCATCATCCATGGATGTCCCCATTTTCGTACGATCGGAATTCTCTTATCCCCTTGAATCATAATATTCTGAAGGTTGTCTAATCGTACACCGAGGGAGTCCATATCTTGAATACATAACAGGAACGGGGTATTTGTCGGAACAATCCAGAACCTCACTTGCCCGATGGGTGTTCGTACGAGTATCGATCCCTCTGATTCTGCTACTCCTTTGCCAAATCGAATCGTATGCGTTTGGCTGCTCGTACGATCAACTTCTAGCGACGGGTCAAGCTTCAGAAGTGCTTGGACTTGTTGCTTTCCTGCGGTAGAGATTCCGGCAGCACCGCTGTCTGGCATAATCCCTTGGAAGACTTCGGACGAATATCTGTCTCCAATGACGAATACCTCGCCTTCGTACGAATGCTTCGTCGGGTCTCGTTGCAAAAAGGCGTGTTTTGTCGATTCGTCGTTTAGAACTTGGATCATTTGTCGTCCGTCGACTTCCCCGTACTCCGTAAAGAATCCTTCTGGCTCATCTTCGTCCTTCCATTCCTCTGTATCCTCTGGCACTTCTTTTATTGTCGTACAATCAAATTCCCTTGGGAAATCTTCGTACGAGCTTAAGAAAGCCTGAGTTGCTTCCTCGGATCCATTGAACTCGGTCATTAGGTGATTCTTGACCTTCGCCCACGCGGCTTTCTGCTCTGCCTCCGGATGATCTGTTGACCAGCAACCTTCCTTCTTACAAACAATACATTTCCTATTCGTACGATCATTAGAAGGGTTCCTTGGACGAAAAGTCCTCTTCTGGAACTGGTTTGGTGCTGTGCGATCCGGAAATCGTCGTGCCTTCCCGTAGAATTGTCTCTCTACTAAGTTGTGATCATGATCGTACGAACGATTCTGTAGGTAAGTGCCAACCTCCCTCGTTCGTACGGCTGTAGCAATTGCAGACCGTAAGTCTGCGCATAGCCCTTCAAATGTCTGTGCAGGCTTATATAGTGCTAGACTACACTCTTCTACTCCACGACATGCGTTTAGCACTTGATCGCGAAGATTATGCTCTGTCTGGTATTCCCTTGATAGGCCGCGTTGCGCCGTACGAAGAGAATCAAACATAATTTCCAAGCATTCTAACCGAGACTTCTCTGGGTTCTTTGCAATCGTAGAGATTAATGTAGTCTCTCTCCACTCAGACAAGTACTTTTGCTGATTCTCCTCAGTCTCAAAGTGATTCCGGGTCATACGAATCATTGTAGGGAAATCGTACGAACGTCCTGCAATCTTGTCGTAATAGAAATCCGCTGCTCGTCCTTTTAGCATAATCGAGAATGCTAGGTGGTACTGGTCACTTGAGATTCCGATCTTCGTACAACAGTCGAAGAAGACCTGGAGACGAATATCTAGGATATCGTACTGCTCTCCGCCGTACTTCCGGCTCTCATTGCTATAAACCTTCATTAGGTCCGTTAACAACCGTGAGTTCGGGATGATTGTCCGAGACTCATACGATACGGTCGGTTCCGGCGGAGGAGCTCTCGGGGTCGGTGGATCATCTTCGTACGAATGTTGTCTCAGTGGTCGTTCGACGGTTTCGTAGGCTTGGTCCCGACTTGGAAGGTTGTTGTCTAAGGCCGGATGTGGCGTAGGACTGAAACGTTCGTACGCTGGGTAGCGTTGTTTGGCTGTTTGACCTCTGTCTGGTGATAAAGACTTTGCCAGATTTGCGTACGAAGTCCGGTCAGAACTAACCGTGTTCTCGTTCAAAACGACATGGGGCGGAGGACTCAGATATTGTCCAGACGTTTGAGGCTGTCGCTGAGTTGTTTGAATTGGCTCTGAGAGTGGGTCCTCTGCCTCTTGAGTTCGTACGATTGGAGAATCTCTGGAATTGTCCGAAATAGCGTGTCTCGCTGGTGGTTCGCTTTGTACAGTTGAAGTCGGAGTACCTTGCCGGTTTCTGTCTTGCCCTTGGGATTTCCATTGGGCATAAGTCCTTCGATTTTGATCTGTCCACTCATGTGGTTCTTCCTCTTCCAAAACATCTGCCAACGTTTGAGCGTACGAGATAGACCCCCTTTGCTCTCGTACCCATACTCCGTGATCAAGGAGGTATGTACGAAGATCCTTAACAGCTTCCCGGGATCCGATAGCAAAAGTATCTTCCGTCCATCCTTCGAAGCCTTCCTTGAATTCTTCCCAAAGTCCGTAGTCCCAAAACTCTTTTTGGCGGTATCGTACGAGGGCCAAGGTAATGTGGTTATTGACTCGCTTAAGCGTTTGATGCTCGTCGTTCGCAAGGTCAAAGGGTTCCCCCCATGCTTCCGTATCCAATGGGTAGGTGACCTCTGGTGGTGGAATCATCGTGTCCTTCTTCGTACGAAGGTTAATGAAAATTGTCAAGTCGTGTTTGCGTTCCGTGAATCCTCAGATCGTACGAATCGTCTTCTTCTGCTAGTCGCCGACGCAGGGTCCGATCAGTTTGCCTCTCCGGTCTGTCTTTTCCGATTGTCGTCTTCTTCTGCTAGTCGCCGACGCAGGGTCTGATCAGTTTGCCTCTCCGGTCTGTCTTTCCGATTGTCGTCGTACAAAAGTATTGCCTAACTGTTCTGTGGTTATTTAACCACTGATCAGTGTTGGTATCTAACCAAGGTCCGATACCTGATATCAGGGTGACAAAGAATATAACAAGTGAAGTTTGATCAAGTATATTCCGTGTGTCCCTTTCGTACGAAAGGGAAAGCTACCTTAAATACATCAAGTACTAAACCCCGTAGCTCGTATAAGCATTACTCGTACGAAACCAGGAGGCAAGGTATGAAACCAAGCTTCATCTCGGCCAGGAGAGACGACTATCTTTGGAAGCTGTCAGAGTAAGAGAATGCCCCTCAGCTAAGGCTATCCCAACAAAAACCAATCGTCTTGTGACTTCACTTTATAACAGATACCAACCGGCGAGCCTGTACGCCGCGTACTAGTCAGAACTAGGAACGTTACAGATCCATTATATAACCTAAATCCCGTGACTATAACTCTTCTATTAATATTAAAATTATAGTACTTTTTGTAGCGTGTTTAATAAGTTATGCCCTCGTCTTAACTTCTTTATATAGCTATATTACTAAGCCTTAGAGCCAAGACACACGTAATTCCTTAAATCATAATACTATCCCCCTTTTGTCTTAAGTATATCTTCATATTTAAGTATATCAATAAGAATATCGACGACTATTAACAACTATTTTTCTTATTTAATATGTCTTTATTAACTCCCTAAAAACCCTTATTAAGAACTATTTAAAAGAAAAAGAAATAACGTATTACCTTAATTATACGTATTAAGAGTTCGGCCTATTTAGCTAAAACTTATTCGTACTGTCACAGCCTTTCTTATACTTATTTCCTAGATTTGTCGTAATTAAAAAGATACTTAGTGTAAAGGTAGTGGTTCCCACTCCATTTACTATGCCTAAATAAGATTAGTCTAAGACGTTACGAGAGACGTAATAGCCTCGGTAGAGCTCGGTAACGCTCGGGAGCTCGGCAGGGCTCGAGCTGAGCGCTTTACGCCATATACCCACTTAGTATTTAACTAAGTGAGGCTGTGTAGCGCTAATACGTAATACGTACGCAACGTATACGTCATGTAATTAAGTCTAATTAGGAATAGCCTAGACGATGTCGAAGATATAAGGAGAGCTACCTTCCCTCGGGGAAAGGGCTCTTTACTTCGATATTCGCGTTAATAGAGAGTATTATCACCTGATCCCGGTACTGCTCGCTTACGGAAATCCGTGCTATTACACTTAGAATATATCTAAGTAAAGTATAATTATAATATCTTAAAGTATTATAAGCTTTTTGTAAATAAACTTATTTATTATTTTATTTGTAATAAGATAATGCCCTGTCCTTATGCCGTTACTTCTTTTCCCGAGCTAATAAAAAGGTTCCTTACTAACTAACTCCCCGCCTTCGAACTCGATACTTTTCTCTCCTCTTTAGCCTTTAAAGAGACTCTAGAAAGCGCTAGACTAGTAAAGGCGGAGCGTCCTAGTAACCTTATTAGCCCTTTGTCCGACCTACTAGCCGACTACTCTTTCGACCCCTTAAATCTAAAAAGAAGAGATTTGGTATAAATAAATGTTGGTCCACAGGTCCTTATATGAGCATACTTCGGTCTGGAAAAGGGGGGTGCGGGTCAAGATTAGGGTCAGAACCTAGCCGGACTAGGTTCGGAGGGCATTCAGTGAGGTTTCGCAGGGGTTTCGTAGTATATAATCTAACCCTTCTCACACTCTCTTAAAAAATAGATAGATTTTAAACCACACTTTATTACTTTATCGCTATATACGTATTTAAAATATATTTACACATACGGCGTGGTATATAAATCGGTACTGTACCGATACTAATTAGTAGCAAGCTTATATCATTAACCTTATTATAAATAAAAAAGGTCTTAGGCTATAAAGTAAATTTTGGGCTTTAACTTAAGGATTACTTTATTATATTTTCCTTAAAGGGTATTTTACCTTTTCTAGATCGTAAAGGGAAAGTAACTTTTCTCTTAAGACTCGACTAAGACTATCGCACGTTAAAGAAAAGTTATTATAATACGACAATTACTTTACGAAGACTATTAATTTAATATCCTTAAATCTAAAACTTTAGATCTTTAAGAAACTTATTTGGGAACTTATTAGATTACTTACAAATCGTATCCGACATAATAGCGATTTTTAAACCGTACGCCGGAGTTAAAATTAACTTCGAAAACATTTAATAACTGTGGTGCAGAAGTGGAGTAGAGCCTTGCGATTAACGTAAGGAGAATTAAAGTAATTAATTGTTCTCTAGAATACATAAGGAAATTAAGGGAACACGTTGTTCTCTTAAAAGCGGTATAACGTGGCAGAAACCATATCCAGTGTAGCGCGCAGCTAACCGAGCATCAGCCCGTGCTTATACGACATACCCCCCAGCCAAGTGATAGTAGTAAGCCACTAGTATTGTGGTTGGCTACGCTAAGCGAGAGTAAACACTAAACTAAATACTTAAGCCACAACTATTCCTGTACTACTAAGTTAGGCAAATAACCCTCCTATTTGAAGTGGCGCAGCCCCCACTTAATTCTTAGTCTTGTAACCTTTCTACAATACATACAAATCGACCTTTCGATCTACTAATCAATTAACTAACTAAATAAATAATTAATCAATCGATCAATCAATTAATTACTCTTATTTTTAAAATAAGTATCTTTAATCGATTTGCCAAGGCCGTTAAGGCTAAGCGTGTTATTACTACTATAAGTTATTAAGTTAAAGTTTATTAATCGTTAATTATTGATTTAAAGAATTTGCCGATTTAAGTGTAACTTGTTAATTGTAATAAGCTAAGGCTAAGAAGAAGACCGCCTTTAAGAAGGCTACTAAGGCTGTTAAGGCTGCTCCCGCGGCTGCTCCTCATGTTACCCGTGCCCCTCGTGTTAAGGGAGCTGAGCGTACAGTTATTTGCTTAGGTTGTATTAATGGCGCCTTTCAAACTAAAAGCACCGGCGAGTGCTTCGATGTCGTTAGTCGGGGTGCTCGCTATTTCGCCTGCTCGTCAGGCTACTTATATAAGGCTACTCCCTCTACTACTTAGGCCCCCTTCCTCCTCTATCGCACTATACTCTTAAATGACGCGGGTGATAAGGTAAATTCCCTTAGTTGTTCCTTTTTTAGTGTGTAATTACTGATTTCCTTAAGAGCTTAAGCGGTTAAGAGCTCCGGTTTTTGTGGCCCTTAAGGGTCAAGTTATTACTAGTGGAGTTGCTAGTAGAGCCAGTCGTGCTTTGGGTGTAGCCACGGCTGCTCTCTACGTTGAGACCTCTTCGGAGTCAGAGGGTGGTAAGGAAACTCCTCAGGGAGTAACTCCGGCTTCTCCTGCTGCTCCTGCGGCTGCTACTCTTGTTGTAACTATAGGTAGAGTTAGTGGAGCTGCTATTGCAGCCGCTGACATTAGTGCTAGTCTTGTTACTTTCTGGGCCTTGATGGCTAATAAGCCTCCTAGAGTTGCTCTCACACTAGAGTAGGAAGCTCAAGCTACTTAGGTTGAGGAGCTTGTTAAGGTAATTGCTAGTGTATTAGGTGACTTAGTTCGGGAGGTTTTAGGCCTTCTAATTATATAAGTTGCTCGTTTTTTGTGTTCGGCGAGGCTTAGGAACCTTTAAATAACCAAGTGTCCCCTTGTAACTACTTTCTTGCGCTGCTTTTTGCCGTGGAATCGAATAACCGTTGAGAGTAATTGAGTCTTCTAAATGCCGTGTATTTCACCCCCTAGCTTAATTGCTCTCTAAGTAAATGAAACAGCAAGAGAATTTACAAAAAAAAAATAATAAATATATAAGAAAATACATTATATATTTATAAGGTGAGCTTATAGTTAAACTACCCTTGTAACAAAAGAAAGGTAAAGAACGTGTATAAAAGCCGGCTTTAAAGCGAAGCTTCTAAAGTGAGTTGCTCTAGTTGAGCACGAACATCTACTAAGTTAATAAGAGTAATAAAACTCTCAAATTTCTGCCGGGAGAGGTTCTTTATAAGTCTATTAATAAGTATATAACTTATAGGCAAATATTTAATTAAAAAAGTACCCTTTTAAAACTCCTGGCGTAACTATATATTTTAAATATCAACGTGGCGTAACTTAGTAGAGATGCGCTGATTTTCCTTAACGATTAACTGTATCGTTTATTAATTGTCGCAGAAGATTCTCTAAATTTCCCTTAACTTAAGACGTAACTCCCGAAAGAAACGTTATAAAGTTATAATCTCCTTAGCCGTGCGCTTAACGCTTAAAAGCTCGGCCTATGTAGTCGAAGTAGTGACTGTATCTTGTAAGGCCGCTCTCTACAAGATTAAACCTCTAAAACGTATTATAATATAACTATTAAAAGAGCGCCTAGTATTAAGATCGTCTATAAATAAAGTATCCGAAGCTATAATGAGCTGAGAGTCGCGTAGCTTGTAACTGTAAGTAATCGCCAAAAATCGGGTTCTAAAGAGGTAACGAATAGTTTAATTGACTGCCGTAAGGTACTTTAAAGAGGGGTTAGTCAAGAAGTGAGAAAGTCTTAAAGCTATAAACGTAACGTCTACGTATAATATAATTGCCGTGTAAAGCACTAAGTTAACCTTCTCTTAATACTCCTTAATTTAAGCTAGAGTTACTTGCCCTTGATTCTTTAGTAACTCAACTTAAGGTAATAGAGTACTTAAGTAATTTCTATTTACTAAGTTAAATCGTAAAGTAACCTTTTTAATATAAGTGTCGTGTACTAGAGAAATAGTCTTCGCTTAACGATCTCTAATAATACGAACACCTAACAACTACTTTATTAGTTCACCTCTAGTGAGCTCGTATGCCATACATAAACCCTTGATTATAAGTTAAGCGTCTTTAAGGGCTAAAGTGTGGTATAATACTTGAATATCGTCGATATAAAAGATGACAAAGACTGAGCGTTACTTATTTATAAAGATATAAGGCTTTTCCTTATAGGGGATTAACCTTAACTTTAACAAAGTCTTAGTAAGGTCTCCGTACTATAGTACTAGTGAGTCTCTAAGTCCGTAGAGCGTACGATTAACCTCTACTACTATACCGTCTTATTTAAATCTGTCTAGTAAGTAATAGCGTACGCGAGCACTCGATTCGCTCCGTTTAGCGTTAATAAAGGCGTTAATAATATTAAATTAGATTATCTCTAAATCAAATTAAGCTGCTATTGTTATAGCGGTCCTGAAAGAACGAGCAGCCAAGGTAGCCGTATATGTTAAGAGAATTGACGTTTCGGGTTATAAATCCCTTTTAATAATAACTTGCGAGTGATACTTAATTAAATACCCTGACAAATCGACTTTGGCGTGAAATACTTATTTCAATAGTATTAGTTATTTAATAGCGAAGTTTTATTTAACGACTCTCTAGTAGTTACGCGACTTTAAGTTAGTGATTTCCTTGATTACGTCGGCTCAGAAGTACTCTCTTAGAGGGTAATCCTTAAGGTCTCTCTAATTTAATAGGTCCTTTAGTAATTAAGATTAGTATATTCGTGGGAGATTAACTAGTTGTCGAATTTCGACATTTTTAAGAATAGACGCTGAGATTATAACGTGAACTACGCTTAAGTCTTTCCCGTCTTTTTGTACTAGTTCTTAACTAGGCTAAAAGGTCCCTAGAAAGTCCTCTAAATGCTCACGGTTGCTTGACGGGTTTAACGATTCTGTAATTAGTTCTCTAATAGTTACTATATAGACGCTTCAATTCGGTTTCGTAATCTTACTACTAACTCGGGTCTTTCGACCGTCGCCAGTTACTCGATCTTCCACTCTCTTCCTCTATAGAGGTTTAAGTAGGTTGTTATTAGTTAGGGCCGGAAGTAATAAGTGTTACTTTGTACTTGATTCTTTCCTTAAGTCTAACGAATTGGGATACTCCTTGTACTTTATTACTTGAGGCGGAGCTTCCGATTACTTAGGGCCGGCACCTTAAGTAAGTACTCCCTAACGCTTGAGACCGCGCTCTCAGTCGTGTGGCCCTTAAGAGTATATAATAACTTATAGTATTAATTGGCGCTTAACTCTTATATTTCTCTTAAAGTTTAGTACGTCACGTAAGACATCTCTCTTAGTTGTGCTCTAAGACACTAACTGTCTTGATTTATCGACTTGTTTTAAGACTTAATTAAGGTGCTTGTAAGTAAGAAGTCTAGTACTCTTCCTTAGTTAATTCACCCCCGAGTTTTTACTAACGAGTTCTGTTAATCTTAACTTTTCTAGAGGTAATATTAGTTGGTCTACCCCCGTAGTTAGAAGCTTAATCGAAGGCTGTAGTACCCCCGAGGTTGTAAACTTAGTAGTTTCGATAGAACTTATTGCTTAGCTTAATTATTCCTTTTCCAAGGTGATACTTATTGTTGATTTTAGTATATTAAGTGCGCTTAGTCGATTGATTATATTAGTTCTAGCGTCTTAGGGTCCCTCCTCTTCTTCTAGTATTTTAGTAAGATCTCTTAATATTAAGCGCGGCTGGCCGACCGCTCTCTTCACGTTTAGAGAGCCCGAATAAAAGAGGGATTCGTTAAAAGCAATATTCTGAGTCACTATTACACGCTGTAATTAAGGTACTTAGATCTTATATATGTTAGACGAGACGTATCTTACTAAGTATCTAAGGTGTGCTCTTAGGTTGACTTTAAATACTCTCTTTTATTAAAGAGCCTCTCGGTCCTTGATTATAAGGTAGGCTCTATAGTCGTATGCTTATATATTACTCCAGTTAGGTCGTATATCGGTAGTGAGCCTCTAAATAAGTTTAGGGTCGTAGTACTGAAAATATTGCCTAAACTAGGCATAGAAGATCTCATTTAGACTCTTAAAGCCTTTCCGAGTAGCTAGACTTATATTATAAAGAGTAATTGCCGCTATAGTTACTTTTGTCTAAAGTTCTTCCGGTAAGTTTACTAAAAGGCGCATCTTAATAGACTTTTCGATGATTTCCTTGCCTGCACGCTTAGTTTCCTTATTAAGTTAGTGTATATACGAAGGGGTACCCTTAATATTAATACTATTCTCTGTACACCACTTTTCGTACTCGGTTGATCTATTGATTCTTATAACTGAGGTATTATTGTCTTGGCGTATTTTGCAAATCGAGAGTCCGAATTAACGTCTCGTCCACGCCTTAAACGGTTTGAGAACTCTTAAGACGGCGATTAACCCTTTATTTTTCAAGAGCTATTTATAGAATTTCCCGTCGTATTAGTCTTTAACTAACAAGAGCTAGCTGTTCTTATTAAATCTAATAGGGAAGTCGAATAAGTCTTAAGAAATGTAATAAAAAGGCCGGGTAGCTGTTCTCTCCGAAGGTCTTCGACTAACGACTTACTACGCGATAGTCAGAGAGCACTCTTTACACTCAATTTAAGTAGTGCCTATAATCTCGACGTTGCGCGTATTCTTAACTAAATTCTCTAATACTTCCTTCCCTAAGTGCCCTGCCCGTAAGTGTTATAACCTAGCGTCGTCTAGCCGCGGTCTCAAATATCGTCGACTTAATTAAAAGCCTTGTCGGATACTCCTTTAAAGCGTGGGGAATATTAAAAAGGTATAAGTTAGGCGAATTAGAGAGTTGTGAGTAATTAAAGAGGCCGAAGAGTAGTTAAAAGGCTTGTATTTAAAGAAAGCTAAATTAAACTGTCGCTCTAATTACTTTAATATAATGCTCTTCTCAGCTGATCCCACGCGTAACGTATAGTTTAACCTATTATATTAAAGTCTAGCCTTTAATAAATAAGCTTCTAAAATAATATTGACATTAAATCCTTTAACGATAGCGACGTTAAAAAGCCTTAAGTCCTCAGTGTTTAGTCTATTAAGGCTATAGAGAGCACCCTTAAAGACACAAGTACCTCGGCCCTTAACTATAAGGCTCGACGTTCGGGCTTTAATACTATCGTCGTTAGTTAACTTAATAAAGGTCCCAGGCTTTAATAGAGTAACCGAGTTGATCAAATGAGTAATAGCGCCGTTATTAAGTAAGGTGCTCTTTAAGAGCGGGTGTCGATCTATATCGATAGTAGCATAGATTCTAGAGGTAGCGAGAGCCTCGTCGAGTAACTCCGGACTGATTACATAAGCATTAACACTGCCGGGGTACTTCGGTAGTTCTGAGGGTTTTGCCGAGGTTGTCGGAGAAGACGAGGAGTTTTCAGAGGTTATTCCCTTAGTAATTTCTTTTATTATTACTTGTCTCTACTCTTTCTTACCGATTGCTCGCTTAAGGTCAGGAAACTCCTTTTTAAGCTTAATTCGGGTTTCCTTGATTTCCTCCGCAGACGGTAAGTTGCGCAGTTTGTCCCCGGTTAAGCCGTCGTAGTAATATCGAAGTCTGTAGCACTCGATCGCTTTGTGTCAGTGAGAGCTCACCTTGCAGGGGCAAGTGTTAATCGAGGTATTTGGCGAAGGAGTCCTTGGTGCTGATAGTGCTCCTAAAGTATCTGATCTTCCTTTAAGTGTAGCGTATAATCTAACTGTCTTATTTCTTTTAGTAGCCGTAAGAGACTCTTCGTTAAGGGCCAATAACTAATTAACGTATTAAAGTAACGTGTACTTATAAATAACCTTAAGAATATTATCTCTAAGGACCTTAGACAGTTATTCGCGGGCCTATTTAAGTGCGAGCTTCTCTTATACTGCCTTAATAAAGTTGATGATCGCTAAGGGGCCCTTAACGTCCAGAATATCGTATAATAGAGTATCTTAGTAAGTTATTCGCCACTCTTAAATCCACACCTTAAGATTGACTTGTCTTATTTTGACGATTTCGAGCTTCTCTTTATATTTAGCTTAAGCTTTAGTAATATTACTTATTTCTAAAGGGGCGTAATCTCTCTTTAACACCTTAAGGAGCATCTATAGAGTCTAAGATCGTGGGTCGTTTGGTTCGTCCGTTATTTTGTCAGGTTACTCTTTCGCTCTCTATTCCTCCTTAATCTCGTACTCCCGAATAGCACTCTAGTAGATCGAAGGATTAACTGTCTCTTGAATCCACTTATATATTGCCTTATAAGCCCGAGCCTTTTCTAACTATTATACGTGTTTCATAATATACTCCCTTATTAAGGCAGTATATATTAGAGTAATTATAGTAACGTTAAATAGTATAAGAGGCGTTATACTTGATTTAGGTCCCTTAAGTTCGGGTGCTCGTTAGTCTTTATCTCACTTTACTTACTCCCTAAAGTTGAAATCGAGAGCCTCCTTGTCTTATTGTGCCTTCACTTAGTCGATCGTTTGTGCTTAAGGCTCGTTTTCGAGGATATTTAGAGCGACCGATAATTCTAGATCAACTGACGTTTATACCTTATGAAAGATACAAAAGGATTTAAAAGCTTAGTACTATAAAGTCTAAGTTTGCCTGTCGTAGTTAAGCGGCGTTCGATTATTAGAGGAGGAGACTAAAGTTGAGTCTGCTATGGCGAAGAGAGGGCTGCTCTCTTGAGGGTTCGATGGATTTGTTAAAGAGGAGAAGAGAATCTCGAGTACAAGTGCTCGATTTACCCTTTTCTAGAGAAGTTGAAGGGAAATGGCGGTGTGAACTGTACTTGTTAATAGGTGGGAAGCGCCGACGTTATTCGTTACTTACTAATCTTACGTTAATAGCTCTATTTAAATTTGTAGAGCACAGAAGGAAGAATACTAACTTAATAGCTTTGTCACGGGGCTTATAACTGTGGTGCAAAAGTAAAGTAGAGCCTTACGATTAACGTAGGGAGAATTAAAGTAATTAATTGTTCTCTAGAATATATAAGGAAATCAGGGGAACACGTTGTTCTCCTAAAAGCGGTATAACGTAGTAGAAACTATATCTAGCGTAGCGCGCAGCTAACCGAGCATCAGCCCGTGCCTGTACGACAATAACACAACTATATTAAGAGAAATACTAAATCCTGGCCTAGTTTTCATAAGAAATGCGACGGTATACTCGCGAAAGTTTCGTAAGTCCTTTTGTAATAGTCGTATTAAGGGAGAGTTCCTTTTCTAAGACTTTTAGGAATGTTTTGAAAATTAGATAATAAAAAAGTTTAAATTAATTAAGGTTATAGAACGTATATACCTTAGGGATAACTTATGAGCCTTTAATATATTTATATAATGACAAAGGGGGACGAGGATAGTAAAGGCTTTAGTAAAGGCAATACAAGCTAAGGAAAATCTATAGCCAAAGGATTAAATAAAAATGTAAATTTAGAACTACCCTAAATTAGTATTAAATTACATCCGGGAATTAATTTCTCGCCTACTACTTCTAATCCTAATAATACTTTAACAAAATTAACTCCTAATGTTTTTATAATACTAACTAAAGGTAGTTATTTATTCCGTAGAGAAAGATACTTTTTCGAAAGAATCAAAAGTAAAGCTTACAAAGACGATTTAGCCATTAGGATTACCTAAGATTTCCCTTGTTAAAGGAGATAAGGCCAAGGATTTATATAATGCAACTCCCCCACCTATAGTTCTAAAGAAGGAGATCTTATTTACTCCTGGGAGGGATTCCTTAAGTAATAGTTAATCCCTTAATAAGCTTAAAAAGTGATATTAAAGTACTTTCAACTATAGCTATTACTTCCCTAATAATTATATTACTTGCAAGATTCTTTAAGATTCCGGCCTAGTTTACGACTAATTCATCTTCTTTAATAAGATCGCAAATTGACTGAGCTTCCTCAACTGTGATTATTGCTTCTTCTTAACTTGACATATAAAACAGGTCTTCATCAAAGCATACG